>OY728167.1:96335438-97604857 GCA_963277665.1 Viscum album
TTTTAGTAAATAAACATTGATTTTAACTCTTTTAACTCTTCTTTGAATTAAATAATAATAAATGTCCTAATCTAATCCAAGTGGGCCTAAATGGTCATATTTTATTCCTAAGCTTGTTTTTGGTCGAATTACACTTATCCAATAGAATTTGGACATGTGTTAGGGTAATAATAATATCATTTTTACCCTTAATTACCCTATTTTCTTTTAACCGTGGTAAATAAAAGTAAAAAGTTACTATTTACCAAAATTTATTTTCATCTCATTGAACCACATTTTACTTACTGACATCAACCGTTTCTCTCGGATTTTTGAAATTACACTCACAGAAGTGGTAAAATTATGTTTTCTGAAAAATTCAATTTTTTTAACTACCACTTAGTGGTTTCACTATTCCTCAAAAATTGAAAGTTTTCAGAAAAATACCAAAAATTAGGCCTAAGCTATATTTGATAATATGAACTCAAAAATGATTCCTGTTTTACCAAATTCAAAACATATCAGTTTCATTAATTAATTTAAAAATTTATTCCTGTCGTCAAAACAAAAGGCGTGTTTTTAAGAGATAATAACTATCAAAAGATTGACACTTTTTTATAACTGGTTTAAATGTGAAATTACATCCAATGACCAACATTGTATTGAGTTGTAAAAATATATTATAAATATACTTTAAAACCACTCAAATTAATAATTTATCACTATTAATTATTTCGATTTAAAAAGTTTTTTTAATTAAAATTTAATAATTTTCACTATTCACCAAAATATGAAAGTTATCCGAAAATCACCAAAATTTCACCCTAAGCTAATTTCGATATTCTGAATCCAAAAATGAAGTCCATTTTGAAAAATAAAATTTACAAAATTTCAAAAAGTGGTTATTACTTTTCATAACGGCTAGTTTTAATATTATTTTAATAGCATATCGTTGTTTAGTGAAACTTGCTGTTGTGTACAACACACGCTATCATGGAAGGTTGTGATTGCGTGTAATTCAATCCAGGTAAAAGATGTGTGTTGTGAAAGATCCTTTTGGGGTACCGTATAACACAAGACATTAATGAAATTAAAAAGAATATTTTTCATAAAATCTCGGGGTGTTACATTCTACCCCCCTTTAAATGAATTTCGCCCTCGAAATTCGTCGGGGTTATAAATGGTTTACTACTCGAAAGTTTCTTTAATAGAAACCCACATCGTAAAAAGGAATACGAAAAGCAATCTTTAAAAACAAAATTATGAAACGTAACGGTTACCCAAATAAACTAATCACTGGGTTTCCACATAGGTGAAAATATGGATATGGAAGAAAAATCTAACCATCATGTTCTGATGGAGAGTGGTAGAGAACATGGCTATGGAAAAGCCAACAATCACAAATCCATAAATTTTTGAAGATCTAAGGTACCATCTGATTAATCAGATATAAGAGCACTATGACAACATTTTTGGTTTTCATGATCGTTTCCCAAAAGTTGAAGAATTTGAATAAATATTTACTTTATTTTGGTACAATCTCACTGTTGTTCGTGCCTTGAACAATTTACACTTCATCACTTAAATAAATGAAGTTGAATTTGTTATTCGTGAAGTGTTAGCAGATCATGTGAGAGAATGACGGGTCATTCCATCTGTCTTAAACAAAAGGTTAGCAAAAGTTATTAAATATACATAAGTTATTCTATAGTGAGATTAATCATATATGGTTCCTAAAATGGACATATACATCATATATAATACTGCTTAATATAATAAAACTAGTTTCTACTAAACAGGGAATTCTTGTAGGCTAGTGGTAGGCGATAAAGGCCAGTCACACTTCGGTTGTGGGTTTGATTCCCACAGCCTTGTCCGACGCAATGGGCTGTCGCTCGTCCAGCAGGTTGTCCTTTTTCTAAAACTATATTACTATAACATCCCATCAATAATATCAAAAAACTTCTATCCTTAAACAATACTAAATTATTTCCAACATAATCCATTACAATCTTTAGGCTTATCTATAATACTTCAGTCCACTCTCATAATATAGTGAAAATGATTATCAGATATTTAATACCATCTTTGATCCCCATACATCATAACATATGTCTTGTTGGTCAAATTCCAAACATTCAAAGGCCTTAATAATGTATTCTCTTGAATACCCATTAAACCATAGTGAAAACTTGAATGCAGTTAAAAGTTAACACTTTTCACATACCAAAATCCTCAAAATGCAATATACTCAAACCATGATATCACTTAGTCCTTATATCAATCATGAGCTCATGAATACTGTTAAACATTTCTTGTTCTTGTTTTCCCTTCATTATGCGCATATCATATTATTTCCAAAAATATCTCAATCACTTTGAATACCACATTAGACCAATACATAAATATTCCAATACTCCATGATACAACATTATTTTAGAATCCCATTACATAAACACTTAATCATTCCACCACATCGTTGTCATATTCAACATTGCCAATAGTGATCGCATGTGACTTCCCTTTTTCCTTTTCCTTATGCGGTTGCTCATGTCGATCATCACTAACCCTTGGATTAGGGCATTTATTAGCATAATGCCCCATTTCCTTGCACTTGAAGCTTTGAAGTGTTGGTGGTGCGTTCTCTGCAGTGTTTTCTTTATTCACATCAGTAGAAACCCTTTTTCCATTACTTCGACACTCAGCTGCTCAATGACCTTCTTTTCCACACTTAAAACATTTTCTAGTCCCTTTAAGACAATCTCCACCATGATTCTTTCCACACTTTGTGCATAAGGAAACATTCATCTTCTTTTCACCATTATTCTGGGATTTCTCTTTGAACTCCATCTTTCGTTTCTTGTCAAAACCATGAGATGGATGGGTAACACCAACTTCCATTTCTACCTTGATAGCACAACGCACAATTTCTTCAGAGCTACTGAAGTCCCTTATAGCTAATGCCCTTCGAAGACTTGGGTTTAAGCCACTAAAAAATCGATCAACTTTACTTTCAGGTTGGATGATAATGCCAGATGCATACCTTGCAAGTCTTGTAAAATTTGCTTCGTATATACCAACATATTCATCATCCTTCAGCTTCAGCTCAAGAAACTCCTTTTCCATCTTTGTTCGAAGAATATGAGGGAAGTACTTACTGAAAAACAAGTTCTTGAACTCGTCCCATTCCATGGACTCAATTTCATCTCTTGGCCTCGTATTCTTGATAAGATTCCACCATTGATCAGCTTCACCTTCCAAACGATATACTGCTAAGATGACTTTATCATGTTCAGAACATTGATGAACTGAAAATATCTTTTTAGTTGTACTGATCCATTGTTCAGCAACTAGTGGATCGGAAGTCCCACTGAAAGAAGGTGGACGTTGCCTCATGAAGGACACAATAGAATATTGTTCCCTTATCTGCTCATTTGGAAGTCCAGAATGATTCATAGCTTGTGTAAGTATAGAAATAAGATTTCGCACTCCATCTCCCATAACATTTGTTTGTTCAAGAGGGAAATCATTGCATTGTCCATTGCATTGATCAACACGGTTCCTTCGGGTTTCAACGATCATCTAAAACCCAAAAAGAATAGTGTGAGAGGAAAAAATCACAATAAAGGGGGAGTAACATCAATATCTAACTTCTTAGGTTTAATTCAATGATCGTTACCGTAGTTATAGGACTGTATCCCATACATATACTTATCCTTAGGGACATCCCTAGACATACCTTAGAAACATCTCTAGGGATCTCACTAAAGTTTTCGCATCCTAGTTTCCAAAGGTTGACTAAACCATTCCTATGATACCAACTGTTGAGACCCTAAGCTTAACGTACATGAACATTACATTACTTTTGCGGAATACTTAGTACATAACAAAAAATACACACCCAAGGATCGTAATAGTTTAGTGTCTTTGGAAACTCGGAACGTAATCTTCTAATCGTGGTGAAATATCTCCAATATCTCCCATAAAGATCTTCCTTTTTTTTACCTAAAACCTTTCTTTATATCCCGGGGAAAATAAAAAATAAAAGGGTGAGCTCAAATGCTCAGTAAGGGTAAACAAAATAAATATAAATCTCATCGTATACACAAGCACTTAACTTTTGGAAATCTTAACCTGCAAAAAAGATCATTATTTCGTAACATGGGATAAATCATGGTAGTGAAATGTAATCACAATAATCATAACGTAAAACGTGAAACTTTGTGGCATACACACATAATCATAGAGAATCATTTCTTGTTAGTCAAGACTCATTGCCAAAACTATCTTTGTAGACAAAGTCCCTTTCTGAACCGAGTCACCCTCGTTTCAGTCCTGTTTCACTAAACCGGTATAACCTACCATTCCATACATGTCTATCTCATGATATATAAAATCTTTACCCAATTCATTGGAGGGAGATATAGGTCCCACCCATCTCATAATGATACCATTCTTATGTGTGCCACAAAATCATAAATCATACATCATTGCATAACCCATGTAATAAAATTGGGAATCTTAAACATCATGACATCATAAAACAATTCATATAAGATAAAGGAATTCATAAAAATAATTCCATAACAACATAATCAAATCAATGTAATAATATGGATAAAAACAGAACCATTTATTATCTTAGATGGAAGATAATTTTGATAAAACACTTGAACTTCATTCTTGAGGAAAATATCCTTTCTACTTCAAAAACACTTTTCCTTTCTAAACATGTCATACAATTTTAAACAAAAATAAGTTGATTAAAAATAAACTTGAAAACGTGTAAAGGAAGCTTCTTGGAAATAATGTTTTAAAAATCCATGCATGCCGTATAAGTTAATAAAAAAACATTATTTTCGTACTTTTGTCGGAAAAGTCAAAAAGTACCTCGTACGAAAAACGATAAAAGATTCCTTTCATATCTTTTACTAAAAACTCACCGAAGGGTAAAATTGAATATAAACTATTGTATAAGGATATAAATATTACATATTGAGGAAACATGGATGTGGATGATAAAATACACCCCAGTAAATGCCAAAGTATAAACAATCTCGGATAAAAATGAGATTGTGATATTTCCCTTACCTTAGGTCGGATTTGCTTCGTAAGTGTCCGAACCTCCTGTATAATGATTTAAATGATGTCATTGACTTATTACAGAATCATATGAATTGTTATTATATCATATATGGTTCACTTATGACTTTATATTACCCGTTCTTTTGTAAATTCATGTTAAAGTAGCATTTTGGGTAAAATCGTCTCATTTGTCGTTCGTGTTTTAACTTGTAATTATTCATATGATTACATAGATCATTATTAATTAATTATAGAATATAAAACATTATTTATATATAATATATATTCATAATATACATATATATAATGAATCGATAAATGGAAATAAATATACCGTTCATGGAGACGGTAGGCCGTACGTACGCATGAACGCTGTTTTCGTTTCCTTATTGAATTGAGTGGAATTAAGTAGATGACATACATATATATACACATAAATCCAGTAGCTTTATAATGTCATATATTTCATTATTATTGCTTTTATATACTTTATAATCATTCTTAAATGGTTAACATGGAGAATGAATCTCATCGCGTCGTGGAGACGGTAGTTCGTACGTACGCACGAGCGATGATATCATTTCCATAATTATTGAATTGAATTGGAGTGGATGATACAATATATCAGAATCATTATGATTTTATAATAACTATGTATAGTTATTCTTTACACCATAATACCCATCCATGTAAGGTGTTGGTGGAAAAACATATTACACCACGGCGTGGAGACGGTATTCCGTACGTACGCACGCACAGTGATTTCATTTTCCGTAGGATGGATAGATGGTGAATTAGGATTGTTTCATACTTATAATAACATATCAGTATATTATAGATACTGATGTTATTAGTTCATAATGAAACAACCTAAGAAGAAGAAGTGGAAGAAGAAATAAATGTGAAAGAATTGGAAACGAAAATTACCTCTTCTTTGAAGCGCCTCTTTGAGACCTCCTCTTATGGAACTAAAATAGGTCTTTGAGGAAGACCAGAACCTCTAGGATGTTTCTAGGGAAGTGGAGATGATATTTTGGCAGGGGTTGGCCGAGCATGAAGGCTCAATGTTGTGTGAGGAAGTGAGGGAGGAGGTGTCCTTTTATAAGGGAGGAGAGGGGCACCTTTGGAATAACTAAAAATATTATTTTATTATAAAGTCAAGTACGATTTTAAATAGATCCAAATTGATTTATTTCGAGGCTAAGGTGGGGATGGGTCGAAATCATCTCATCCAATAGAATTTAGACAAGTTTAGTTTCCTATTTTAACCTTATCATTTAGATTTAACATTAAGTTAAATAATTTTACTTTTACCGTGTCTTCTTGTGTTCTTATACTATAAGGTTAATAAACATACTATAAGAAGCCAAACGAACCCCAAATTGTTTATTATTTATATATATAACCTTATCTAAGTTATTTGGCCGAACCTTAGATTTTTTGGAATAAAATAACAATTAATAATATAATATTTGTTTTAAAACGTATTTTATGTCAATTTTGACACTATTTCGTAATTGATTTTTGTGAAAATCATAACAGAATGATAAGTTCGAAAAAAGTTACTTAAATCAACAATAACATGTCGTATTAACCTAGAAAATTAGTTTAAGTCATAAAAAGTCTCAAATTATATTTATTTGAGTATTTATAACATCAATTATGTCAATATTTCATTAATAAGATAATTATTGCGTCATTGTTGTGTCATAAATAAATTAAATTATTTAATGTCTAAAAATTACAAATAAAATACAATTATGTAGTAAATCTTTCTATATTTCTAATTAATATTTACAAAAGAATGTATCTTATGTATAACCCTATATTAAAAATGTTTTAGTAAATAAAAATTGATTTTAACTCTTTTAACTCTTCTTTGAATTAAATAATAATAAATGTCCTAATCTAATCCATGTGGGCCTAAATGGTCATATTTTATTCCTAATCTTGTTTTTGGTCGAATTACACTTATCCAATAGAATTTGGACATGTTTTAGGGTAATAATATTATCATTTTTACCCTTAATTACCCTATTTACTTTTAACCGTGGTAAATAAAACTAAAAAGTTACTATTCATCAAAAATTATTTTCATCCCATTGAACCACATATTACTTACTGACATCAACCGTGTCTCTCGGATTTTTGAAATTCCACTCACAGAAGTGGTAAAATTATGTTTTATGAAAAATTCAGTTTTTTTAACTACCACTTAGTGGTTTCACTATTCATCAAAATTTGAAAGTTTTCAGAAAAATACCAAAAATTAGGCCTAAGCTATATTTGATATTATGAACTCAAAAATGATTTCTGTTTTACCAAATTCAAAACATATCAGTTTCATTAATTAATTAAAAAATTAATTCTCGTCGTCAAAACAAAAGGCGTGTTTCTAAGAGATAATAACTATCAAAAGATTGACAGTTGTTTATAACTGGTTTAAATGTGAAATTACATCCAATGACAAACATTGAATTGAGTTGTAAAAATATATTCTAAATATACTTTAAAACCACTCAAATTAATAATTTATCACTATTAATTATTTCGATTGAAAAAGTTGTTTTTAATTAAAATTTAGTAATTTTCACTATTCATCAAAATATGAAAGTTATCCGAAAATCACCAAAATTTCACCCTAAGCTAATTTAGATATTCCGAATCCAAAAATGAAGTCCATTTTGAAAAATAAAATTTACAAAATTTCAAAAAGTGGTTATTACTATTCATAACGGCTAGTTTTAATAATATTTTAATAGCATATCGTTGTTTAGCGAAACTTGGTGTTGCGTACAACACACGCTATCGTGGAAGGTCGTGATTGCGTGTAATTCAATCCAGGTCAGAGATGTGTGTTGTGGAAGCTCCTTTTGTTGTAGTGTATAACACAAGACATTAATGAAATTAAAAATAATATTTTTTATAAAATCTCGGGGTGTTACACCAACTAACTCAATTACACCAATAACAAAAACTCTAAAAATGGTAATGGGTCCTGACCATTTTGAATTAAACTTTCCTGGAAACAGCTTCGATCTAGAATTGAAAAGCAGGACCCTTTCACCAACCTTGAAATTCATATTTTTATTTATTGAGTCATGAAAAGGCTTTGTTATTTACTTGTAAATTTCATCATTCTCATAGGACTCTCTTCGATTCTCCTCTAGCTCACTCAGCTCTAATAGTATCCTCTCTTCAGTAGACATAAAATCAAAGTGAAGTGCCTTCACTACCCCAGAAGATCTCAGATTTAACTCCACGGGTGGATGAAATGTTTTCCCAAAGAGTAGCCTACATGGTGAAATCCCTGTAGGAGTCTTATAAGTAGTTATATAGGCCCAAAAGGCAACATCCTACTTCCTTGGCCTGTCCTTTCTAGAGCTAGACAATGTTTTCTCTAAAATATGTTTGAGCTCTCGATTTGAAACTTATGCGTTCCCAATGGAATGTGGGTGGTAATTAGTTCTTGTCCTATGTGAGCACCCATAAATCTCCATAAAACCTTTTATCTTATAATTCTTGATATAAGTTCCATTATCAGTGATGATTTCTTGAGGCCCACAAAATCTGGAAAATATGTTTTTCTTGATGAATTTCACAAACCTAGCAGCTGAATTGTCAAGGCAGAACTACTACCTCAACCCACATGGACACGTAGTCCACAAAAACTAAAATGTACTCATTCCCATAAGAAAATGGGAATGGTCCCATGATGTCCAAGCCCCACAAATCAAATATTTCAACCTCTAGAATACCTTTTTGGGGTAATTCTTGTCTTCTACAAACATTTACTGACATTTGAAATTTTTCATAGCCAATAACAAGACTCCTAGAATCTTTAAACAGTGGTGGCCTGTAGAAACTAGCTTGTAGGACCTTTTGAGCTATCCTTTCTCCTCCATGGTGGCCACCCCAAGGTGATGAATGAAATCTCTCATGTGTGATAAAAATCTCATCCTCTACCACACATATTCTCATAATCCCATCCGCACACCTCCTAAAGTGAAGATGGTCATCCCAAATATAATATTTCAGCTCAGAGATAAACCTCTTCCTCTGGTTGTGTGAGAGATCCTTGGGCATTACTCCAACTTCCAAAAAGTTGGCATAGTCTGCGAACCAAGAATACTGCTGCACAAAGGCAGCAAACAATTTTTTTTAATTGAAATAAGTATTGATCTCTTTTGGTTCCTTACTTGGGGAATTGGGAAATCCGGACAAGGGAACTGTAAGTACATTCTTGAACCCTTTCTTATCCTTAACCACTAAATTAAACTCCTATAACTACAAGGTCCACCTCATGAGTATGGGCTTTGGGTCCTTTTTAGCTAAATATACTTTAGGGCTGAATGATCTGTGAAAATTATGATCCTTGATCCTATCAAATATTACATGAAATTTTCCAAAGCAAACATCACATTAGCCAACTCCTTTTTAGTGGAAGAATAATTCTTATGGGAATCATCTAGAAACTTGATTGCAGAGTAAATAACATGTAATTTCCTATCCTTCCTCTTCCCTAACACAACTCATACTACAATGTCATTGGAATCACACAAAACTTCAATGGGAAGCTTCCAGTCTGGAGGAGTGATTATAGGTGATGTCGTTAACTTATCCTTGAGCATATTAAAGGCCTATAGACATGTCTCATCGAACACAAAGGGTGTGTCCTTAACCTGTAGGGAGGACATGGGTCTAGTGATCTTAGAAATGTCCTTAATAAACATCCTGTATAATCCAGCATGACCCAGACAACTTCTAAATACATTGACAATTTTAGGTGGGGGTAAAATTTGTATGGCCTCAATTTTATCATTATCGACCTCTATCCCCATCTTAGAATCATTGTGTCCCAAAACTATGACTTCAGTGTCCTTGAGTTGGCACTTTTCCCAGTTTAAGACTATGTTCGTCTCCTAGAACCTTTCTAAGACATGTTCCCAGTTTTTTAGACAATTCTTAAAGTTATATCCCATAACAGAAAAATCATCCATAAACACTGATATTATCCTCCTAATCATTTCAAAAAAAAATCCATCATACACCTCTAAAAAGTGGCAGGAGCACCACACAAGCCGAAGGGAATCTTCTAGTTGGAAAATTTCCCAAATGGACTGGTGAATGTGGTTTTCTCTTGGTCTTCAGGTGCAATGAAAATCTTGTTATAACCAGAATAACCATCAAGAATGCAGATGAATTCATTGCCTGCCGATCTCTCAAACATTTAATCTAAAAATTGCATGGGGAAGTGATCCTTTCTTCTTAAAGCATTCAATTTTATGTAGTCTATAGATACTCTCCATTTATTCACTTCTCTTGTCTGGATTTTCTCATTCATTTCATTAGTGAACAATATCACTCCACTCTTTTTGGGTACCACCTCGACAAGAATGGCCCAAGGGCTATCGAAAATTGGAAAAATTATTCCAGCATCAAGCAAACTAAATATTTCTTCTCTCACAACTTCCTTCATGTTTGGGTTGAATCTTCTTTGGGCTTCTACTTTGGGCTTACACTCTGGTTCCATTGAATTTTGTGCATGCAGAAGGCGGGACATATACCTTTGATATCGGCAATTGACTAGCCTATGACTGACTTGTATTTCTTCAAAACATTAAGCATATTTTTCTCTTGAATCACCTCTAGATTGGATGAAATGATAATAGGAAGGGTGGAATTGTCTCCTAAAAAGGAATATTTGAGAAGGGTATGGAGGGGGTTGAGTTCAAGGGTGGGTGGTGACTGGCATGAGGGAAGAGACATAGGCCTGGGTGGCCCTAGGTCCTCATGATTTCTCTTGAAGAAGACAGTAGACAAATATTTTTCCTCAGTGTAAGAGCTTATAAAAGTTATCTCCTCAAACATAGACTACTTTCTCAAGGTAAGAATGTTCTCTAAAATAAACCCATCTAGGTTCTACATGAATTCTCCCTCATACTCATCAACAAATTCTCTCTCATTACTTGAGTGAATCCCCATGCAAGCGGCTACAAGGATTTCAGGTTCACTGTTGATTTCAGCAATCATTCTCAGAAACTCTTCTTCCTCCTTATCAACATGATTCTCATCAACTAACATCACATATTTGGGGAAGAATATGTTGGTGGGTTCTTGGATTATCTTAACCACATTGAATTCTTCTTTTCTGTTCACCCAAATTGAAAATCAGTTTCCCCTTGGACACAACTATCACAACTCCCCCTGTGGACAAGAAAGGTCTACCAAGAATAATATGAACCTCCTAGTCACATTCCATATCTTGGATAAGAAAGTCAGTAGAAGGAAAGAGTTTTCCTACTCCCACTAATAGATCATCGACCTTACCCACTAGATGAGTAATGGACCTATCAGCAAGTAGTAACAGAAAAGTGGTGGGTTAGAGAACTCTTATTCTTAGGTGCTGAAAAAGTGACAGTGGAAAAAGATTAATACAAGCACCCATATCACACAAACTATTTAACTTACAACATCTATCCCATAAGTTAAAGGGATGACAAAGCTTCCAGGGTCCTGAAGCTTAGGAGGTATCCTATTCTACAAGAATGGACTACACTCCTCTGTTAAATTATTGGTGGAAAATTATTCCAATGTATTTTTTTTGAACATATTTTCATGAGTGATTTAAAATATAACAGTATTTGAATCAATTCTTCCAGGAATATGATATCAATGTTCATATTTTCAACAACTTTGAAAAATTTCAATAGTTCAGAATCATGAATTAGTGTCTAAATTATTTGTGGTAAATGGATTGGAGGGAAAAAATTCCAAAAAATTGGGGTAATATCTATAGCTTCATATTAAACAATTTTATTCACTTTATTGTCTTTATTTTTCAAGACATTTTCTTTGGGTTTTTGAGTTGGAACAGTAAGAACTAGGGAGATTCCAGTGGTGCTATTCAGTTTTCCAAATTCAGGTTCATTCAGATACGAGATTCCAGTTTCATCCTGTTTCTCATTTCCAGAATTTTGGGGTACTTTCCTAGGCTCTTGGTGAGTTTGGAGACCAATTCTGGTGGTTACAGCCATGGAATTCTCTGTAGGATTGGCTTCACTGGTGCCAAGCAGCCTACCATTTTCATTATTACTAGAATCTATAGCCAACTACCCAAGTTTAATTTCCATGTTCTTCATTCTAGTATCCATTTTAACTTTATCATAATCATTTTTGGTCCTTTGTTCATAAAAACTCCCTATAAACTGATGGAACATGTCTCTCACCTCATATTTTGAGTTGGATGACTGGGCCTTAGGTTGGGGTTGGGGTTGGACTTGCTGCCTAGGAGGATGTTGGAATGTAGGAGGGGAAGTAGGTGAGAGGAATCCCTACTCCCTCCATTATAGGTTCAGATGGTTCCTATACCCCTGATTACAGGTGTTGGAAAAAAGGATCTTCCCTAGGATGCATCCGAGGTCCATAGCCATCAAAGCTGACAATCTCATGATGCTGGACATGAATATCAAAGATTAGACATCCTGTTTGAGAATTTCAATACACGCCACAGTGGTGGAACTTCCCCATAAGTATTTTATTTGGGTTCTCATTAAGGAATCCTTCATCTTGGGCTTTAGCTTCAGGAGCAGGGGTGGTTTCCTTTCTCACAATGGTTCTCCTCCTAGATTATTTGTTCTGGTAATTTTGAGCTAATGTGTTAAAGATCTGCTTGATATCCTCAGTAGTCCTATCACTAAAGTCTCCTCTAGAAGACTGATCCACCAAGGTTTGGTAGTAAGGGGAGAGACTATTGTAGAAGGTGTCCATGAGGAATTAGTTTTACATTGATTGTTACTAATCTGCCTAAGAAAACCTCTAAACCTATCACAGGCTTCCTGAAATAGTTCTCCTTTATCCTGAAGGAATCCAATTATTTTGTGCGTAATTTCAGATTTCAACCACTTAGTATAAAATTTTATTGTGAAGGCATTGTAAACTTGATCCTAGGTGACAAAGACTGGTACTTCTAACTATTTTAACCAAGACCTATCATTTCCCTTGAGGAAAAAGGGGAACACTCTCAGTTTAAGCTCTTCCTAAGTGAAACCCCTAAGTGATAGCTTCTAGACAATAAAAAAGAATATTCTAATGAATTCAAGAGAGTCTTCACTAGGAATTTCATTAAAGGAGGGAATATGACTAAGCATATATTACATGATCTCGTAATTTGTGGACCTAGGAGAGAGTCTAATGCATGAAGGGTTGCTAGACACTGATGGTAAATAGAACTCTCTCAAAATGTGCCTCTCAGCAATGTCATTCCCCAGGGTGGTTCATCATTTCAGGATGGTTCAAATTCCGAGGAAGTGGGTTGTTCATGTTTTCATTTCTGTTATCTTCTATTTTGACACTGTCATTGTTCTTTTTCACTTCCTTGAGGTGCTTATCAATTTCTGGATTACCAGCTACTATGTGTTCAGACGTAGACTTGGTTTTCATGCAGCAAGTTAACAATTTATTTTGAATTTCAATTTATTTTCTTTTTGCATATTTTTAGTGTTTTTTTTTTGATTTTTTATATGTGGGAATTTTTTATTTGTTTTTTATTGCACCTAGCCTCCCAGGAAATGATGCCAAAATTTGCATGGTCGCGCATTGTTAGGCACAGAAGACAAACTAATATTTATAACCTACATACTATTTAGGACAGTTGAAAGATAGGGTCAAACCACAGGGAGGCCTTATGTTCTATTTTGCAATCTAAAAAAATTAATTAAACAAAAAACACACATGAAAAATAAAACACTATCGGCGGTGGTGATATGAAGAGACTGAGAATTAGTGTGTGAGGAAATGATGGTGAGATGGTGAGTGCAAAGGGAGTAGACAAAGCAACAAGGGAAAATTGTGGTGTAAACAACCAATAGATGAGTAGTGTACTGTAGTAGCGGTGACACTGTAGCAGCGATGGGCACTGTAGCGGCGACAGGTCACTGTAGCGGTGGCAGAGTACTGTAGGAGAGGGGGTTACTATGAAGTACTCTAGCAGTGCAGGGTACTGTAGTAGTACTATTCAGAGAATGGGATTTGGGCCACAAAAATGGGCCTATGGGCTATGTAATGTGATAAATGACCACTGGGCGTTTGGGCTATATAATGGGTCTCGTTCTACCCAATTAAAGAGGACGTTACTTTTCTTTAATAATAAAATGAAGCTACGACCCCAACCTTAAAAAAAATTGTAGGAGGAAAGTCCACTATTCGATTTAATATTTCATAGCCTTGTTCAGGCACGAAGATTTAAGGAATATGGATATAACTTAATGTACTGGCCAGATTTGTCATCTGGTCAGTTTGGGATGAATCAACTATTACAGTTCTTCAACTGTAACAGTCATTCTATCCAATGGTGATGAAGGTCAGATATCACAGGGCTCAACTTGTTAGTTGAGTTCAGTGTGTCTCTCTCATTCGAGCATAACTCACTATTTAGTGAGTTACTCAAATTGAAATAGTATTCATTATGATATATAAATGATCATTTTTCACTCGATCATATAGTTTTGAAAATAAACTCATTTGTAAACAATGAGTGAGACAATCCAAAAAATGATGCAGTGCATGAATAAGACTGAACAAATAAAATCAACCAGATTATTCCCCATGAAGGAATTTATCTCGATATAGTGGTTGGTTTTAAGGAAACAATAGAATAAAATCAATGAAATTCATATTGAAATAAGTTGCAGAAAAACAGAGCACATAGAAAACTATGATGTTTGAACTCCCTGATACTTCTCCTGAAAGTACCAATTCCTGCAGCTCAATGGTGGATGCGATGCAGCAATGCGCTCGATGTCCCACCATGGGAATTGAGGTATGAAATGCAATGATCTATATCTCTTGGTACTCTAATATTCTCTCGAAGGATGGTGTTGTATGTTCCTCCTGCTCTGTTCTCCCAGTCTGGATCAAAGCCTCGCTGCCTGTCTCAAGATCCCTTGGATCGATCATATCTCCCTCTACTGCGTCCTCTCCTCCGGTGTCTCAATAATTTATGTCTGTCGCATATGATAATGACCGTAGATGTTTCTAGAATCTTACTCGAGGAGCTCCCAGGCCACTATGTGGAGCATTCACTACGCTACTTCCTCTCGTGCTTGTCACCTGAGTAGTTGCTCCTAACTGAATGAATTGATGCATGCCCTGCGAGCCACCCTCCATCTGCAAAGAATGAATGTGAGTCAGATATGAAATAATAATGACACTATCATTATATATACTATATATTTATATCAGTACTTATAATTAATAACAATAACAACATATTAATATATATATACATTTTATAATACATAAATTATTATTAATATATATATAATTACTATTTTATTCAATTAATACATATATTATTATGATATATAAAAACTTATATACTATTTATTATTATGTCTATTATAATTATTATTACTCTATATTAGATATACATAACACATAACATAAAAAATAATGTACAAAATTAAATATTATTAATGTTATGCTAATTAAATTTAATATGTATGTTAATATCAATATAATTGTCTGTTGTTATTATATGTTATTATATGTTATTTGTAGTATATAATGAATTATATAAATATATATTATGATTATTATATAAAATAAAATATAATAAAATAAAAAAAAGGAAAATAAAATAGATAAAGTGGAAGGAGGGTTCGTGCGGTACGAGGGGGTAGCACGGACGGAGGAGTGCGACAGGGAATTGGGGTCACGTTGGTGAAGTAGGTATCTACGACTGGTTCAGGGTGAGGTGGATGGAGGCTCGCGGCGTAGGGAAGGTATCATCGTAGCGGTTTGAGGATGAGGGCTAGTAAAGATTTGGGTAGGTCATGCGTAGGGTAGTCGAGGCGAGGGGAGAATAAAGAATGGGGACAACGCGAATGTGAGGGGGAAATACAGACAGTGAAGGGTGATCTATATTCAGTTGGAAGCGAGGGATGAGGCGGAGGCTTCAGCTGGGTTTTCAGCGCACATGAGTGTGGGTGATAAGCAGTGGAAAATAGAGGCGGCGCAAGGCAGATATGGAGTGCTCAAACTAAAATCAGGTGAGGGTTGAGGAAACGTTTTCCAATACATTTAGATCGTGGTGGTCTGATTTGCTGTTGAGTGGAAAGCTGTTGTTGATAAGAATATGTGGTATATTTTTTTTCTTCTACTGATTCTACTAGCTTGTATTTCATTGCTGCTGTAATTGGTTGATGTTATGGTTTTTATGTTGATGCTGTGTTGGAACAGAGGACAGGGGAACAGAGGAAAATAGTGAGACATTGAGTGAGTAGAGGAAACCTATTGTGAAAGAAACGGTGAGACAAGCACCGTGAAGTTGGTGTGAGTGTTATTAAGGTGAAATAGTGAGGTGCAGCAAAAAATGGAAAAGGGGTGGAATACGGTGGGTAGAAAGCGGTGGAACTGTGAGTGATGTTCACGGTCTCATAGTGAAGCTGAAACGGTGGGACAGGAACAGAGGAACCATGATGGAAACAGTGTGACGTGCCACCATGAGTACTGCAAATTAGAAAGAACATATTAAGTAATTTAATAATTTAATAAACCTAAAATTATATTAATCAATTAATAAATTTAATTAAATAGAATGTAATTGAAAAATAAATAAATAAAATAAAGTTAAACAATGAAATTAATAATGATTTATTTAAAATAATGAATTTATTTGGGTTTAATAATTTAAAACACAATAAAATAATATTGTTACCTGCTTAGATTGATTATCCAATTAATTAAAGAACTAATTAAATTAAAGAATAATAATATTAAATGAGTAAGATTAAATTTTTAAATGTAATTAACTTATTAAAATACTAACAACTAAAATGAGTTATTTATTCACAATTTAATTAATAAAGAATTAATTAATTAAAAAATTAAATTTGTAAACTAACTATTAAGAAAATTTTTTAAAATTAAAAGAATAAATAAATAAACATCAACTTAGTAGGACTATTTTGATATAATAATTATTTAAAAATACAATAATGAGTTTTAATAACACATGATTTAAACCAAAAATCAAAATTTTTCATAAAAAAGTACAAAATCAAAACAATTATAAATTATTTTCTAAAAAACAACATTTAAAAATAAAAAAGTAAGTAAAAAAAGGATGTGGAAAAGAGTGAAAAAATTTCCACATTAATACTACATAATGAATAATGAAATCAAAAAGCATATATTAAAATAGATATGGAATAAAATACAACAACACTACAAAAATTTGAGACAAAAGTGAAACTCAATGTGTAGAAATATTAAATCAAAAGTCTAATCCCCAAATAAAGATAAAGCTAAAATATAAAATATGAATGTGAGGATATAATGTTAATGTTGGGGAAAATAGGACATGAAAGACAAGGAATAAAATAAAATCTACAAATAAGAGATATGATATTTAAGGAATCATATTTATTTAAAGTATACGAAAAAATTAAAAAAACGTAAAAAAACATATGGGATAATCTGAAATAAATGTCAAAAGTGGGTGTAAATAAATAATTCATTTTACAATAACAATTATAGAAGAATGATTTTAGGTTGAAAATAATAATAATAAGTATTCGATGTAAAAGTAAAAGGAGAACTAGAATAAATGTTTAAATAAAAAATACAGAATATACATTAATAAGGAGTTGGAATAAGTCAATTAAATTTTGAATGTAGTTACAATCGTGTAAATAAAATGTTAACCTGTATCAAAAATTCAAATGTTAGAAAGAGAAACTAAAAAGTATATTGGAAGAATATTAAAAAACATATTATATGGACATAATAATCAAATGAAAATACTCACTCAAAATGAATAAATTAGAGGAACAAGATTATGGAAACAATAAAATACATTATGTAGAATTATTCAAGAGGAAAATAGATGTACTGGAGTTAGAAGTAGATGAATAATCACAAAGGGAGAAAATAAGAGATGTAAATTAATTAAGAAGTATGATTAATTGAAAAATCAAGAAACATAAATGTAAAAATAGAAAAAAGATAAAATAAAAAATTATAATAAGTAACAAAAAATTCCATTATAAAAATAAAAAGGTAAAAAATCATTCGAATATGAATATTTAAAACTAGAATTAATATAAAAGTATAGAATTCAAAAATCAACATTTGAGAAATATAAGAAAATTATTGATTTAAAAAGAAATATCATAGGATAATATTAAAGAAAAATAAAATGTCAAATGTCAAAGATACAATAATTGGATGAAAAAGCATTAAACATAAGAATAAGTATAAGTTAAATTTAAACAAAGGAGTGGGAAAAAATAGAATAATAATTCATGAAAGCAAAAATAGTTGTAATTGGAGAATGAAATGTTAGATGGAAAAAATAAGAGATAAAATAATCTCAACCATAAAGATAATAAAAATAATATGAGTTAAAAATAAAATAAAAAATAAAGAAGCTCAAAGATGGAATTTGAATGTATAAGTAAAAGAATAATTAAGATAATTAGTACTTAAAACAAAATAAGTGGAATGGAAAATAGAGTAATAATCAAAAATAATAGCAGAAATAAATGAATGTAAAATAAAAATGGACATAAAAAACAAAAGTAAAAAATAAGGGAGGGTATGAAGAGAAATGTTTTAATTAAATATATATTATGAAAGAAGATATAATTAGAAGTCAAATGTGATATAAAATTTACAGCTACGAATTGGATTCATAACTGAATATAAATTTAATGATGGTGAAGAAGTAATTGTATATTCAGATGAAAACATAGAATTTTAACCCAAAAACAAAAAAATCCATAATCATGAAAATATTCATAGCATGATTAAGACAAAGAAAAATAAGTATATTTAGACTAAAAATTTAGAACCAAGAAATAGAAAAATATGACATACTAGAAACATATAATATAGTATCATATTATCATGAAATATTTGTAAAATGATTGTTAAATAAATTTTTACACGTGGGAATAAATTACCTGTAAATTTTATATATGGTGACCTCACATTATGGGGGTATTTATTAGGTATTGAAAAATTCATTCATGTTTTAAAGACTATTTATTATAATAAACAATTTTTTTTATCATTCCATCCATAATTATTATATGATTGACCTGAGTTCTATTCATATATGTCACAAACGAATGAAAAAACAATTTCCTAGGACTTCATGACAATTCAAGGACATTATCATTGTTTGAACCCTTTAACAAAACATATTAACATATAAATCAATAATAACATGATTTTGTTCATTTTATGAAAACATGCATTTATATTGATGTGGGGTCTATTTCAACATGTCACCAATTAAATCTTGGTCACTTTGCAATAAATTATATAAAATAAATGGAATTTTTATAGGTTTTAATTCATTGATGTTGGTTTTTTTGACTTTTAATGCAATAAAATAAATTATTCATATGAATAATTACAAAATTATTATGTTTATATGATATTCTTCTACATGTCATAAATTAAATGGCATGCATTTTTCATTTATTCAACAATAATTTGATCTTGTTTTCTATGATATGACATGAAAATGGGTTAAAAAAAACTATAAATCTAATAAAAATATTTTCCTTTCTATTATGACCACACAACCTGTCATATTTTCATGAAGTCTGTTTATAGGTCTCATTAATGTCGATGTAATTCGGAAATCATTTTCTCAGTTTTCCACTACTAAAATGAAAATAATGACCAAAACAAATTTGGATAATAATAGCTAATCTAGTTGTCTGGTTAACATGATGATAGAATATTAAGATTATAAATATTTAAAATATAAATTTCTGTAGTTTCGAAACACATACATTCTTATTTCTCAATTTTTAACACCATTTTTCATTGTTTTTTCAATAATAAAAGAATAATTTTATAAAATTGGAAGATACTCGTTTAATTTAGATGAAACAAAATTCGTTTTAACATAATGTATCAAAGAATGAATGAATATCATTCTAAAATTAGTGAGTGTGTGTTTTATCCAGAATAATTGGATGTAATAACTTCTAACCGGTACAATCAACATAAACATAAGAAGGTGTTAAATAATGATCCTTATTTCAGGACTAAGAGACTAAATATTCTTATAAAAATAAAATTATTTATAAGTATTATTAATTTACATTATATAACCTTTGAAAACAAGAATTTAATAATTATAAAAAATCATATCCAAAATAATAAAAAATTTCCAGGTCATAATATAAGATTCTAAAAACGCCTAATGTTAAATTTTGTTCTGAGGATCGACTGATTTTAGTCCCCCTAGATGCCCCATATGAATTAGTTAAGAAACATTCCTCAGGTTTCTTGAATATTATAGATCAAAAATTTTGGCTTCAACTTTTTTGGTCATATTAGACTCCAAAGTCCCACCAGATCTCCTAGAATTGGGTATGATTGTGTTGCCTCTACCTCTAAATCACAATTTTATTGGGTACACATCTACAACCCCATCCAACTAATCTACATTTTATTGCAAAATTAATATAAATAGACAATTAATGTTAACATAAATAAAATTAAATGTTTATAATCTTTCATAAAAATGAGGATATTGAATATATATTTTTGAAAATTAATTCCAACTTCCCTCTATTGGTAGCGGTGGTTTTCCTGATGTCATCAACGTAATGAAGAATAGATCATGTCATCATAGATGAGAGATGGTACTATAAAGATTCAACAATTAATCCTTCTTAATAATTGAATCAGACAATTTTAATTACGTTAATTTAAATTACAAAACATTATATAAAATTACATAATGTTCTAAAATAAAATATTAAATTCCATGAGAAAAATATTATTTAATATGTTTAGTAATTGAATATTAGATGATTTTTCCCCCTATTGTGCTCTGGGATCCACCACCCCATGCAAGGGTCTCATATGGGTCCAAAAATATAAAATATCAAGAATAATTTGACAAAAAACTCCTCCAATAACTACTTTAATACCCTAGTATTTAAAATAATGTATGTTATACTCGATATAGTATATGAAACAAAACACTCATATTAAACGACCAGTGAAATATATGGCCATTATAACCACACCATTAAATTTTATTGTTAGAATAATATTAAATACGTTATAAAAAATATTTATATAAAAATTCACATAAATATATATTTATTGAAAAATAATTAATAAAAAATGAATAAATTTTTAGTAATGTAATTTTATTAATCAAAAATATGTTTTCTTCAGAAATGATTTTTAATTATTTTTGTGAAAAAATAAATAAATAAATTTATATTAATTTCATAAAATAAGTTTGAACAAAATGAACATGATTTATGAAATCATTATATAAAAAATAAATCTTGGAATATTTTGGGTATTTTTCATAAAATATAGATTTTTTCAGTGAATAGTGAAAATTATTTATTTTGGTTAAATAGTCATTTATTTTCAATAAATTATGAAATATAAAACTATAAATTTTTTTTAATCAGATTTAAAGTAAAATAAGTATGATTTATTCATATATAATCCTATAACTACATTTGAATCATCCTTATATAAAATTTTAGTATATGTTTATTTTGTGGTTTTAATATGAGTTTTATATGAAAACTATTTTAATGTTCATAATTTTTATCCATTTTTATTAATTAAAAAACACCCAAGTATGAATTTTTTAAATAATTTATAAACATTCTATGAGATTAAATATTAAATTATGTTCATAAAATTATTATTATTATTTTTATATTTTTAATTAAATCATCTTATTCTTGAGAAATACATTTCTTGAAAAAGAACATTTTCATCGCATATATGGATTTTATTTTAAATTAAATTATTCGACTTATGTGAATTGAATTCGCTAAAATATAATCTATATTTAGAATAATCATGATTTATTTTATCTTGTAAGTTAAACATATTTTTAATCAAAATGAATATTGTTATAGTAAAAATCATTTAGCACGGTTTAGGTGAAAATGAGTTTACGAGGGTTATACTTAAAATATAATGCTCATAGTGACTAGATAAATCTGATAAATTATATTTTTTGTAATGTTTAAACCATATATAATCTATGTCTCAATTAATTTATATTTTTTATCCATTTTCCTTGTTAAAATTTTGGGTATCACTTTTTCTTTCGAAAAATTACATGTGTGTCACTAACATTACATAAAAAGAACACCCATTATCTTATCATATTCACACAATCAAAACATTTTTCATGGAGAATACCATACCAAAAATAATCCTTATGTCCTTATACATGACAAATATACAATGGATTTATTATCAATCCATCCTATGAATGCTATCACTTCTAACCTGTGGAGATTACCCTGAAGAAGAGGTATCAGGATTAAGTAACCATTTTTATTGTATTTATTGTTCATCCCACTTAAAATATTTTTCAACTATGATGATAAAAGGAAGCCAATATATCTAGTATATCATGATTTTATTGTGTTAATTTCATAAACTAAATTCTTCACCTCTTCCATCAAATAGGAAATTAAATCATCATTAGCCTGTAGGGAAGACTACCACCTCGCAAATTGATGTAATACATTTTTCTTCACTGCCTCTCAAGGATTTTTAAAATTATGTATTTAAAGTATATACATGATATTATTAACATAATTATACTTATGAAAATATGATATCATATATACCTTCTTACATACCAGTCTGTTGTTGTTTCAATAACGCTACTAGTGTGTAGGGTAGACGACCGCCTCGTGAAGATGCGTATTTTTTCACTAATGATTTACATGGAACTTAATAAGGAATATTTTAATGAATATATGTGAATCATAGGATATAAATATTATATCCCTGACATATATATCACACAAAAAAAGTAATATAAATTTTTCTTTTTAAAATTCCACTCACTGAAAAATTATAACATCATTAGTGTGTACATGTGGGCTACTAGCTCCACAAATAATTGTGATTATTTTTTCTTCACCAAATCACATGGATGATATATATTAGTATATTTAAATGAAATAATATTATATTTATGATTTTATTATCATATTTTAAATTTAAAATAATACTTACCTTCATTCTTTAATGCTCATTAAAAAAAGGAAACATTACTCAAGTGTACATATGACATACCATCTCTATGGTTGTCACATAGTTCAATATAATGAACTATAATTAATGATTGGTTTTAAAATTATAAATTATGAATAAAAATATAATTTCTCCATTAGTATAATTTTCCATATAATTGAATAAAGAATCATTTTACCATGACCATTATAGGGAAGCCATTTTGAAAATATGAACCGAACCTCTACAAAATAGTACACGAGGAACTAACTGATTTAATATTTAAATATGTACTTAAAATAAATTTAATAAAATATTTAATAATTATATATTAAACATGTAAAAGGTTCTTATGAAATAAAATATTTCATAGAATCTTATTATACATTATTTAAAGTACATACATGGGAATTATTGACATGAGGCACGTTTTTATCATAAAACATGTATTTATAAGGAAAAAATTACACATTCACCCATAATTGATATTATATGGCTTATATACATCCCCTTTTACAGGTTATATCATGAATAATTCAGAAATAAAGGTATTTTAATTTGAAATTTTATTTATTTCATATAATGGGATTTTAATTAAATGATTACATTTGGTAAACTATTTATTAACGAAATAAAATTTAATTAGGTTATTACCATTTTAATTAACCATTTTATTCCATTATATTTTGTGAATTATTCTCAACTTTGTTTATTATATATTTACAATTAGTTTTTCGAAATAATTTTTTTTACACATAATCCCTATATTAAAATAGTCTTAATCAAATGATATGATATTTATAAGGGTAATTCATCTTAAATTCCCTTTCTTAAGGACATACATTTATGATACAAAATTATATACTATATTGAGGTGTATATACTACCCCTTTGAAATGTATGTCCTGAAACTCATTATATTCATGATATTTATGGTTTTATTTGATCTTATTCATTCACAGATCTTATGATTGAAAAGTAACTAAAGTGAAAAAGGATTTTGGTTACAAACTCCTTTTATTTCTGGACTTTTTTATGTTTATGGTTCTTTTAGAAGATATCTTATATTGTAACATTATGAACCGAATATCAATTACTATCATTTTTTATTAATGTGGTTTAAATTTTTAATTTCATCTTTCTCTTTTATTTTTTAATAATACATCAATAAATTCATTTGTAATTCATATCAGTCATGAATATTATTTTAGATCAAGAATCATTCAATTTCATATCCATGTCTTCTAAAATATTGTCAAAAATATTATTTATTAATGATTAATTATTTAAAAAGAATATTTTACCTTATATTTTACCTTATTTTAATTTTTTTTAATAATATATTTCACAATTCATTCCAAATGAGTAACATTTTACTCCTTTTAATAAATGTTTGAACACATTGTTTAATTTTAATATTATTCACATGAATGGATTTTACTCAATTGTAACCATTATATTATTTGAATAATTATTTATACATTTCCATGATTATTTTCAACGAAATTTGTTTTCAAAATATTTTATCAGAAATATAATTTTTATTTTTTATTTTCGAAGTAAAAAATTGTTTTCCTCGAGAATTTCTATAATTATTTTTTAAGGTATTTCCATTCATCAACATTAATTACAGATGATGTTTATTTTTCAAAACAAGGTATATTCTATGATAATTTAATCCCTATTATTTATTTGGATGGATAATTATTGTTTCAAAGATATTGTTATGGAACCAGTTTATTTTCAACACAATAAACATGTTTTATAGATCTTTTTACAGAAAAATTTTCTTTACCATGAGTTAATAACGTAGAAAGAGATTTACATGGAAACCATTTATTTTCCATTGGATAATCTTGTTATGAATGGAATGATGGATGTTTTTATGATTTTTAGTATGATATGTATATTCTATGCACATTGTTCATGTAATGGTTTGTGGTCCTTTTTACGATGAATTTCACCCTGTTGTAGAAACCTAGTGAGCATAATATAGTATATAAAATGGATGAGTCCCATTATATCCCTCATATGCATAAGGTACAGGATTTAACCAAAGGTTTATTCAAATTTTAGGATTTATATAAGAGTTTTTTGTGGTTCTATGAATATTATGGTCCAAGAAACCAGTAGTATTTATTTATGACTTCTATGTGTTTTATGTATTTCCTTTTATCAATATTAAAATCAGAAGTCTTGTGAATAATTATTCTCAATACTCATTCCATCATTAAAAATTTATTTCATTCTATATTTTTAATGAACCATGATTGATGGTTATGAGTTCTATTATGTTATGCTCAAGAACATTGATTTTTTCATTATACCGACATGCACATCTTATTCCAATTGATGAAATTCTAAATTTTATGCTTATGTTTACCCTTAATGAGTAATTGAGCTCACCCTTCTTAGTTTTCTTATTCACTACATTAGGAATAATTATTTTAAAAGTTATATGACTGGAAATGTATCCAATTTCAAGAATTTTTCAAGAGATTATTAATACATAACATGGAAGGTGAAAATATTATAATATTCGAACGAATACTCATTTTATGTTAAGAGTAATTTTTATGTTATAGTTTTTCTAAATTCAATAAATAATATAATCCTAAAATATAATTGGGTATGAAATTGATACAATATATCCATTTTATATTGTATATTTTGGATGGAAGAACTTTGGTTACATTAATTAGAATAAATTCTTAAAATGTAAATTTTAGGATTCTATAACCAGATTCTGTAGTGCGGGTTTGAGGATGATAAAGGTGGTATCAAATAAGAGATTAGTTAACTTTGGTTATTATAATGTGTTCTTGATATTTTTTCTTAAGATTTATGGATACTATAATGAGTTTAAGATATTAATGTTGATCATACTTTTAATTTCATATTTAATGATTTTGAGTTTTTAATTATTGAGATTTTAATGTTTTTAAAAATAATTTTGGAGACGTTTTACTAGGTTTAAGTATATGTAATGTGTTACATTAATTTTTTTTTTAAATTCTATTGAATGGTTTGATATAATTTAGCAATTATAGGATATTATATATTGAGGTAATTATGGGAACATTGGTTTCACCAAAATATAACCACGAGATTGAAAAGTGATTCGTTGACTATGTGATTAATGTTACTTCATAAGATTATCCTTATACTATTTGGAATGTATGATTAAATGTATTGGATAACCATTAATGAAATTATAATTTTTCATATTTTGGTTTTATGTTATTTGGGATATTTGTTATGGATATTCCAATGATATAGTTTTGATTTTGTGTATTATAGTTTGATTTTAGAGATTAATGTACTATTTCAAACAATGAAGGTTTAATTATTTTATGAATTATCTTACCTTTTCCTAACGATTTTAATCTTTTTATTGTCTAAATATTAGAGGAATAAAGTTTATCTATTTTTGGATTATGTAATAAATTATATGTTTTTAAAGTACTATTTGCATGAAAAAATCATCATGAATAGTCATCATTTGTAAAAAAAGATGAGATTGATGTAGAGGTTGATTAAAGGATGTAATTAAACATCTAAATTAATTAAATTTCCTTATATTCTTAGTCTATAAAGAGAGGAAATATTGAACTAATGTGGAAGGATCTTGAAAATGAAAATTTCATCATATTACAATCATTTCCTTCGAAACAATGGCCTTTTTCAGACTTCTTTAGTTTATGGTTTTGTGGAAGTTAAATTTCACATGATCATTCACTTCTGTATGGTCAATAACAATTTTCACATTCAATAATTATTTGGGAATCATGAATATCTTCACTAGACATATCATTAATTCTATAAGGCCTCAGCCTTAAAACATTACTTAATCTTGAGTTAAATCCATAATTTACACTGAGGATTTTTTCAGGTTTAGAGATTTAGAGAATTAGGACATAACTATTACATTACATATAAAATATTAAAAAGTAGACACATATACTTAGTATAACTTTTTAAAAAAAATATAAACTCTTAAAATAAAACATGATTTTTTTTCATGATATAAATCTTCTATAATTATTTGTTTCTCTTACCATTCCTTATATCCTGTGAAAAACATTTGAAAAACATTGGATGAGAATAATAATTTTAGTAAGGATTATAAAATAAAGCAAGAAAACATTATTCCATCAGTACATACAAAACATAAGATCTTTAACATACCCCATGAAATCATAATATTTATGAATAACAAATAGAAATCATAAATCATAAAGGCAACATGGTGCATCCATATAATTCTTACATTGTATCCTTCACTGCTACATAGGAAGTTACAATGGAATACCTTTCATAGTATATTCCATAAATGTCTTAGGAGAAACATTAACTTTTATGCCTATCACGTTACCCAATGCATTGGAGAGCTGTCTCGGGCTCACCTACCCTATGTTTATCACAAAACTACCTGTATACGTAAACATTTCACAAGAACCATAACATTATCACAACACATAACATAGGAATAAATGAAAGATAAAATTTCTACATTGTGAAAAAAATATATCATTCCAGTATATTGACATAATAAATCCAATATCAAAATCATTTTCAATAAAAAAATGTAAAAAGAGAATATGGTATTTTTTTCGTTTTTAAAAACATTATGGCTTATTAAGAAATCCAAATATCAATTAATTCACGGGGTAGAAAAAAGGTCCTTGCCACACCATATGTTAAAATGAAACATTATTTTTTTCATTTAGTAAAATGCTTCATATAGAAAATATTTACTTTTAATTAAACTAAAATTAAAATGTTTCTATACACCGTATAATAGAATGTTGTGTATAAATCAATGTATGCCTCAATGAATGGAGATTGATATAAACTCCCTTACCTTGTGTTTAACTTGTGTTGTGCAATATTTATCTCCCTGAATAATAAAAATAAGATAATTATAATTTATTCATAATATTTTTCAATTTTATTTTCCTTTTATATCACTTATTACCTTGCAATAACACTCTTTTAATTGTTTAAGTAAATATTGGCCTTTTTGCCGATGTTCGGTACTTGAGTCCAAATGAACGTGTTTTAATTAAAAATTGTCCATGTGGTAGAAATTCCTATAACACCCCAATATTTTATGAAAAATATTCTTTTTAATTTAATTAATGTCTTTTTTTATACGCTACACAAAAATGAGCTTTCACAACACACATCTATGACCTAGCTTGAATTACACGCAATCGCGTCCTTCCACGACAGTGTGTGTTGTACGCAACACCAAGTTTCGCTAAACAATGATATGCTATTAAGATATTTTTAAAACTAGCCGTTATGAATAGTAATAACCAATTTTTGAAATTTTTGAAATTTTATTTTTCAAAATGGACTTCATTTATGGATTCGGAGTATCGAATTTAGCCTAAGGTGAAATTTTGGTACTTTTCGGATAACTTTCATATTCTAATGAATAGTGAAAAGTACTAAATTTTAATTAAAAACAACTTTTTTAAACGAAACAATAAATAGTGATAAATTATTAATTTGAGTGGTTTTAAAGTATAGTTAGAATATATTATTACAATTTAATACAATGTTGGTCATTGGATGTAATTTCACATTTAAACCAGTTATAAACAAGTGTCAATCTTTTGATAGTTATTATCTCTTAAAAACACGCTATTTGTTGTGACGGCGGAAATTAGTTATAAAATTAATTAATGCAACTTATATGTTGGGAATTTTGTAAAATAGAAATCATTTTTGAATTCGGAATATCAATTATAGGTTAGGGTGAAATTTTGGCATTTTTCTGAAAAACATTAATTTTTGATGAATAGTGAAACCACAAAGTGGTAGGTTAAAAACTGAATTTTGCATAAAACGTAATGTTACCGCTTCTGTGAATGGAATTTCGAAAATACGACAGACACGGTTGATATCAGTATGTAAAATGTGGTTCAATGAGATAAAAATAATTTTTTGGCGAATAGTAACTTTTTACTTTTTTACCGCGGTTAATAGTAAATAGGGTAACTAAGGGTAAATATGATATTACTATTACCCTAACACATGTCCTAATTCTATTGGATAAGTGTAATTCGACCAAAAACAACCTTATGAATATAATATGACCATTTAGGTCCACTTGGATTAGATTATGACATTTAATATTATTTTATTTAATGAATAGTTAAAATAGTTAAAATCAAAGTTTAATAAGTAAATCATTTTTAATATGGGGTTATACATAAGATAAATTCGACTATAAATATTCATTAGAAATCTAAACATATTTACTATATAATGGTATTTTATTTGTAATTTTTAGACGTTAAATAATTTAATTTAATTATGACACAATTATAATGCAGTAATTATCTTATTAATGAAATATTGTCATAATTGATGTTATAAACACCAAAATAAATGTAATTTGAGACTTTTTATGAATTCCACTAATTTTCTAGGTTACTATGATATATTATTGTTGATTTAATCAACTTTTTTTGAACATATAATTCTGTTATGACTTTCTCAAAAATCATATATCAAATAGTGTCAAAATTGACACAAAATAGTTTTTAAATAAAATATTATATTATTAATTGTTATTTTATTTCTAAAAATCTAAGGTTCGCCCAAATGACTTAGATAAGGATATATATATTAATAATAAAAAATTTGGGGTTCGTTTGGCATGTTATAGTAAGTGTATTAACCATATAGTGTAAGAAAACAAAAAGACACGGTAAAAGTTAAATTATTTAACTTAGAGTTAAATCTAATTGATAAGGTTAAAATAATAACCTAAACTTGTCTAAATCCTATTGGTTGATAGAATTTAGACCCATCCCCACATTACCTTCGAAATAAGACCCTTTGGAACCATTATAAATCGATTTTTACTTTAATATAAAATAATATTTTGAGATATTCCTAAGGTGCCCCTCTCCTCCCTTATAAAAGGAGACCTCCTCCCTCTCCTCCTCACACCAATTTGAGCACTCAAGCTCGGCCAACCCCTGCCAAAATCCCTTCTCCACTTCCCTAGAATAATCCTATAGGTCCTGGTATTCTTCAAAGACCAGTCATAGTTCCCTAAGTGCAGGATTCAAAGAGGCGTTTCAAAGAAGAGGAGGTTCGGATACTTACAAAGAAAGTCAGACCTAAGGTAAGGGAAATATCACAATCTCATTTTTATCCGAGATTGTTTATACTTTGGTATTTACTGGGGTTCATTTTATCATCCAAATCCATGTTTCTTCAATATTTAATTTTATTTCCATCCAACTACAATTTTTTAAATCCAATTTTACCCTTCGGTGAGTTTTTAGTAAAAGATATGAAAGGAATCTTTTGTCGTTTTTCGTACGAGGTACTTTTTTACTTTTCCGACAAAAGAACGAAGAATGTTTTTTTAACTTATACGGAATGAATGGATTTTTAAGACATTATTTCCAAAAAATTTCCTTTACAAGTTTTCAAGTTTATTTTTAATCAACATCTTTTAGTTTAAAATTGTATGACATGTTTAGAAAGGAAAAGTGTTTTTGATGTAGAAAGGATATTTTCCTCAAGAATGAAGTTCATGTGTTTTATCAAAATTATCTTCCATCTAAGATAATAAAGGCTTATGTTTTTATCCATATTATTACATTGATTTCATTATGTAGTTATGGAATTATTTTTATGAATTCCTTTATCTTATATGAATTGTTTTATGATGTCATGATGTTTAAGATTCCCATTTTTATTACATGGGTTATGCAATGATGTATGATTTATAATTTTGTGGAACACATATGAATGGTATCATTATGAGATGGGTGGGACATATATATCCCTCCAATTCATTGGGTAAAGATTTTATATCTCATGAGATAGACATGGCTAGAATGGTAGGTTATACCGGTTCAGTGAAACAGGACTGAAAAGAGGGTGACTCGGTTCAGAAAGGGACTTTGTCCACTAAGATAGTTTTGGCAATGAGTCTTGACTAAAAAAATGATTCTCTATGATTATGTGTGTATTCCACAAAGTTTCATGTTTTATGTTATGATTATTGTGATTACATTTCACTGCCATGATTTATCCCAGTTTATGAAATTATGATCTCTTTTGCAGGTTAAGATTTCCAAAAATTATGTGCTTGTGTATACGTTGAGATTTATATTTCTTTTGTTTACCCTTACTGATCATTTGAGCTCACCCTTTTATGTTTTCTTTTCCCCAGGATATAAATAATGTTTTTAGGTAAAAAAAGGAAGATCTTTATGGGAGATATTGGAGATTTTTACCACGATTAGAAGATTACGTTCCTAGTTTTCAAAGACACTAAACTATTACGATCCTTGTGTGTGTATTTTTTGTTATTTACTAAGTATTCCACAAAAGTAATGTAATGTTCATGTACGTTAAGCTTAGGGTCTCTACAGTTGGTATCAGAGGAATGGTTTAGTCATCCTTTGGAAACTAGGATGCGAAAACGTTAGTGAGATCCCTAGAGATATTTCTAAGGTATGTCAAGGGATGTCCCTAAGTTTAAGTATACGTATAGGTTATAGTACTAGAATTACACTAACGATCATAGAATTAAACCTAAGATGTTATATATTGAAGGTACTCCCCCTTTATTATTTTGTTTTCCCCTAGCATGATTTTTGCCTCACACACTATTCTTTTTGGGTTTTAGAAAATGGCTGGAAACAAGATTATTCACGATAATGGAGAATATGATGGACAATGGAATGAAATTATTCATAATGAAATGGGATTTGGAAGTCCAAACATCATTATTATGCCGAATCATAAATCTCATAATATGATCAATAAAGTAAAATTTGGTATGTTTCCTGACTCGGCTAATAAGATAAATATGGAGTTTCATGATGATCATAGAGGAAATAAAGTTCAATTTCCCCTATGTAAATCATGTGGGAAGAGGCATCAAGGAGAATGTTTCCAAAGAACTAGAAGATGCTTTGGGTGTGGAAAAGAAGGACACAAAGCAAGTAAGTGCAAAGGAAAAGGTTCAGTTAACACCATGGATGAGGATAATGGTATTGCTACGACATCAACAATGGTTAAATGTTTTAAATGTGGAATGTACGGGCATTATGCAAACCAATGCCCTAAGGGAAAGTCTCATGAAGAGAATCAGTATAGTCGTATGGGAAGTATTTATGTTGATGATGATGAAGAGACTACAAATGATATGCGAGATGAAATAATTGTTGAACCTCGGTCAATGGTTTAAGAATCTAGTGGAATGATTACATGTTTATCATGTGTAATGTTGTATAAGAAATCTCATGGTACTATGGAATAAAGAGACATCTAAGGATTGTTACACCGTTGTCTTTCCTTGAGTTACGAAAGTTTATGATTAATGGTACCACTATCAATGAAAGGTTATTCAGATATTTTTGGAATTTAGAAGATATGCGCATAATGAAGGGATAGGGAGAAAATCAAATGTTTAACAGTATTCATGAGCTCATGATTGATATAAGGACTAAGTGATATCATGGTTTGAGTATATAGAATTTTGAGGATTTTGGTATGTGGAAAGTGTTAACGTTTAACTGCATTCATGTTTTCAATATGGTTCAATGGGTATTCAAGAGAATACGTGATTAATGACTTTGAATGTTTAGAATGTGACCAACAAGACATATCTTATGATATATGGGGATCAACGATGGTATTAAATCTCTGGTAATCGTTTTAAGTATATTATGAGAGTGGACTGAAGTATTATGGATAAGCATAAATATTGTTGGACATAAGTTAGTATTGTTTAAGGATAGAGGTTTTTTTGATATTATTGATTGGATGTTATAGTAATATAGTTTTAGAAAAAAGACAACCTGCTGGACGAGCGACAGCCCATCGCGTCGAACAAGGCTGTGGGAATCGAACCGACAACCGAAGTGCGACTGGCCTTTATCTCCTACCACTTCCCTACAGGAAGTCCTGGTCTATTAGAAACTAGTTTTTATTATATTAAGCAGTATGATATATGAATTATAAGGTCATTTTAGGAACCATATATCATTAATCTCACTATAAATGGACTTATGTATTTTTTGATAACTTTTCTAACCTTTTGAGACAGATGGAATGACCCATCATTCTGTCACATGATCTGCTAACACATCACGAATGACAAATTCAACTTCATTTATTTAAGAGATGAAGTAGAAATTGTCCAAAGAACGACAAACAGTGAGACTATACCAAAATCACGAAAGTATTTCTTCTAATTCAAATTTCATCAACATTAGGTAAATGATCTTGAAAACCAAAAATGTTGTCCTAGTGCTCTTATATCTGATTAATCAGATGGTACCTTAGATCATCACAAATTTATGGATTTGTGATTTCTATCTTTTCCATAGCCATGTTCTCTACCACTCTCTATCAGAACATGATGGTTAGATCTCTCTTCCATATCCATATTTTCACCTATGTGGAAACCTAGTGATTAGTTTATTTGGGTAACCGTTACGTTTCATACATTTGTTTTTAAAGATTGGTTATGGTATTCCTTTTTACGATGAGGGTTTCGATTAAAGAAACTTTCGAATAGTAAACCATTTATAACCCCGACGAATTTCGAGGGCGAAATTCTTTTTAAGGGGGGTAGAACGTAACACCCAAAGATTTTATGAAAAATATTCTTTTTAATTTCATTAATGTCTTGTGTTATACGCTACACCAAAAGGAGCATTCACAACACACATCTCTGAATTGGCTTGAATTACACACAATCGCGACCTTCCACGATAGTGTGTGTTGTACGCAACACCATGTTTCGCTAAACAACGATATGCTATTAAGATATTATTAAAACTAGCAGTTATGAATAGTAATAACCACTTTTTTAAATATTGTAAATTTTATTTTTCAAAATGGACTTCATTTATGGATTCGGAGTATCTAATTTAGCCTAAGAAGAAATTTTTGTACTTTTCGGATAACTTTCATATTCTGATGAATAGTGAAAATTACTAAATTTTAATTAAAAAAACTTTTTTAATCGAAATAATTAATTGTGATAAATTATTAATTTGAGTGGTTTTAAAGTATATTTAGAATATATTTTCACAATTTAATACAATGTTGGTCATTGGATGTAATTTCACATTTAAACCAGTTATAAACAAGTCTCAATCTTTTGATAGTTATTATCACTTAAAAACACGTTATTTGTTGTGACAGAGGAAATTAATTAATGCAACTTATATGTTGGGAATTTTTTAAAATAGAGATCATTTTTTAATTCAGTATACCAATTATATCTTATGGTGAAATTTTGGCATTTTTCTGAAAAACTTCAATTTTTGATGAATAGTGAAACCACTAAGTGGTAGGTTAAAAACCGAATTTTGCATAAAACTTAATACTACCGCTTCTGTGAATGGAATTTCGAAAATTCGACAGACACCGTTGATATCAGTATGTAAAATGTGGTTCAATGAGATAAAAATAATTTTTGGGTGAATGGTAACTTTTTACTTTTTTACCGCGATTAATAGTAAATAGGGTAACTAAGGGTAAATATGATATTACTATTACCCTAATACATGTTCTAATTCTATTGGATAAGTGTAATTCGACCAAAAACAACCTTATGAATATAATATGACCATTTAGGTCCACTTGTATTAGATTATGACATTTAATATTATTTTATTTAATGAATAGTTAAAATAGTTAAAATCAATGTTTAATAAGTAAATAATTTTTAATATGGGGTTATACATAAGAAAAATTAGACTATAAATATTCATTATAAAGATAAAAATATTTTCTATATAATGGTATTTTATTTGTAATTTTTGGACATTATATAATTTAATTTATTTATGACACAATGATGATGCAGTAATTATCTTTTTAATGAAATATTGACATAATTGATGTTATAAACACCAAAATAAATGTAATTTGAGACTTTTTATGAATTCCAATAATTTTATAGGTTACTATGATATATTAGTGTTGATTTAATCAACTTGGATCGAACATATGATTCTGTTATGACTTTCACAAAAATCATATATCAAATAGTGTCAAAATTGACACAAAATAGTTTTTAAATAAAATAAAATATTATTAATTGTTATTTTATTCCTAAAAATCTAAGGTTCGGCCAAATGACTTATATAAGGATATATATATTAATATTAAACAATTTGGGGTTCGTTTGGCATGTTATAGTAAGTGTATTAACCATATAGTGTAAGAAAACAAAAAGACACGGTAAAAGTTAAATTATTTAACTTAGAGTTAAATCTAATTGATAAGGTTAAAATAATAACCTAAACTTGTCTAAATCCTATTGGTTGAAAGGATTTCGACCCATACCCACTTTACCTTCGAAATAAGACCCTTTGGAACCATTATAAAACGATTTTTACTTTAATATAAAATAATATTTTGAGATATTTCTAAGATGCCCCTCTCCTCCATTATAAAAGGACACCTCCTCCCTCTCCTCCTCACACCAATTTGAGCACTCAAGCTCGGCCAACCCCTGCCAAAATCCCTTCTCCACTTCCCTAGAATAATCCTAGAGGTCCTGGTCTTCTTCAAAGACCAATCATAGTTCCCTAAGTGGATGATTCAAAGAGGCGTTTCAAAGAAGAGGAGGTTCGGACACTTACAAATAAATTCGGACCTAAGGTAAGGGAAATATCACAATCTCATTTTTATCCGAGATTTTTTATAATTTGGTATTTAATGGGGTGTATTTTATCATCCACATCCATATTTCTTCAATATTTAACTTTATTTCCATCCAAATACAATTTTTTAAATCCAATTTTACCCTTCGGTGAGTTTTTAGTAAAAGATATAAAAGGAATCTTTTGTCGTTTTTCATACGAGGTACTTTTTGACTTTTCCGACAAAAGTACGAAGAATGTTTTTTTATCTTATACGACATGAATGGATTTTTAAAACAATATTTCCAAACTTTTTCCTTTACCAGTTTTCATGTTTATTTTTAATCAACTTCTTTTAGTTTAAAATTGTATGACATGTTTAGAAAGGAAAAGTGTTTTTGAAGTAGAAATGATATTTTCCTCAAGAATGAAGTTCAAGTGTTTTATCAAAATTAACTTCCATCTAAGATAATAAAGGGTACTTTTTTTATCCATATTATTACATTGATTTGATTATGTTGTTATGGAATTATTTTTATGAATTCGTTTATCTTATATGAATTGTTTTATGATGCCATGATGTTTAAGATTCCCGTTTTTATTACATGGGTTATGCAATGATGTATGATTTATGATTTTGTGGAACACATAAGAATGGTATCATTTTGAGATGGGTGGGACCTATATCTCCCTCCAATTAATTGGGTATAGATTTTATATCTCATGAGATAGACATGGCTGGAATGGTAGGTTATACCGGTTCAGTGAAACAGGACTGAAACGAGGGTGACTCGGTTCAGAAAGGGACTTTGTCCACTAAGATAGTCTTGGAAATGAGACTTGACTAACAAGAAATTATTCCTTATGATTATGTGTGTATGCCACAAAGTTTCATGTTTTATGTTATGATTATTGTGATTACATTTCACTGCCATGATTTATCCCATGTTATGAAATTATGATCTCTTTTGGAGGTTAAGATTTCCAAAAGTTATGTGCTTGTGTATACGTTGAGATTTATATTTCTTTTGTTTACCCTTACTGAGCATTTGAGCTCACCCTTTTTTGTTTTCTTTTCCACAGGATATAAAGAAAGGTTTTAGGTAAAAAAATGGAAGATCTTTATGGGAGATATTGGAGATCTTTCACCACAATTAGAAGATTACGTTCCGAGTTTCCAAAGACACCAAACTATTACGATCCTTGTGTGTGTATTTTTTGTTATGTACTAAGTATTCCGCAAAAGTAGTGTAATGTTCATGTACGTTAATCTTAGGGTCTCTACAATTCCATTATCTCCAGAATGATATTCATGATTTATATATCATATATAATATATATATATATATCCAGTATATATGTATTTATAATAGTCTCTATCATTTCCATATATGAAAATTAAATGCACCATTAATGGGGATGGTAAGCCGTACGTACACATGAACACTACTTTAATTTATTTTTTTTCATTTTCTTAAAATGAAATAAAACCAAATGATACATTGGTATATTATAAATCTAGAATAATATAATATTTTATATATGTTACATAATTTCATTAATATCATCTTTTATATGTTCCATGTATGGTATGAATGAGTCATGTCACTTTGAGGGGGCCGTAGTCCGCACATTCTTAAATGAAATTATAATATTTATTTATTATGGAAACCATAAAGGTATGATATAAATGAAAAATACTGTAAAATAAATATAATATAAATATAATATATATCACACATTAATATAGTTCCATCATAATGACAACCATGAGAGGTTGTACAGAAAAATCAAACAATCATTATTTCATGAGGGAGTAGTTTCCCGTCCATAGAAACAGTATATTTTAAATCCATTAGATGGAGGTGTGTGTAAGTTTATTTTGAATCCTTCTCATAAAAATCATATTATATTGAGGATACTTGTTTTTTATGAAATCATAGAAAATTAATATAATAGGGAGTGATGAAGTAGAATAATTGAAAGGAATTTTAGGGAAGACACTACCTCATTAAAACATGTAACTCTCTTTAATTAGATAAAAATGGATTTCTGGAATTTCCTTTTTCCTATGAGAAATATTCTATGAGGAATATCGGGATTTTTGGAGCTTCTTGGATCAGAATTTGGATGATCCAATGGGCTTGAGAGGGGTGTGTAATGGGTTAGAGGTGCTAGCCTTTCATAAGAGGTAGGAGGGCATATTTAGGAATGTTTGAATGTATTATTTTATTATATAGTTATATTCCATTTCAAATGGACCAAAACTCATTAAATATGAATATAATATTAATATAAGTCGAAATAAAATCATCCAACTACAATAGGACATGTTTTGGATATTTTATAATCATTATCTTTTTTTAACCATTTTTTACTCTTACAGTTTTATCTATCATTTAACACATTAAGAATATAAATAGTTACAAAACATGAAAAATACACAATTAATGTGTCAATAATTAATATTTATACTTATTAAAACTATTTGGCTAAACCATGGTTTTTTTTAAAATTTTATAATATTTAATAGAATATTTTATATTTTAAAATATGAATTATGTTAATTTTGACATTATTTATATCATGAACTTTTTAAAAATCCATTAATACATTATTGATTCAATAATAATTCATTAATACAATGATATCATGAACCTATAATCCAAATAATTAGTTTCTGACATCAAAATAACCAAATTACAATTATTTTAACATTTATAATATCATTTATTTGAATCCTTTTTAATGATCAAATAACTATATTAAAATTCTATAATAATTAAATCTATTTATTTAATGTCTCAAAATTATAAATAAAATACCATGATGTAGGAATTATATTTATCTTTATAATGACAATTTATAGTAGAAAATATAACTTAAATATCCGAGTATAAAAATTGTTTTACTAAAAGATATATGTTTATGTTATATTTTCCTTTACAATAAATTAAATTTTATAAAATGTCATTTAAACATCAAATGGATCCATAGGGTCCAAAAATAGACCCAATGATTCCCATGTTCCGGAATGTATCGTAAAATTGCATTACGACATGTGTCAGGATAATTTAATATTATTATAGCTTTATTTTTTACCCTTTTTACCAGATTTAATCTTTAACCCTGGTAAATATAATATTTTCTGAATATACTATTCATAATGACGAAATGTAAAAGTTACATATTTACAGAGTTTGGACTTCCTTATTCCAAATATAGAATCCATTTTCCCAAATTCAAAACATAGAACTTTCAGAAATTAGTTTTAAATTAATCCCCATTGTCAAAACCAAAAATCGTTTTTAAAAAAAATAATAACCATCGAAAGATAGACATGTTTTTAGGTCCAATTTCAAAGTGAAATTACTTCCAATGAAAAAAAATGGAGTAAATGATAAAAATAAAATCCAATTTGACATTAATCCCAATTAAAAGGAAAATTTATCTATATAAATAAATCAAATTAAAAGACATTTATGACTTAAAATGTAGTATTTTTCACTATTTATTAAAAAATGAACATTATCATAAAAATAAAAAAATTATACACAAAGTATATTTTGATATCCCACATCTAAAGAAGAAGATTAATTTTTAAAATGGGATATATAAAAGTGAAAAAACTATATTTAAATTGAGTTCTCCATCAAAATGTGGTAAAAGTACCTATTAAAAATATTAGATTATTTATGCTTAAAATATGATTTGTTCTCATCTTAACCCTTTAATGTTTGTTGGATATAAGTAAAAACATTTTATAAACAATTATAATCATATTTAATTTAGTTATATTTATTCCTATCAATATAATGGCTAGGTGTTAACTACCATTTAAAATAATAATATTTTATTATTTTTTCACATGATTCAGCCTTGTGTAAAACATGATATTTCAGAGAAACCCATTGTTGTGTGTTGGGTAAGCCATCGAACATAGAATCCCATTTAATGAAAAATTAATATTTAATTCAAAAATATTAATAAATATTAAAATATAACACCTTTTATTTAACTGGGATGTTACATCCACCCCCCTTTAAGAAATTGTGTCCTCGCAATTTTATTCACTTATCAAATAAGTAGAGATATTTATCTCTAATAGCATTCTCAGATTCCCATGTCACCTATTCAATAATGTGGTTTTTTCAAAAAACTATTACCTAATGAATTATTTTATTATGCAACACTTTCCCTCCTCGGTCACGAATCTGGATAGGTTGTTCCACATAAGAAATATTTTCTTATAACTAAACTACCTCTAGACTCAAAACCTAAGATGGATCCGACATAAACATTCTTAACATTGAAACATGAAACAATTGTGTACCTGGGATAAACATGGAAGTAAAGCAACTCTATAGTCAACTAATCCAACATTCTCTAGGATTTATTATTGTCCAATGAACCTCAGACACAACTTTACCTTCTTACCAAAACGCATAAATCATTTACATGGAGAAACTATATGAAAGTCATGATAACCTATCTAAGAAGAAAGTTCTTTTCACCAGATATCCGCATAACATTTCTACTGGCTTTGAGCTGTTTTCATGTGCTCCTGAATCAGCTGAACACTCTCTACCATCTTTTCTGCCATCTTTTATACCAATACTGGTCCCATCAACATCCTTTCACCTACATCATCCCCAAAAAACAGGAGTTCGACACCGCTTCCCATATAATGCCTAAAAGTTTGCCATCTATATACTTGAATGATAACTATTACTATAAGAAAACTCAAATAATGAAATATGTTGGTCCCAACATCCCTAACAATCCATTTAGGAAGCTTGTAGCATATCTTCAGATGTATGATTTAGTCATTCTGACTACCCATTTTTTTGTGGATGAAAAATTGTTCTAAAATTTAATTCCTTACCCAATGACTTTTGAGTGACCTTCTAAAATTTAGAAGTGAACCGAGGATCACAATCAAATACAATGGAGAGGGGAACTCCATATAACCTGACTATCCCTATAACATACCAATGAGAAATTTGATCAAGAGAATAAGTATCTAGAAATGGATGAAAATGAGTATAATTAGTTAATTGATCAACAATAACCCAGATTGCATTGTTCTCTTGAGAGGTCTTTAGTAATACAATAACTAAATTCATGGATATATTTTCCCATTTCCAATTTGGCACTAGAAAAGGCTGAATCATCCCATTCGGTAACATCTGCACTACTTTAACCCATTTACAAATCAAACATCTCAGGGTAATGTTATTAATATCTATTTTCATTCCATCACACCAATAATACTCTCAAATATCTCTATGAATTTATGTATTTACATGATGAACTAAAAACAGAGAACTAAAAGCTTCAAATAACAACTATTTCTTTAACTATGAATCACAAGGAACGCATAATCTCTTTACAAACCCTAAAACACAGTCTCAATAAATATTAAACTCAGGTTACTTACCCTTCGGAACAAATTATACCTTTTTCTTCAACTCACTTCCATCTTTTTTCACTTGCTTTATTCTATCTAATAAGGAATATTGTACTGATGCCTAAAACAAAACAGAGTACTTTCACACACTAACAACTTATATGTCAATGTCCATCATATCATTAATCAAAGGATCTTCTTCCAAAAATAATAGGGTTAATATAGCGTTAATTTTTCGACTCAATGCATCAACCTCTTTATTTTATTTTCCTGAATGGTAATGAATTATGCAATCATAATCCATGATTAATTTTAACCATATCCTATCTCTTATATTAAATTCATTCTAAGTGAATATATAATTCAAACCATTGTGATGATTATATATTTCACACTTTAATCCATACAAATGATGCCTCCATATTTTTAAAGCAAAAACAACGCCAGCTAATTCCAAATCATGTGTAGTGTAATTTAATTCATGAGGTTTCAATTGACATGAATCATAAGAAATTACCTTAGAATTATTCCTTAGTACATGACCATGTCCTTTAAACAAAGCATCACTGCAGATAACAAATTCACCATCTCTAGAGGTAATAAAAAACCTGGAGCATTTACCAATCATATTTTCAATTACTGAAAAAAACATCACATTCTACTGTCCCAATGAACTAAACACTTTTTTGAGTTAATTTAGTCAGTGGGGTAGATAATTGTGATAAATTTTCAAAAAACTCCCTATAGTAACCTGATAAACCAAGAAATATACTAACATCGGTCATATTATTGGGTATTGGCTACTCTTTAACAACATGTGTTTTTTCCAGATCAACAATTAGTCTATATTTAGAAATAATGTGAAAAAGGAATGAAATTTTCTACAAAAAAAACTCACACATTCTAAATTTCCCATAATGTTTATTTTCTTTTAATGTTTTCAATACAACCCTAAAATGAATTTCATGCTTCTATTTACTTTTAGAATAAACCAAAATATCATCAATAAGTACAACAATAAACTTTTTGTCTCATTTTCATCATCATCTACATTTGGTGGAAGCGTTTTCCCAGTTAATATCTAAATACTGGGAGCTTCATGAGCATGTGGTCCTCAGGTTGCCTGACCAAAGACACATAATGGTTTTTTTGGATAGGAGGAATAAATGATTAATGCTTGGTCTAGGGCTCCTCAAAGGTACGGTGGTTCTTCCTTTTATTTATTCCGATGGTGTTTCAAATTCCATATGCGGTGTGACCTTTTTTTGATCACAATATGGGTAAATCTACCCAGTCTTCTGCTTTATTCACAAAATCCATCCACTATCTATGCCATTGGAAATATGATTGGGAGATATCTATGCTCTGATCACTGAACCGAGTCTGTGTCACACCCGATTTGTCCGCAGATCTTTGTTGAGGTCGATGATGCAAGGCCTCCAGGTTTTCGTGTCTAGATTACTAATGGGAAGGGTTCTCTCTAGATGCAATAGGTTGTCTTAGAATCGTGTATGAAATTATATGTGAAGTGTAGACCGTTATGGCATATAGAGGCCATTTTCTGTAGTAGAAGGATGGGTGTCACCTCACAGGTGGTGGAAAGGTAGAGTGGTGGTGGCTGTGATGTTCTTGATGTTGAGAGGCCAGCTCAGGCAGTAGTAATGGATGTCTTAGGGGAAGCTCTATTTGAATTTGAACACATGAATGAGGGTATGAGTGCCCCTATAGAATCTGCTATGTGTACAAATTATGGTGGATCTTATGGTAGGGATCCCGGTTGGAATCTTCTCGCACTAAAATTGCAATGGCTGAAGAAAAACCTGATGAAAATGTGGAGAGGGATATAATTCCTACTCTTCTTTTTGCGGCACCGATTATTTCATGTGGTATGATGAAGGTGAATGCACCTATGAATCCAACAGTGATACAAGTTTTTGATAGACTGAAGAGGGACCTTGGAGTAGGGTCCTAGTCTACGGTGGAGGGTAGTGCGTGCCATCTGCAGTTGGTTCCTCTCTCCGAGCTGCCTTTTTCCAATTCAGGTGGTGATTATAAGGATATTAACATGGGTACTCAATGCTCTGATGGTGTTATGACCTGAAATTGCTTTAAATGACTGGAGCATGAGGAGATGCCACCGGTGATGGATGGTCCCCAAGTGATCAATGTGGTTGTTTTGGAGGCCACAGTCACCAATAAAAGAGGAGTTGTGGAGGAGGAAATGGAGAATGATTCTTCTGTTGGTCCTAGAAACTCTCAATGTGTGGATCACCCACAATTATTTTCTGTTATTGTTAAAAATAGTGACTTTGAGAAATAATGGGGAGTTAATTATGGTTACCCGGAGGTACATATCTGTAGAAAATGGGGGGACTTATCTGATAGTGAAAAGGAGAATGTTGGTGACAGGGTTCAAACCTCTTTTAGTGACATTGTTTAGGGAGGAAAGAACAATGTTCCAGGGAATGAGGCAGTAATGACCGCTCCACCAAGATGAACAATGAGGAAAGACTATTCTTAAATGTCGAAGCCATTGTCTACAAGGTCTTCTGTCAGAAAGGGAAAAGGTGTGCAGTCTTATAAAATGTTTCTATATTGGTAAAAGATAAAACTCAAAAGTAAGTAGGTCAAGACTCTAATGCATTATGAGATCCCAAAGTGGTAGTTGGATACTGCGGATGAATTAATGGATCATGGATATGGTGGAAGGTATGGTTTTTATGATATGTAGTTGTTTTTAGTGTCTTGTGGTACATTGTTGTAGTAATTTTATTTACCTTTAATAATTGGTCAATGACTTTGTCTATGGAAGATCTTTCCTGTTAATAGTGACATTATTCAGGGCTATACAATGAATGAAAAGACTCATTAAACCATATTTCTTTTTAACAAATAGGAGAAAATAACCCCATGGTGTTGTGCTAGGTCAAATTAAACCATTATCTAATAACTTCTGCAGTTGATTCTTTAACTCTAAATGTAAAATTTTAGCAATTAAATTAGGGGGTTTTGAAATTATCTTAGCATACAAATCAAAGTCAATAAAAAATTTAACTTCCTGATCATGTATTATACTAGGAAACTCATTAGGAAAAACATCAATATACTCATTTACCACTGGCACATAATTAATCTAAATAGTTCCTTTTTTATAAATAAGTGCGAGGTAACATTCACCACTATATTTTACTAGTTTCTCAGCTTCCAGGAATGTTATCAAAAGTAAGGTTTCATTATTGTACAAATTCTGAAATTCCTTCTGAAAAGTAACATCTTTATTTATACAATAAATCTTAACATGAGAAACAGAACACCAATACATACCTAAAATTTCATCAAACTATAATTGAGGCAAAACAATAAGGTTTTCTAGTATATTCTTTCCGAACACAAGGATAAAAAGGTTCATATAATTTAATTTTGTCTCATACTTTCCTCTCCATGTCTTTAACAAATGTTCAAGATTCATATCCTTAGGTGGAACTCCTCATTTACTAGAACATTTATCAATAATGAAAGAATGTTTAGACCCCAAATCAAACAACAAATTGGAATAATCTGAATAAAAAAATAGTATACCAGATACTACATCATTTCATGCCCCAACATATGATGAAGTAGATGCAAAGGATTTCACCACCCCTTTTCTTCTTGTAGATTGGCTGCTTTACCTCGGTGTAGTTCTTCATTGGACACACATTTTCATAATGACCCATTTTAATGATCTTAAATCATTTTACTAACTATACATCAGAATTTGTCTTACCATTTCCCTGAACATTTTAAGAGAAATTATGAGCCATATGTACAATTTTACCACATCATAAGCACATAATATATTTCAAAAGGAATTCCCTAGGGTTCTTTTACAAAACATTTCACAAACTATAAACTTATGTTTCTTACCATCAGTCTTTTTTGAAGAGTTCTTCCCTTTCATCTACCACCTCAACCTCTTATTCCGTTTTTTCATAGAACACCTGCTCATTAGTAGAATCCATTTCCACATTATCTGCACATCATACTATATCTCCTAAACTTTTTAACTCATGAGAAGATAAATCCCTTCGATACTTTGGCTATAATACTAAGTAAAAACGATTGATTTTACCAATCAAGACCTTGTATGAAATTTATAACATACCTTGCCATTCGATATAATTTTTCAACATCAGAAGACACAGAGTCATCCTCTTACCTCAGTTACCAGAATATTTTTTCCATCATAAGTCAAATGAACTTATGAAAATATTTTTCATGAATCAAACTATTGAATTATTCCCAATCAAGAGCATCAATATCCTCATAATCCCAGATATATTTAACCATTGACCACTAATGAGTGACTTCAACTTCAAAACAACAAACAAAAAGTCTACCCTTTGATGTTTTGAACACCCCATTACATGGAAGATATTTTCCAGTGCATTAATCCACCCTTCAGCCAGCACAATGCCAGATGATCCTCTTAATGATGTGGGATATGGCCTCATGAAATGGTTCACTACTCACATGTTCCTATGTGGTTGTTCTGGCTAATCTTGTGCATGCATACCACCACCATTTATAGCACGATTAAACTATCCCATCACTGCAACAAACTACTCATTTCTGATTCTGACTACATAAAGTTGCTGATTTGGAAGGTGGTTTTCCTCTTGATGTCGTCCCATCATAGTTTTCATGTTTCCTCTGCAGCAAACCATTAGGAACACAAAAATATCATAGGCGATGCAATATGGTAATATGTAAATGCTATATCATTTTAATCATACATTAAATTAATTTGTGCAAATTAGTTTAAGAATATCCTAACTCTTAAAGTTTTCTAAACAATCCATTAATAATAACAATAATGTACCATCCTTAAAATATTACTTAATTTCGAGTTAAATCAATATTTAACATTGAGGATCTTTTCTGGTTATGATATTTAGAGAATTAGGCCATAACTATTACATTACATCTCAAATATTACAAAGTAGAAACCTCTACTAAGTACCCATTTTGTTCATAAAATAAAAACTCTTAAAAGAAAACATGAAATATTTTATTGATATAAATCTTCTTGAATTATTCCTTTCTCGAACCCTTCCTTATACCCTATGAAAAAGATTTAAAAAACATCAGATGAGCATAAAAACCAGAATAGGGGTTTTAAAATAAAGGAAGAAAAAAATAGTCTATCAATACATACAACAAATAATATCTTTAACATACCTCCTGAAATCATAAGATTTATGAATAACACATACAAATCATAATTCATAAAGGTCAATTTTGGCATCCATATCATAATTACACTATATATTTCACATCTACATAGTGAGTTACGTTGGAGTACCCATCACAGTTTATTCCCTAAATAATATAAGAGAAACCATAAAGTTTACCTCCTTAACAATACCCAATTCATTGGAGAGTTATATCAGGTTCACCCTCCCTAGTTTTATCATGGAACCACATGAATAAGTAAACAATGCCGAATAACCATAACTTAATCATAACACATAGAATAAACATAAAGGAAATATAAGATTTCCAAATTATAATCACAATATATCATTTCAATATATTGAAATAATCAATCCATTATCAAAATGATTTTAAATAACAAAATGTGTAAAAATAGTATATGGTATTTATTTTCCTTTTATAATCATTTCAACTTGTTATGGAAGCCAAATATAAAATAAAAGTCATGGCGGTGGAATGGTCATTGTCACTAAGTGCGTTAAAAAGAATCATTCTTTTTGCCTTTTAGTAAAATAATTCATAGAAAAATGATTCCATTTGAATGATATTAAAATTAAAATTGGGTTTTACACCATATAATGGAAATTCTTGTATAAATAAAATTATTCCTTAATGAATGGAGATTGGGACAAAGTCCATTACCTTGTATTTGTCTTATCTTGTTAGTTCTTTATCACTCTGAACAATAAAATTAAGTTATTTATAATTGCATAAGAACCCTTTTTAAGCTTATTATTCCTTTTATATCACATATTACCTTAATATAACAATCATGTAATTATTCATGTTCATATCAGTCTTTTTGTTGATGTTAGAAACATTAGCCAAAATGAACATGTTGTAATTACAAATAGTCCATGTGGTAAAAACTCCATTATCTACAGAATGATATTCATGATTTAGATATCATATATATCATATATATCCTGTAAATATGTATTTTTAATAGTCAATATAATTTGGATATATGAAAATGAAATGCATTGTTCAGGGAAACGGTAACCTAAATGTACGCATGAACACTACTTTCATTTCTTTTTTTCAATTTATTTAATGGAATGAAAACCAAATTATACATAGGTATATTATTATTCCAGTATAATATCATATTTTATATATGTTAAATAAGTTCATCAACACATTCCTTTATAGGTTTCATGTATGGTATTAACATGTCATATCACTTTGAGGGGGTGATAGTCTGCACTTCCTTAAATTAAATTACCGTATTTATCCATTATGGAAACCATAAAGGAATGATATAAATGAAAAATAAATTAACATATATTCTATATAAATATAAAATTTATCACATATAAATACAATTCCATCATAATGGCCACCATTAGAGGTGGTACGGAAAAATAGAACAATCATCGTTTTGTGAGGTAGTAGTTCACCATCTAGAGAAACAATATGTTCTAAATCGATTAGATAGAGGTATGTGTATGTTTAGTTTTAATAGGTCACACGAAATATCCATTTATATTTATTATCATGGTGTTTTTATGTAATCAAATTAAACTGTCTGAATAGGAAGTGAATAAGTAGAATAATGGAAGGGAATTTTAGAGAAGACGATACCCATTAAAATGTGTAACTCTCTTTGATTTGAGCAAAAAGGCTTTTTAGAATTGCATTATGCATAGTGGAAATATTATAGTAGAAAAACGGTGATGTTGGGAGCTTCTTGGTGTAGAGGTTTTATATACAAGGGTCTTTAGAGGGGTGTATCATGGGTTAGAGTTGGATGCATTTTATAAGGCGGAGGAGGGGCTCTTTAGGAAAGTTACGAAGAATTAATTTATCATAAAATGGTTTTCGGTTTTAAAATGTCCACAACAAATTAAATTAGATTATAATTTGAATATATGTTTAAATAAAATCATCCAATATTAAGTGGTCAGGTTTTGGATATATTTTAATCCATATCTTTTTTATTTAACCCTTTCTTACTCTTAACTTTTAATCAAACATTTAACACTTTTAGAATCAAAATATTTACCAAAACCTAAAAAATATAATTTAAAGAGTTAATAGAAAATTTTATAATTATTATAACCATTTGGCTGAATCTTCTATTTTTTAAATTTTATAACATTTAATAAAATATTTTATATTTTAAAATATGAATTATGTCAACTTTGACTCTATTCATATCATTTTTTTAAAAATCAATTAAAAGTTATTTGATTTTAAAAAAAATTATTACAAATATAACATGTATATATCACATATAAAATTTGTCTATGAAAACAAAATAAATAAATTACATTTATTTTAACATTTTTAATACCATTTATTTGAATCATTTATTAGTGAAGCAATCACTACATCACCATTGTGTCATAATTAAATTTATATATTTAAAATCTAAAAATTATAAATTAAATACAATGATGTAAGAAATATTATTATCTTTATAATGACAATTTATAGTCTAAATTATTATTTTATTAACTCAATATAATTTTTTTACTAAATTATATATGTTTTTGTTACATTTTCCTTAATTTTAAATTATTTTTTATAAAATGTCATTTTCACTTTTAAGTTGCTCCTTGGGGTCCCAAAATTTTCCCATTGATGCGAATAGTCAGACATGTATCATAAAATAGGATTATTAAACTTGTTAATGTAATTTAATATTAATATAATATTATTATTTACTCTTATTTAACAGATTTACCCATTCACCATGGTAAATAAAATATTTACTGAAGTTACTATTCATAATATCTATAAATAAAAGTAACATATTTAATAAATTTGAATCTTATGATTAAAAAATGGAATAAATTTTTCCAAATTCAATGCATATAAGTTACAAATATTAATTTAAAAATAATTTCTATTGTCAAATCCAAAAAGCATGTTTTTAAATATAATAAATTCCAAATGATTAACGTGTGTTTATGTCCAATTTCATAGTGAAATTACTTAAAATGAAAAAAATGGATTAAATGATAAAATATAATAAAATTACATTTTAAAACAAATTAAATGGAAAATCAGTCTATATAAATAAATTAGATGAAAAGATAATTATGACTTAAAATGTAGTATTTTACACTATTCATTAAAAAATGAACTTTATCCGAGAAATATCAGAAATTTAACAAAAGTAGATTATGATACCCCTATTATAAATAATATGTTTATTTATTCAAGTAGAAAATATAATAGTGAAAAGAAACTAGATTTAAAATTGTTTTTCCATCAAAAGGTAGTAAAACTACCTTTTAAAAATATTATTGTATTTATTCTTAAAATTGGATTCATTCTCATTTTATAACTCTAAATTTTATTGGATATATTTAAAAACATTTAACAAACATGTATTTGGTTCTATTCATTCCCACCAATACAATTTCATGGAGTTAAGTACAATTTAAAATAATAATATATTATTATTTTTCAGTATGACTTAGCCATGTGTGAAACATGAGATTTTGGAGAAACCCATTGTTTTTTATCGGGTACACCATCAAATATAGATTCCACATTAAATTAAACTTAATATTTAATTAAAAAATATTTATAAATATTAAAATATTATATCTTTTATTTAACTGGGATGTTACATCTTCCCACCATTTTTTTCTTTCATGGAAACCCAGTGATACATTATCCATGATGTCCTTCATAATATCCTTTCTCTCTTATCAAGAAGATGTTTTATCTACTCTTTTTATAATGTCGGTTTTCAAAAAAATCAAAGCTATACATTTGATTATCAGTATAAATTTAAAATTACATGGATGTGATTTATTATTGGATGAGAATGTAACATGATCATATACTTATAAAAAGGAAGTTATGATGGATAGCGTATTTGATAAGAAACACCGAGCATAAAAGCCCAGTGAAATATAATACTGTAATAACCTAGAATCTAAATTCAAGGTAATTTATTATATTAAATATTTTATGAAATATATTTATATAAAACTCTCATCAATATAAATTTTCTGATATGTTCTTATTAAATAATTAAACAATACATATTAAAGTAATACCATTCATTAAAATTCCATTATATTCAAAAATGATTTTATTGATTTTTGTGACAAAATATTATAATGAATTTATATAAATGTTATAATATTTAATTAAAGAAATGAAATAAAATTTTTAATTCATAATATCTAAATTAACATACGGTGTACTTTTTGGATTTCATTATAAGATATTGATTTTTTAATGAATAGTAAATATATGAATTGTGGTAAAATTATCAGTTGTTTATAATAAATTATGTAATTTAAATTCCTTATTGTCTTATGAATATGATATAAACTAACATAAATGTTATTTTTTATATATTTAATCTAGTTTATTACATTTTAATCTTCATTTTATTGTATTTTTGTATAAGTTTATTTTGGGGTTTTTAATGGGGTTTATCTGAAATCTATTTTAATTTTGTAATGTATCTCCATTTTATTTATTTACAAATAACCCTAATAAAGAATTATTTATATGATAAATTAAAAAAAATATACTAATAAATATGAATTTAATTTCATGGAATTATTATTAATATTTATATATTTAATAAACAATCATATTTTTCTTGAATACTACATTCTTGAGAAAAAACACTTTTTCATTACATTTATGAGTTTTATTTTTAAATTATTTATACTAATTATGTGAACTGAATTTTCAAAAAAGGATTTAATATTTGGAATCAGGATAATTTATATTATATAGTTTGTTTAACAAAATTTATTTTCATAATTAATAATGAAAATATTAGAAATCTTATGTCATGGTTATGTTGAGGAGAAGTTTAGCAGGGGTAAAATAAAATGATAAGGGTTTATATATCATAATAATTTATCTAAATTATAATAGATGGAGATATATTTAGTATATATCATATAAATCTCTATAATTGTCTATTGTATAGCCTTTTGGAATGTGGGAAACATGTGAATTCCTTTTTGTTTTAAAAAATTATAAGTGTGCCACTCAACACAATTATAAATGGCCACCACCTCTCCTCTCCCCATTGCACCTTCAAAGAAGTTTTTTCAATATATTCTAAAACAACATCTTAAAATTCAAAACCATTTAATATGTCCCCTTTTATTATAAATCCATCCTATGATGTATTTTATTGATAAATTAATGACATTTTCTGATGAATTTGTATCGTTCATAATTGACCATTTTTATTATATTTATTATTCCACCTCATTAAATAATTCATAAGTTATGAAATTATATTTAAAATAGTATCTTACAAATAAAAATATGTATTATGTTAGTGTAATAACATAAATTTTTATGTACATCATTCAAATGTGAAATAAATCTATCATTCGTGTGTGTCACAAAAAACCACTTCACAAATCGATGGAATTTCATTTTCATCATTACCTAGCACAACTAGGTATAATAATGGGTTTAATGTATATCTATTCCATTTTTAATATAATTATTATAATTTAATTGTTATATAATATATACATTCTTATGGTCCATTCTTGGGGGGATATGATAAAACTGCGCTTGTGTACGACGAACTACTGTCTTGCGAAGTGTTGTGATTAGTTTTTTACTAATGATTTACATGAAAGGTAATATGGTTAAATATAATGAATATATTTGATATTTATTATTACATTTTTTATTTTAATGACATATTTATCCATCCTAAATTTTAATATATAACTTCATTAATGAGTACATTTTCGACCCTCCCACTATAGCGATCTAGGATTAACATACATGTATATTAGATCATTTTATTGAATATTAAGAACATTAAAAATATACATTCTAAATGGATTTAATATTTTAGTGTATTCGGAGACATGGAAAATAATGTATTATAACTTATTGAATTATCTCCAGTATCTCCCATAAATATCTTCCCCTTTAGTTTTCCAACATAAACCTTTTCTTGATAACTAAGTTAAAAGAAACTTATGATAGAGTGATTGTATATGCTCAAAAAGGGTAAAAAAGAGATATTTAATAATATAACTGTGCATAATTGTATGATAACATTATTATAAGATTATAATATCATACCATACATTTCAAATATCATATTCAAGTGTCATGATATAAATATTAGTAGTTTATAAGACATGTATCATATGATAATCAAGAACTATAACCATTTTGAGAATGTTATGGGCATAAGATTAATATTTGTCGAATGAACGTCATAATAAAACATTGTGAACATGTCTATTAAGAAAAAAATTTAATCATTATGATAAGTAAATGAAATTCGTCCCTTTTATAAACATTTGGAATTCCAATTAGGGCCACACATAAGATTGTGAAAATTTTATCAGGTTCACTCATACAACATTGTAGTTAGGGTTTGCTCCCAATAAGATAAATGTCTTCGTTCACGAGAAACTAGTTTCCAATTGAGTATTTGGATACACATGTTTCCAACATTGAATTAGGACACACGTTTTCACAATTTTGGATCATGACAAACATATTTACCATTGTGGGTCATGAAACACATGTTTCCGATTTTATATCAGTACACACCTATTTGCCAATGTGGATAAGGCCCATCAACCTTTTTCCTATTATTATCTCATGCTATATAATTCCTTACCTAATGTGATGGAATGGTATATCGGTCACACCAATCACATAATGAAATCACACATTCATGGGATACAAGATAATTAAAAATTTATCATATCATGAACCATAAAAAGAGATCGGTTTCAAAAACATCACATAATAACCTATTAAATGAAATGTGTATCACAAACATTTTATTATATTCTATAATATGAAAAAGAGACATGTTTAATAATCATTGAATAACATGTGAGTAGAAGCATGTTTCATATTAATTTTTCAAGTTATTACACATGGAAGAGAAGTAAGTTTGTAAAAAAATGTATCAACAAAATCATAAACCATTAAAAAAATAGTATTTGTATCCTAAGATCATATCCCTTATAATGAATAATCTATATCATTTCACATCATCTTATACGGAGAAATATTTTGAAACATCACATAGAACATTTCATTAGGAAACTCACACATGTTTATAAATCATAATAAATTTGAGAAATATTTTTATATGATAACAAAATAAAAAATTATGAATTAACTTTGAGATTCATCTAAAATACATCTTGAGTAAAATTTTATTTTCTCTTCGAAAAAAGATTTTTCAATCCGCAAACATATTGAAAATATTATCCATTGAAAATAACCATTAATAATAATATAGGATCTTTTGAAAACCATTGTTAACAATATTTTTTTTAAATTCTTATCCTTGAAATTTATATTAAATCATAACTTAAAATAGTTTGTAATTAATTTTTTGACTACATGGTTTTTGAATTAAAAAATTATCATACCGAAATGATAAATAGGTTTAGATTCTCAGAAAACACATCCCATATAATCTTATATACCCCAGAGTGAAAAATGGATGACTATAAAAGAATATGCCATGAGAAAAAAATTATCGTAAAAAACATGAGAATTATTGAGATATAGATGATAATATTTTATCAATGGAAGCTTAATCACAATCAATCTTGATAAATGATGATAGTGTCGAAAAATACTCTTACCATTCTGTTAAATTTGAATTTAAAAAACCATTAACGAATAAAATTACATGATTCATAAAATATCATTTACATAATTAGATTCATTATAATATATTCTAAATTTCTGTATAAACATCACATAATAGAATATATGTTCATAACAAAACATGTCTCTCCATGAAATAAAATTGAGAAAAAAGCACCTGATTGATTTAGTAACTTTTTTACTACAATTCCACATGAAAGAGATATCATCAAATAGATATGTTAATAATTTTATTTTTAATGATATTAATAAATATATAAATTCATATGAATTATAAAAACCACACAAAATAATATAGTGGTGAAAATTTCATAGGTCTCAGAGAAATAAATGTGATATTAGAAATCCACTTATTACTTTAGAAACTTTTAAATCATGACATACCTAAAATAATAACATCAATTGAAACATTAAATATAATTAAATAATGGAAATTAACGATATAACATGTCATGGAGCATTATATACACCACCCAATAGGAATAGGATTTGAATATATCATATATCTCACAAAAAAAGTGAGACGAGAATCCCATACGTTTTGTATTGAGATTATTCGTACATGTTCAAACCTCATGTGTAATAAATATAAATTTATTAAAAATATTAAAATGAATAATATTATTATATATCATACCATATGTGAATTTATTATTACTTTACATTACCTATTTATTAACAATTCCATGTTAACATTAGATTTTTGTTAAAAAGTTCACTATTTTTCATATATATTTTTATATGTTATTCTTGATCATATTTTGTTGGTCATAATTTAATTCCATAGATAATGTCAATAAATGATTTAAAAATCATATATATTAATTATGTAAGTATTTTAAATAATATATAAATGATATAAATATTCAACTGAATACACCATTAATGAGGATTGTAGGTCATTCATATGCATAAATGTTGTTGTTTTTTTATTTATCATATTAAAAGAAATAATTCAAATGAAATATATGTATATATATAAAAGATAATTTATGTATCATTATTATTTCATATATATATTATAATTTTAATAAACCCATCCTTTATACATTCCTCAATGAAATTCAATGAATCACATCCCTTTGAGGAAGAGACGGTTCACATGTCAACAAATGAAGTAATTGTATTCCCAAAAAATGGAAAACTTCAATGTATTGGGTATATAATAAAAAAATTGAAATAAATAATAAATATCATATGTATTCTATTAAAATATTATTCAATCATAATTATAAACAATGATATGGGGAAAAGGAAACATGAACTACATCATTTAGTGAGTGGGTTGTCTACCGTACACATCAAAAGTATGTTTGTAAAAATTTCATAGATGTTTTTTGTAGGTGTAGGACAAAACCTTAGAAGAATATTAAATAATTTTCATTTAGTATTATTATTTTATAAAATAATCACAAAATAATTATAACTGAATGGGTTGAGAATGGAATAAAATAGAAATTCATATTAAACAATATTACCTCTTTTTATGGAAAGTCCTTTTAGTTTTTAACATATATATTCCTTGGATGAATTTATGCCCAAATTGAGGGATATAATAAAAATATATGGAATTTGGGAGTTTATTTTAATAGGTTTTGGATAATCCAAAAGTATTGAGAGGTGGGATGAAATGAGGGGGTGACTACCCTTTTATAGTGGAATAGAAATGAAATTCTTTTAAATATAAAAAGGTAAACACTATTGAGTGGTATTGATTACGTAATTTGTTCCCAGTAATGGTAAATTTTTGATCCATTGGAGTACATGTTTAAAATATATAATTAAAATGTTGTTTTCAAATACTTCTCGGTTACCTAACCACTTATGTTAAGGAATAACAACTAAGTAAACTCGTTTTCCCCTTAATTATTGTAATTAATTTTAATTTCATTCACTAGTTAATTTGGTTATTTTTTTATAATTTATTAAAAATAAAAAATTATTCTAATTCCAAATTTGTTATCAATTTCTAAAAATTTCAATCACATAACTGGTATAAATTAACTTAAAATCAATCATACTGACTTGATAAGGAAGCATGTTTTTAATGAAAAAAACACAAAAATATGAATTGTTTTATATAATATATTAATGTGAAATTATGTTAAATGATGTAAATTGGTTAAATATAAGAATAATAGATGTAATTATACATTAAAACCAATTTAAAATAAAATTTATCTTTATATATAAATTATAATAAAATGAATTTTGGAATTAAAATTCAGTCGTTTCACTATTGATACAAAAATGTTTATTATCATAAAATACCAAAAAATCCCTGAGAGATAATTTTGATGTTACTCATTAAAATATAATTTTTATTTTATGAAATTTATTTTCAACATGTGAAAAAATTTATATTTAACGTTGGAGAACCATAAAAAGGCTGTAAATTTATCTTATAGAAAAAATATATATCATTATGCATAAAATTAGCTTTATTTTTATCTCTTATATAGAAAACACAAAATAAAAACATTAATCAGTTTAAAAAATATTATATATTTATCTATTTAATTTAATTCAATTATCAATTTTTTTTTCCAATTTATTACTGTAAAACGTTTTTGATTTCATAGATACTTTTTTACAACAAAATATTACATATATTTTTAAAAGGGTTTTATTTTCATTTATTTTTAATTGGTATTAAATTTTTTTTCCATATACATGAGTAAACAATATTTTCATAATTTTTTTTAAATTTATTCATAACCACCACTATAATGGTGAGGTGACAACTATAATAATATTTTAATATTATTTTTCATAGAAAATTTTAATTTTGGTAATACTAGATCTTGAAAATAATGAAAGCTGTTAAATGAACTCAGCAATGTATGTAACATAACTAAACATAGTTTTCCTGATCCACTTTCTAATATATGTGTTGTATGTACTAGGATATTTACATGGTGTTCTTTTTGAAGCAATAATAACATGGTTATTTCATAGAACACACGCTATATAATGTGTCTCATGAAATGAATATTATCAAATAGTATAAATTAATTAAAAAATCCACAATATCTCAAGGTTTTACATTCTACTGCACATAAATTGAGATTATCCCTTGAAATATTTTGGTTTATCAATGGTTTAATATTAGGGAGTTCCCTTCAATGAATCTAAATTAATAAAAATGACTACTAAAACATACTTTAAAAAAAGAAAATTGTAACCATAAATGTTAACCAAAGTAACTAATAAATAGGATTCCACACATGAAAACATCGGTGGGAAGTGAATAATGGACAAGGAATAAAATCTTAAATAATTTTATGGGGTGATAATAATCACTGATCATAAGCTAGTGAATATTCAATGGAATTTTAAGGGCCACAAAACAATGCATATTTTATTATTGAACATACAATCGATTCAATTGAAAAATAGGTGTTAAGATAAAAAAACTTCAATATAATTTTCATAATGTTGAATAATATTTCCAAAGATGATATACTTACTTGGTTTTATAAAATTCTATATGCACAATCTCACCCTTTTGTTATGACTTAATCAATTCCAACTTTATCTCTTACTCCACCGAGTAAATGTGAATTTTTTATTCCATAATAACTAATTGATCATGATATCCACAAATAGAATGATTATCCATTACATATTTCATTAGATAACATCAAATAAAACTTTTTAGAGAATGTTTTAAAATATGCATAAATCGTATTATGGAGTGATAAGTCTTTAATATCTAAAACCACATAAAAAATTTAACATTAAATATTCTATAAATGGTTCACCTTGTAACCATTAAAAATGAGGAAAATCTAAAAAAAGTGAAATAATCTAATTTTTTTTTAATATTCAGCTCTACCTTTATCCCAATATATCATAATTTATCTCTTTGTTGTCTCATTCCAAACATGTTAATCCATTAATCATGTATTCTTTTGAAACGTTGTAATAAATTGATTTACCAAAAACCAGTATTGAAAACATGAATGATTTATTATTTATAAATATATTACATATATTCCAAAAATCAAAAAAGGGTTGTAAAATTCATTCATGATAATATACACATCTTTTTTGACAAATCAATAATCGTTTATAGGGTAATCAGTACTATCTAATATACTTTTCTATATCAATCATCACTTTATCTATGGTAAACGCAACTTTCTCAACATTAGGGAGACATTATTTTTTACAATACCTTAATCAAAATATCACATATCAATTAAATACCATTTGTAGTTAAATTTCACAATTCAATATATTTTCTAAAATATATAATTGTAAACAAATACTTCCTGATTTTGATAACCTAATTATTGAATCCCTATACATACACACATCAATCATCCAACTTTATTCTTAAACCATTATATAAGATTCATCAAATTATTACTTAATACCCCTTTCCAAGAATATGAAATATGTATCATTTAGTCAGTTTCCTCAACCTCAAAATAATCATTCATGGTACATTTAACGTAAATAATACTATTATAATATCCCACGTTAGTCACATTTCATTTTCAGTCCCTTTACCTTACATTGTATAACCAATACTCGTACCACCATTCTTATTCTCTTTCTGATATTACCAAATCATACATTATTTCATATAATTGACATAATTAAATCATATTAATTATTCAATACTAACCTAGTTCCGTATAGTATCTACTATTGAGAAAGACTAAAAATCATAGTGTGGGAAACAGTTATATCATGGTAGAAACCCACATAATCCGGAGAATTTAGTTATAGGATACCTAAATCAAGAAACCTAATTTTAAATCTATGAATCATCATGATTATAATTAGGTACATTCCTATTCATATCCTTATAAATATCATTTTCTATCTTACTAAGGTTTTTTCATACTAGTTTACAAAGTTTAACCAAACCCTTCATTAGATACCAGCTATAGAGACATAGGCCTAACATACATGGACACTACATGGTTTTATTTAAATATTAATCACATTAAAAATATACATTCTTGAGGATTATAATATATTATTGTTTTTTTAATCATGGAACACAATATCTATTAACTTGGTGAAAGATCTCCAATGTATCCCATAATGATCTTCCCCTTCATTACTCCTATAGAGAACATTTCATCATTACCTTGGTAAAGGAAATAGAAGAATGAGTGAGATTAGATTCTAATTATGGGTAATAAAAGGATATATGTAAGCATATTCATGAGAAATAATGTTTGATAACATGATAATAACATTATAATATCATAGCCTACATTTCAAATATCATAATCAAGAGTCATGGCATAAAGAGAGATAGTTCATAAGACATGAATCATAATATATTTATAAACATGAACCATGTGTTCATACCATAGGAATAAGACATAAATTTGTGTCAAAAGAGTAGATTATAATATTGAGAACATTTATTAGTATAATCAAGGTCACTCAATATGTTAAGGACATGAAATAAGGACCTTAAATAAAGTTATGACATGTATCTAGGTCCACAAAAACATTGTGCTCTTGTAATTGAGTTCCCACATAACATAATTTTATTCATGTTTCACTGAAAAGATTAAAAAAACAGTGGTTCAAGAAAACAATATTTCCCATTATAGGTCATGACACACCAATTTCCAACTATAGATCAAGACACAACTATTTCCTATGTTGGAACATGACACACATATTTCCCATTGTGGACTAGGATACACCTGTTTCCTATTTTTGGATCAGGACACACCTATTTCTCATTGTGGATGAATCATGTCCACTTCTTTCCCATCATTATATCAAGAGATATAAATCATTATGGAATTAATTTTAGGGACATATTGGTCCCACCTATCACATAATAAAATGATACATATATGTGCTACAAGATAATAAATTTTTCAACATATAACGACTCAAAACAATATTGGTTTTATAAAAATCATTTCTTAACACATTAAATTAAATTTGTTTCCGAAATATTTCCTCATATCCTGACATGTATAATATATATAGGTTTCATAATCATATAATAACCCATGAAAGAAGCAATTTTCATAAATTTTTTATCGTGGTATAAATCATGGAAGAGAAACATGTTTAACAAAAACCATTTGTATATAATCCTAAACCATTCAAAAAAATAATTTGAATGGTGTCCATGGATCATATCCCCAGTAATGAATAAAAAGTATTATGGTATATTTATATTAGATGTAGAAGTATTTTGATATATCAAATGGATATTTTATAAAGGAGGATAACATTTAATTATAAATCATACAAATTAGTATCATTTCTCTAAAACCACTTTGAAATAATATGAAGTATGATTTAAAAATAAATTAAAATATTTATTGAGGAGAATATCCTTTCTTCTTTAAAAAATACTTGATGTATGATTTTTTTTTGAAACCATTTTTCATTGAAAATAAAATTAAAAACATATAAAGGATCTTTTGAACACAAATTTAATCTCTTTTTGAAGAATAATTTTTGTTCCAATCATTTTCTATGATAATTATCTTAATATATCACTTATAACATTTTTTATATTCTTTTTATAAAAAATAGGCTTTGAATAAAACAATAGTTTACATGAATAGAGAAATATTGTCTTATTTTCTTAAAAACAAATTCATTATTGTCATTAGAACCAAATAGTTGTAAAATGGTATCAATAGATGAATATATCATGAATAACTTGTGGATAATATAAATCAAGGGAATTCATAGAATATATATAATAATATTTCACCAATGAAAGCTTAATCATAAACAATCCTGGTAAATGATGAGGTTGTAGTAATAATTTGTTATCATTTTGGTAAATTTGAATCAAATTAAGCATGGAATAATAACATTATATATATTAAAAAATCATTAAATGAATTATATTCATTATATAAAATTTAAAATGGTAGTATATACAAATTGTAAAATAATATAGGTTCATTACATAACATGTGTCTCAATGAAGTAAAATTTAGGGAAAATTGATTTACTGATTTGGTAACATTTGAAATATAAGATTCCATGAAAGACCGACCAAAAATATGATATTTAAATACCCTTAAATTTAAGGATATTAATATTAGTATAAGTTAATGGTTATTACATACACTACACAAATGAAATGAGTGGTGAATATAGTATAGGAATCCTAGAAATAAAATTGAAATTATAAATCCAATAACTACATGAGAAAATTTTAAATCATGATATCCATGAAATAATAACATCAATTAATGCTTTTAATATCGTGAAATTAATGAAATTAATGATATAAAATTTTATAGAGAATTACATATACCATGCGTAAAAACTCAAAAGTCTCAGCCATAGGGTAGAAGCCCATGACTAATAATTTATTAGGTAAATGAAATGTTTAACAAAGGACAAAAAAAACATGGCACCTGATTCCCACAAAAAAGCACAAGATCAATTATTATCACATCCCATATTTCCAATATTTCTTAGAAGTTTACCCCATCCCTTGGGGTGTCAAAATCACTTCCATGTCATTGGTAAATCATCCTCATTAGATGATAAAATAGTTGATGACTCAGAAGCAACCTCCATGATTTTGTATTTAGAAGACATGTCCCATAAATTTATCCCTAAAATCGAGTGATATCCACCCTTAAAATTCATTGAAATTATATTATGGAAATACAAATAATAATTACAACCAAACACTACTGGATCCATCATGGAAAAAGTTACTTCCAACTGAAAAAAAGAACCAATCAACTACATCTTTTTCAATGTGTCAAAGAGACTACTCTCCTTCACGACCTTTAAGTAAATTGACCCTCATGTTCTCTTTATGTGCACAAAATCAATTATCATTTGGGGACTTTCCAAAAGATTCATAGGATGTTTTTATGAGATCAGAGAAGACTAGAGTATATTTCCATTCCGTAGATGGGGTTCACCCCCATACATAAATGGTAATGCATCATGTGTCATCTAATCCATGCAACAGAGAATGTCCTTATGAGGAATAAAATAATTATCATACACCTAAACATACAAAATTGATGTTATCTTCTCCATTTAAATATCAATCAAACAATACATTGTAGAATGAGCAACCCTAGTGTTATGATTCAATGTAACCTATTTAGAGTCCAAGAACTAATGATCATACCTTGTCTTTTGAGGAAATACCATGTGAAATCCATTAGAATCAATAAATGTTTTCTTACCCATTTGAACTTTAACCACCACTAAATGTTCTTGTTGTAGGTCCTAGTTAGCAGATTCCAAAATAATCTCCTCATCAGGATACTTAGTTCCCACTAACATTTCTTGAATTCCACCAGTTTCAGTACTACCAGAAGTCATAATGTCACTTGGTATTCGAATATGACAGTAATCTATAGCTGCCAATACCAAAGAATCCTCAGCATAAAGATCATCCTCCTGGACCTCCATAAATTCATCCCAGGTTCATGCATGCTGCCCACATTCATAGTCGACATTAACAGCTACTCACTCTTCTCCACTGCATACTGCAGATCTATTAACGGTGGGAGTCACAATAGCCTGTAGAAATACAACAATCTTGTGTTGGGTATTCCCAAAACCCCTAACAAAATCTGGAAGACTAGACTTCACTAATTTTTTCCATGGATCCATGAGTCCCACCCATCTTCCTGCAATTTATCACCTCCAAACAAATAGTCTTCAATTCCCACAGAAACATGGTTTATATTCATATTAAATAATAAGTTAAATTTCCTGATCAACAGTTTAAAAGAAATCATTGGAAACTAACCAAAATCAAAATCCACTTCAAGTAGAAATCTAGAATAGTGCCCAAATCTGGAAATTTCATTTTATTTATCTAGTTTAATGTCACCCCAATGGACATAGCAATATCATAGTAAATCTGGGGGGTCAGAGGATCCAATTCAAGCCAAATACATTAACCCATACCTATATTTTAGAAATACCATCCTCCAAATGGTAGAATGAACAGTCCCATTTGTGGTATGAAAGAATCCAAGCTTCAGTGAAAGGGAAAAAAATACATTCTTCTATCATCAAATATTCTTACGAAAAGATAAAATGGAAGAATAAACAACCCAATGATTTTCATAGAAACCCTTAATCTCCCAAAATGTTTGAGTGTTTGTTGGAGAGATCACTCACTGTCAATGGTGTAGAGCCCTTTAGCAATACAATCGATCAAATAATGGAGAATTTTACAATCCTCATTCAATCAAAAACAATGCTAGGATCTTCTCTAATAGGAGAAATGTTACCTTTCTAATGAATATCACCTATATATCCCTTGAATATGGAGAAACTATTAAAATAACCATCTATAGGGACCATGTCCTTATCAAAACCAATTCTCATAGACACATCAACCAAGGGTCTCACCTTTATATTTTCCAAATCTGGTCCAGCACGGACAGTCACAACAGCTTGATCCATCATTGAGGGGCCAAAACAAGAACAAAACTGGTCATACACATGGCCTTTGCCTTCTAGATGGTGTCCTCACCTCCAACCCATGAAAACCACAAAATGTGTGGATCAACATCTCCTTTGTAATAATCGTGTTCTCTTGTCTGTCACAAGAAGAGGGATCGACACCAAATCGAAAAACATCTAAAGATACAATGAATGTTTCACATACCTACAAACTGGCAGAATACTATGAATCATTGATCGGTTCCACAAAAAAATTCCATAAAAACAAGATCCATAACAAAGAGGCTATCAAGCATGAAAAGGACACTGAACGACACCAATGGAGGAACCAAACACCTCCAAATCTGAAGATCTGTTGTAGAGAGGCCAGTACGCAGCAACAGGACAACAAGATGCATCAATGAAAATCATAGGTACCATTTTATTTTCCCATGGAATGTCGTCTCCCTAGTCTCTCCATAATTATACCTTGAAGAGATAATAAGTGGTGAATATTACATATATCTTAGAGAAATAATAGTGAAACGAGAAAACCCTATCATTATGTTTTGACATTCATCGTACACGTTCAGCCTTATTGTATAATAAAATAATTTCATTATAAATCGAACACATACAAATATTTTTATATATCAGACTAGATGTTATTTTTTAATGAATTTATATTACCCATTTATTAATAGTTCAATGTTAATGATACATTTTGAGTAAAATACACTTTTTTTCTATATGTTTTGATGTTTTATTCTTGATCCTCCTACTTGGATAACGATTTAATTCATTACATAATATAAATAGTGATATTAATTTCATATATATATATTATATATTTATTTTTAATAATATGATATATATATAAATTTGAAATGGAATACACCTTTCACAGAGATGTTAGTCCATACATACCCAATAATGATGCTTCTATTTTCATATTGTATTAAAATATAGAAAGTAAATGAAATATATGTATATATGTAAATATACATATATATTGTCACTACATAATAATTTCTATTTTATATATTTCATATACATTTACTATAACCATCTTCAATACATTTCATGTAGAGTGGGAATGAATCACATCTCTTTGATGTGGTAGTAGTCCACACGTCTTAAAGTGATGTTATCATATTCCGATAAAATCAAAAACAATATGGTATGTGTAATATAATAATTATAGAATCACAATTAAATAATAAATATAAAAAAACTTATAAAAATAGAATTTCCATAAAAAATTGTAACCATGAAATGTGGTGATGTAAAAAATATACTATATCGATTCACAAGATAGTAGTTTTCCATACACACGAATGGTAGGTTCATTACCCATTTGATGGAAGCGTGTGTGGGTGTCGAAAAAAAATTTAGAATAAAAAATTATCATTATATTTTGGGTAAATTTGATATTATATAAAAATAGAATAACAAGAACTGAATGTGTGGAGAAAAATATAAAATAGAAATACATGACAAAAACTATTACCTTTTACTCAGGTAACTTCTTGTGGATAGAACCAAAATGGATTCCATAGATGGATTTATTACAAATTTTAGGCTTCTAATATTAAGGTATAGATTTTTTTGAGAATAGTTTTTTCATGTTTTGGATGACCCACATGGCATGAAATGAGCAAATAAGTGAGGGGGTGAGTTCTTTTTATAGTGGAGGAGGAGTTTAATTCTTGTAAATATAAAATGGTAAACAATATTGAGAGGTCTCCCTCACATCATGTGTCTCCAATATTGGTACCAATCTATAGAATGGAGGATATAGTTGAAAATTTTAAATAGAATTAATTTTTTAGATTTATCTAGGTTATTTGGACACATGGGCTAATGTTTAACCACTAAGTCAACTCATTTTTAACCTTAATCGTTGTAATTAATTTTAATTACATTTACTGATATATTTTTTCAAAAATCAGATGAACATATTATATATTAAATATTATCATTATTAAAAATATATAATCCATTTTTCCAAATTAAAATCATACAATATACAAAAATTAATTTATAATTAATCGCACAGACATGACAGGAAATTGGGGTTTAAGTAATAAGATTAAAAGTATGAGTTGTTTTTTATATCCAATTTCTGTGTGAAATTGATAACAATGATATAAATTAGAATAAATTATGTATAATTATAATAATTAAAAATTAAAAGAAGTTATATATATAATGTAACTATATAAATAAATTTGATTATATTGCAATTTTGAATTAAAATTTATTTTTTCGTTAATCATCTAAAAATTATGCTTCTCGGAAATATATAAAAAAATTACTATAAGATAATTAAAAAAATACACATTAAAAATTTAATTTAATTTTATCAAAAATAATTTAACAAATTTTCAAAATATATATTTAAAATATATTTTTCTATTAAATGGAGTGACACATATGTTTTTGAAAACAAATACATCTTTTTTGTAAAGTTGGATTTATTCTTATCTATAATCAATGAAAACATAATATGATCGTTAATTTCTTGAAATAATAAAGTATATATATATATATTACTGAAAAATAAGTAATCATAATTTGTGTAATTAATTTATTTTGGTAAAACATGTTGGATTCCATTAATATATATTTCTTGTAACAGATTCCCAATATTTTCAACAAGATTATATTTTAATTTTTTATTAATTGGTCACTAAATTTTTCAGCATATATATATGTGTATTACATATTTTCATAATTTATTTAATCATATTCATAATCACCATTCTAATATCTAGGTGGGGACTATATTAATATTTTAATTTTAGTAAATTTTACATTGTTGTTTGATAAAACTTGTTCTTGCGTATAACACAAGCTATCAAATGAATTCAACATTGTGTGTAAACAAATCCAACAATATTTTTTTGTGTACCTCTAGATAATCTCTATGTTGCATATAATAAAATATAAAAAATGTAAAAATCAACAAAAACATGGTTATTTCATATAACAGAAGATAAATTCATTATTTCCTAAAATGAAAACTACTAAACAGTTTCAATTAATTTCAAAAAAATTACAAAATATCGATGTGTTGCTTCCTCCAAGAAGTGATGTGGTTATTTTATAAACACCACACCAAATGGATGGTATATATTTATTTATTTATATGTCAATGTGTGTGTGTGTGTGTTCGTGTGTGTGTATGTGTATTTAATGAGATAATATGTAATTTAAGAATTTATTTTCACTATGTAATTATATAATAAGATTAAACATATATCCAAAATAAACATTGAAAATATGAAATGATAGTGATGCATACTTATGGATTACCCTCTAAATGATTATATTGTAGTTAATTTTTCATAACCATAATTAATGAGTGGTTTTAAAATAATAAATCATTTATAAAAATGATAATTATTTATTTATTTTTAATCATGATTGGATTGATTAATTGCCCTTTATCACACAGTCAACATTCCAATGTCAATTTAAAAATATAGACAGAACACTTTCAAGACACATAATGTGGAAATAACAGACTAAATAATTAAAAATTTCTATAAAATGAATAAAATAAAATTTTTATGAATATGGTATTAAACATGAAAAATACACTTAATAAATCATATAATTGATACAATACTATTTAACATGTGTCAAATGATGTACACAGAATATCTAGACTCGAGGTAAGGGGTTATCATCCTACTTTTATTTCTATGAGATATATTCCATATTCGCCATTTATTTATATTGTTTGATTTATATAATACCAATTTTACATGTTATATAATAAATATTTCATAAATCATGGAATTTTATTATTAATGTTTAAATATTCCATCGAAGGGGATTCAACATAAAATTTACCAAGTAGTAAAGTGTTTCTTGACTCAATTTCCTTTCAATGGGATATAACCACTTTTCTTTTACTTTGCTATTCCATGATAATGTTTTAATTTATATATAAACGTTTTTATTATATATTTTCATTTCATTGTGGATTTACATTTGTACAACATAATATCACTGTTGATCAGATCACAATTTAATGATATGAATTTGTACAGGATATTTGTCATAAATTCTATTTATTTTGGACATACCTCTTTGTATTCATCTATATTCATTTAGCATTTGCATATACTACCCCTTTTACAAGTATATCCTCAATATAATTCTTGTAATTATATTTAACGATTCATTTGATGTTATTCTTTTGTGGGTTTTACACTTGGAATGTTAATAATGTGGAAAAGGATTTATGTTACAATATTTTATTCTAGAATTTATTTTGTTCATGGTTAATTTAAAGGAAGTCACATTATCTTATTTTCATGATCCTAATATCCTTCATGGTCCACTTTTTATTAATTTGTTTAAAATTATTAGTATCTATTTCCTAAATTGTTATTCAAAGACATCTTGATAATCATATTTAAGTGACATCGATCATTAATATTATTTTAGATCAGGAATATTTCTATTAGATATCCATGTATTCTAAAATGTTTTCACAAATTTATTATTAAAAATATATTATTTCCTAAATTTTTTACAAGATATTTTTTCATCTATTAATGTTTAAAAAAATTCTTAATATTTTCAAAATACGTATCATTTTTAACCTTCAAAAAGATATATAGAAAAAATGAATTTCAAAATTTATGCAATGAACAGATTTTCCAACCATCATGACAATTTTTTCATTCAACATAACTTTATATAACTCCATGGTCATTTTTAAGGAAGAATATTTTGACAATATTTCTAGAATATTTAGTTTTGGAATGTAATATTCAATGTAAAAAACTATTCTCCTCAAGAATATTTCTAAATATATTTTAATTATATTTCCCTTCATTATGATTAAAACCCATTTTTGTTGCTTATGATCCACTATGTATATTCTATAAGTACAGTATCGTTTTTATTTATCTAGATGTATTTGATTATTTCAATGAAATTTTCAGGGAACCCATTTCTTTCCACATGTTAATCATGTTTCAAGATGATCATCATCAAACCCATTTCATTTTCCTTGGGTTAATCGTGTTTTAATGATATTTTTATGGAACTCATTTCTCTTCCAAGGGTAAATAATGTTATTAATGGAATAATGTGTTTTTATGAGTTTTATGATGAGATAATTTTTATCTGTTCTTTATTCATGATATGGTTATTGGAATTTTATTACGATGCATTATGTCCCATTATATCTCATGGGAGGGACCATTATAGATTATATGATAGGTGAGACCCATTACAGATATCCAATGCATTAGGTATGGAAATTTATAGTATGGTTATTTAATTTTTTGAGGTTTTTGTAAGGTATCTATAAGGCTTTCATAAGGGTTATATATATATGATGTTCTAAGATGAAAACCTGGTTTAATTATGATTTCTATGTGTTATAAAGAATTCATTTTATCAAAATTGACATCACATGTCTCATGAATACTGATTCGAATTACTCTTTCCGTAGTTAAATTCTTATTCCATTACATAATTTCGACGACTCATGTTTTATGGGTACACGTTCTATTAAATTTTACTCAAGAACATTGATTATGTCATCAAACCCTTATTCTCATTTTATTATTACTCCTGAAACTGAATTATTAACGAAATTGTTTACACTTTTGGTTAATTTTTTATCACCCTTCTAATGGTTCATATTCCATTGTTTTGTGTAACGATTTTAAATTCGTGATGAAATTAAAGGATTAAAATTTGAGGAATTTTGTGAGAGATATTATTGAGTAAATATATAATATCAAATGTTTGGTATATTTGTAAGAGTACCCTGATCATTTTAAGGTTATTTTGTATGTAATAGTTTCCTTTAATTATCTGAATCTTTAATCCTTAAAGGGCCTTGGGTATATAAGTGATTCAATATTTCATTTTGATGTGGTATGTTTTGGATGGTGAAAATCGGGTCCTCATAAATGTTATCAAAGAAAAAAATTTAAAGATAATGATTTTAGAAGAAGATCCTGGAGTCTGGTTTAGGGGCTATTATAAATAATACACTAATTATTTTAATATATAATATCTTTTTGTCATGAAATTTTAATTTTCCTTAAAAATTATTTATACAATATAAGGTTAATTATTAGAAAAATTATTATTATTAATTTAAATAAAATAATAATCAACTCAAACCACACTTCACTTATGGTAAGTATTCATAAATTCCTAACCCTCAGTTCAAATAAGATGAAAATTCATAAGTGATAAAAAATTAAAAAAAGAAGCATAAGAAAAATCAAAGCAATAAAAATAGTAATTTTCATAGAGATAATGACAGTAGAAAGTGGCGTATATAAGAATAATTATATGATTTTTTAGGAAATAATTATAAGAATTAATAATATTTTTTATCAAAATTGAAAATCCATATACATATACAAAAGAATATGATAAACTAGATTAAAATGTAGATTACAAATCTAGTGTAGGAGAAAGAGTTAAGGTGGTAGAATTCTTTTGAATGAAGAAGTAGAAGTGGGTGGGGAATTAATATTAGAAACAATAAAAGTACAAAATATGAAGCAACAACATAATGATAAGTATGGACAAAAACATATTAAAAATTAGTTTTAGTAGAAAAAAAGAATACTAGAATATTTGAAGCATAAGTGAAACTCAAGACAAAGATAACATAAATCAATATATAAAGAGGAAACTAAAGATTAATATGAAATGTGAAACCAAAATGTGATGCCTAAATTTGAAAGTGATGGGAAGTGTTAGTAGATGAACAAAATTATTTCAAAATATCAAAAATATTTGGTGCTACAAAAAATAAATAGATTTAAAATATAAGAAATAAAAAATAAAAAATATCAAAACAATGTGATAAGGTATAATATAAAACAAATATCCTAAATCTAAATAATTGAATATGTCTTGATATATAAACAAAAGTAGAAGAAATAATCTGTAAAAAATCCAAAAAAAATCATTTTATGTAATATTAAAAGGAGAAAAATAATCAAATATGAAATTAATAAATTATAATCTAAATGAATAATGAGAATGAATTAGTCAACCACAATTATGATTTTTGCACAAAATGGGGAAATTGATGTTGAAGTGGAATCCAAAATATAATATTTTTTTTGATTTTCTATAAATGGTATTAGAAGAAAATATGGAATTTCCTATAACAAGATGATATATAAATCTTATTCGTGATTACATTGGTTGATGGAATAAGTTGATGGAAAATAAGTAAATTTTAATGACGTAGGTATTACACAAAAATAAATGAAAATTACATAGTTTCAAAACAAATGATAATATCTCATACTATCCTAATATAATTGGAAAATTATATTTGAATAATTTTAAACAATTTGGAACTCACGACCTATCAGTCTTATGAGTGGTCAGCTCTCAATCTATTGTTTTTTGTTTGTTATTGACTATATAACTGATGTTTTTTGTAAATATTATAAGACGAAAAATAACTTTAATACACCCTAATTCATGATTAATTACATAATGATACACATGATAAAATTCCAATAGATCATGAGGTGAAATGTCTCTAGTAAATTAGGTAAATATAACATTAACATGATTCATGTGTGTAAAAACTCTATTTATAAACCCCATCACATGCCCTAAAATTGCTTTCATCTTCTAATACTATAAGGGATAACATGTGGACGTACATTAGAAAGGGGTTATCTATAATTACTAGTAATGGAATAATAAAAATCAAAAAAACAATTAATGTATTATATTTTAGTAAATATGCCTATAAAGTTGGTCAGAAGGGGTGATATTCATAAACATGTTCATAAATCATGATATAAGATGATAACATCAAGGTAATATTTGAATGCATCAAAAACAAAAAAAAAAACCAAACCCAAAGCATTAGTCTAGTATAAATAAATATTTAAAATTACATAGTGTTCATAGGATAACCTCTCAAGCACCATACAGGGAAGCTTATGAGATAAAAACATTACCAAATTCATTCGAGTGACATATAAATTTTGGCCTATATTTTATAATCATATTTTGTCCATGAATTTATATTCCACAAATATGATACAATATGAAATCATAAATATTAAAATTTTAACCTATAATTAACTAGTCTTGGTTATATACATTGAAAGTCCCAATCAATGAAGGATATATACATATTTTTTTAATGGTTGGGGCAGAAGAATTATTTATTATTAAAGAAAAACAAAGACCTATTTTAACTGGGTAGAGGAATACTCATTACATAGCACAAAGGCCCAGTGGGAATTTATCCCATTACATAGCCAGTAAGCCAAAATTTGTGGCCCAAAGCCCATTATATGAATATTACTGCTATAGTACCCACCTGCTATAGTACTGCACAGTACCCGCCTGCTATAGTACTGCACAATACCTGCTGCTACAGTACCCTGCCGCCACTAGAGTGACATGCGGCCACTATAGTGCCCGACACCGCTACAGTGTTGCCACTACGACAATACTACTAGAGTAACCTATGCCTAATTATTTTTGAACCACCATTTTTCATGTATGATAATAGGGTTCTCACCCCTAAGCCAAATCCCAAATATTCTTGGAAAAGAAAATCATAGGACAACTTCAGCATCAAATTATATGGACCTAATTATTCATAAAAGGGTTTAATAAGAGTTAATTTTGACTATCATAATATAAAAATCATATGTATTGTAATGGGAAAGAGTATTATCATATTACATTATGAAAAATTCAAAATTAAAAGTCATAATACAAATAATTCACTTGAATAAAGACGAGTATATGAAACTTACCTTGAAGGGTGCTTGTAAAAGCTTCAGATGTGATTCTTAAGAGCATAGGAAAACATTGTTTGCAATATATAGAGATATAAATGGAGTAAAATTATGATCCATGGGTTTTATCGGAAGAGGAACATGAGTTTTGGTGATTTTTTATATCGAACCAATGTTGAATTCATTATTAATTTGTAGTCATCAGTTTTGAACTGTATATGAGAAAATAATCGAAACCACATACCTAACTACAATTTTTTTCACATGATTTCTACCAAAGATGAGGTTTGATTAAAATTTTATTGGACTAAAAAAGGAAGTGATTAATATAATACCCTTGGTGATGTGGAATTGAGAAATTTTCATAATGAAATAACAATAAAACAAAATATAGGTATTAGAGGATTCATTATGGGTTTAAAAAATTATCAAATTTCATCAAAAACCCATTAATTTAAATTGGAGGAAGCATTATGGACTTTCATACTCTTTATATTATTTCTTAAATCACTTTTGGTACTTTATGATGTCATAATACATATCATATACATATAAATTATTTAGTTTTTACCAAAAAAATACAAAGATCTAAAAAAATTATGAAAAAATACTTACTGGATAGCTTTTACATTATGATTTAAAAAATAAGAATTATTTCATCAAAATAATTCTATAAATTTTTGATTTTATACTTTTAACCAAAAAAAATCCATTTATTAAAAAATAATTGTTTTACGATGATAACAGTTTTCTTTCCATTGAAAATATTATATTAAACTTTATTAAATAATACTTCCACTAATATTGATATATATATATATATATATTATTTTGTAAAAATGTTTTATTAAATTAATAAATTTTTATGAATATTCATGAATTTACCCAAAAGATATCCATAATTTAAACTATACATATTTCCAAAAAATAAAATTTTTATTTCATAATATAAAAATATTATATTTCTTAAAATAATTAATAATTTATAAGGTACTAATAAAACGGGAAAAATAAAATCATTATATAAATAAATAAAATGTAAAAATCAATACTTTTTGGTGTTGGTACATGACCCTTATGACACCAGTGTAAGCCATATGGTTATTGTTTGTTAGAGTGATACATTCTTTTGGTGGTTTTACAAACATGTTTTGATTCATGATATCAATAAGCTTTAACATCTTCAATAAATGGTTTTGGTCGTGATTTATATTATTAACACCTTCTTATTCTTAGTTAAATGAAAATTCTGGTGGTACCTTATCCTTCATAACCATTGAAAAATGGGTGTCAGAGTATATGATCTTATTTATCAATGTCTTCTATTCATTCATATTTTAATTTTATTTATCATAACCATTAATATATTGTAATCATAATGATAATTGTACACTGGTTATACTATCTATGTTTATGATTCTAAAAATCAATTTAAATCTAATAGGATATAACTTATAATTATCCAAAATAGAAAAATTAATATATGTTATTCTAACTTCATTACATAATAAAAAATTTACTCCTTTAATAGCGGGATTTCATTTAATTTTTTTTTTCAAATTCATCCCACTTTCAGAATATTGTCCATAAAAATTGTATTTCATACTTTAAAATTGATGATGTTGATTTAGTTTCATCACATGTCCAGGTACCCATGTATCATCCACAAACAAGTGGATTGGCCGTAGTAATTTTACTCGGCGATCCTTGTTTCATAGAAATTTTTCTACATAACCTAAGATCTTTATAGGTTTCTCCTTATATGAACAATCATTCTTAATTTCTACCAACATTGAATTTATTACAGGTGAGTGGTCTGCTATGAACATCCTCTAGAGGGATAAATGGAACGAATCATGTACTTGCAATTGGATTGATGGGAGTTCTAGTTGATAGGCCACAACTTCGATGAAATCAAGGTTCTGAAAGAGGCCGACATATATTTGAATAAACATTCCATTTGTCCCAATCATTGTGACATTATTTAATGGGTAAATATGAAATATTTGCTTATCTGTAACCTCATACATCATACCTCCTCGAAGATTTACTATATCGGTTATCTATCCACATTGTGTAGATTTCATATGATATTGAATGGTTTGAACATTTTTTGTAAAATCTATGAAAACCTCAACTCCCTTCAACTTACACTATCAAACTTCATCCTAGCATGTTAGAGTCTAACAACTCTTCCATTATAGAGACTCATAATGTTACATTTTAATTCCATAATGGAAGTTACTTTGATATGAAAATAGAGTTTGGGATAGGTGATAGTGCAAATATCCTTGTAAATCCTTTGAACTAGATGTCAATGTATCCTATAGAGTTATAATTGTTTTATCAGGCTGAACAACTATATGAAGGATATAATTTATATTAAGGCATAGGAATATATGTAACTTTTACTAATGGTTTCTGCAAAACGATGAGGTAAAACACACATATTAATTAAATATATTATATAGTGTAACTTCGTATATTCTTAACACTTATCTTATGTATATCATGGTATGATGTTAGAGATATAAGACATCATTTTTTGGAATGAAATGTAATAACATTATAATGTGGTCCACTACAACCGAGATGGAATTATTGAATCTAGTTAACCTATTCTATCCAATAATAAAATATATGGTTATGTTTTTCTATTTACATATTGGTATGGTAAATATTTTCCTCAGGCACATAGGAATCTATATTTCTACCTCAAAATGTTGCTATAAGATGAATCTGGGTAAAAATTATGTAATCTCCAAAATAATTTTATACAAAAAAACATTTGATTCAAATCATTATACATCATATAAATTCTTGGATTAGAAGAGACTGAGGAGCTTTATGATTCATACATATATTATTTCAGCATGTCTGGTTTTAGGGGACACATATCCATGTTGAAAACCTAATAACTCAAGAATCAAACAATTTTAACTCCAAAAATATATTAAACCTTTTCGGTATCACCACATAATCTTTTGGGACTTGCATGATCCTCTCATCCATATAATTGTAAGAAATTTAATTACAAAACTAAGGTTATATCATTCGGATTTTGGGGTCTTCCATATGTAATGTAAGTTGAGTGTATACCCAATAAAAATATCAACGCAACTAGTTAAAGGAATCAAGTTTTAGAAATTAAAATAAAGGTTACATCCTATGTGGTCTACAAATCATGGAAATAAGAAACATGATACCCTTCATAGAACATGTGTAGAAGATCCACCTGACAATCAATAATAGATTTACATATGAAAATATTGTAAGTGATAGAATTAATGGTAGACAATAGCTCTTATAGAGAGTTTTGGATGATAAAGGAATCAGTTCCAATAGAGGAAAATGAAATGTTGGTAATGATGTAAGAATCAAGGCCATTAGGCATAGTGGAAGCATCTGTGAGGGGGGATTCAGCCTGAGTACAAAAAGTTAATAATGGAGAGAATGAAAGAGCCCTTGGTATCCCAAAAAACACCACCTCCACCCATGAACTCAAGGCACCCAGAACAATAAAAATTTAGTTTTAGAATTCTTGGAGTATTCCAAAAGATTCAATTCCCAAACTAATGCTACCTTTGGATAAACAGTGTGCATATACAGTCACCATTGTTTTTCTCAAGAATGGATGGTTGAGAATTAATGTGATCATGGAAGGATTATGATCAGTTTAGTATTCCTATTTAAACCCTCTTAATAGAGATTATGATAGTTCCATTGAAATCCTTTTCATGGAATGGTCTACAATGTTCTTTATACTCAATGAATCTTCCACATTGTTATCCTTCCCTGGATGGTAATGGATTGTAAAATCATAATACAAGATTGTATCTAACAACCTTCCTTGAGGTATATTGATCACTTTTTATGTTAATCTATACTTGTTGATTTTATGATCTATATATATCTAATACCTTCACTCATATATATAATGTTATCAACTTTGAAACATTAAGTTTACATCACCCTATTTCATATAATCTATTTGGTAGTTCTTCTCATGGATATTTAATTCATGGGAGTCACAATCAATGTCTTTGTTATCTATCACGAGTTGAAAACCCAATCCCTTTTTTGGATACATCAATATGGATCACAAATACATCCCTACTAGTGGTTAATATGAGAATAAGGGTAGTGATTACCCCATTCATTAACACTATTGGGACCTACTCACATTGATATATCCAAAAAAATGACAATCTTACAATATATCATTATTATTAGGATTGAATATTAGGAGAGGTTACTCACAAATCGACAGTAGTACCCACTTAATCCATGGAAAAAATAGATTTATTTCACAGATGTTTTTCTGGGTCATCTATAAATTTATTATGTTTTTAAGGATCCATATACATATTTTTAGTGATATGAAGCTAATAGAATTTTACTTTATATGTAAAACATTTATTTTTTTAAATTTTCTTATAACTTTTCCTTTTGTAAGGTATTCAGTATAACATTAAAATTCTCATCCTATTCCTCATTGATATTGGATTAGATAAGAACATTATCTACAAATACTACCATTATGTTTCTAATAAAATCCATAATGACTCTATTAATCAATTCCCTAAAGATATCTTGATAATTAACAAGTCCAAATGGAATTATTATGAAATTTTATTTCTCAAACATTCTATGGAATTAAGTATTGGATTTATCCTCATTATACACATTTACTTTATAATATTATAATCTATGATACACATTAATTATTTAATGTGGTCTACATAGTTGGTCGAATAAATCCAAAATCAAGGTCAAGGGATACTTGTTATTTTTCATGATATTATTGAACATACAATAATTAATGCAGAGAAGCAGTGACCTTTTATAATTCAGGATAAAAAAGAATTGGCCTTCCACATGGTGATGCACTTTGGTGTATAAACCCTTTATCAAAATTATTCTGTACTATTTTCTTCATGTATTCAGGTTCAATAGTGTTCATTCTATATGGAGTCATTGACTTTAGAAAATATAAAAGTATATGAACAATTGAAACCAAAAGCCCATGACTTAGAGGAATACCATGAAATTATTTGGTAAACAAATAAGCATATTACATTTTAGTGGGATGTTCATCAAGGGTGGTCTTTTCTCCATTCTCAAACAATTAAGAGTTATACATTCTCTTTTTAGGAAGTAATATCCATACTTGATATGGCAACAAAAAAGTAGATTCATCCTTCTCTTTTAAATTTTATAAAAGAAGAGGGTAATTTTCAATTTAGAGGGATATTTTCTTATCTCTAGAATTTGGGTTTTTTTATACAGGGATTGCCAATCCATATAAAAATTTGCATAAAATTTCACTAAAGGGTGCATCACAATATTCTTTGGGATGTTTATCGAAAAAATATGGAAATGGAAGAATTTTTATTATTGGCATATAATTATTGATCAATTTTTTTCATTACTAAAAAATTGACTTCTATGTTTTTAGGAAGTGTTTGAATATTTCTTTTAATCATCTGTGATATAAAATAAATCTTAGAACCATAATTAAATTGTTTCTTTGTTTTCCTTGAATGAATAACTAGCATACCTCACCACATCATTGATGAGATCCACAATAGACGTTATTATGGAATAAGATATCTTATTTTCCTTGGGAATCGATGGTTTTTTCCATTAGTTATCATAAACAACACATGGATGTGTTCTTTAATTCAATTAGTTTCATTATTTCCTGATGTAGAAACAGTTGAAAATAGCTTGAGTGTTTATTGTATAATTCCTCTCATCCAACACATTGGTGGGGGTCATTTGTCATAATTTTTTATCTAATTTCCCTTTATTACAACTCCAATTGACCTTTATTTCTCCCTTCAAAAAAATTTATGGGTTTTATCGTCCAACTCTTCTGAAATATGGGATTTTTGAAATTCTCACCACCCATGATATTTATTTGTCACACTACTAGACATAAGCTATATTATTCATCTCATATATCAAGACCCATGTGAACAATGAGATTGTCTGATTTCCATCTCAACATTATGGTCACATCATAGAATATCCATAATTTTTTATGTTCCCTAAATTTATAAATCATTTTATAAACTTCTATTTAACCGACAAAAGATCTTGCAAAGGAAAAAAATTTCTAAAATGAAAAAAAGGATGTTTCATGTAATCTTGTGATGATCTATTAATACAACATAATGTATTTTTCATCCTTTTTCCTAAGGCTAATGAAATCTCTCTCCATTTTATATCATGGGGTTCAACAAGAATATTAATTGAAAACCATTTACAAGATCTCATTTCACTCAATCACATTAATCACCTTCTTCGGCTTCATATTTATTTTCATCATAAATCACATATAATCTTCATCCTAGATTCACTAAACAACTACCATTAACTTATCTTTCTCACATAATTTAATGATAATGAATATCTTTAAAATAGATTTTATCTATAATTCCTTGATTAATGGATCATAAGATCCACTAAAAAGAAATGGTATTTGTTGTTTAAATGTATCAATTACCACTTCCTCTTTTTTTTGGGGGATGTGGGTTCCCATAATTAAATTTTCTAATCCAAACAGTATATAATTGGGGATGTATTATCATAAATTTACTGACTCATTATCCTATCAGGTTTGGTAAATCATTTGGGAAATCATCACATTTCCCCTCAAATGGGTTTGTGACAAAACCTCTCCTATTTCAATCCATTGATGAAAATAAATTTCAAATTAATGGTGAGACATTTTTTTAATAAACATGTAATTGGAAACCTTTTAAAAATATAGGAATAATTCATAAATGAAAATATTATTGAACCTATGAATTTATAGGTTCATGTATAGGTTATCTGGATCTATTTCATAACATAAAACATTATTTGAATTTTTAACCCCTTATTTATGGGTCGTAAAGAAAATATTAATTTACCAATTAATATACCCTAAGAGTGAAAACCCATGTGTGACTTATGGTGTCATTATCATGCACAAGGAGACAATCATGTCAATCCCAATGCACCATTTTTAGGGCTATGAACACTCTGATAAACTATTCTAAATCAATATCCACTAGTAATGTCCAGAAATGAATTTTATTACATTGAAACAACATAATCTATAAATATTCATAATTTATGATAGTATTATTGTGTTTAGTACTATTTCAAATAATATCAATATGACTTAATTGATGATTTATTACATTAATATACATATAAAAAATTCCTAGTGAATTGTGAGGTTATGTTTATTTGGGAAATTATGTGTATAAAACATTTACATAGAGCATGGGTATAGTAACTATATTTTGGAACTCCAAAACATTAAATTTTACTCAATAAATATTCTAATACTTTAGGGGATAACCTATGGTTGTACATACGAAATTGGTGATATATAAACTTCAATAATAGAATAATAAAATAACCACATTATAAAATTTGTACATGTTATTTAAGAGGCATATCATGGTGACATAAAAGGGGTGAGAATCAAAAATAGGATCATCAATGCATGATAGAATATGATAACATCATGCTAATAAAAGAATCTGGTAACAAAATGAAACAAGACATTAGCATCATATGTTAAGGACAACCATTGATACATCATAGCATAGTGTACACAAGATGAACTCATATGAAAAACACATTGTATATTAGATGATAAAAAAAATGAATGTGTTGGAGAATTATATAATTTTTGGCCCACTAATAAAATTAATATTAAATATATGAATTTCGTTCTATATATATATAATATAATATAAATTCATATTTAATCAATTTTGTACCATAAAATAAAAAGTGTTTGTTACATGCATTATATTTCTGAATCAGTCAAGTATATGTATATATCAGTGAATATACTTCAGTGGAAATTGGGATGGGTAAGAAATACATATATTACATGACATAAAAAATACTATTAAACGTTTGTAACCGAATTAGTTTAGTTAATATCTCATGAAAGGGTTTAAAGAGAGTGAAGGGGGTATCTCATTACTTATAAATGATAAGGAACATAATGGGTATATGAAAAAATACACCAAAATTTTAATTTGAAGTCAAATGGAATAGTATAGTTAAATTTATTGATTAAATTGGTGGAGGAGGATAAGAACACTTAACAATAGAGGGTACATATAAAAGCATGGGAGGGGATTCATACGTTATCAAGAACACATTTGTGGGGTCCATAACTAATGGTAGATTAACATCTTTATCATGGGGTTTTGTTTGAATAGGAATGTTTGGTTGGGTGTGCTATTATATAAAATTATAGTGTAATTATTTATTAATTTCAAAAATTATCTTTTCAATTATAGATGATAAGATAATAAAAATTGAAAACAATACCACGGTTTCCTCACATGGATTATCATAAATATGGGTCACTATTTAATAATGAAAAGACATTATCTAATTAAAATAATACCACTTTATGTGGAAGTTAGTCATTTTAGTAATGAAATATCATTAAAATATTTTATAGGGTTTAGAGGATTTATTAATTGTTTATACAAATAGTAAGTTAACATCAAAATAATAATATTTTAAAGGGAAACATAATTTTGTTAAATATGTTATATTACCATTTATATTGAGCTATATATTATTTGATATGATTATTTTTGTTAAATATTATTTATTAAAGAAAACATGAATTTATCCACAAGAAGTGTATATATTTAAACTATATATATTTATATCCAATAAAATAGATTTTATTATTTTTTATTATCCATATATAATATTGATTATAAACAAAAAACATTTTCTATGTATTGATAGGATGGTAAAAATGTAATCATTATTTTATTAAAATAAATAAATTCATACTTTTATGGTCCTTTTACAGAACACCTTATGACAAGAGCATACAACCTAAGGGTAATGTGTGTGATAGTGAAAAATCCAAAGGGTGGTTGGAGATACTTGTTTCGGTCCATTAAATAAATAATATTAATGTTATCCTATTAATGGTTTCAGTCATGCTTTAGTTATTGATCATTTTCTTAGGCTTTGGCAAGGGGAAATCCCATTGATTCCATCTCGTTCGCATTCTCTAATAAATGGGCTTCATATGGCATGATCACACAGGTCAAGTCCATCACTTATTTCTTCTATGTTAATTGGACTTATCATTGATCTTAACATATAACAATCATAACAGTCAATGTACAATGTCTATATTATCAATGATTATGATGTTTAATGTAATTTTAAAAGAAAACATGATAAAAATTATAGTGGTCCAAAATAATGAATGTCGTTAATTCTTTTCTTATAACTTCATTAAATAATAAGGAATTTACTAATTTAAATGTGTAATATCATTTACAAATGTTTAGATAATTACATTCTATTCCGTTCATAAATTTCACCCTTGAAATATTTCTTTGATACATTAAAAAATATATGGGTACTTTTTTTCATCACCTATCCGGGTTCCCATTTTTCTTCCTCAATCATGTGATTACCATATAACACATTGAAAAAATGAGTTTCCTTGATTTTAAGAACATTTTCTCTTTATTATACGATCTTCATAGGATTCTCATCGCATGAAATGTCATTTTCCAATATTTCCACTGATGGATTCATTTAATGTGAGGTGGTTGGTATATACGTTCTCAAGGGGATATGTCATTAAAATAATGTATGTGAGATATTTTTGGTGGAAGTTCTATAAAATAGTCCATAGTTAAAATGAGATAAGGGATCAAAAATTAGTAGATGCATCTTAGAAAAATATTTTTATTCTTCCCAAACCTCATGAATTTTATACATGGTGATATAGGAAGGGATTTTTTTCTCTAGCCTCAAAAATCATGTATCATCAATGATATTCTTCACATATTTTCTGTTGGGTTTCTACATATTTCAGATGAAGTTTAATGGTTTGAAAATTCTCTATAATAAATTATGTGTGATCAGGTTTCATTATTTTCCACTCTATATTCATCCCATCATATTAGAGGATGACACATATTCTCATACAAATCCTCATAAGGTGATATTTAAATGCTATAATGGAACTATTTTTAAAGTGGAAATAAATAAGGTAATGGTTGAAGTCCCCACATACTCGGAAAACCATTTAGTGAGATAATTAAAAATGCTTAAGTGTTTTATTTGTTTTATTGTCTAAACATCTATTTGATGGTGATAATGTCTTTTTAATATTATCATTGTATCCAATTCTTTCTAAAGGCATATCTATTACCTTTTGTTAAACCTCATATCTCAATCATAAACAATATAGAACTGAACTAGAATGAATATTAACACTTCCCTTATGTATATCATGGTGAGTTAGTTGAGAGGTAAATATTCATTGATAGTACTGAAATGGGTTGAATTTATATAGTGATAAACTACCACCCAGACCATGTAACCAGATTTACTTTTCCTGGGGATTCCAATGATTAAATTCATTATTATTGTTTCACAATTTTGTAATAGTATTGTGAATTATTCGTCCCTACCCATAGACTTATATCACATATCCTTATATTATTATCATACCCAGAATATAGATAGAAATTATAAAATATCCCTCTTAATTTATCCAACCAGAATCATTCCATAACATTTATTTACCTCCTAGAGATTTATGGATGAATAATGAATCATGGGGTATTTGAGTAATCAAGTATCCCCTCCTTTGGCTCTAGTTTTTATGGGATAGAAATAGAATTTCAAATCCTTCTAAATTGATCTATAGTAATGTTAAACTACATTATATTCTCTAACATTTTTGTAGCAACTTATTATCTGTTTTGGGTAACCTTGATCCTCTCAAGCATGTATGAATGAGAATTTATTTTTTTCAAGGAAGTATAAAGATTATTTAATTTTTAAATTTTCAATATTTTTCATTCTGAGAAGATTAGATTCCTTGAAAGCCTCATGGTGGATTAGGTTACAAGATCATTTATACTTGGTGTATGTGCCATGTTTTTGGCCTCCCCAGATGTTAATAGATTGAACAATAATAATACTTCATCATATATAACCACCATCATTAGAATATATTTATCACTATTTGTTTTAATATATACATGAAATTATTTGATCCATATAAATACCTCATATCTACCCATAGAGAAAATGATTCCAAATCATTAACACGAAGATCGCTGTAGAAAATTCCAAATCATGTTGTTTTTATTTATTCTCATTGGTCTTTAATGTTTGGCATGTAATAAGAAATAATTTTTTCTTCATTCATGAGTAAAAAACCAAATACCTTTCTGAATGCATCATTATAGATGAGAAATCAAACCCTACATTAGGATAATGTTTATATTTGTGTAGTGATTAGCCTCTCTTTTAAATATATAAATCCATCCTAACAGTCATCAATTTTGGAAGCAATGAATCCATTATGAGTTTTATTGGTTAGTTGGCTTCAAAATTTTGATATGTTTCTCACAAATCGACGATAGTACCCAGTAAATTTTAGGAAAGAACACATTTCTATCAAAGATTTTGGCCTAGGCCATCCTTAAATTACCTCTATTTTTGAAGGATAAATATATACCAATTTTATGGTTTTATCATAACCAATAATGTTAAATAATATATATAATACTCTTATTTAGTATACATTGAGTATTAAATTTCCTTTTGTATGCCCTTCAGTACAACAATTAGATGCTCCTCCAGTTCCTCCTTTATATTAAACTATAAGAGAATATAATCTATGAATTCTATCATGAATTTGTTTAGTAAATTCAAAAAAAACTATATTTATCAATTCCATACATATATCATAAGTATTAGTGACTCCAACTCATATCATAATGCTCTCATAATCCATGTACCTTTAATGAAAATTAGTCTTGGGGTTGTTCTACTTCTTCACCTTTTCATGATAATATCACAATTGAAAATCAGCCATAGAGATGTACTGGGAGATATGTAGGCTATCAAACAAGTAATGAATTTTGGGATAAGATAGTTTTCTTTACCATGATATTTTTAATCTCATGTTAATAAATACATAGATACATTATCCCTTCTTTCTTCTTGATGAAAAGGACTAGTGAACCCCATGGTGATCCACATGGGGATATAAAACCTTTATTTGGATTCACAGATAGCTACTTCTTGATCTATTCATCATAAAATTTGGCCATTATATAAAGAATAATAGATATTAAAGAAGCTCTAGGTATACTATCCATTGAGAAATCAGCCTCACATATTAGAGGATGACTCGGAAATTCTTCGGAATACAGAATAGTATATTAATTTAAAATGATTGTGTCATTGATTATGATCTATTCATTATAATAAATCATTTAATATAGATATTATTTCCCCTAAGGAAGAAATATCCATGATTTAGATGATGGTACTAAAAGAGATTAATTCAACAATTTTAACTTGTATTGAATTAGAGGGTGATTCGCGATATGGATACTAGTTTAATATTCTCATCAATTTATGTGGGTACTATACAATGAGATAAAATCCATGCCTAGAATTTTATCAATTTCAAGTAAATGGTTTACCATAGTATTTACTGGGTTGTTCATAACATAAATAGGGATAGGGATATGTTATATAGGTGGGATGAAAAGATTTTTACATTTATCATCTTTGTAATAACCCGAAGCTTGACGTACATGGACATTACATTACATTTGCAGAATACTTAGTACATAACAAAAACACACACACAATGATCGTAATAGTTTAGTGTCTTTGGAAACTTGGAACGTAATCTTCTAATCGTGGTGGAAGATCTTCAATATCTCCCATAAAGATCTTCCCTCTTTTTTTACCTAAACCTTTATTTTTATCCAGGGGAAAAGAAAACATAAAAGGGTGAGCTCAAATGCTCAGTAAGGGTATACAAAAGAAAACTCAATCACATCATATTCATAAGAACATAACTTTTGGAAATCTTAACCTGCAAAAGAGAGCATAATTTCATAACATGGGATAAATCATAGTAGTGAAATGAAATCCCAATAATCATAACTTAAAACATGAAACTTTGTGGCATACACACATAATCATAGAGAATCATTTCTTGTTATTCAAGACTCATTTCCAAGACTATCTTAGTTGACAAAGTCCCTTTCTGAATCGAGTAACCCTCGTTTCAGTCCTATTTCACTGAACCGGTATAACCTACCATTTCAGCCATGTCTATCTCATGAGATATAAAATCTTTACCCAATTCATTGGAGGGAGATATAGGTCCCACCCATCTTATAATGAATCCTTTCTTATGTGTGCCACATAATCATAAATCATACATCATCGCATAACACATGTAACAAAAATGGGATTCTTGATACATCATGACATCATAAAACAAATCATATAAGGTAAATGACTTCATAAAAAAAATTCCCTCAAAACATAATCAAATCAATGTAATAATAGGGAAAAAAACAGAACCCTATATTATCTTAGATGGAAAATAATTTTGATAAAACACTTGAACTCCATTCTTGAGGAAAATATCCTTTCTTCTTCAAAAACACTTTTCTTTTCTTAACATGTAATACAATTTTAAACTAAAAGAAGTTTATTAAAAATAAACATGAAAACTTGTAAAGGAATCTTCTTGGAAGTAATGTTTTTAAAAATCCATTCATGCCATATAAGTTAAAAAAACATTCTTCGTACCTTTGTCGGAAAAGTCAAAAAGTACCTCGTACAAAAAAATGACAAAAGATTCATTTCATATTCTTTACTAAAAACTCACCGAAGGGTAAAATTGGATTTAAAATATTCTAAGTGGATTGAAACAATATTACATATTGAGAGAAAATGGATGTGGATGATAAAATACACACCATTAAATACTTACGAATAAACAATCTCGGATAAAAATGAGACTGTGATATTTCCCTTACCTTAAGTCCGATTTGCTTCGTAAGTGTCCAAACCACCTGTATAATGATTTAAATAATGTCATTTACTTATTAGAGAATCATATTCATTGTTATGATATCATATATGGTTCACTTATTACTTTATATTACCCGTTCTTTTGTAAATTCCATGTTAAAGAGCGTTTTGGGTAAAATTGTTTCATTTATCGTAGGTGTTTTGACTTGTTGTTCTTGACATTATTATTACTTATATCATGATTTACTTACTTCCAGAATATAAAATATGATTTATATATCATATATATTCAGTATATATATATATATAATAGATAGATAAATGAAATTAAAAACACCGTTCATGGAGACGGTAGTCCGTACGTACGCATGAACGCTGTTTTTCTTTCCTTATTGTCTTGAATGGAAGTAAGTAGATGACATACATATATATATATATACATAAATACAGTATCATTATTATGTCATATATTTTGTTAGTACGTATTATATATACTTTATAATCATTCATGAATGGTTAATCATTAAGAATGAGTCTCATCGCGTCGTGGAGACGGTAGTCCGTACGTACGTACGAGCGATGATATCATTTCCAAAATTATTGAATTGAATTGGAGTGGATTATACAATATATAAGAATCAATATGATGTTGTAATAACTATGTATAGTTATTCTTTACACCATTATACCCATCCATGTAAGGTGGTGGTGGAAAATAGATTACACCACGGCGTGGAGACGGTATTCCATACGTACGCACGTGCGGTGATTTCATTTTCCGTAGGATGGATAGATGGTGAAATAGGGTTGTTTCATACTTATAATAACATATCAGTATATGAGTGATACTGATATTATTACTTCATAATGAAACAACCTAAGAAGAAGAAGTGGAAGAAAAAATAAAGATGAAAGAATTGGTAACGGTAATTACCTCTTCTTTGAAGCGCCTCTTTGAGACCTCCACTTAGGGCACTAAAATTGGTCTTTGAGGAATACCAGAACCTCTAGGATGTTTCTAGTGAATTGGAGAAGAGATTTTGGCAGGGGTTGGACGAGCTTGAGTGCTCAAATTGGTGTGAGGAGGAGGGGGAGGAGGTGTCCTTTTATAAGGGAGGAGAGGGGCACCTTAGGAATACCTCAAAATATTATTTTATATTAATGTCAAAATCGGTTTATAATGGTTCCAATGGGTCTTATTTCGAAGCTAAAGTGGGTAGGGGTCGAAATACTATCAACCAATAGGATTTAGACAAGTTTAGGGTATTATTTTAACCTTATCAATTAGATTTAATTCTAAGTTAAATAATTTAACTTTTACCGTGTCTTTTTGTTTTCTTTCACTATATGGTTAATAAACTTACTATAACATGCCAAACGAACCCCAAATTGTTTATTATTAATATATATATCCTTATCTAAGTCATTTGGCCGAACCTTAGATTTTTAGGAATAAAATAAAAATTAATAATATAATATTTTATTTAAAAACTATTTTGTGTCAATTTTGACACTATTTGATATATGATTTTTGTGAAAGTCATAACAGAATTATATGTTCGAAAAAGTTTATTAAATCAACACTAATATATCATAGTAAACTATAAAATTAGTGTAATTCATAAAACGTCTCAAATTACATTCATTTGAGCATTTATAACATCAATTATATTAATATTTCCTTAAAAGAGTAATTAATGCATCATCATTGTGTCATAAATAAATTAATTTATTTAAAGTCTAAAAATTATAAATAAAATACCATTATGTAGGAAATATTTTTAGCTTTCCAATGAATATTTACAATAGAATTTATCTTATGTATAACCCTATATTAAAAATGTTTTAGTAAATAAACTTTGATTTTAACTCTTTTAACTCTTCTTTGAATTAAATAATAATAAATGTCCTAATCTAATCCAAGTGGGCCTAAATGATTATATTTTACACTTAAGGTTGTTTATGGTCGAGATAAACTTGTCCAATTGGATTAGGACATGTGTTAGGGTAATATTAATATCATTTTTACCCTTAATTACCCTATTTACTTTTAACCGTGGTAAATAAAAGTAAAAAGTTACTATTCACCAAAAATTATTTTCATCTCATTGAACCATATTTTACTTACTAACATCAACCGTGTCTCTCGGATTTTTGAAATTCCATTCACAGAAGTGGTAAAATTAAGTTTTATGAAAAATTCAGTTTTTTAACTACCTCTTAGTAGTTTCACTATTCATCAAAAATTGATGGTTTTAAGAAAAATGCCAAAATTTCATCCTAAGCTATATTTCATATTTCGAATTCAAAAATGAAGTCTATTTTACCAAATTCATAACATAGAAGTTTCATTAATTAATTTTATAATTAAATCCCGCTGTTAAAACAAATAGCGTGTTTTTAAGAAACAATATCTATCAAAAGATTGACACTTGTTTATGTCTGGTTTAAATGTGAAATTACATCCAATGACCAACATTGTATTAAATTGTAAAAATATATTCTAAATATACTTTAAAACTACTCAAATTAATAATTTATCACTATTAATTTTTTCGATTAAAAAAGTTGTTTTTTAATTATAATTTAGTAATTTTCACTATTCATCAGAATATGAAAGTTATCCGAAATGTACCAAAATTTCACCTTAGGCTAAATTCGATACTCCAAATCCAAAAATGAAGTCCATTTTGAGAGCTAAAATTTCTAAAATTTTAAAAAGTGGTTACTACTATTCATAACAGCTAGTATTAATAATATTTTAATAGCATATCGTTGTTTCGTGAAACTCAGTTTTGCGTACTACACACGCTATCGAGGAAGGTTGCGATTGCGTGTAATGCAAGGAAAGTAAAGGATGCGTGTTGTGAAAGCTCCTTTTGGTGTAGCGTACAACACAAGACATTAATGAAAATAATATTTTTCATAAAATCTCGGGGTGTTACATTCTACCCCCCTTAAAATGAATTTCGCCCTCGAAATTCGTTGGGGTTAAAAATGGTTTACTATTAGAAAGTTTATTTAATAGAAACCCACATCGTAAAAAGAATACCAAAACCAATCTTTAAAAAAAACAAAAGTATGAAACATAATGGTTACCCAAATAAACTAATCACTGGGTTTCCATATAGGTGAAAATATGGATATGGAAGAAAAATCTATCCATCATGTTCTGATGGAGAGTGGTAGAGAACATGGCTATGGAAAAGACAACAATCACAAATCCATAAATTTGTGACGATCTAAGGTACCATCTGATTAATCAGATATAAGAGCACTAGGACAACATTTTTGGTTCTCAAGATCATTTCCCTAATGTTGAAGAATTTGAATTAGAATAAATACTTACTTTATTTTGGTAAAATCTCACTATTTTTCGTGCCTTGAACAATTTCCACTTCATCTCTTAAATAAATGAATTTGAATTTGTTATTCGTGAAGTGTTAGCAGATCATGTGATAGAATGACGAGTCATTCCATCAAAAGGTTAACAAAAGTTATTAAATATACATAACTCATTCTATAGTGAGATTAATCATATATGGTACCTAAAATGGACTTATACTTCATATATTATACTGCTTAATATAATAAAACTAGTTTCTACTAAGCAGGGACTTCCTGTAGGCCAGTGCTAGGCGATAAAGGCCAGTCGCACATTGGTTGTGGGTTCGATTCCCACAGCCTTGTCCGACGCGATGGGCTGTCGCCCGTCCTGCAGGTTGTCCTTTTTCTAAAACTATATTACTATAACATCCCGTCAATAATATCGGAAACAAACTTCTATCCTTAAACAATACTAACTTATGTCCAACATAATCCATTCCAATCATTAGGCTTATCCATAATACTACAGTCCACACTCATGACATAGTGAAAACGATTACCAGAGATTTAATACCATCGTTGATCCCCATATATCATAAGATATGTTTTGTTGGTCACATTCCAAACATTCAAATTCCTTAATCATGTATTCTCTTGAATATTTTAGTGAAAACATGAATGCAGTTTAAAGTTAACACTTTCCACATACCAAAATCCTCAAAATTGTATATACTCAAACCATGATATCACATAGTCCTTATATCAATCATGAGCTCATGAATACTATTAAAAATTTCATTTTCTTGCATATCATCTTATTTAAATAAATATCTCAATCATTTTGAATACCACATTAGACCAATACATAAATATTCTAATACTCCATGATAGAATATTATGTTGGAATCCCATTACATAAACACTTAATCATTCCACCACATCGTTGTCATATTCAACATCGCCAATAGTGATCGCATGTGACTTCCCTTTGTCCTTTGCCTTCAGTGGTTTCTCATGTTGATCATCACTAACCCTTGGATTAGGGCATTTATTAGCATAATGCCCCATTTCCTTGCACTTGAAGCATTGAAGTGTTGGTGGTGCATTCTCTGCAGTGTTTTCTTTATTCGCATCATTAGAAACCCTTTTTCCATTACTTCGACGCTCAGCTGCTCGATGACCTTCTTTTCCACACTTAAAACATTTTCTAGTTCCTTTAATACAATCTCCACCATGCTTCTTTCCACACTTTGTGCATAAGGAAACATTCATCTTCTTTTCACCATTATTCTGAGATTTCTCCTTGAACTCCATCTTTCGTTTCTTGTCAAAACCATGAGATGGATATGTAACACCAACTTCCATTTCTACCTAGATAGCACAACGCACAATTTCGTCATAGCTACTGAAGTCTCTTATAGCTAATGCCCTTCGAAGACTTGGTTTTAAGCCACTGAAAAATCGATCAACTTTACTTTCAGGTTGGATGATAATGTCAGATGCATACCTTGAAAGTCTTGTAAAATTCGCTTCGTATATACCAACAGATTCATCATCCTTTTGCTTTAGTTCAAGAAACTCCTTCTCCATCTTTGTTCGAAGAATACGAGGGAAGTACTTATTGAAAAATAAGTTCTTGAACTCGTCCCATTCCATGGACTCAATTTCATCTCTTTGCCTTGTATTCTTGATAAGATTCCACCATTGATCAGCTTCACCTTCCAAACGATATACTGCTAAGATGACTTTATCAGGTTCAGAACATTGAAGAACGGAAAATATCTTTTCAGTGGTACTGATCCATTGTTCTGCAACAAGTGGATCAGAAGACCCACTGAAAGAAGGTGGACGTTGCTTCATGAAGGACTCAATAGAATATTGTTCCCTTCTCTGCTCATTTGGAAGTCCAGAATGATTCATTTCTTGTGTAAGTATAGCAATAAGATTTTGCACTCCATCTCCCATAACATTTGTTTGCTCAGGAGGGCAATCATTGCATTGTCCATTGCATTGATCAACACGGTTCCTTCGGGTTCCAGCCATCGTCTAAAACCCAAAAAGAATAGTGTGAGAGGTAAAAATCATGCTAGGGAAAACAACATAATAAAGGGGGAGTACCTTCAATATCTAACATCTTAGGTTTAATTCTATGATCGTTAGCGTAGTTCTAGTACTATAACCTATACGTATACTTAACCTTAGGGACATCCCTAGACATATCGTAGAAATATCTCTAGGGATCTCACTAACGTTTTCGCATCCTAGTTTCCAAAGGTTGACTAAACCTTTCCTCTGATACCAACTGTAACGACCCGAAGCTTGACGTACATGGACATTACATTACATTTGCGGAATACTTAGTACATAACAAAAACACACACACAAGGATCGTAACAGTTTAGTGTGTTTGGAAACTCGGAACGTAGTCTTCTAATCGTGGTGAAAGATCTTCAATATCTCCCATAAAGATCTTCCCGCTTTTTTTTACCTAAACCTTTCTTTATATCCTGGGGAAAAGAAAACATAAAAGGGTGAGCTCAAATTCTCAGTAAGGGTATACAAAAGAAAAATCAATCACATCATATTCATAAGAACATAACTTTTGGAAATCTTAACCTGCAAAAGAGAGCATAATTTCATAACATGGGATAAATCATAGTAGTGAAATGAAATCCCAATAATCATAACTTAAAACATGAAACTTTGTGGCATACACACATAATCATAGAGAATCATTTCTTGTTATTCAAGACTCATTGCCAAGACTATCTTAGTGGACAAAGTCCCTTTCTGAATCGAGTAACCCTCGTTTCAGTCCTATTTCACTGAACCGGTATAACCTACCATTTCTGCCATGTCTATCTCATGAGATATAAAATCTTTACCCAATTAATTGGAGGGAGATATAGGTCCCACCCATCTTATAATGAATCCTTTCTTATGTGTGCCACATAATCATAAATCATACATCATCTCATAACACATGTAACAAAAATGGGATTCTTGAAACATCATGACATCATAAAACAAATCATATAAGGTAAATGACTTCATAAAAATAATTCCCTCAAAAAATAATCAAATCAATGTAATAATAGGCATAAAAACAGAAGCCTATATTATCTTAGATGTAGAATAATTTTGATAAAACACTTGAACTCAATTCTTGAGGAAAATATCCTTTCTTCTTCAAAAACACTTTTCTTTTCTTAACATGTCATACAATTATAAACTAAAAGAAGTTGATTAAAAATAAACTTGAAAACATGTAAAGGAAGCTTCTTGGAAATAATGTTTTTAAAAATCCATTCATGCCATATAAGTTAAAAAAACATTCTTCGTACCTTTGTCGGAAAAGTCAAAAAGTACCTCGTACAAAAAAACGACAAAAGCTTCCTTTCATATTCTTTACTAAAAACTCACCGAAGGTTAAAATTCGATTAAAAATATTGTAAGTGGATGGAAACAATATTACATATTGAGGGAACATGGATGTGGATGATAAAATACACCCCAGTAAATACTTACGAATAAACAATCTCGGATAAAAATGAGATTGTGATATTTCCCTTACCTTAAGTCCGATTTGCTTCGTAATTGTTCGAACCTCCTGTATAATGATTTAAATAATGTCATTTAATTATTACAGAATCATATTCATTGTTATGATATCATATATGGTTCACATATGACTTTATATTACCCGTTCTTTTGTAAATTCCATGTTAAAGAGCGTTTTGGGTAAAATTGTTTCATTTATCGTAGGTGTTTTGACTTGTTGTTCTTGACATTATTATTACTTATATCATGATTTACTTACTTCCAGAATATAAAATATGATTTATATATCATATATATTCAGTATATATATATATATATATATATATAATAGATATATAAATGAAATGAAAAACACCGTTCATGGAGACGGTAGTCCGTACGTACGCATGAACGCTGTTTTTCTTTCCTTATTGTCTTGAATTGAAGTAAGTAGATGACATACATATATATATATATACATAAATCCAGTATCATTATTATGTCATATATTTCATTAGTGCTTATTATATATACTTTATAATCATTCATGAATGGTTAATCATTAAGAATGAGTCTCATCGCGTCGTGGAGACGGTAGTCCGTACGTACGCACGAGCGATGATATCATTTCCATAATTATTGAATTGAATTGGAGTGGATTATACAATATATCAGAATCAATATGATGTTGTAATAACTATGTATACTTATTCTTTATACCATTATACCCATCCATGTAAGGTGGTGGTGGAAAATAGATTACACCACGGCGTGGAGACGGTATTCCATATGTACGCACGCGCGGTGATTTCTTTTTCCGTAGGATGGATAGATTCTGAAATAGGGTTGTTTCATACTTATAATAACATATCATTATATGAGTGATACTGATGTTATTACTTCATATTGAAACAACCTAAGAAGAAGAAGTGGAAGAAGAAATAAAGATGAAAGAATTGGTAACGGTAATTACCTCTTCTTTGAAGCGCCTCTTTGAGACCTCCTCTTAGGGCACTAAACTTGGTCTTTGAGGAAGACCATAACCTCTAGGATGTTTCTAGGGAAGTGGAGAAGAGATTTTCGCAGGGTTTGCCCGATCTTGAGTGCTCAAATTGGTGTGAGGAGGAGGGGGAGGAGGTGTCCTTTTGTAAGGGAGGAGAGGGGCACCTTAGGAATACCTCAAAATATTATATTATATTAATGTCAAAATACGTTTATAATGGTTCCAAAGGGTCTTATATCGAAGATAAAGTTGGGATGGGTCGAAATCCTATCATACAATAGGATTTAGACAAGTTTTGGGTATTATTTTAACCTTATCAATTAGATTTAACTCTAAGTTAAATAATTTAACTTTTACCGTGTCTTTTTGTTTTCTTTCACTATATGGTTAATACACATACTATAACATGCCAAACGAACCCCAAATTGTTTACTATTAATATATATATCGTTATCTAAGTCATTTGGACGAACCTTAGATTTTTAGGAATAAAATAAAAATTAATAATATAATATTTGATTTAAAAACTATTTTGTGTCAATTTTGACACTATTTGATATGTGATTTTTGGGAAAGTCATAACAGAATTATATGTTCGAACCAAGTTTCTTAAATCAACACTAATAAATCATAGTAAACTAGAAAATTACTGGAATTCATAAAAAGTCTCAAATTACATTCATTTGAGTATTTTTAACATCAATTATATTAATATTTCCTTAAAAGAGTAATTACTGCATCATCGTTGTGTCATAAATAAATTAATTTATTTAAAGTCTAAAAATTATAAATAAAATACCATTATGTAGGAAATATTTTTGGCTTTCTAATGAATATTTACAATCGAATTTATCTTATGTATAACCCTATATTAAAAATGTTTTAGTAAATAAACATTGATTTTAACTCTTTTAACTCTTCTTTGAATTAAATAATAATAAATGTCCTAATCTAATCCAAGTGGGCCTAAATGATAATATTTTACACTTAAGGTTGTTTCTGGTCGAGATAAACTTGTCCAATAGGATTAGGAAATGTGTTAGGGTAATATTAATATCATTTTTACCCTTAATTACCCTATTTACTTTTAACCGTGGTAAATAAAAGTAAAAAGTTACTATTCACCAAAAATTATTTTCATCTCATTGAACCACATTTTACTTTCTGACATCAACCGTGTCTCTCATATTTTTGAAATTCCATTCGCAGAAGTGGTAAAATTAAGTTTTATGAAAAATTCAGTTTTTTAACTACCACTTAGTAGTTTCACTATTCATCAAAAATTGAAGGTTTTCAGAAAAATACCAAAATTTCATCCTAAGCTATATTTCATATTCCGAATTCAAAAATGAAATCTATTTTACCAAATTCATAACATAGATGTTGCATTAATTAATTTTATAATTAAATCCCGCTGTTAAAACAAATAGCGTGTTTTTAAGAAACAATATCTATCAAAAGATTGACACTTGTTTATGTCTGGTTTAAATGTGAAATTACATACAATGACCAACATTGTATTAAATTGTAAAAATATATTCTAAATATACTTTAAAACTAATCAAATTAATAATTTACCACTATTAATTATTTCGATTAAAAAAGTTGTTTTTTAATTATAATTTAGTAATTTTCACTATTCATCAGAATATGAAAGTTATCCGAAATGTACCAAAATTTCACCTTAGGCTAAATTCGATACTCTGAATCCAAAAATGAAGTCCATTTTGAGAGATAAAATTTCTAAAATTTTAAAAAGTGGTTATTACTATTCATAACGGCTAGTATTAATAATATTTTAATAGCATATCGTTGTTTCGTGAAACTCAGTATTGCGTACTACACACGCTATCGAGGAAGGTTGCTATTGCGTGTAATGATAGGCAAGTCAAGGATGTGTGTTGTGCAAGCTCCTTTTGTTGTAGCGTACAACACAAGACATTAATGAAAATAATATTTTTCATAAAATCTCAGGGTGTTACAATCTTAGATGAAAACATTACTTCCATGTTTTGAGTTGGTGTTTGAATAGTATTACTAAACATGCTTGATATGAATGTTTGTGTATAACCACAATAAAATACTGCATAATATATTTTTGAAATAATAAAAAGTGTATTTTTTAGTACTTTTAATCTAGATCCAACACAATAGTTATGATATCTTAATATCACCCTTTCTATTTAGGCCATAGATATTTTGAAACATGGGTAAAAATATTATTTAAATAGTCCAAAAGATGGCCTTATATTCCATTGATAATTTAATACTACAAGTGATAACATGGGGTGTACATAAGATATGAGAGATAAATAAATCATAGTAAGTGAATAAATAAAGTATAACATGTTAAATGTAGTATATTAAAGTCCAAAATGAATATAATGAGACATAAAAGGGGTTATAATCATAAAAATGATAATAAAAGTATGATATGACATGATATCATTATAAAAACATAGGAATATAACAACAACATAAAACCTGACATCATAAGAACAAGTTAAGGATAACCACTAAGACATCAAAAAATATTTTACATAAGATAACCTCCCATTAACCAAATATGGAGTCTCATTAGAGAAATTTATTTCAATTTTCATTGGAGAACTATACAATTTAAATCCCACTGATCACAATCATATTATGTTAATTAATTTGTGAGTTGCATAAATAATAAACATAAGTATATATTTCATCAACTATAACTCGATGATTATGGATTTTACAAAACATATAGTTTTGTCCATAATAAAAGATATTTAGTTACATCTTGGTGAATAACGTTGAGTGGAAATGAGGACATATACTCACTACACTAATGATTGGCATTGAAAATCACAAGATAATTTCATCTACATATCAAGTGTACATAATTTTTCATGGACAGGTTTAATGAGAGTTAATGGGTTCTCTCATTAATTATAATAATAAGGATAGAAATATGTATGCATAAAAACATACTTCAACATCAACAATTTGTAATCAAAAGGAACAACATAGAGAATGTTCTTGATTAATGAAGAGGAGGATATTATCCCTTACCTTGAGAGGGAAATTCTAAAAGATTTGATTTCTTTTGTGCAGAGGAGTTGGAGGATAACTGGGTGTTTATATAATAATTAAGAAAAATTATATATTAAATTATATTATTAGGCTATGGACTCAAATTGAATAAATAATTAAACCCACAACCTATCCAATGGTATCAAATGATAGTTTCTAAAAAAGAGGTGGGTTTTTTAATATTTTATAAGGATTACAACCAAACACATTAATATTATACCCTTTGGGGTATGGAAGTGAGTGATGTTCATAATGAATTATCCTTAAAATATAACATTGGTTTTGGAGGATGAATTAATAGTTTATAAAAAAGACAATATTTTATAAACATTATTATAAAGGAAAAAAATAATTTTTTTTCTTTCCTAATATTAATATTAATTGGTAGATAACTTTTGGGATATGGTAATTTCATAATACATAACGTGTATTTATACTGTATTTATTTTTTTATGAAAAATAGACTATCTCTAAAAATTATGAAAAATTTAGTGTTTTAATTATTCCATGATAATTTCAAAAAAATATTAATTTATTCCAAATAATTCCCTAAATAATAAAATATATACTTTTATGCTAAAACCCCTTATTTTTTGAGAAAAACATGTTTTCACGATGATAATTGTTTTCTGACCCTTCTAATGGTTGCAGTGATATTATTAAAATTATATTACCATTTATATTAAAAAATTAATTTTCTGATTATATTTTTTAAAAATTAAATTTATTAAATAAATCATTGAATTTATCCATAAATATTTCTTAATTTAAACTATATATTTATTTTCATAAAAAAGTCAATTTTAATTTCACCATTTAAAAATTTAATCATTGTCATATTAAATAATAATTTATATGGTAATTAGACCGATTGATAAATATATAATTTTTTACAAATAATATAATAGAATTCATAAATTTAAGATTTACTTACATAACCCTTCAATACACTATCATACTTATTGAGATCAAGGTGTGTCATGTTTTCACATTCTTGGGGTGGTTTGATGAACATGGTTAGGTCCATGATCCTAATTATCATGAAATTATCCCTTAAAGAGTTTCTTTCGTGATTTTTTTTAAATCATGTCCTGGTCATGGTCAAGGAAAAATACCACCAATTATATATCTCTTAGGTGTTTTGATGAATGGTTTTTATAGAGTATGATTCCACTGGTTGAGTTTATCACTTATTTCATCTTTATCAATTGGATTGTTCAATACCCTTAATATATAGTAATCATAATGGTAACTATGCAAAAATGAAATTATCAACGTGTATGATGCTTAAAATTCTTTTAAATTCTATAAGATATTACTCATAATTGTACAATATAACCATTTTAGTGCATGTTTTTTCTATAATATCAAAACATAATAACTAAATTACTCATTTAAAAGATGAATTTCATTTATAAATGCCCAGTACATTGAATTTTATGTATAACGAATCTATTTTTATCATTCACACAACACATCTTGTTATATTTATTGGATTTATATTAATTATTGTAAAAAATTAATCAGTAGTCAATATCCTTTGATTTCATGAAAATTCGAGGTTGTTTTGTATCGCTTAACCCATTAACATTCATTTTTTTCATTTTAAATTAATAAAAATATCATATTTCATTTTAGGAAAACCCATAGTTGAAAATGTGTGGTTATTGTAGAAACATTTCAAAAATTAAAATATGTTCATTTTCCTATGATTTAACCACAATATGATGACTTTTACAAAGTTGTCATCCTTCGATACATGTTTTCTGACTATTAAAGAAATAATGAAAAAATCATATAGAAAAAACCCCATGATATATTGATAGGTAGCCTATTCTTATATATCAAAAATTTAATAAAGAACATTATCTTTTGACCTAAAAATAATAATAATTTTATTGTTATCAACATTATATACATGCTTTTACAAACTTTTAAATGTCAAAAATCATTACGTTTGGTAATTGTGAACACACTATATGTCTTAATGGCATCTGTTCTCTTCATATTTGTCATATATTTTCATGGAAATATGAACACATTTTCTCAATTTTTGACAGCCTTTAAAAAGAATGTGGAGTCCAAACCGAACACTCAATCATAATAATAAATTCATGGGATCAATTGATGTTTTGTGGGATCATGTAGATCAATAGGGAATAAAATATTTTTTTCAAAGTTTTCATATCATTCGGAGCATGTTTTCTTGTTTTCACCCCCCATTTCATGTATTTATTCAATGTAAAAAAAACATTTGAAAAGTGGAAGATGCTAATTAATTTTTGATGAAATGGAATTTGTGTTATAAAACAATTTGGAGATTGAGTGAAACTCATTCAAAAATAAATGGGTGAATGTTTCATTTAAAAATATTTTGCTAAAAATCTTCCAATTTCTATAATCATCTTCAGTAATTGAAATTGATAAATAAAGATGATTCTTTAGGGACCAAGATACTAAATATATTTAAAATGAAGTGAAAATGTCTTGAATTAATTTTTCTATACATTTTATAAATTATGAAATATACATCTTTAAAAAATTTTGGAAAACCATAGATCGAGATGAATAAATGGAGTCCTTGTAAAATACAAGCATTTTTTTTAAAATGACACTATTCAAAAACATACATGATATGCAACACCAATCATTAATGAACAATTTTTATTATTTTAATGGGACCATTATAACCTATTCATTAAATTGGTGGAAAATTAAAATTATTAACTACATTATAAAATACATAATGGACCTTCTCATTTATTATATATTCAATAACTCTTTGAAAATAATCACCATATTTTTACTAGTCATTTTATTCTTAAAAAATAAATTTTCTTATAAAACGGATTTTCTTTTATTTTACGAGATAATTTTATAATTACTTTTTTTGGAAATTATAGAAAATTAAAAAGTAATAATAAATTTATATTTTTAATTCATCTTTTAAAAATTTTATTATGAATAAATTATGAAATTTTTTAGAAAAAATATATTTTTAAATGAATAGTGAAAAATAATAATATTTAACTAAATTCAATATTTTCATTAAAATTATTTATATAGTCAAATTAAAATTTTTAATAATTGTTTATATACCATTTCCTTTTTATTTAAAACAATCCAATTACTGTGTTGATATTAATATAATACTTGAATGTTTTATTAAAAGAATTATATTTAAAAAGTACATTTTTCAAAAATAACATTCTTTATGTCATCATGCGAGTTAAATTTTTAATTAAATTCTTATAATCTTATATTTTTTATATTGAAAAATTTATTCAATATTTTGAATCATTGGTTCCAAATTTTTTATAGATGTCTTTTTTTTCATTGTTAATAGTAACCTTAGTAATTTGATTTTCCAGATTAAATAGTAAAACGAGTAATTAAAGATAAAAATAATATTATAAGGACTAAAAAATTACCCTAAAATTTCTACATATTTTATTGGATGTTTGAACATCATCAAGAAACGTCTTATATTTTTTATATCGAATTTATGGCCATTTGTAGGGAATTATTATTTTTATAAAATTTTATTTTATGGATGGAAAAAAATGTCACCCGTTTTTTTATAAACTATAATATTTTTCACATAAGGATAAATAAAGGCGCATTTTTCTTATATATATATTTATATTATTAAATATTACTAATTTATATTCATTATGCAAATTTATTTTGTATTTTTAGTGTAGAAGAAATCACCTTAAAAATTTACACAACGCTTATATAGTGATTTTACAAGTAATGGATAAATAAAATAAAAAATGATAAAAATATCTAGAATAATATAATATTAGAAAATTAATGTGATAATTGGATATTATAGATGATAATAACATGTTATTGATGTATTAAAATATTTTTTAACAAATTTATCTTCTTCTCTCGATGTTATTAAAATCATTGTAATAAATATTTCAACAAATTGACATTAATGATATATTATAATGAATAATATTTTATTAAATTTCATAAAATTATTAAAATAATGTTTTTTGGAATGTTATTATTATTTGTTTTATTATACCAACCATTTTATATTTATAGGATTACATCCATTAAAAATAACTATTTTTGATCCCAACAAGTTTAAACCCATGTTGTCCAGGTATGTGTTAAAGGGGTTAATTATGGTTTAAAAAAATTGAAGAATAAAAAAATGATTAAACCTTGAATAATTTTTATTTAAAATGTTTATGGTGATTCATACTCTAAAATTTTAAATAATTTATTTTGGTTTAAATTTAATTTAAAATTAATTTATATAAAAATATTATTTTGATTAATTCAAAGAGTACCCATACCTTCACTTATAAATGGGTGACTATTATTCTCATTTCATCCCACATAAAAGAAATATTATGTCAAAAATGATCTAAAAACTCCATTCATGTCTCCCCTCCCCATATTATATATGCCTTATATGGGGAATAACACCATACTATGTGATCATATGGTGTTATGTAAATTAGTTTCTTCGAAGAAATGATTTCATTTTTGATCGAGTGTTTCTCCTTTATTTACTTATCCATATCATTAAAATATTATTTATCCATTATTGTTAATTAACAGTAATATATTGAATATTCTTATATGGTATTAAATTAATGGAATAAACTATATCAATCTTCATCCTCCATCAAATGGGAAATCAAATCATCATTTATGTATAGGATTTACATCCACCTCATAGACCAGTGGAATCCATTTTCCATCATCACCTCTCATAGATGGATATAATTACTGAATTAATATTTATATATGATATTTTTGACATTTTTTTTATTCTTAAAATTGAAAATATCATTTAACTTCTTACCTTTCCATTCACTAAAAAATAAATCTTCGTTCGTTTATACTTGTGTAGTACCACCTCAACGAAGTGTGGGTGTTCATTGTGGATCAACACATAAAATAAATGACATATATAATTATATTTAAATATTTAACATTCTATTTATGAAAGTATGATAATTTTTTAAGGAAAAATATATACTTACCACTATTCCATAATGATATTAAAAAATGGATATGTTATTCATGTGTATGTAAGATCTACCGTCTTTATGATTATAATGTAGTTCATTTTAAATACCTTATTTAATGGTGTATTTTAAAAGTATATATTAATTATAAAGATTATTATTTTATCATGATTATTATTCTTGTTATGATATAATTATGACATCCTTTACCTCATTCAACAAACAATTGTAATTTTTAGCATATGAACTAAACATCCTCAAAGCACCTAATGTGGAATTACCTAATTAAGTTGTTATCTCTATCATTAAGACAAATTATCTAAAAGGTTTAAGGATAAGGTATTAAACCTATAATATGTTCATAATAAATAATATAATTTATATGTGTTTATTATATTGTATTTATAGAATATACATGGAATGTTTGGACCTGAGTTAATCGATATCGTCTCAATTTCCTTTCATTAATGAATATTTTATTATTATGGACGCAATATATTTTGTACAGTGTATATAATTTAAATTTTACAAGTTCAATGATGAATACATCATACTTTATTTTGTTTTATGTTGAAATTTTAATTATTTAATCCATGGGGATTTATCTGGAATGTTTCTATTTTATGAAGGTTTTCTTCACTCATTTTACATTCACTGTGATATAACGCTTCTTAATTGACATTTATGTTATGATTATGTGTGAAGTGATCTAAAAATAATTTTATAGTCTATTTAATTCGTTCTTTAATGCATATAATGATGTTGTAAATAACTTCTCCATTAAATAATTTTCAATTCATGGATTTGATTTTAGTAAGGATAATTCATCTCAAATTCCCTTTCCTTATGACATTAATTTCTAATATAATCCTATCTTATTTTATGATGGTTGTATACTAAACCATTGAAATGATATATCATGAATCTCCTTATGTTAATAATATAGAATGTCTCATTTTAATTTATAATTTTATGTTGATTACAATTGAAGTATTACCAATTTTGAAAAGACTCTTTGTTACAATATCTTATCTTTTCAAGATTGATTATCTTCATGGTTAATTGGTGTGATATCATATGATGTTATATTAATAAAAAATTTATATTTTTCTGTCTTATAGATATTAATATGGTTCACATGTTTAATATCTATGTCTTCCCTTACTGATTAATGAAACATTAAGAAATTATTTTATAAGAGTTGTGGATCATTTATCTTCTTTTAGATTGCATATATCACTCTTTCATATCCATGTTTAAAATAATTAAACTATTATTTTATAAAAATAAATTATTTCACAATGTTTTTTTTATATTATCCATTTTTTTCTTCTAAAATTTATTTAAAAAATGCTCTTCATGTTTGTTCCATGGGTTCATTTTGAATTTCATTTCAAAATTAATTTAATGAATATTTATTTAACATTAATGAAATGAACAAATTTACATTCAGTCATTATTCCATAATGATTTTATGCATCCTAAGAAAATTTTCATGGTTGAGTTCAAAAATTGGTTTTTTTCATATGGGAGAAGTGTTTTAGACTATAAAAGTTACGTTTTAATGGAAAATTTTGTTTCCCTCAAAAATGTTTTTAATTATCATTTAATGGTGTTTCCAGTCATCTATATCAAAAACCATGCTGATAATTCTCCTCCATTGGGTTTATTTTTTATTTATACCATCCTCATTATTCTTTTAGATGGATTATTTTTTTCTATTTGATTAACAAGGAACATGTTTCTTTTCCATGGGTTAATTATTTAATGAAAGTAATAATTCTTTTTTTCTATGAGTGTCCAGATTATATGAAAAATTTATATACTTTATTCATTTTATCATACATGAACATTATTTATTATGACGAATGGTTATGTTATAAACCAATGTTTGGCGGATCCTTGAAAGAAATATAATGCATTTGTTATGAAATTTGATCATATGGTTATTCCAAATATGGTATGGAGTTACCCCATTTGGTTTCACCTAAGAGGCTATGGAAATATACGGTAATTGTTATTCCAAGTATAACAATGAGGCTTACATCATGGGTATCACTGAGGGTAACTCAATATGTCAGAGTGATATAATAGTTTTCCAGGGTACCAAGATTGTTATTATTGCTGGATATGGCTTTTGAATGTTTTTAATGATATCAAATAACCCAATAAGGATCATTATTACTAATTATTATGGATATTTCCATTGTATAAATGTTTTCCATTTTTCTAGTATTTTGATATAGTTTTTTATTGGTAGAGATTCCCTTATGATATACTAATTAAAATTAAATATTTTATCTTTACCTTTATGATTATCTCAATCAAACTAATGACATAAAATTAATAATACTTACGTTTAATGTTTTCAGAATTTTAGCTCACACTAATTATATTTAAATTTCCCCATGTTAAGATGAATTGTATTAAATTATTTTAGTTTAAAATGTTTGCATACATGAAAACAATTATGGGATATGTTGAAGAAATAATATGGAATATGAAAATATGGGGTTAGTGGGAGATGAGGTTGATATTTATGAACAATTTGTTATTGAATTTTTTTGTTTCGAGTTTTCCCTAATTCTATAAAACTCTAAACTTAAATTGACTATAATTAGGTATGTGAAAAAAAAATCATCATTTTTTAATGTTGTGTCACATTTATCTATATCCAATATTGAAATGAAATGTTTATATATTTCACACCATATATGGGAGTATGGTTTTGTAGATATTATAGTTGGTATCAGATATAGGCTTAAATAAATTAATATATTTTTATGTTATCAATTGAGTTTATATTAAGAGTAATAGATATCAACATGGTTTTATATGTTTAAGTTTGATCCTTTTTTTAATATCTTATATACACAACATTAGGTTTTATGTTATATAATTTTTAAGTGATTAATGATATATTGAGACATTTTATATTAGGGATTTATATATGTTACCCTTTGGTTTAATGTGAATTATTATTTGAGGAGGAAAAAATTTACATTTTTTAGCATAATTTTAATTTTTCTAGTACACATTAGGGTTTATATATAATATGATGATTGATGATATATTTTAAGTTGCTCATGAAATTTAATAAATCATTATAAATATTATATAATTTTCTAAATATTATAAAAATAAGGTTGGGAGATATCACATTAAATCTATAAATACCACATAGCTTGAACCCACAACTAAAGGTATACATATGTGCATTGCCTAGCACTAGCCTATTTGATTTTTTGGTTAGATTGTGATTGTTTTTCTTTATTTAAAAGATCATACGAATAAAAATGAGACATATTTTAGGAACAAATGTATTATTATAGAGAAAAACATGTCATTGAATTTTTATTTTGCAATTAATTTTATATCAGATGAACATCAATATTTTTGAACCCTATATGATTAAAGAAAATATAATATTATGATATTTTAATTTATAATTAATGTTGAAATGTCTTCTATAAGATTATATAAAATTAAAGTTTCGGTATGGACATTAGTTTAATTTATAAAATTATTTTATTTGAACAATATGTATTACTGTTTAACTTTGGAGGTTAATGTTATATGAACATTTATTCTTTTTGGGAATTGTCTTATTTGGTTCAGACGATTATGGTTTTACTTAATGTATAATGTTATTATGAATAGATAATTATCCTTATGTTCATTGCCTGTATGGTATATTTTTCCTCAACTCTAGAAAAGGATCTTGAAAATGAAAATGTTATCTATTTACTTTTTTATCAAGAAATCAAATCTCTTTTAACTAAAAAAAAATTTTACATTTTGGGACGGTTATCTTTATCAGGACCATGTTATATAAAACTATTTATTAATCCTTGTGTATTATTTATGTCTTTAATGTTATCATTTTCACTCCCAGAAAATGTAATACTATTAAAAACCCAAATTTTGGGTTATTTTAGTTTACCTTTGTACTTAGCTTTCCTTCTATTCATGTATAAGTTTTATTAAAACTCTCTACGATGTGAGATATCAACCATTTTATTTTAAAATTACAAAATTTTGTTACTGTGATCTTGTTAGAAATTAAAAAAATTAGATATATTAATTGGAGGGGAGAATTTAATATCTTTATATTTAGAAAAATAATACGTTAGATAGCGTAAAAGAGACATAACACAAATCTTAAATAAACAATAAATTGTTATTTTTATTCAAATGTGAATATTTTGAACTAGTCGTTAAATTGACTAAACCTAATATTATTGAACAAATTATGAAATATAAAATTTTCCAACTCATTTCTATCGTGCTTGGGATGTAATAAAATAATTTTTTTTGAATTTATCTTCATTTTTGGTACTTCTAAAATCAAAGAAATTCATATTTCTAAAAATTGTCATTAATGATAAATAATAATGATAATAATATTTTATTAAATGATATAAAATAACTAAAAGTCTTCTATTATATTTTTTGATTAGAATATAGATTTTGATAACAACTATGGTCTATTTATGAGTTGTTTTTTTTATTTATAGTAGTTGTATTGAACTTCAAATAATACAAATTATAATTTTCATTGTAAGTGTGAAAGGGATTAATGGGGGTTAAAATCAAGATATAAGGGTGAATATATGAAAAAAACAAGTATTTTTTTATTGGGTGAGGTTATTTTGATCTATACTCATTCCATATTTTAAATAAATAATTTTTGAGTCATTTTTAATTAAATATTAATTTATTTTAATTAAGTATTTTGAGATATCAAAGAGTGACACATATCTTATAAAAGGGAACCTATTCTTCTCATTTAATCACACTTCAAAACCCATTTAGACCATTAATTATCTACCAAAAACCATTATAAGACTGATACCCATGTTCTATATCCCTTATATATGGAATAACACTAACCTTAGTAGTCTTAATGTGTTACAAAAAAGAGTTTGTATTAAGAAGGGGTATCATTTTTGATGAGTCAAAATTCTTCATTTGACTTTTCTATTAATTTGGGGTTAGAAATTACACTCTCTTTATTTTAATAATGAAATAACATATTGATTTAACACAATATATTTTGATTCACATTTATACCATTATGATTTTTTCATAAGAATAATATAATAATCATATGCATGAGTGTCATAGAAATAAGTCATACAACGATCATAGTAACGAGCTCAGAAATAATTTATACAATACAAAGAGATTATGTTTTTTTATCGTACATAATATTTAGATTTCATAACAAAAATATTATCATTATTATATAAGTTATATTGAATCTTATAACGAGAATCCTCAGATCCATTCTAACTCATTTGATTGTATTTTGAAAACTGTATCATAATGAATGAAAAACTATTATATCAAAAATATTTCGTTTACTCAGTTTCAATATGTATCATAAAACAATGTTGTTTGAGTTATGAGATGATCATTGAAGTTGTAGGATTCCATGTCCCTCCAAATTTTCAAGGTATAATCCAACAGTTGGAGTCAAATATGATCGTTGGGATGTCAACCTATAAATATATGTTCATTTGAATGATATCAAAACTTTTCCTGAATTGAAGTCATAGTGAAAATTCTCTATAGAATTACTACTTTGTGTGAAATCTCATGAACTGCTCATTATAAATTCATATGACTTTCATGAGTTTTTTATACAGAAATGCTGATTTTTGGTGATTATAATCGACGTCTTCAAGGAATTGGAAGATAGGCGTGTCGATCAACTACTTGAGTGGGGGATATCTAGGATATACAGAAAGAATGAATCAGATATTCTTATCATGGGATTAACCTAATGTGGGTAAGACCAAATTTCTTGAATGTTTAAATCATTGGATCATTATCCTAGTTTATTCGATACCCTTCTCTTTGGATTAAAATAATTGTAATCATTTAATTTTTTTACATTTCTATTGATTTTTAATAAAAATTGAAAAAATTTATATATTCATTATTATAATCTCTATTATATGATTATGTTTTTTTAATTATGATTACTATTATTATGATATTTTTAATTAATCATTACATTTATATATGCTTTATGATAGAACTGTTGTTTTGTTACTTTAATTATCATTACCATTGTGATTGCAATCTATATTTCACTTACTCTTATTAAATCATTTTATTTCAGTGAATACAATTATTTTTGGCTGGTGGAATACAAATCATAAATGATCTCTTTATGGAATTCAATATAAATGGACTTGAGGCCCAGTTTGATTAGTTTTTTACATTATAAAAGGATATATGAATTGAATTAGTTTTAATCCCTTTAAACTAAATTCCTTAATGGATATAAAATTTTACAATCCTACAATTCATCAACCCCTACTGTATTTATAGCACATATATAAAAAGGATGGTCTAATAAATGGTATCACTGCCTAGTCTCTGTTATACTGATACCTATATTTGGTATCTATGGAGGATTACACTAATTTCACTTTCTGATTATTTATTCCCTTTTTCAAGTACTTTTTATTTCTTTTCTATACTTTTTGTTTATAAAAACATTTATCACTAACATACATTGTGGAAAAAGTAATTTTATATTGTTTGAAATGATGGAAACAATCAATGTTGGATCAATAAACAATATAAATCATACCAGACAAATAATTTTTGAGTAAAATGATTATAAAAATTTTAGAGGAAAGTTGAAGACCTTTTTAATCAACATTGGGGTTGATAACATTGTCCTAATGACTAGTGGTTATAAAATTCCTAACAATGAAGTTGGAACCATTACCGATCACGGGAAACACTTAATATAAACTAAATGAAATTACACATAATACAATAATTTTTTTAATGAATAGAAATATATAGATCTAGATTTAAACTAGTGATGATTCTAACTATATCTATAAATATCTACTGATTACTCATTTCTTTAATTCTAATGTTGTTGAAACAAGAAGAGCCATGATAATATATGATTATCAAGCATTGGAATTTCCCTATGGAGAATGTGTTGTTATGGATCAATAAAGATTAACGAAACTTATAAATATGCTACAAGTTATGGTAGATAATGGAATGGATGATGATATTATAGTTTAAAATATCATTGATAATATTCCAAATTAATGTGAATCGAAAAGAATATTGGTTGACGAGTCAACGAAAGAAAAAATGTAACTCTTGATGATTATTTTTGGAATTATCCTACATTATGAGATCAAATTGAATTGAGGTTTTGAAAATGTGAAAAGGAATACTGGTGTAGTAGCCTTCAATTGTACATGAAATAATTTAAAATCTATGTCTCCTGAAATGGTAGTCAAATCCACAAGGAAGAATAATGTGGTTCAACTGGATTCATGTGGATCAGAACATTCATTGAGTTAATTCGATATCATTTCCCAAATATTGAACAATATTTTTTGATAGTAGGACATTAATTATATATATATATATAAGTAACAAGGATGATAAGGACAAGATATGATCTAAATTCACATATTATGTGTTCAAGAAATCAGGACACATTAGACCTGGTTGTCCAAAGTTGAAAATAAAATAAATAAAAAAAGACACATTAATAGGAATCATAAAATATATTACAGGGCCAAAGAAATTAAATTCTTAAAGTAAAATACTGATGGAATTATAGATATGGTGATTCTAAATATACATCCTCATATAATGAAAACTCCAAACACAAAAATATATTTCTTCTTTCCAAAAAACATATTGTGTACTAATGTTTCATGGAAAAGGTACACTTCGGTGAGTCATTGTCTTACAAGTATTTAAATTATAATTTTCCAGATGAGAATAATTCCATATCGTTCGATAAAGAATCATCCTCAGTTAGTAATAATAACACATTACCCTCATATGTATAGGATTTTAGATTTACAAAATTACTTGAGACTGAAAACGTTAAAATGAAAATGAAATTTGAAAAAAAAATTCTAGAATAAGTGTTATAACTAACAAAGTATCAGATATTTCCAAATATCATAATAAAATGTATTTTTATATTTATTTTGAGACTAAAAACCATTTGGAAGATAATTTTGGGAAGGATAATGTTTTCATGGAATTTTAAAAATACATTTCATAGAAAATTGTTTTTGAAACAAAACATTCTAATTAAAAATGACTATAAGTATAAGGATTTAGTTGTAATACTAAAATGTAAAACATTATGTATTTAAAGAATCTATTATCTGTATTTAATTCTATAAAGGAAGGTTTTTATATGTCGTAAAAACCAATTCATTAACTTAAGAATATTTTTGGTATTGGTTATTCTCAATCAATACTAATTTTTAGTCATAACTATTTTGTTTTTAAAAATTACCCCTTTTGTAAAAAGTGTTCATGTGGTTGACATTGGAATCAAAATTGACCCTTAAATAGAATTCAATATTTTAGGTTTCACAAAGATCGTTTTCCAAGAATGTTCGGATCCTGAAAACCGAATTTTATGGTTTTAAGAAAAAAATACAATACCAAAATCAAAAATATATAGTGCAAAGATAGTGAATGTTCCTATCAAAATACTGGTAAAAATAATTTTTTCAAAAATATTATTTAAATGAATTTCGGTAGAGTTACCATCAAAGAAAATTCTCATGGAAAGATTGTATGTACATGTAACATTGTTCTTCACAGAACAGATTTGATTTCAAATGTTTTATTTTTTTAATGGACTTAGGAAAAACCTTATAAGAATAAGACTATTGTGTGATGATGGTTACCTTGTTAATTTTTGAAATGAAAAATTTTTAGTAAAAAATTCTAAAGTTAAATTCATTCTTTCGGCCTATCAGCCTGAGATTGTTTAAACAATTAACTTAAAAGAACACAGGACGAAAGAAATAACATACCTTAGTGCAGTAAATGATCAATCTTGGTTTTTTAATAGAAGGTTGGGACATTGTAACCCTATGAACATATGAAATTATTTTATGAAAATAAATGTTCAGGGACTAATGGACCATATATTTGATTCTTCAGAATTTGGATACCCTTATCCATATGGATAAAAACATAAGTGAAGCTTCAAATATATTATTTGTGTCTCAACTTCTGATTCTTTACCATTTGTGTACATAGACTTATTTAGTCTAACATAAACTGGATTCATTGGAGGAAAATAAATTTTTTTGTTTTGGTTGATTATTACACTAGATACACGTGGGTCTATTTTCCTGTAATGGAATTTGAATCCTTTTGTTATTTTAAAACATTTTTATCCAAATTTAAAAATGATAAAAACCTTCCATTGTTAACTATTAATTGTGATCATGGTAGAGAATTTGAAATTTATTGTATTGAAAACATTTATAGTATGAAAGGAATTACACATAACATTTCAAACCCCATAACTCCTCATAAAAATGGTTTTTTCGAAAGAAAAAAGTGAATTCATCTAGAGATAAAAAGAACCATATTGAGTCAATACTGAATTACTAAATTTTTCTTGGCCGAAACTATGATTAAATCTTGTTACACTATAAATAGAGTTTTCATTAGGAAATTTCTTAATAAAACAACTTATGAGTTATGGACAGGCTGAAAACCAAAAGTCTCATACTTCATAGTATTAAGATGAAAAGTATTCATTTTAAATAAAAATTATAATTTACATAAATTCTCACCTAAATATGATTTATGTATATTTATAGGATATTCCACTACTTATAAATCCTATAGAGTATTCAATATTAATTCTTTAACTTTTTAGGAAATGGTAAATGTTAAACTTTATGAAAATAATCCTTTTTTAAACAATCCCAATATAAATCTTCTGATTTGTTTTTCAAAACTTATTATCATCCTCTCACTAAAGACTCTAATAATGAAGAGAATACATAAGAAATTTTTTCTAAATTATTAAATATGGAATAATTTTTATCTTATGTTGATGAATAGGTTTTACAAAACCCAGGTCAGTTGTTTTTTAGGAATCATCCTTGTGATAATATAAATTGTGATGTAAATTGACCAATAAGGACTAGAAGTTATTTGAGAAATAAAATAGATCATTTCTATTCTTTTTCTAAATTTGAACATAAAGGTCCTAATGATGCTTTAGGAAATGAATATTGGGTTTAGGCCATGGATTATAAAATATATGAATTTCAATGGAACAATGTATGACCCTTGGTCGAATGTCCTATGGAAATCTCCATAATAAGGGTTAAATGGTTCATCAAAAACAAATGTGATAAAAGTGGAATCATTTTTATAAATAAATAAAGACTAATTAGTAATGTATATTATCAATAAGAAGGAATAGACTATGAATAAATCTATGCTCTGATAGCTAGACTGAAATCAATTCGAATTCTATTATCCATTGATGAATTCATCAATTTTTGACTTTTTCAAATGGAAGGGATGTGTGTTATAATTAACAAATATGTTCAAGGGGAGGTTTTTTATGTAAAACTCATGGTTTTGAAGATATAAAACATTTTTAACATGATTTTAAACTTACCAAAAAAGTGATATGGACATAAATAATCCCCTAGATCCTAGTATGATAGACTTAGATAAATACTATTTCAAAATAATTATGTTAAGGGAACCATTAATCCAAAATATTTCATAATGAAATTTTTTATTGATTATCAAAATTTATGTAGATGAAATTATATTTGGATAAACTCTGTAAAATTTATAAAATTCTTTTTTGGATCATATAAAATCTATGTTAGAAATGAGTATGATGGGTGAGTAAACATTCTTCTATGGTTTTCAAATTTATCCACACCTAGAAGGGGGTTATATATTTCAACATATATATATTAATTATTTTCATACAATTTATGGATTAAACTATAGAGAAAAGTTTTAGAACTCCAATTTTAATCTAAAAAACATTTAATATTGATGATACTGGAAAACCAGTAAATCAAAGATCTTTTCAGTGTGATTCTGTTCTATGTATCATGAAAATCCAATATAATTCCATTTAAAAGATATCAAAATAATTTTTCATTATTAAAAAGGAACGCTGGATTTGGGAATTTATAATTCTCATGAAAATGATTTTTAATTGAAAATATTTTCAAATGTTAACATAGGTGGTTGTAGAATGGATAGAATAGGTACATCTAGAACATGTCATCTCATTATTGATTCATATGTTTCATGGTCTTGTAAGTAACAAAAATCAATATAAATTTCCATTATTAAAGATAAATATGTTGTAGTTGGAAGTTGTTGTGCTCAAATATTGGGTATTTAACACACACTCACTGATTATAGAATGAGTTTTACAAAAACGGAAATGATATATGATAACAATATTACTATTTCATTAAGTAAAAACCCTCAAAATCACTCTCATGAAAAAAATAGATATTTGGAATCACTTTCTTAGGGATCACATAATTAAAGGATGTATCAATTTTCTATTTATCAAAATTCATGAAAAAATTGATGGTATATTTATAATACCATTATCATCTGATAGATTTGAATAAATTAAATAGAAGGCAAGACTGAACACTATAAATTAATCAGTCGCATCTAGTTCTTGTTCGAACCATATCCTACATTTAGTTTCTATTTTTTAAAGGTGGAGTACATTTGTATGATGTTATAAAAAAATTTATTTTAAAAATGTATTCGTACCGAAAATATATTCTTACTCAATGTGCTTCATATCCAGAAACTTTTTAGTGTTCAATGTTTATCGTACCCAGAAAAGTTTTCATACTAAAATTTATCATACAAAAAAAATTATCCATATTCATATTTTTTGCACACCAAAATTCCTCGTAATCATTTTTCCTTAGTCCTTAATTTTTGAACTCAAGATCTCTTCATAATAAAATGTATTTTCGTACTCAAATATTTTTTATACATAATATTTCTTCATACTTCAAAATTTGAATTTGAGAAAAAATTAATTGATACCATCAGTTCAATCCTAAGTCACTGAATGTTATAATATCATACCTCACACTTTTTTTTAAATAATTTAGATTTTTTTATTGTTTTAATTCGTTATTGGATTCATTACGAATATGATAAATCTGTGTTTTTTTATTTTTTTTCAAAACCTCAAGAGTTCACTATTTCCATCCTCTAGATATTTTTGATCTAATATGAGCCGTAGAGTTTCAACAATCATTTTTCCTTCACCTATATAATGGGACCCCTACCAAATCCCATATTTTTTGTCTACATATTTTCTCCAAACCTCTGCCGCCCCTAAACTATCTACATCTGACAGTCCTCTTGCTTGGTGGTGTCATCGTACTCAGGAATGAATCACCAACAACCTCTCCAATGAAAATTCCCCCAAAATATTTCCTATGTATTAAACTATTTGGATCATGGTTATTAATGAGAGAGTTTTATTATATGTATGATTTTTCATTGAAAAGAATCATTCAATTTCAATTGTGGGAATCAGTTTGTTAGAAAAAACCCAATACTAAAAATGATATGATTATTATCGACAAACTCAGTAAATATTATAATTATGTTTATGTTGTTAAAAAATTGAAATCAACATTTTCTATATATAATAGTGAAATTAGAATATCTACAAATAAAGAGTCACACTTCTTAGGTGTACCTTATGAGCGGATTGCATTTTCCCCTCCCAAAAATAGGAAAAAGAAAAGTGGACATTTATTAAGAGCAGATCTGAACAATATATTTTTGAAATTCATGACCAAAAAAGAGAAACCAATCATCTTTCATCAGAAAATCATTTGATATAACATTGGATAAAAGGATTTATAATACCTAGGAAAGGTGATTGGGAAATATTAAGGGTCTCATATATATTCAATCTTGAATATTTACGGAACATAAGGAAGATAAATATGATGGGTTATATATTATTAATAATCAAAAATTTAATTCCTGATGTTATAATGTCTCATATAATCATGTTTCCAGAGATTCAAAGAAAATTCATTTTTGAGAGCATTAATTGTTGTAATCTCTCATTCATGTCGATTCATAGAAATTATAAAATTACATTGATTAATGATGATACAATAAATTAGTTGAAATTTAATTTTTATTCAGAATCTAATAAGTTATTCTAAGATGTTGAATGATATATTTTTGGTGGAAGACATTATATTCCAAAAAATTCAATGTTAGTTTTCGGAGAGGGAGAAATGAATGAAAAGTATGATTCTGTTTTAAAAACAGTGAATAAATGTGTTTATAGTGAAAAACCCATCACCAAGTGGAGAAAAAGGATGAATGAATGGCCAGTATTCATGATATTGATAATTTTATAAATAATTTGTAAAATTAATGTCTAGGAATCACATTCACGGATACCTTTCAAGAATAATCTTGTATGCCCTCTATCTGAGAGAATGAAATAACAGAAAATTGGGGAAGAATTGGTTCCGCCATTAGTCTCTTAAGAAAATGTATTACAAGATAATGAAGATATTAATATTTGAGAAATAGAATGTTATTTTAGTGAAGGTGATTAATGTAATGAAGATTATGAAATAAATGAAAAGAAAGAATAATAAAAAGAAACGTAGGAAGGAGATCATGGAAAAGAATCTAATCTACAAGAAATGTCTCGGTATGATAAAATTTTAGTGATGACATCTCAAGTTACATATTTAAAAATTCCATATCTAGGAGTGGAGTCTTTAAAGCAGGATCCTTAGAGAAACAATGATTATAAAGTAATTCAGATATATGATATAGATTAAGAGACCATATCCAATAAAAATTAGAATCAGGATTAAGGTGATTATGCTAATGGAATTCATTCTATAGAACGTATCGCTTATAAAGATGGAACTAACCCATAAAATACTATCTCTTTGAAAAGTGAACAGTATATTGTTCAATACCTTAGAATAATTGAACCATTTTCCTTTATTTCCCAAGGATTTATGGAAATATATTTTTTGTTTCGGATAATCAAAACAAAATGTCAGAGTATATCAACCTCCGAAGAAAAATACCCAACAAGCTCAAGACTGATTTAATGGTTTATGAAGACAGTTACAAGGAACATAGAATGGAATAATGTAATGTTTTGAAATGGTCACATAAATATGAGGTATGTGTCAAAATACATGAATAATCAATTAAATATATTATAATTCTTACGAATGAAGTAACAACTACATTCAAAAAAATTGAATGTGATACTACCCAATGAATGATGGAGTTTAGAACAGAATATATTCTCCCATCCAATGATTTCAAAGTGATTGAAAATAAGGTGAATGTTATTCAATAGAAAGTTAAAATGTTAGTGTTTTACAATGATTGGATAATTGAGTTGAAATCAAAATGCCTTGTTTACTGATAGGATTGAAGTCCAATATAAAATATAAATGATTAGGAAGTCAAGATTAATTATCTAGAAGTGAAGCATCAATCTCAAGAAGAAATTATTCATACTCAGGACAAGTTGTTTTCTGAATAGAAAGAAGTGTTTTTTCCTAGAAGGAATATATTGATAAACTAATGGATGATAGAAAAGGTTTCATGAAAATAAAGATATTCATATTGGAACGTATGAAAAAGAAAAGGAGAATGAGAAGAAATGATTTATTTGTGAACACTTGATGTAGTATCTTTAAATAAATTAATGAATGGAATTTTCATCTATATACTATTGACCGAATGTTTTCAAACTCTATATGGATGAATGATCCATTATAAATTCTAGATAATGAAACTATTTTTTTCTTTATACATTTTTTCTCTAACCTTTATTATGTATTATAAAAATTTCCCTATTCCTATTTGTAAACCATAATAGTGTAGAATGAATTTTATATGGGTAGAATGTATTTGATAGGTAATGAATCTATCCTAAAATGGATAGTGGGATAATGATAATTATAAAAGGACAATGCCTCTAGGGGGTCATTTTTTTAAAAGGAAATAGAATACGATCCTTATGGATTTTTTTATCCCAAGGTGGATTTAGTTGTATTCCATATTATAATCAGATTATTTTTAAATGGCATATCACTTTAATACAATTGTAATTATCAAATGGAACATTCAATCATACTAAGAAATATAGGTTTTTTATTACTCTCAGGTTGGATCTCACATATCATAAATGACTTTAATGTCATTGTTATATTTCTCTTGATAATTAAATATCATATTATAGGGTTTGACCTATATATAGATGATTTTTCACTTTTTAAATAATCTTTAAAACAATAAAATTCTAGTTTCCATTATACTAATCAATCATGGAATCAAATTCATGTGTAGATAATTTTTACATATAATAAATGACTTGAAGATCTTTTTCCTATGTTTCGAACTCAATCTGCATTTTTCTCAGAGTTAACCCCCTGTAGTAATAAGGATAAGCACAAACATCTCCTTAGATCACAATGAGTAATGTAGGTGTAATATTGATGTTTGGTTTGGTACAAATATGAAATGAATTGAAATTTGTTTTCCTAATATTTCACAACAATATATGGTCGTTTTATTGGGGTTTAACCAATTTTTTTCATGAGTTTTTAAATGTATAATAAATAAAAGTTGAAAATAAGATGATTCAATCTTAAATATAAGGAAATTACCCTTGTGTAATTATAATAAAATAGAGTTTCATTTAATCTCCATATAAAATCACAGATTCTATATTTCATCCAGGATAATTGGGAATAATAATTTCAAACTATTATAATTATATTTTCCAATAGAAAGACTTATAGAATGATGTTTTTTATAGGGCCATGAAATTAGAGAATTTATGAGGATCTGATATTTTGTTGAATTAATTTCATTATTAATTCTATAACCAATGAAAATTAAATATCAAAATATCATAAGAATTAAATCTAGTTCTGAAAAATAGAAATTTCCTAGTAATATAATAATATTTTTCAATGGTTTAATTATAAATTTCTTTTAAGGGTTTAGACGATCTCTACACTGACCTAATGATTCCTGAGACCCATTACTTTTGATAACTCCCCAGGTGGCAAAGCCAATACAAATCACCTAAAGTGGCTTCATCTAAGTGGGACATATATTGATAAGTATGCCCACCAACCTTCCCAATAATATGTTCAATATCATATCCCACAACACTCGAACTCGATTTCATCCGGAATGAATCTGGAACATCCGCCAACTGACCGACATGATATTGTAATGTTAACAAAAAGTCCCACATCATGTTAACCTAACAAAAATATAGAGTGCATTTTTTCATCAAAATATATTTTCAACTATACTAAGAATTTCATGTGTTTGATTCAAGTGAGGGTTGTAAATAGATTCCTTAAATGACTCAATTTTTTTATGCATCATACACTATACTATATAACATTATCTATTATGTAAAATACAAGTGTAAATTTCATTTATTAAAATTATATAACAAAAAGAAGTCATATTTTCTATCATATAAAGAAATATATGAATTGGATTGATGTGGCACTAATATTATATGTCACACATGAATCAGTGAAGGTTATCAAAATTTATCACTTCAATTTGAAGCCATAGTCTCATTTTTTAGCACTTGATTGGTGATCTATATTTTTAATATTAAATGTTATAATGGTACTTAGGTTCATACAAGGAACTCGTGGAAAACTACTGAGGTGAATTTGAGTCATACATATCAGAAATGATTTTTTGATAATTCTATAGTGTATTCAAGGAAATATGGACCTGTTTTCTCAGTTTGGACTCCTTTTAGGTGACTTCTCATTTTTATTAGAATTTGATGTTCAGTTGAAACATTGAATCATAATGAGTAATTCAGGTGTTTTATTGACATGTGATTTTATAATATAGAATATAAATAACTAAAATTTCATTTTTATATGTTTTCATACTATATTGAAATTATTTTCCTTATTTTGACCCATAAACATGTGATTTTTCATTTATTAATATGTTTTGACAATATGAATCGTTGTTTCCAATAGTAAAAGAAATACATTTATCAAATTGATTTGTGGATAATTACGTCGAATCCTAAAGGTCTTGGGGTTTACATATATATGCTTCAATATAAGTCCAAATAATTGTTGAAATGTAATTTTAACAAAAACATTAAATTTAAAATATACTATGGATTATACTAAGAAATATTTGAATTGGATTGACTCATGATAGATTCCAATAGATTCAAAGTCATTTTAGTATTATTCTCTTACGTTTTCATGGAAATTTGAACACATTATATTGTTTTTTCCCATTTTGGTGACTTGTTACATAAATAAGAATGTGATGTCAAAATAGTATTTTTAATCATATAATAGAATTCAGGTGTTATAGTTAAATGTTGTTGGTTATTACAAATAATAAATCAATCAATTGTCATTTTACTATGTTTCATCACCAATATGAGTCTTTTATTCTTTTTTTGGATGCGACACGGTTTATTTTCATTTATTAATAAGAATTTTTTATTTGAAATCATAGAAAGATATTCATATGTTAGATTCATGTGTGGTTATTTTATACATATAAAAAATAACTCAAATATCATTTAAATAAGATTTCTTTCCAATATGACCATGTTTTCATGGTTTTATCATACTTGTTCTATTTATTTGTATAGATAAAAAATGATGTGATTACTATTTTACAATGTTTTACATGGAAATATAAGAAATTTTGTTATCAGATTTAGGTGTGGTTCATAAAGAACCTAAGTGAATCAAAAATACTTTTCAATGTTAATACACTAACTGGAGATGTTTTTTTATTATGATGCATGAATTATTGATTTTATATTCATTAATAATACCAAACAATATAGAATCATATTTTTTATATCTATCAATCCTAGAATATGAATGATGTAAAATTTATTTCTATAGAATAAATAGAACACACATATCATTGTCATAAAATCTTATGTTTATAAAAATATCTCGTCTTGTTTTGGTTACCATGATGAGTAATATTTAATTTTAATAAAAATATCAAGGTGAAAATATACATTAGATAATAACAAGAAATCAAATCATGGATATAAATGTAAATAATAATGTAAGTAAAATTGATTTAAGGACAATTATTGTATGTTTTCAGGGAAATCTAAACATGTTTTCTCAATTTTACCCCTTTTATGTGTATTGTCACATGACATTCAATAAAATTGTTGACGTCAGGTGTTGGATTAAAATGATGTTGGTTATTATATGTCATAAATGTGTATAAGTTCATTTTTCATTGTTTTAACACTATTTTGAATGTGTTTTATCATTTTTACTCTAAATTTATAGTTTTCAATTTATTAAAAGATGTTAAAAATACAAAATAATAGTTTTCTGCATACCAAGAAACTATGGCATCACATTCATGCAGTGGTAATTCACATTGATAAAAAGGATCAGGTACTAATATCTTAAATTTCCAGGTTAATATCACATATCCCATTCAATTTTGACCACTTGAGTTTTGATCTTTTATTTTAATATTAATATAAATATAAAATAACTCATTAAATAATAATGATAAATTTTTTAATTGCATTAAAACATGTTTCATTCCTATAGATAAAAATTTTTTGTGGGTCATTCCACATCATGTAAACCTAAAATCATTTAATAATAATTTGATTGTTGGATTACACATTTGATCCTACTAAAAAATAATATTATTGGATTGTTATGTGGTTGGTTCATATAGATGATAAATGGATCAAAAATCCTTTTACTATTTTTGGGTCCAATCCAAGCTGCTTTTCTCAAATTTGAATTCCACATGATTGATTTTTCATTTAATAAAAAGTGTTAAAAATATAAATTCATTTAATTAATCATTCCTTGAAACCTATGCATATGATTGATCTGCAATTGATACCTATAGATCAAAAATTACTAGAGGTTATTTTACCAATATTTCGTATATCATGTTAGAATTTTATAATCAGTTAGAAGGTATTGAATTGTAACTTCTCATTTGAATAAAAATATCAAGGTTAAGTGATAATATGGATATTAAAAATAAAACATGTCATCAAATTAATGAACAGTTGATTCTTTTTTAGAAAAAAATTGATAATAAATCTCATAATTTTTTATAGAAATATGAACATGATTTCTCATCATTGGCCCCTTGGATGATTTGCCTCTTTAAAAAGATTATAAAGGTAGAATGATAAATTCATTCATATCAAGAAATTAGAGTGTCAAATTTATGTATGCTTGTCTCATAAAAATAAAAATCAAATTTAAGTCCATTTCCCTATGTTTTCCCATTAATCTGGTCTTTTTTTCTTAGATTTGACCCATATATGATTGATTTTTCATTTATTAATAAGATTTATCTCTATGAAATAATATTTTTGAACGTATCATGTAATTTTTGAATCAAATTATTTAGAATATAAGTCCTATAGATTAAAAATTAATTGACAATGTTTGTAAAACATTCCATTCAAAATTTTAAGTGTGTTCCTGGTTTAGACCTCTTAATAAGTGATATTTTATTTTATTAAAAATATCAATGTGGAATGATTTTGGGGATAATGTCTACGAATTTGTTAATCAGATAGATGTATGATTGGGTCTTATAGATAAAAAATAATTTATGAATTACTATTCTTTATTTTCATGGAAATATAATCTCATATGACCAGTTTTTACCCTTTTTAGGTGACATGTAACCATAATAATATTGTGAAGTCCAAATGAAAATTTTGATCATATGAAGAAATTTCAGGGTCGGATTGATATTTGGTTGTTTAATATAGATTATAAATGAATTGAGGATAAATTTCATATGTTTTCACACAATAATTATTTCTTATTCTTTATTTTGACACATTCATGGGTGATTTTTTAATATATTGATACGTTCTAACAGTATGAAATATTATCTTCCATTTTATAGAATAATACAAGATTCAAATTATAGAACAACAAATTCGTAGATATAAAAATGACCCAAATATCATCTTCCTAAGTTTAAATGTAAATATTTTGTCGCTAGAATGGTTTTTTCCACATGATGGTTTTTAGTTAGTGTTAAAAAATATCAATTTCAAAAGATTCTATATATCATACCGAGCAATTCATGAATCAAATTGACAAAATTTTGATTCCAACATATCATAATACATAGAGGATAAATTTACTATGTTTTCATGTTGATATGAACTCATATGATTAGTTTTGACTCATTAAAGGTGACTTATATCATTAATAAGAATATGAATTCTTTGAAAAAAAATTTATATTAAAGAGTACAATGGGATTCATATTAATGTGAAATTGTTTCATGTAGATCCAAAGGGACATGAAAATGTTTTTTCTACCCTAAACAAATATCTATGTTTGTTAGGTTGATTTTAAACCTTACACAAGTTATTTTTCATTTATTAAGAAGAGTAATCAATATTAAATAATTGCTTCCTTCATAATGAGAAATTTGTGTGTCATATTATTTTTCTTATGATTACTACTGGTTACAAATGTGTGGGCATCATTTTCTGATTTCAAAATTTTATTTGGATTTCTTTTTCACGGTTTTTATCCTTTTATTGGTGAATTATTATTTTAATAAAAATAACACGTTGAAATGATAAAATGTATCATAATCATAATTCTAGGCATCAAATTAAATCATATAAGTAAGAAATTATTGAAGATCATTCTCATTACGTTTTGAGGGAAATCTAAATGTTTTTCCCATTTTTTTCCTTTTTAGTTAACTAGTCACATTCTGTTCAATCATATTGAGCACTTTAATTGTGATATTTATTTTTTGTTTCCTCACACATATTATAAATGATTAGAATATTTTTTTCCATAGATTACAATGTAAATGAGTTTTTTTCATTAGTTTTCACCTGAATGTGGGTTAATTTTCAATTATTAATAGGCACTAACAATTTAAAATCATAGTATTTACTATACTAAGAAATCCAAACATCGAATTTCTGGACTTCTAAATACCACTGAACATTAATGACTCACATAACTTTATCCTTAGTTTACATGTCAATTCAAATTCATCCACTTGGTTTTAACCCCTTGATGAGTGACATATTATTTCAATATAAATATCATGATAAAACGACACTTTAAATAATTACATGTAATTAATTCATTATAGTTATGGATGGTTAGTTTATATATATCATAAATTAATTGATGATCATATTCCTCTATTTTCATCAAAATATGAACATGTTTTCTCAGTTTTAATAACATTTATGTGGCTTTTCACTTTAATATGACGTGAATGTTAAACATAAATTCTAATAATATTGGTAAAATATGCTATTAGATTGATCCTTGGATGGTTAATGATGATTATAAATGAATTTAATACCATTTTCCAATGTTTTAAATCCTATATAGGATCATTAATATTAGTTTTGACCCCTACATTATTGATTCTTCATTTATTAATAACTATTAATGATAATAAATAATAAATTCAATCAGACTAAGAAATCCAGGAATTAAAATGATACACAACTAATTGATATAGATTAAAAATGAGTTGATTATAATTGTATAATCTTATAATATCAATCTAAATTCAATTGTTCATTATTGACCTCATGATGGATGATATGTCATTTTATTAGAATATAAATGTGAAATAATACATAGTATCACAATGAGTAGTCTCAAAATTATATTAATGAGTGGTTGAGTGATAAAGATCAAAAATATTTTTTGGATTATTCTCTAATGTTTTCATGACATTTTAATATTTTTTTCTATGGTTTGATACTTTTTAGGCGAATTTTCACTTTAAAAAGAGCATGAAGTCCAAATTCCACTTTTGATCATACCATGAAATTCATGATTCTGATTGATGAGATGTTATTTCATAACGGTCATAAATGAATAAAATTTATATTTACAAGGTATTTGAACCATCTTGAGTTTTTTTGATTTGTTTTAACTCGTTAAATTTTGATTTATAATTTATTAAAAATCGTTATCCATATAACATCATTTCTTCTATCATACTATTCAATTCGGGCATTATATTGATGTGAAACTCATTTTTATAGATTAAAAATGACTGAAGGATTAATTTATTAATTTTCCAATTCAATCCAATATATCCATTTCATATTTTATCTCTTGACATGTTATTTCTTATATATAAAAGCTGAATAATGCTTTCGAAAATACCAGGTAATACATTCATTGTATTGATGAACAGTTGATACCTATAGATCAGTAATATTTGATGCTTATTGTCCTATGTTTTTTGTCTTTATGAACTTGTTTTTTTATTATGGAATCATTTGGAGACTTTTCACTTTAATAAGAATTTCAAGGCCAAAAAATGATTTTATTAGAATGAGAAATTTAATGTTTCGATTGATATATGGTTTTTATTTAGAAAATCAAATTGACTTGAAGTATATTTTACCTTGTTTTATAACCCGACCAATCATTATTTGAATTTTTTGACCACTACATTGGTGTTTTTCATTTATGAGGAAGATTTAAAAATTTAAAATCATTTTTTCCATCATAACATGTAATCTAGGAATTACATTGATAAATGAATGATTCATATTGATTGAAAAAAACTCAAAATCAATTTCCATTGTTCAAATGTAAACCAATGTGATCTTCTCAATTTTCCCACATATATGTAGATTTTTCATTTTAATAAAATAATCAATATGAAATGATACTATAGGTAATAACTAGTAATCTCGTAAATATATTTATTTGTAATTGATTACTATAAATCAAAAACTATTTGAGGATAATTATCTTATTTTTTATCGGAAATTGAAACCCTTCTACATTGTATTGACCCCTTTTGGTGTCATGTCAATAAAATATGAATTTGAATGCTGGAAAATACTTTTAATCATACCAACAAAATTTAGTGTTATTTTTAAAAGATTTTGTTTTGTAAAAATAATAAATATCTCTAAGATAATTTTTCCAAATTTTCCATGCCAAATCAAGAACTTTTTCACAATTTTCACCCCTAAAAGGGTGATTTTTCTTTTATTAAAAATTATTAAAAATATAATACCATCATTTCTATCAAATCGAGGAATCTCAGAATCAGATAAATTCATATATAATTATTATTGATACTAAATAGATGATGGATAATTTTACTATGTTTCAACATCTATATGATGTTTCCTAATTATTTTTGATACCTTGATGGTAGATAGATAATTTTAATAAAATTTATCATGGTGTAAAAATACTCTGGATCATACCATGAAATCTAAATATTATATTTACACATTTTTTATTCTTATATATCCAAAATAATTTGAGGATCTCTATACTATATTTATATGGAAATATAAACCAATATTCACTGTTAAGAATTATTTAAGATAACATGAAGATTTAATATGTATTTTCAAGAGAAAAAATTAGTTTTTATAATAATGAGTAGTTTAGGTTCCAATTCATGAGAAATTAGTTCATACAGATCAGAAAGGACTCAAATATCATTTTTCTATATTATAATATCAATATAATCATGTTTTCTCAATTTTAACCACTATACGTGTGATTTTCATTTATTATTAAGTGTTACAAATATGAAATTAGAGTTTTCAACAAATCAAGGAATTTTAGAATCGAATTAATTGATAACTTATACTATAAATACTAAATAAAATTTGGATTATTTCCATAATTTCTCAAGTTAATAAATTGTTTCTTAATAGTTTTGACCCCATTAGTCTTTATATTGAATTTTAAAAAAATTATAATGGTGAAATAATATATTGGATAATAATAAGAAATTCATGAATAACATTGAAGGATGATTGAGTTATAAAAATAAAAATTCTTTTTTATCATTATTAAATTCATTCAGGGAAATCCTATAAGTTTTTATAATTGTTGGCCCATTTTAGATGACATATCACTTTATTAAAATTTCAATTATCAGATGGATAATTAAATCATACTAAGAAAACTAGGTTTCATTTTTATGTGAGAATAGTTCAAACATATTATAAATGACTCATATAACATTTTTATATTTTTCTTTCTAATTAAATATCATATTATTTGTCATGAACCATAAATAGAATATTTTTCACTTTTTTAATAATCTTGAAAAATTTGAAATCCTAGTTTCCATAATATTGATCAATCTAGGAATCCAATTCATGTGTACATAATTTTAACATATCATAAATGACTTGAAGATATTTTTCCTTTGTTTCTAAGACAATCTGCATTTTCTTCTTCGGTTTTCCCCTCAAGGAGTGATAGGTATTTAAATGAAAATTTAATTGAGAAACAATCCTTTGGTTCCACCATTAGTCTCTTAAGAAAATGTTTCACAAGACAATAATGATATTGATATTTTAGAAATAGAATAGTATTTTGGTGAAGGTGATGAAATTAATGAAAATTGAGAATAATAAAAAGAAAAACAGTAAGGAGAAAATGGAAAAGAATCTGATCAAGAAGAAAAGTGGTGGTCTGATAAATTTTTCTAAGGTCTTCTCAAGCTACCTCTTAAAAAATTCCATCACTAGGAGTAGAGTCATTAAACCAAGCTCCTCAAATAAAAAAATATAATAAAGTAATTCAAATCATTGATAAAGATGAAGAGACCATATCCAATGAAAATTAGAATCATGTTTATGGTGATGATGCTGATGGAAGTAATTCTATAAATCTTCATGCTTATGAAGAAGACACTAACACATGGAATATCATATATTTTAAAAGATAATAGTACATTGTTAAATTCCTTAGAAGAATTGAATGCATGATTCTTTATTTTCCATGGATTGATGGAAAAATAGATTTTGTTACAGATAATCAAAACAAAATGTCAGAGTATATCAATCTCCTATAAAAAATACATGTGTAGTTCGAGGCCTGTTTAATGGTTTATTAAGATAGCTCCATGGAACATATAAAAGTTTACAATAAACATGTGAAATGGTCACATAAATATGACGAATGTATCAAAATTAATGAATATTCAATTAAAGATATTATAAATATTATGAATCAAGTATTAGCTACATTCAAGAAAATGGAATGTGATACTACCCAAAGAATGATTGTATTAAAAAGAGTATATATTATCCCATAAAAATATTTCAAAGTGATTGAAAATATGGTGATTGTTATTAAATAGTAAGTTTCAATGTTAATGTTTTAAAAATATGAGATTATTGATTTGAAAATAAATATTTCTTGTTGACCGACATGATTGAAGTCCAAGAGAAAAGAGAAAAGAATGAGAATTCAGGATTCATTCTCTATAAGAGAAACATCAATCTCAAGATGAATATATTTAAACTCAGGACTAGTTTTTTTAGAATAGTAAGAAGTGTTTTGGTCCTAGAAGGAATCTATTGAAAAATTTATGGATGATAGATAAGTTTTCATGAAAATAAATATATTCTTATTTGAACTTATGATGAAAGAAAAAAAGAATGAGAAGAAATGATTTTTTTCTTGAACAATTTTTTTAGTTTCTTTAAATAAATTTATGAATGATTTTTTCATCTATATACTATTGATTGAATGATTTCAAACTCTTTTTGGATGAATGTTCCCTTATTAATTATAGATAATGGAACTATTTATTTCTTTATACATTATTTCTCAATCCTTTATTTCGTACTAAAGAATTTCCCTATTCCTTTTTTAAATCACAATGGAGTAGAATGATTTATATACGGGGAGAATGTATTTGACAAGTAGAGAGACTATGATAAAATGGATAGTGGGAGAATGATAATTATAAAAGTATACTGACTCTAATAGGGTGTATTTTTTAAAAGAAAATAGAATATTATCCTTAGGGATTTTCTTATCCCAATGTGTAGTTAGTTTTATTCCACATTATAATCAGGTTATTTTTAAAACTCAAAGGGAGATGAGTGTAATTTTTCTTATTTTAATACAATTGTTTTCATATGTAATCTTTTATATTTTTTAGCATGTGGTATGAGGTTTAAAAAATGGGGACACTATAAAATCAAATGGATTATTTTTTAGTTTTATATTACTATTTTTTGGAAATCATAAATTCTATTTGTCTTCATAATGAAATAATATACTATTTTATCACAATTATTTTTAATTCATATTTTTAACATTACAATTATTACATATGAATATGATAATAATCATAATTATGAGTTTTATAGAACTAATTCATTCCCGGATTATCATAACAAGATCATATACAATTTCTATCATACACACCAATTATGATTTTTATTATATACTACTATTGATTTGTCGTATCGAAAATATTATAAAAAAGATATAAATTGCACTGACTCTTGTAATTAGAATCATCAGACCCATTCTAATTCATTTTATTATAACCAAAAAACCACATCGTAATAAATGAATTGTGTTAAACAATAACAGTGTCTGGTATTTTTTTAATATGTGTTATAAAATGTTGTCATTGTTTAGATTATTAGATGACTGTTTGAGTGCATGGTTTCCAAATCGCTTTGAATTTTCATGAAAGAATCTGATCATTAGAGTGACAGATGTCCATTGGGATGTTGGCATATAAATACCCTATCATTTTAAAGAGCTAAAATATTTTGATGAATTCGAGAAACTATGTGAGAGCTCTTTAAAATTACTTCTTTGTGTGAAATCTGTAAAGTGTACATGTTGTGAATTGTTCATTCTACCAAATTGTGACTTTCAAGAGTTTTGTTTCTATTAGTATGACACTGATCGTTGGTGATTACGATTAAGGTCTTCCAGGGATTTGATGAAAGAAGTGTCGATTTCCTGCTTGATCAAGGCCTATTGGGGATTGGTAGACATAAAGAATATAATATTCTAATTGAGGGTTTACCTTGTTGTGGGTAAGATAGAATTACATGAATGTATAAGTCAAGGGACATTTATCTTAGGTTATTGATTATTTTTCTGTTTAGGTTAAAATAATTGTAATAATTTATTGGTATTACATTTCCACTTCTTTGTAATAGAAAGTGAATTGTTTTATCTAATAATTATTCTATTTTGTATTATGTGATTAATATTTCTATAATTATGACTACAGTGATTATGATTTTTTGAATTACTCAATATGGTTCTACACTCTTTATGATAGAATCATTTTTTTGTTTTACTCTAATTATCATAACCATTTTGATTAGGATCAATATTACAGTTATTCTAATTAAATCATTTACTCTCTATGAATAGAATTAGTTTTGACATGTGGAATACAAAAAATTGTTCAAACTAGATACTCTTTTTAAACTGACCCGAGGCCGAGTACTATTATTCGTATAACATTATGAGTATTTTTTAATTTAATTTGTTTAAATACTTTTAAACTAAATTCCATATATTAAAAAAACTAATTTTTCTAATCTTATAATTCACCCCTCTTTTATTTTTTCTTTTTACATATACATTATGATCCAAGAGTTTTTAATCGATTTTTTTGTATTTATTATTGCACCTCATTCAAATCAATTATAACCATGATTAGATAACAAAACCATTATATTTAGTACACTAATATATTTTTATATCAATTTAAAACATATATCAATCCCTATACTCCATCAAATAGTAGTGGAATTCAATGTTCATGAATACTGTAGACTACTGACTCGCAGACCTAAGTAATTTTTTTTCAACCACCGTAGATAACAGATTTTTATATTGATGTAAATAATTTTTATATACTTGGTTCATGAAATATTTGACATTTTCGAAATATAATATATCATTTACAAACATACATTTACATTTAGTAAAAAAATGACAAGGTCATTCTTGATTATGTTTGGACTATAACCTCCACAAAGTGAGGTGATAAATTTTTCATGACCTTATAACATAGTTGGGGTATATGTGTTTATAAAATAATTAATAAGATATTTACACAATTATCCTTATTCTAGAAATAAGGGACTATACTTGCCTTTATTCCATAATGATCATTGAAAATTGGAATGTTTACTATTGTGAACAAATGTCCCACCATCTCTATGATTGCAACATAGTAAAGTTTGGTATTCAAATTTATTTGGTGTATTTAATGGTATGATTGGTGTAAAAAATATAATTACTACTCAATTAATATTATTTAGAGATTATGGAATAATAGCCTATTCGACCTCTATCAACCTACAGAAATAATATTTAACTTATTAACTAAACAACTTCAAAACACCTGACATGGATGTAACTGATTAAGTAATTTACCATGTTATTATGATAAATTAAATAAATGGTTAAAGGATAGTGGACCAAATCTATAAATCATTATTGAAAAATAAGATAATTTATAAGAATTTATTATATAATATATAAAGGATATTCATGGAATTTCAGGGCATGATTTAAGGGATCTTGTCTCAATTTCCTTCCATTAGGATATATTTTACTATTATGCACCAAATTTATTTTTATGGTGTATTAACTACATATTTCTCATTTTATGTCATGAATATAGAAAACATCATTATCCTTGAAGTTTAAATTTCAGTTATTTCATGCAACGAGATTTGAATTGAATGTTACAATGTTCTAAATGGTTTCATAACTAAATTACATTTTATTGGATTATAAGTCATCTTAATTTACATTATTATTCCATGAATATAGTTGAATTGATATATAAATTGTTTTATTATATACTACTACTCACCTGTGTGTTCACAGGAAAATATGGTTCGATTCTTATTTTCATGAATACAATGTTATATTTCTATGTTAATAATGAACATGAATATTAAATATATTGAAGTCACATAATAATGATACATAATATTTGAATATAATTGGAAAAAATATAGATACATAATTATGATATTAGATAACATTTTGGATAAATACAAGGAATAAAAAATTATTTTCAGTTTGGATAATTTAAATACATGAATGAAAAGAGCATTAAAATCAAAATTTGAAATTCAAAATACATAGCAGTTGTATTAATGTTTGTATTTGTAGAACTGTATCAACCATTGAATGTAACCAGATGTTGTAGGATGTCATCCAAAAATCCTCTCACATTGTACAAATATTCACCTTCAAAATCTTGGAACAGACTTTTCGACATTGAAAAACTTGTCTAAAAATAAGAATACCATACTGAATTTTCAGAATAAAAATTTTCAATGCAAATATATAAGAAATAATTAGAATAAAAATTAAAAAGAAGATAACATTTGGCATGGTTTCTCTAAACCTTGTGGCACTCAAAATCCTTTTTTTGTATTTTCTAATTAAAACAACTTTGTGGTGAAGTGTGAACCATTAAAATAGAACCAACATGAAAACAAAACACCAACCCAAACATCACATCTGAAAAAATAGAAATATGTTACACATTTAGACTACATTTTTAGATATGATACGTATACAAAATCACCACATTCAGCCTCTTCTATACATGAAATATAACACCACCATAAAAATAGGGACAACCATAATGCTCAAAAAAATGAAAACATGAACCTGTATATTTACATAGGGGACATCAGAGTCAGACAAGAAGGAGGTGCCATTGTTAAAACAATAAAGATTCATTATTACCTTCCTATTGCAAACTACATACCATAACACACTTCTTTTGGTAAGCACCTAATCAGAAAACCAATCATAAAATTAAAAAAACAATCAACATGCAGTATTAAAATATTGTAGCAGAAATAATCTTTCATTTTTTCAGTCCTCTCTTTTTTCTATTCCTTCATTTGGGTGTGCGGTTCAATGTCATATCTTGTTGTATCCATGTTGTCTCAAGACAATTTAAGATTATGATGGATCAAATCCTCGCAATCAAAATCAGAGAATATGTTTTTCTATATTGAGAATGCAGTTAGAGTAAGTAGAAAATATTAGTGACAAGTGCAATCATAGAATTAGAAATCAAAAAAATATGAACATATAAATTTTAGTTTATAGAAATGAAAAGATAAGAATAAAATAATTAGAATATGAATCTGCATATGAAAAAAAATATAAACCTGCATATTTCAATTCTGAACAAATATAAGCAACAAAAAATATTCAAACCAGAATATGTATATATGTGATGCATATAAGATATAAAATAATATTAAAACCTACATATTTTCACCTGAATATGTATATACCTGATGCATATAAGATACAAAATAATTTCAAAACCTACATATTTGCAGAACTAGTTTATACAATGCATGAGGAATATATCAAAGTCACCAAAAATATTAAAACATTATTACTAATAAGATTTATATTTTTTAGATCCTGGTTGTCCACAGATTAAAGAATGATGAAAAAAATATATGATGATAATATCATTAACAATCCATTATAAACATGTTATAAAGGGATGTATTGCTTCAACATGATCCAACAGTGAAGATAAAATTCACCAACACCTCATGTTTTTCTATTGGGATCTCACCATCCCTATTTTATGAAGCAGCAGGCTTCTACAATGGGATGTAATTTCTCTAGACTTTTATTTCAATAGATGAAACCACACTACAATGTAAACACAAGATCCCATAGTGCAAGTAAACATGTAGTTTTGTATCAATGGGAACATAAAATCACAGATGGGTAAAATAATGGAACAATATGAAGGAAATGAGGAATAAATATTATTAGCTCGGAGGGAATATCAATAAATAAAGGAGAAGAAAATCAAAATATGAAATTAAAAATTGTTCCATTACCTTGGATTGAGGTTGTTCTTGACCCTCTTCTTCCGTAAACGGACATCCGAAATCAAAAGTTGTGAAATCTATTTTAGTCCCAAAACGCTTAATAAAAATATAAAAAATTTGTTTAACTGGAAACATACATAACAATTTAGAATATTTCATCTTCCTTATAAATCAATTAACATTATAATAGCAAGATTTCGATCTAAAAATGATGGCATATAAAATAAATGATCCTTATTTGATACATGTGAATAACAATACTAGATTCAATTTTGATTTGATACAAAATAAACCTATACATGAACCCCATTAGTGAAGCATACATGAAAACAATAATTGTTTCTATTTCAAAAATGTATTTCAACGGATGAATTTGAAGGGATCTCTTGAAAATAGAAAACAAATGTGGGATGTAAACATGAAAACATATGATCACAATGTTGAAATACATGTCTTATTAACAAATTCATCCTAAATATGGTAAGATACATACCCGTATGCACTTATTCAGCTAGTTCTAGGGGGTACGAATAGGGAAAATAAAAATGAATTAGTGGATTCATGAAAACTCATTCATGGAAAAGTCACTAGGGTTTCCTAAGATTTACTCTTTTAACTGTATGTACCTTTTTGCACTGTCTGTACATTCATATACCTGTTGGAATTGGCAATAAGATCGATATATATTTTCACTGTCTATTATTGTAGTACCTGAAATGTAGATGCAGTGATTATGGTACCATATAAATACATAGAACCTGAGGGTATTTTTAGTAAAATGTATGGAGAATGGAAAATGAACTGGACGACTTATCTAGTTCCTCAAGATCATTCCATCTAACCGAATAATAAACCAAAAATTGTGATCCAATATCAATGGATCCTTTTTAATATTACCTGGGAACTCTCTTCATAACAATAAGATGTTTTATTATTAGTTATATGGATACCATGCAAAACAAACATCACAGGATCTGAGTACATTGTATTATCATAGAATTGAAGTGTTAGGTGAAATAAATTATCAAGAACTAAAAGGCTTCACAGCAGATATAATACATAAAAGGTGAGAATATTTTATTCCCATGTTTTCTTTTGAAGACATTTTTCAATGATATGTATAAAACATCAATGGTAGTTTCAACTTCTAGGAGCTTGTCAGAATTATATTCCTAAAACTCAGTGTGGAGAAATGCACAAAAATGATTTCAATTGATAATTCAAATTCTAGAAATGAAGGATTCAAAGGGATGCATATGGATACCATATGTGTTGTGATATGGCTACATGTGTACCTACTAACATCCTCATAATTGAAGATGTTGGAATCAATACCTTCCATGTTGCAAACTGGTTGGTCCAAAGATACTTTAACATATAATTTGTGGCTTAACAACAAATGATCAATTATTATTTTTTTCAATAACTAAAATGAATTCTTTTTTTATTACAACAGCATATATCCCTTCAAAAATGAAAACAATAGTAGTAGAGATACTGTTCAGAAAAAATTCATTAACACCAAAAAACACAACATTATAGATATTTTAAAATTATAATGACATATTCATTTATGATTGAAAAGCCAAATATTCATTATTTAGAAACCAAAAATAGAAAACATATTCTCTCACAGATAAACATATAAATCTATTACAGAAAATAAAAAATCAATGTAATAGAAATGTAAAAAACTTCATTAACAAAAAAATATAACAATTTCTCTATTAATAAAAAAATTAATTGGAATCTTCAGTTGAAAATCAAGCATAAATGATGAAAAAAAACTTAATTAAAACAATTAACTAATATAAAATTTATCTGAATTTTCAGTTTGGAGCAACAAAATAAATACAGAATGCATGCTTGGTATATCAACTAAACAAACTGAAACTGTACAAATTTGATAGGTAAGAAGGTACTATTTAAAAAACAACAGTTAAAAATAGAATATTTTAAAATATCAGATTTTGCAGTTGAACTTACAGTTATGGTGTGTGTGTCATCTCTGCCATAATATGAAAATGCATCTATTCCCTAGAGTCAAATATATAACAAAATTAATTCAGAATGATCATATCTAGAGTCCATGATTACAAATTCCATTAAAATGAGAATTCAATGAGGTAGTCACTATTTTAGTAACTAATTGAAATTCCAGACCAGGAAACTGATGTAGGGAATGTAGTTTTATGGTTAAGGGGGAACATTTAAAATGTAAATAACTCACTACCTATATGCTAGAACATCTATGCACATCGAGGAAGCTGCATCATAATCCTGAAGGCTTCTTTTAACACTTCATTATGGTCAAAGTGCTCATTGAACTCACATAGTCTTCCATAATTACCCAAAGATAGTCATGGATGATTTTTCTATACTGGCATGACACTATTTGGCGTGATGAGGAGGCTTCATGATGGAGCTTCATGAGGTTGTCCCTTGGGGTGTTTTTTAGGTTTTTAAGGGTCTAATGATATCTGAAATGGTGGTGGATACCCTATATCTATATCTGGAATATATATTTCATTTCCAAAAATACCTCCTCAGAATGGGAGCCGAGGAGGGAAAGAGGGATGAATTATGATGTTAGATCGCAAAAAACAACAGATTGTGAAACTAGATTACGATGAAGGCACACAAAAGACATGTGGAGATTTTTGTGAAGCATGCAACAAATGATGGAATCACGATGCTCGAGGTGCTTATACCTATATATTCATTATGAGGGCCCATTTTTTATAAATCAATCACTTTAAAATATTTTTGGATCTCTCGAATCAGGAGGATCTAGAACCCCGATGAATACTCTATGGAACTTGGGTACATAGATCGATGCATCACAAACGATACTTAGCTAAATAGTGCATTGAGATCTTATCTTTCTATTCAAAGCATTCCTTATCTTTTAAGTGTTTGAAACCATGTGATCTATTAAGGTGCTTCATGAATGGTTTTTTTTGAATGGTCTTTGTTAACAGGGATGGAAATATTGAAAACATCTCAAAAATATGGCAAATCCAAATGCTGCTTGGGAGGTTCTTGCAGATTATACTAGAAGGGAATACATGGTGAGAAATGTTCAGCTTAGAGAATGCATGTGGACTCATTCTCACCACATATTGCTAGTAGAGATTCTATAAGGACCCGCCAATTCTCATTGGCTTGAGAGCTCAATGAGTCATTACATGGCCTTAAGTGATGTCCCAAAGGCGCCAATGGCTGGCAATAAATGACGAAGGGTTTCAAAAATACATGGGGGACTATTTACCCTTTGAATGAAAACAACCAACAACAACGAAAACTAAACAAACATCTCCAAGGAACCACTATATGATGCATGATTTAAAAACAAGATAGTTCATCGATTTATTCCATTTTAACCCAACCAAAGTGCAACAGAAGAAACCAAAACTAAAACAGAGCAAACAGTGCAAAGACGACCGACAAGACTCAAAGACAATCAAGACTCCAAGGATCCACAAGATCCATGATCCAACTCTACCAACAGCTCAAGAAATCATGAAGTCCTGCTAAACACGTGATCCAACATTCTCTTACAAACATCACGGTAAATGACATCTGCAAAAGCACAAACATGCCAAAGCAGGGGGTGAGTAATGAAAATCAGTAGGTTTTCCCTGATGACTTCCCAACCCATGCCTCTATGATAAAACATGTTAGCACATTTATAAAAAACAATTTATATAATACAGTTCCAAAATAGTTCAGAATATTACAAGTTTCATTTCAAATCCATTTTTCCAACAAAACCATTCTTCCAACCAAAAACCAACTTTTCCAATAAATGAAACAAAACAATGTTTCTAAATCAAATCCACATTTCCACATTGGCATAACCATTTCATTCCACCTTATCACATCATTACCCATGAATGCATCGTTATGACAGTTCCATACTCATGAGTGGTCTATCGTCGATCTACTATGTCGTCACAAGGTAATTATTCCCCATGTGCCATTACACTTTTGGCACCGAGCACAAGGTCATATTTCATCCAATCCTCATAAATTCAATATGAAGACACACACCAAGTATCGAAAAAACCACACCCTTTCAACCATACCAAAACCATTTAAATAAAACAATCCTGTTTATTGAAAATCGTTTTCCCGCAAACCATTTTTCAAATCCAATAAATCCATATTTTAATATCACCATTTTAAAATCAAGAAACCAAAACACATTGTACAAACCATTCTTTCAATTTCCACAATTCCACAAAAACCCATAAATCATCATTAAAGAAGATTTATAACATTATTTGCAACAAATTTCTCAATCAAAACCAAGATATTAAATCAATTTGAACCAAGACTTCATGTTATAAGAAATAGGAATCGATAGTGAAGCCACCTACCTCAACAATTTGGGAGAAACCAACCAACGGTCGAAGAACGCTCAAGAACACCGGGTCAAAACTCCAAGAATGCTCTTTAGATCTCTCCTCCTAACACAACCAAGACTAAATATTTTCATATTTGTCAACCAAACCCTTATATCTACACATAATGGGTGTAGATATAAGAAAAAGAGAGAAGAGGAGAAGTAGATCTAAGTAGATCTATGAAATCCTCAAGAACGATTATATTCCTTACGGATCCGGCTTCGATATGCTTTGAGAAACCTTCGAATCGCCTCCGGAACACCTTGAGGAAGTCCTCCAACCTTCAAGGGAGAGTAATCCTGAGTTAGGCCTACTTAGGAGGTTTAAATAATGCAATTAAAGGCAAAACGAGTTAGAAACATAATTTTAGGATCTAACATTAAGCGACTGCACGGTTTGTCCGCGCGGTTTGACAAAACGTGCACTAACCGTGTGTTAGCTTCTACCATGGCCATCCCCCATGCACGACCTCATCGCATAGTTTGAACAAACCATGGGCACATTGTGCACTCTCCTCTATCAATGATACAATCACCTGCATGGATTCCGCATGGTTTGGAAAACCATGCGTAGCCCGTGCATCCCGACATTTTTCCCTTTTTCTCTTTAAAAGTCACCCAAACTTCCTCTCAACATCTACCATATACATTATGAACATAAAAAGAATAAAACAAGGGTTAATTACTAGAAACCGTGGGTACTACATTCTCCCCACCATTGGCCTTTCCGTCCTCCGAAATTAGAAAACCATCGCTTTCTTGAAAGATTTCTGGCCACTACTCTTTCATTTCTCTCTCGTGTTCCCAAGTCTCCTCCTGAATCTGACCATTCATCCATAAAACCCGCACTAGACCGATGATTTTTCCATGAAAAACTTTATCTGGCCTATCCTTAATCAGCACCGGGATATGTACCAAAGAAGAATTTGGCTCTAGGTTATTGTGATCCCATCTGATCACATTGTCAGGATAGGGCTGATACTTCTTCAACTGCGATACATGGAACACATTATGCACTGCAATGAAATGTGGTTGTAATTCCAACCGATATGCCACATCGCCAACTCGTTCCAAGATCTAGAAAGGGCCTATATACCGAGGAGATAATTTTCCCTGCTTCCCGAAATGATGATGTCCAATCCTTGAAGAGATCCTCAAGAAGACATGATCACTCACTTTAAATGACAAGGGTCTTCGGCGATGATCGACATAGTATTTCTATCGACTCTGTGCAATCTTCATCCTCTTTTTTATCAACTGAATCTTCTCCATTGCTTCCAGGACAATGCTCGGCCCAAATAGTGAAGTTTCACCCGTTTCCACCCAACATAATTGAGAATGACAGAGATGCCCATAAAATGCTTCAAATGGAGCCATGCATGTTGAATCTTGATAGTTGTTATTGTATGAGAACTCCACTAAGGGTATATTATCCTCCCATAAGCCACCAAAATCCATTACACAAGCCCACAACTTGTCTTCCAACATTTGTATCATCCACTCGGATTGACCATCCGTCTGAGGATGATACATTGTGCTCATAGTAAACTGAGTCCCAAGGGCTTGTTTTAAGGATTTCCAGAAACGAGATGTGAACATTGAATCTCTGTCTGACATGATTGAAAATGGTACACCATGCCTCTATACCACTTCCCGGATGTAGATTTTTGAATGATCTTCCACCGTATGAGTTTCATGAATAGGGATGAAATGGACCGACTTTTTCAGACGATCCACTATCACCCAGATGGCATCATGCTTTCGGACCATTCTTGGAAGACCTGTAACCAAATCCATTGCTAGTTGATACCATTTCCACACTGGGATAGGTAAGGACTGTAACATACTAGCTGGTCTCTGTTGCTCTGCTTTAACCTGCTGACAAGTTAAGCATCGCAAGACGAACTCAGCCACCTTCCTTTTCATGCCGCTCCACCAAAACTGCATCATCAATGCCTTGTACATATTTTGTGTACCCTGATGTACAACCAATTTGTGTTATGGTAAGCATGAAGGAGTTGTTCTTGAGTAGTTATAGGTACAACTATCCATTCTCGAGACCGCAAAACTAAACTCACATCCAACTTCTATCCCTCAATGGTCTCCCCACCATTGAGTTTTGAACTCATTACAACACAATCTAGATCGGATGTCTGTTCCTCCTTTACTATCTCCACCAAATCAGGAACAAGCATGACTAAAAATAAAACTGCAACATCACCTTAGTTTTCACATTCCACATGCATGTCGGCTAAGACCGACATCAACTGCCATTCGTCAGAAGCTTCTTTTTCTAACTGATCATAAGACTTCCTTTTTATTGCATCAGCCACCGAATTGTCCTTACCTGGTGTATACATCAAGTCTATGTTGAAAATTTGATGATACTACATATATCTCCTCTACCTCAGATTCAAATCTTGTTGTGAGAAAATGTTTTTCAAGATTTTGTGATCTATAAACACAATAAATTTCTCACCAAAGAGATAGTGTCTCCATGTCTTCAAAGCATGGACGACTGCAGCCAATTCTAAGTCATGTGTTGGGTAATTTTTCTCATGCACCCTCAACTTCCATGACTCATAAGCAACAACATGGTCTCCCTGCATGATAACACAACCCAACCCTATTCCTGAAGCATCACAATACACCACATACCCCTGTCTTGATTCAAGAATGATCAAAATAGCTTCCGATGCAAGGAGTATATTCAACTCTTGAAAAGATCATTGACATTCCTCAGTCCAATGAAATGCATTGTTCTTCTTTTTCAGTGTTGTCATAGGAGAATCTAGTCGTGAGAAGTCACACACCAAGCATTGATAATAACCAACAATACTAAGAAAATTGTGTATCTCAAAGACATTCCTCGGTGGTTTCCATGAAAGAACAACTTCTATCTTTTCTGGATCCATTGAAACACCTTTATTAGAAACAACATGGCCCAAAAGCGTACCTCTTGAATCCAAAAATCCCACTTTGATAATTTGGCATACAACTCATTGTATCTCAAGATTTCCAACACTATCTCCATGTATTGATCATGCTCATCCCTTGTTCATGAATACACCAATATCTCGTCAACAAGCACCACAACAACAAAATCGAGATATTCCTGAAATATCCAATTCATCAAATCCATGAAGAACGTTGGTGCATTTTTTAGACTGAAAGGCATGACTACATATTTGTAGTGGCCATATAATCTTCTGAAGGATGTCTTTGGAATATCCTCCTTTCGAACTCTCAATATGTGATATCCTAATCGTAACTCAATATTATAGAACCACTGAGCTCCCCTCAATTGATCAAAAAGGTCATCAATATGTGGAGGAGGATATTCATTCTTTATTGTATCTTGCTTAATTTTACGATAATCCACACATAGCCTCAAGGTGCCATCTTCTTTCTTTACAAACAAAACTGGTGTTTCCCACGGAGACACGCTTGGCCGAATAAATCCTTTTCTTTCCAGCTCTTATAACTGCACTTTCAATTCCCTTAACTCTATTAGTTCCATTCTATATGCTGGAAGTGAGATATGACTGGTCCCCAGTAGGAGATCAATCATAAACTCCACTTCTCTTACAGGTGGTATACCTGAGATGTTTTTAGGAAAAACATCTAGAAATTGATCCACAACTACTGTAAAACTGTTACTTAGGATCTCGTCCATCAATTACATGTTTAACACAGCCAACTGGTAAGAGATCGTTTCCACTGTTGGTGCTAACAATCTTGTTTCACCTATCTTCACCACTCATTCTTCTCTAAAGAAATACTCAACGCCATCCTCGGTTGCAAAACTAACTATTCTTATATAACAATTGATGTGAGCCCTGAACTTTGTCAACCAATCCCTACCCAGGATTATATCATAGTCATCCATATCCAGCATAGAGAAATCCCTTTTCATCTCTGCTCCATCAATAGTTATAGAACATTCTCTACACACTAAGGCTCTACATTTTCTTTCACCGTGATGTGTTTTATGTTTTATCACAGAGCGCATCATTTCAACACTTAAGCGTAGAAAATCAGCAATACAAGAAGAAAGAGAAGAATGTGATACACCAGTATCAAACAATGCTTGCATGAGGATAGAATTCAAAATAATCATATTTCTCACTGTAGATGATCCACACTTCTCATCCAGAATCACCTGTTCCGCTCCATACAATTGCTTTGTAGCTGTACTTTGCCCTTTATTTGTTGAGATTCCCCTGCCAGAGGATTCATGGTATTCCTAGAATCACCATAACTAGCTATGTTCTGTTGGCGATACTGATTTTTCTGTCCTAGCCCTGTCGAAGCATAGTATTCTTGCGATGCCTGGGTAGTGTCACGTGCACCCGACCTCAGTGCACTGTGAAAATATCGCTGAATATGCCCCATCTTATTGAAATTTTGACATTCTTTCTGTGGTTCTGTACATTCTTATTTCATGTGATCAATTGTGCCACATTGAAAACACCTGTATTTTATCTTGGGTCGTGGAGGATGATTTATCGATCCAACCATTTGATTCTGATTCACACTCCCACCTTGGAAGTAGGTGTCCCTCTTCCGCTTGTTCCCAGCATTAGAGTTCCCACCCGTTCTTGTGGGTATCATCATACTACCTCCTACCATATCTCCTGAGATGTCTCTTTCAGCTATTGTTTCTCTGTTTACCATCTCCGTATAATCCGTTTTACATAGCACAACAATTTTCGAGTGAATCGCTTGTCGAAACCCTGATTAAAAAATGTGTGACTTCAGCGACGCACTTGCAGCAACCTCTGGTGCTAAGCGTACTAAATTCATGAATTTATCCGCATACTCCATGACAGAGTGATTCTACTACATCGGGCTGAAAAACTCAGTTGTCCTATGGATCTTGAACGTGTGAGGATAGAATTGTTTATTAAACAATTCCACAAATTCCTCCCAGCTCAGGCCTTGATCCACTTTAGGGTGTACCACCATCTCCCACCACCGTCGTGCAAGATCCTCTAGCATATAAGTTACTAGATTTACATTCATCTTTACTAGTGTTCTAATGAAATAGAAGATATGATTCATCCTGCATAGCCACACCTCTGCCTTGTCTGGTTCAGAATCACCCCGAAAGAAGGGTGGGTTCTGCTTCTGGAACTGGATGGAATGTTCTATATGATTTGACTCATCCCTCTGATTCCCCGTGTTCACAGCTTGAAACACTTGAACTATACTTTGGGCTAACTGTTGGTTCACATGTGGCTCAAGTGCAACCACATTCTCCGCAGCCTCTTCCGTTTGGTTTCTACGACGTCTAACGGGTGCCATTTTCTAATCAAACAGCGCACGTTGTTAGTCTCACATCCTAGCATCTTAAGACTTAGTATTTCAATTTCCATCACATCACCATCACAACATTGATTTCTGACCATTGGTAAAATAAAACATTTCTTTCTTTTGAAAGTCAATCGATTTTCAAAATACATCAACTATTAACTTTTAAAAATCTTTCATTTGAAAACATTCTTACCATTTTCAGAAATAACGTTTTTTCATCAAACCATAATCCATTACTCAAAATGATATATTCAATCCTAGTGGGAATTTATTCCTCTGCAATTAGTGTTATTCTCATATCATTGTATAAACCCATGACAATGAGATTTTCAACATTATGGAAGTGTCTCCAAACACTTATGTACCCAACTCCCTGGTAACTTGAAGTTCAGCATAAAGGGTTTAGCTACGTCCTTTTATGCTATACCTTTTAAGTTCTAACAGTCCTACTCCTTTCTAAGATTCCATCCTAAGAAATAGACAAGCATGAATTTCTACTCCAAGACCAAGAACATCAATCACCATTTGTACCTCATGGAAGGACCAGACTGATACCATTTGTAATGAACCGCCAATTCTCATTGGATTGAGAGATCAACGAGTCATTACTTGGCCTTAAGTGACATCCCCAAGGCGCCAGAGGCTAGAAATAAATGCCAAAGGGTTTCAAAAAAACATGGGGGACGATTTACCCTTTGAATGAAAACAACCAACAACAACGAAAACTAAAAAAACATCTCCAAGGAACCACTATATGATGCATGATTTAAAAACAATATAGTTCATCCAATTATTCCATTTTAACCCAACCATAGTGAAATAGAGGAAACCAAAACTAATACAATGTAAACATTGGAAAGAAAACTGGAAATACTCAAAGACAAACAAGACACCAAGGCTCTACAAGTTCCATGCTCCAACTCTACCAACAGCTCAAGAAATCACGAAGTCATGCTAAACACGTCTGCCACCATTCCCTTACCAACATACCAATAAACGACATCTACAAAAACACCAACATTCCAAAGTAGGGGTGAGTAATGAAACTCAGTAGTTTTCCCCCATGACTTCCCAAACCATGCCTCTAGGATAAAACATGTTAGCACATTTATACAAAAACAAAATCTATAAAATAGTTCCAAAATAGTTCAAAATATTAAAAGTGTCATATCAAATCCATTTTTTCAAAAAAACCATTTTTCCAACCAAAAACCATCATTTCCATGAAAAGAAACAAAACCATGTTTTCAAATCAAAACCACATTTCCACTTTGGCATAACCATTTCATTCCACATAATCACATCATTACCCATGCATGCATCGTTATGACAGTTCCATACTCATGAGAAGTCTCTTGTCGATCTACCAATTCATCATAAGGTAATTATTCCCATGTGCCATTACACTTTTGGTACTGAGCACGGGGTCATATTTCAACCAAGCCTCATAAATGCAATATGAACTCATAGACCATGTATCCCCAAAAACCACACCATTTCAACAATGCCAAAACCATTTCAAAAAAACACTCCTATTTATTTGAAACCTTTTCCCCACAAACCATTTTTCAAATCCAACAAATCCATATTTTAAAATCACCATTTTAAAATCAAGGAACCAAAATACATTGTACAAACCATTCTTTCAATTTCCACAATTCCATCAAAACCCATAAATCATCTTTAAAGAAAATTTATAACATGAATTACACCAAGTTTCACAATCAAAAACAAGAAATTAAATAAATTTTAACTAATCCTTCAAGTTCTAAGAAAGAGAAGTCGAGAGTGAAGCCACTTACCTCAACAATTTGGGTGAAACCAACCAACGGTCGAAGAACGCTCAAGAACACCGGGTCAATACTCCATGAATCCTCTTTAGATCTCTCCTCTTAACACATCCAAGACCAAATCTTGTCATATTTGACATCCACACCCTCAGATCTACCCACAACGGGCGTAGATATAAGAAAACAAGGGAAGAGGATAAGTAGATCTAAGTAGATCTATGAAATCATTAAGAACAATCACATACATTAAGGATCCGACTTTGATTCGCCAATAGAAACCTTAGAATCGCCTCCTGAACGCCTTGAGGAAGTACTCCAACCTTCAAGGGAGAGTAATCCCGAGATAGAGCCACTTAGGAGGTTTAAAAAGGCAATTAAAGGCAAAACGAGTTAGATCAACAATTTTAGGATCTATCTTTAAGTGACTTCATGGTTTGTCCGCACGATTTGACAAACCGTGTGCCAACCTTACGTTAGCTTCTGCCTTGGAAATCCTCCATGCATGGCCTCATCGCACGGTTTTCACAAACCATGTGCCCACCATGCGCTCTCCTTTTTTCAAGAGACCATCACCTTCATGGCTTCCGCATGGTTTGGAAAACTGTACACAGCCCGTGCGTCCCCACATTTTTCCCTTTTTCACTTTAAATGTCTCCCAAACTTCTTCTCAACAACTCCCATATACATTATGCACTTAAAAAGCATAAAACAAGGGTTACATACCAGAAACCAGGGGTACTACAGATTCTATCTGAGGATCAAAAAGAATACCACCTATTCAAGAGATTACCATTGTATCTATTTGGTTTGAGGGATGATTTCATAATCCCTAAAGAATGTAGGGATGAACCAGCTTATTCGTTAAGAGGAATTCCATGTCAATATCAGTGGTCTCGTGCTGTAGATGGCATTCAACATTCACCACTAACTGCCTCTAAAATCATGTCAATAATATATATGGGAATACACTACAACCATAGGTATCTCAATAACAATACCACACCATTCTCAAAGTAGTTTTTGGGATCTCAGAGAAAGGTTGGACTGATAACTGGGACCTGCACAAGGGCATCAAGTTCATAAACGAATGGGCTGGGGGCTCCTAGGTTTGTGCAACTTGGGATGAATTCTAAGAAGAATTTAGGTGGGTAGGCCTGAATGGGGCTGCATGGTCCTCTAAATTCCACATCTAAAAACCAGAACACATGATTCTAGAGCTACTGAGTATGTTGTTGTCGAGGACAATTATTGTCAATTTCTATCATTGGGAGGTTGGCATCATCCTCTAGAACCACCACCATATCTTCATGATTCTGCTCATGGGGAAGATTTACAACAAATTCCTCCACATAGATAACATGTAGAAGGATCCTGAGTAGATGAAACAGTAGGAAATGACACTGATGGATCTGGTGTTGGGAGATGATAAGCAGTCAGTGAGGGACTTCAACTTGATATTGTTGTACATATACAATCTAAACATCCCACCAGAGCATCCTTTTGAGGTAAATGAGACACAATGGAATATTTCAATAAGGCCACCACCCTATCCATGGAGAGCTCAATGTAGCAAGGAAGGTTCTTACTGGAAAACCATGGAAGATATCCAGTGGAAACTATGGGGTTTCCATTTCAACACTGAGTAGCAACTAGTGGTTAGGTTAGCTGTGTTCATATCTGCACTCATTTTACGATGGATGTTTTTAGTCTGGTATATGTGCACATGGGTGTGAGGCCGATCACATTTTTATGGGGTCCATGTTGTATATGGGGTAGTTCATCATCCTTGGGATCCTAGTGCTAGAAAATTTTTTTAAGATGTTGTGGTACATTTATTAAGGGAAGAAGCCACAGTGGGTTTGTGGTATCATCTCACATGAGGGTCTACGAATATCTAAACCCCATTCCCCCAAATGGGTTAAATTTATTCTATCCATTTTGAACATAGTGCACAGATTCTTAAAAAATATGACTCCACTGGTGGTGATGGATATAGTTTAGAGGGAAGAAGATTTAAATTTCCATCCATTCCTGTTACAAATTGGAGTATTCATTGATGATATCCAGGGAACTGAGGAGAATCATTCTATTTTCCGAGCCTTCTGTAGTGGATTTCTGGTTTCCTGGTTAGACCATGTTCCTATCTGTGATCCATACACCCCGCATCACTGTTTGACACAATTTTGGGGCATGAAGAGTTTAACCGCAAATGTCTACTTGGGAGTGCACAATGATGAATATCCATGATTAGTGAGGAAAATGTGGATCATGTTCATATGGGAGGAATGAATGATGCAACACAAGATACGTCCACCCACTACTTCATATGACCTCATTGATGATTATGAATGATCCATAGAAAAAACCTACTTGGGGGTAGATTATGAAGCAATGAACTTCTGATGTCGATGATGGGGTTACCCCTCAACCCTGAGGTCGAGATTAGACAATAGTAAGAACTAATCATGGTGGTAGGGTTGATGCACATCTCAGTGGTGGAACTACAATGGAAATAAGTCATGTAATTCTAGGGCCTACACTCGGTGGAGCTGGAAGACATGTAATAGAAGTAGACCTAGTAGTCCTGACTGAGTAGAACTAGGATGAAGGGAGACCATCAAGAGGGTTTGTATAGGATACCTACTCAAGATCCTGGGAAGAAATTGCATTGTGTGGATATAATCAAAGATGTCACCTATTTGACGGTTTGGGAAATATATGATTTACTAGGGAATTCCTTAGTGCCTCTAAGATGTTGTACCACCTCAACCAATTAGGATCAGAAATTCTAGACATCCACCAAGCCATGGTTGACATTTATATTTCTCAGATTGAGGGGGAGAGATTTGTGGCTATGATGGAAGACATTTTTCACTCATAAAGCACACCACGTCTGATGAAAGATCAGGTAATGGTACTAAATAACTGGATTTCTCTACCACAAGTATCTTTTTCTAAGCTGGTGAAGCACTTCCCTCTGCCTAATGTATCAGAACTGTATTTTGTAGAAGATTCCATCAATGGGAGTCATCTGAAGAAGGGTGAGTTGATGGCCACAAAGCTGGAAGAATTTGTCAAAATTATTTATGTATTATTTAAGAAATTACTTTTCACTATTATTCTATTCATGTATTATAGGTTTCTCAACTGACATTTGTTCTATAAGGAGATGATTTCATAGAAACTCCCTTCAAAAATGGTGATAGATGAGTAACAGGATTCAGAGTCTACATCAGGAGAAATGGTGGTCGCAAGGCCCAGTAGGACTGTAGTAACTAGGGTGGCCATTCTAGAATCCTCATAGTTCCCAACCATATATGGGGAGCATTCCCTGAGATTCCGACAATAAAAATACAACTATGTGTTCAATTACTAGATCAATGTAAGTCCTTTTACTCATGGAGGCATAACAATTTTACAACTAAACATGCTGGAAGACATTTTACTTTCTAGAATAGTTCATCAAGTAGTGAGTGTACTATTAGTGAGGATGTCCATGGGTCTTGAAGCTCTAGGAATGAAACAGATAAAGAATAAGGTGCTCGAGTTGATCAAACCATGGTGATCACAGATATGTGTAGGAGTACTGGTGGGGCATTACTAGAACATATAAAATTGCAATCCAATGATGAGTATCAACCAAAAAATATGGAACCCATCCCCTCAAATTGGATTCAAGATGAGGATCTTGCTGCAGAACTTCTGGATCTATTTACAGAATACAAACCTATTGACCCGGAAGAGTTGGATAAGGAAAATTCTATTATGGTGGATAGTCGGGAAGTCCACTGCTGGTCATGTAAACTGATCAAGTGTTCCATCGATGATATTTCATGAGAAGAATGGACACGCTGTATAGGAAATCATCATTCCAGGATGCATCAGTTGTGTGCCGGATGGGTTAATTCAAGATGTCTACAAATTATCATATGATATTAACATGTTGAGAAGGTTGGGGATATCAACATATATTTCTGTGTTTCTTAGAGGTGTAGGTATTCCTTCATAATTAAAAATCATTAGGAGTTTGAACAGGAGATCCAATGCATGGAGACATGGATGAACGAGCTCTCTTCTCCTGAAAATTATCAATCGAAACTTATATCACAAATTCATTTCTAGAAAAATCCTAAGAGAATATAATGAAAACAACTCATGAGGTTTCCGATATCCCTACAGAGAAATATTTCATATGGATCAGAGTAGATGGAATTTGACCCATATCTATTGAATAATTAAGGGAGCTTTGGTAGTGACAGTAAATCCTAGATTCTACACACTAAAGTGTGGTGGAGTTGAGGCATTTAATTGAAGATTCCAATCAATAGGGGTTGTGTTTTATTAACATACATGAATATTTATTATTTATTTCTTATGTAGACTATGTCTATGGAAATATTTTAATAGTATCCCCAATAATTGAATCAAATTCATGAAAAAACTAATAATGAATCCTTACACTCATGGGGGTCATACGCAGTGTGAGAAAAAATAGACGAACACATAATCGTTCTTCTTAAATATGATATATAAAACTAATAAACAAGTAATTGGGGACTGACCAACCACCTACAACTTTCGGACTACGAGCGAAGGGTCATGGATAATGTATATTATCCTCAGAATAACCAATTTTCATTTCCTAATGTTTTCCAGTACTTGAGTGAGGATACACCATGGGGATTAGAATCAATACATACAATGGGGAATAAGATATTTGAATCATTCCACCCAAAATTTGAAACATAGTGAAAGGGGGTGATGATAAAGGATAACTCCTGACCTTATTGGAAATATTGCATCCATATCGCATTATCCTAAAATGGAAACAAAAAATTTGGGGCAGCCACTTACTATATTCGAATCATGGGGAAACACTTGAAGTGTCATCCAATGTCTTCCAAAACATTATCCCAGAATGATTGGTGAGTAAAAATAGCAAGGGAACATGATATTAGGGGGTTACCTAAAAAGGGAAAGAGGATTAAGATCCATGTAAAGGACGCACAAATCATGGGTGGAGTGATGGGTTGTTCGTGAATGGATTCCAAAACACTAGAAATTAGTCCACTATGGAGAAAGAACATTGGGTGATCATATAGGTCTAAACCAAGATTAAACCTACAACTACATAGGAACACTCCGGTGCGGGCATATAATTTCTTGTAGATGAAGATAATAGATATGTAACATAGTTTCATATAGTGAGGATGATAAATGTGGTTGTTTAGAATCACATGACAAATAAGTTTCATATAGTTTAACGTCATACTTCTTGGACCTAGTACAACAGTTTTTTGTTGTGTTACATGGACTATTTTGTCTATTCTCGATGTGTATTCCTAGCTAGGAGGAGACGATATTGGTATGAATGAGTCTAATATAGGGGTTTACGAGCCACAAAATTATTAAGGGGAGGACTAGAAAAATGCATATGTTATGTTGTTAGGGAAAAAACCTAACAAAAATGTTTTCCATGAAGATCTACTACCACTCCACATATCCTTGTGCAGCTCATAGATTATGGCTATAGATTTTCGACCACAATTATGTCTAGAGGTATAGAGGGCTAAATTCCCCTGGGGCTGGATGAAAAGGAAAAATGTGCGGGCATTCCTGCATATCCCATAATAATGGTAATCAAGTCGAACATAGTTCCCAAATTTCATGTAGTTTAATTCCATGTGCTAAGGACACATGATATCTTAGATTAAGGTTGTATATCTTAAATCGTAGAGTGATCCTCTATCAGGTATATGTGGCATGGTGGGGTGATAAAGCCAATGTGAATTAAGAAAATGGAGTCCTCTCACCACACCACTTATTAATAAAAATGGTATGTGTATTAATCTTGGGATACACCTAAGTAAAAAATTTATGTGAATTACAATGTATCCCATAACAATGAAAATCAAGTTGAACATAGTTCTTGAATGATCCCTTGGAAATTCAAAATTACCAAAAGGGGGGTGACATCCCCTCAAATGAGAACATCAGGATGGCACATAGTTTTGTGTCATGTGAACATGAAAACTAAAAATCATAGTGTATAATCATATAGTTAAGAACGGTCTATAGAGTAAATATTTAGTCTTGGATCCATGAGGAAACTAATGTGAATTAGAACTGAAGAGGTCCACATATCACCACATATTCCTGGGAAATAATCTCCTAGTTTAAGGTCATAGAGGTTAGACCATAGGGAAATACGACTCTTCCATGAAGGTACAAAACACATCAAAACCCCTAAGGCCATATGATCCATGCTCGTTATGGGGAACACGGGGAAGAGAAGATATTTATGACACACTGGAGTGCATATTAAGAGAGTGGAGGTGTAGAGTGAAGGTTGATCCCATACTTCTAGTCAGCCTGTTCGACGTGCAAAGGTGCACAACGGGATGATATCGGGGGATTTGATGTTATTCCAAGACATAAGGATATGAAAAAGGATTTGAATTGAAAAATCCAATATTTGGGACACAATGGGGGTGGTGTTATAATATAGCCTGATTTTTGAATGTTTTTGAAATATTACATCCATATTGTGTGTCTTGAAATGGGAACAAAAAAATAAGGGTCAGTCTTTGACCGTATTCGAAAAAATAGACCTGACATAAAAGGGAATTTGAGAGTCTTTTGGGTCTTGTACAAGAATAGAGGGAGAACTATCAAGCTGAGAATCCAAGGCCTTAGGGGGTCCCTCTAGACGTTAAATATGGTGGAGGTCCAAATGATGGGGTACGTGAATCGTGGGGATTAAATGAGGGAATTCACTTCTAGAATAGAACATTATGAGCATCATACATTGGAGAATCAATGCACATGAAGGGGGTAAGATAATGGCTATGTAGAGATAAGATACAAGGTGGAACAATGAACCTGGGGTTCTAACCAAAGAAAAAACACTTGGGTGTCACTAATTATCGCTTAAGGATGTGAATCAATCCACACGTAGTTCTGGAATATCGAGCATTTTAACGTCATGTGGTGTGGATGAATGCAAAGGGACTGGTCTTACAATGGGGATTTTTGTTGTGTGGTATTAATAAACCCCACATAAATGAGTACTGTAGAGGTCCACACATCACACCACACATTCCCAGGTGAAAACTGAGGCCAAAGAAGGTCGAATGGATTAGAGAAATCGGGGCTAGAATCAATGAAAAAAATTTCTAGGCATTTTTATATATCCCAAAAGTATGGGAATAAATCCATTCATAGTTAATTAATTCCTTATAGTTTAATGTCATGCGGTAAGGATGAATGAGTGCAATAAGAGGGAAATGTGCACGTTTTAGTCATTGTAAACACGACGTGAATGCAGAAAAGTAAGTCCTGACCATGTCGTCCACAAAACCTAAAGATAAATAAATTTGGGAGGAGGGATATAGGGAAATATTTTTAGAGGATGGGGCTGGACCCGATGAAAATATGTTCGAGAATTACTACCTATCCTGTGATAGTAGGAATCTAGAAGAATGCAGTTATTGAATGTTGAGTAGTTTAACATCATATGGTAAGGATGCAAGAGATCTAACTTTAAGGTCTCAGAGCTCACCCATATGGTTTTGAAACTTTCATACATGGGTAAACAAAATCAAACATCCTAATCCCACATGATCAATTCTCAGTTTGGGAAACGAGGAGTGGTTTATGGATTTCCCCTTTATATGAGAGTGCACAAAAAATGGGAAAGCAATCGTTGGGTGGAAAATTCCATTCCTGACTGCATTTCTATAAACATGTGAAAAATTTTATAGGGACAATATCCTAGGTGTTGGGAATCAACAAGAACATGATAGGGCATGAAAATGTGGATCACAACATCCAGTATTTGGGACATAATGGTGGTGGAAAAATGATGAAAGATGACTATTAACCGTGTTCGAAACACAACATCTATATCATGTATCCTGTAATTGGAACAGAAAAATGAGGGTTGAATGCTTACCATATTTGAAATATAGTACCCAAATATAAAGGTATTTCAATATCCATGGAGGGAATTGGCCCAGGATGGAATGTGATCCATGAGGACGAACGTCCATACTATTAGGGGGACCCTTTAGGAGTTAAAGATAATGAGGACCCAAATAAAGAGACATGTGAAGTGTTGATGTAATGTTTGGAAAAGTACCTTGTGGAATCCATAAACTCAGTTCCTTCACCACCACCGATTAAAGTATGCCTATGTGGAAAATATACACAAAAAATCAGTCCCCTTCTCATGGATCAGGATCCTAAGGGGAATTTGGAGCAATTTAAATGTCTTGTATCTCAGACATGAATACCTTAGTTTAAGGTCATAGAGTGTGGACAATAGGTTACTAGTTTAATATCATGCACGTGGGACATACCCGTATAGTTTGACGTCATGTGGTGAGTATGATGGGAAGTTTAAAATCATGTGGGATAAATGAGATCTTTATTTAAGGTCACCAAACTCGGACCTTGGTAAAATAGGTTGATGAAACAAGGGCTAGATCCAAAGTCAAAAAGTCCAGGCTTCGCACTGTATCCCCTATGGATGAGAATCCAAAATTACGGAGTTAAAGAATGTTATGTAGTTTAACATCATGTTGAATGGACACATTAGATAATAGTTGAAGGAAATTCATGGAACTTGTGGAAATGTACTTACAATTCATAGATTATCGTTGTGCTGGATAAAAATGATTTATAGGTTGCAGTTTATCATTGCTCAGAACATGGTAAGAGCTCACTCACATGAAGTACTACTCAAGAAACCTGTAATTGGTTGTATGAGTAATTATCTGACCATACCCACCAACCATGTATTATTCCCTATTGTGGAAACCCCTAAGAACATTGTAGGGTCCTTCCCATTTGGGCTCTAGTTTTGGTCTTTTTTGTCCGGTTATCATCGAAATTCGGAGGTCCAGTACATTTTCCCCTTGAAGGAAGGAGCATAGGTGATCTTTTAATGTTTAAAGAGACGGCTATTTTCTTTTACTACATCTCACGATTGAACAATGCTGGAAGATTATTCTCATTGAGGACTTCCAGGTCAACAAGATTGAATTTAGTAATCTTTTCTAACATACAATAATCATATACAGCCATACGAAGTGATGATAAATGAATCTCTATTGGAAGGACTACCTCTGTTCCATACACCATGGAATATGCGGTCACATTGGTGGAAATATCTGTTTTTTCGATTATCCCAAAGAGGAATGTGGATCTTTTACGGTTTACTCTTCTTGATCTGAACGAATTTTATTTGAAAAATATTAGAGAAGGTTTTATTAAATGCCACGATCGGTCAATTTGATTACACCAAACTACATGATGTGCGGATGGTATGGATTTTATAAATGGAATACAATCTATTTATATGGGAAACATTAAAGCTGGTTTCATTATCAATGAGGGAAGATGGAGGGACTACGAATCTATAGATGACGTTAAAGATCATGAAATTAATGATACAATGAGAATTTAATTCCTTGAACAGCATCAATTCAGCTCATTTGGAGAAGAAATATATCGAAATCAGAATGAAACTACACTTGCGAGCTTTCTCTGGAAGATACAGTCCCATGACATTGATACGCCTTACTATAAAGGCCTATGAGTACATGGTAGTATGGAGAGGCTCTGCCAACCGATGATCAAATTAGCTCATCCTTCAAAACTGATGAGATATGATTGATGAAACATAATGAGCTCCACAAGAACCTGAATGGACATGCCACAAAATATGAAGGATATCATCTACCTAAATGAAATGGAGGGGGAATCCATCGAATCTACACCTCTAGAGGAACATCTTGAGGTCAGGACCACTCTTGAGAGTGAATTTCACAACACGCCATGAGATTTTCTCATGTTCGAATCTATATTTCAGTAAAAATCCATGATGTTGATACTCAAGAAAATATTAGTCCAAACAGGGGTCTCTACTATTGTAGCTGGGGGATCATGATGTCCCTATGTGGAGGCATCGACTGCAAAGTGACTTACCTGTTGGATATCATCATCATCCAAGGATGTGGGAGTGATGACCCTTTGTTGCACTTCATGAGTAAATAAATCATCCTTTTCAGGATATGTGTGAGAAGTGGAAGGGCTGGCCCAGGCATTAGCACAACCATTAGGCGATCGAGAGACATGACAGACCATTGGTAGAGAATGTAATGGTGCTAGCAGCTAGAGATCATGCTCAAATTATGGTATGATATCTGAAATTCTCTTGATATGATCCCCATTAATCATTGGGATTACCAGCTCAAAGTCCCCCTTGACATGTTTATGGGGAGAATAAATCTTGAGGGTGATCTCAAGACTAGGGATAAGGGCTTGATAATTTGCCTTGTCATTGGTGTTGCATTATGAAAACAAGAATGAGTAAGGAAAGATAGTCTTTGTAGGCAAGATGATGAAGATACCCAAACATACTCTATTGTGTCTAGGATGGTTAAACCTTATACTAGTTTTACTCTAAGAATAACCACTGAATTTCATTTTCCACCATGGAATGACCTGATCCACTAAGAGGATGTCCTCATCAGAAAGTTCATGATCAAGGGACTACACTTCGGGTGATGGGTGGGCAGCTATGAAATAAGCTAGTGCATGACCCGTGACATGTTTCTAAAAAATGATCCTAATATATATCTTCTAAAGGATCACTACCCACCATGCTATATGAATTGTCAAAATAGGAAGTTTAAGAATATATTTAGTGGTTCCACATGAGAAACTAGATATATCTTGTGATGATGTAGACAATGCTGCAACATCTACAATGCGAAGACAACTACGAGGCTGCTCTACTCGATAGAGGTATATCTGGTCTCGGTATCGAGGATCATGCATTTGAGATAGTATAACATATTATTTATTACCTCATTTTTATTCTATGTTAAAAGGTAACTGAAGGATATTTCAAGGGTGGTAACATAAAGGGACAGTGGATTACTGAAAATGGGTGACATCAGGACCGAAGACTGGAGCAGGAACTGCTTGATTTCCTGAAAAGCAGTCTGGCACTCTTCGTCGCATTGATATGTGACACATTTCTTCATGAGTATGGAAAAGTGGCCACACATTCTAGCTACATTCTCAACGAATTGCCGTATCTAGGAAATTTGAACATGGACACTTCAGATCCCTCGATGGTTGCACGGAGGAGGAATCTATCTGATGGAATTGATATTATCCAGGTCGATCTGGATACGTCTGTATATGACAATGAAGCTGGTAAAAATCCAAAAGGTACCCCAAACGAACTCTTCAAGGGGTTCTTATTCTAAAAGCAGGAGTAGAGGAAGCCAAACTCTTTCTCAATATCTATTATATGGTCCTATCACTAATGGTACATGACCACCAAATCACCTACATTTCATTCCATAAACGTCCCAATGATCGGTTTGAAGATGTGGTACATGTCATGCTGATAAGTTGATCCAACACATTTCAAGGCAAGAGGCATTACCTGGTAATAGAAGGTACACTTTGGTACTATAAAGATAGTCGAATATCCATATTTGGGGGACATCTAGAACTGATTATACCCAAAATACCCATCCACAAAGGAAAGTGAATGGAATCTAGAAATGGTTTCAATCAACAACTCTGTCATATGAAGGGGGAAATCGTCGTTCAAATAGTGATGATTGACATCCCTTATGTCTATAAAATCCATTTTCCTTCTGTTTTTCTTCATGACAGGGATGATGTTCACCAAACACCAGGGGTATTGGGAATTCTAAACGATGTTGGATCGGAGGAGATTATCAAAATTGGCCACAAAAATGGTTTCATGAGAAGGGTAATTAATTTAAGGATTCTATTTATACTCATAATGAATTACCAGAAGACAAAGGTGGTGTAAAGTGAAATGAGTGTATTGTCCTGGAATCTCACCATAGTTCAAAGAAAATATATCATGGTGATATATTAGAAAATCCAGATACTGCATCTGTTCCTCCCTGGGCATAGCTTCACTCATTTTCATAGGCATTAATTATACCTCAATACTATGATTCACTTCTACCAAATCATTGAAATTGGTAGATAAAACGTTTTGAAACATAGGATGGGAATCCTCAAAATCATCACCGTCATCCAAGGAAAGGGGATCATCCACATGGGGTAGTTCTTCTGAGTCTAATCTGGGAGGGTTTCTAGTATCGGCCTGAGCAATGGAAGGACCTTCCTCGGGAGCCTCCTATACTTTTGAAACCATGGTGGAAATGATATCGGCATCATTCCATCGATCCTTCCATTGAGGGGCCCATGCATGATAATTTCAAATCAGTAGTGATGTGATGCCTTGAGCGGGTTCTTCCGGACATAGAGGAACAAGAAAGTGTGATGTACCGTTGTGGCCATGTGGTGAACATATCGATACCTAATACAGATAAGTGGTTTAAGAATCACCCGATCATTTCATGTGTAGGAATATGAAGTAATATTATGAATAACCTTTTATCTAGTAATTTTTCATCCCCTCATCTCAGATATAATGATGTAGTGTCCCTGGTCTGGGGTTCTGACCTCTAATTTATGGATTGGGAGAATGATTCCATCAACCAAATCCAACCACGGGTCGGTTGAAGATTAATTTCAGTTGAAATCATTAGTCTGGAACTACATTTCCTTCCTCTTGTAATAATCAGCATTAGATAGTGAGATTCATATGTGGAAAAGGGAGAGTCATCACCCAGGAGAACACCCACTCGACCGTTAAAGGATTACTTGAAGCACTAATGATACAAGGATGTAACTAATGCATGCATATGAAGACATGGTAAACCCTTTAGTGACTTGTAGTCTGTTCCCTATAATACAACCAAGAATTCAGTTCTATCCACTAGGCCACCGAATTGAGTCTTCAGTAGAATCTTGCTACTTGGCCTCTGCTCGGTCCGGTCATAACACTGAATTTTAAGGTCAATCAGACATAGATTTTCTTCAGACAGTCCTAGATTATGGAGTTTTTGGGCTGGGATGAGATTGATCCCATAACCCATGTTCATAAGGTAATGAAGAACATCAACAACAATGATTTTTTCTGTATTTTACATTTTGTAGATGTTCCCCGATATGGGGGAAACATCTTATTCTTTTTAGAAAAAGAAGACGACTTAGAATTTTGATCACTCATCTACCTCATCATGGAATTCTTCTACAACATCTACATCAATTTGAAAAAGTAGGTGGATTTTGAAAGCCTATACAAGGGATTCAGACAAGTCTTGTGACAGATAAAGGGCTTTGATAATCGAGATCTTTTCAGGAATTAGAGAAAAGTATTTAAGCACAACATATATAAATTCTAGGTGCATGTTCCTACATACAAATGGTTGCTCTGAATAAGATGGAATGATAGGTACTGTCAGTCAAGATGGAGGGTTCTAGATGGTGTCGGGAATATCATGGTACTCACTAGTAAAATGAAAAATAAAAAAATAATGGCTAATATCTAGATTAATGAGGTCTACCTGTAGCTAAACGTGGTTGATAATAGCACCCTTGTGGAGATTCATCCTGATCGAGCAACACAAACAGTGGTGGAAGTTATCATGAAGTGACATGAATGAGGATTGTGAGTGTTGTTCTATACACTAAGCCTACTATGTTGTCACATTATCATGAAAATCATGACTGAAAGCACTGACTAGTTCATTTAGATGGTTCACATACCCACGGTTCTATCGATGATTATGTCAAACAGGAACATTAGGAGGTATCGCCTAGTGCTCTTTATTGACAGGGACCATAAAAGGGTCCCCCAACTTGAGAGTATTCCCTGTAGAATTCTCCCAATCATCTCTTGAAGAAGCCTCCATTTCTGGGAAGATTCATGGAGTGATCCCTAGCTCAGGGGGTATGAAATCTCCCTGCATGCGATATGACATAGGCACTGATGGGGGGATTTTAATTCACTTACACCATCAACACCTACTCTTCAAATAAGTATAAGGCTGAGAAGAGGATGTTGAAGAGGCAGTGGGAGTAGGTTCACTAGTATCAGATGGAATTAGATGATTTATATGGTAATGGATGATACTTTGGGCACATGTGACAACCTTGTGATACATGAAGTCATCAAAATTTTGAGCTCCCTAAGTGGAGGCATACTTCCATTCACCCTCGATGTCACTATCAAGCATTGCAACACACATACCACCTGCATTGTGGTATGACCCAACCTGAATATATTGTTTTCAATCTATTAATGGATCCAGTACTTGAACACATATCACTAACTTTGGTATTCCCATGGATTCGGTGATATGGGAATTATTTGGTGTGATCTATAAGATCAGACTAATCAGGCTTCATGTATGTAGGAAGCCTCAAGATTCCCAAATACAATGCACTCCAGAAATAACATGGAAACTGAGGCTCTTCAAAAGAGTATGTCTAGATTCTCTTATCTAGGAATGGGACTATGGTAACCCAGTCATGAAGAGGGGATGGAGGCTGATGAGGAGGTGAAACCTAATTATCTGTCATAGGAGACAATGGTTAATAAGGTGGTGCTGGCCAGTTCTGTGACTGGAGATGCTAACCCTGAGGCTGAGCTAATGGCTTTTGTCCAAGGAAATGCTATTGAAGAGGCTCAACCAGTAATAACTTTAGTGCCCTGTGGGACTCAAATTTTGCAACAAAAGCTACCTCAGCCTTGGAATATCTTTTTTGAATTGTGGTAAGAGGCAATAGGTGTTCCATTTTGGATTACTGCTACGATTCTTCATGGCACCAATCCTTATGAGAGAAGTCGCAAAATCCACTAGGAATATTCTGAATAATGGAGGAGGTGTCCAATTTAGTTTTAATATTATCATGCATATCATTAGAATCATTTCTTGAGTTAGATCCATGTCGAGTGAATACATGAGACCTTTCCACTGGGCAACAATGTTTGCGACTCACTCATCTAGTTTTTTCATGTACTTGAAGATTTCTATAATACTAGTCATATGAGTGGTGGAACTGAATTGATACAATAAATATCATTGTAGATCTTCCATAATGGCTATAGATTGAATGGGTAGCTAGTTATACCAGAATAACACATGGACTTCCATCATATGTACTATGAACCAGATCATGAAGCGCACTGGAGTCCCTAGCAAGGATCCACATATGGAGATGAAGTGTGAGATATGTTAGTGTGGTTCGCCCGTCTAGTTAATGGTTTTGAAGTGAGGATTTAAAAAATCCATATGTTCTGGCATGTTATCTTCCCATGATCGATACTTATTTCTATTTGGTGTGATTTCCACCTATCACATAATAAGAGCCTCCAGGTGGGTGATGAGAGTAGCCAATGGATCAACCGATTGTGGATTCCAATCTTGGTGAGGTTCCAAAAAACTAGTATGTTGGTGGGTTCTTCAACTTGATAAGTTGGCCTAAAGTCTTGTGGGGTAGATGGAGGAACAAACCAGGGAACTGCTAGAGGAATGACTTATTGAGTTGATATTGGAATAATTAGAAGGGAGACCGGATGATCTGTTGGAAAAACTGCTTATAGAGCTGGGTCTCAGAGATGATTCTCACAAAACATTGGAGGATTCAGCGATGAAAATAGGGGTCACTTACCATAGTATATAACCTTTATCCTATCTGAATGAGTAGGGTTCGTGGTTTCAATAGTAAATAGTTTGTTGTAAAGAATATGAGATTTCCTATGCTTTCCCTGTAGAGGATCGATAGGATCATACTAATGATCACCGTAGCCTAGATGGAATTTTTATGCGCATGTAGCAAGGAGTTCGTTAATGGTGATTTTCTTCTCTTTGAGTTGTCAGCATAACACATCCATCACAGGATCATCTTTCATCTTTTTCATTAAGCTAGATAGTTCAGAATGACTGAGAATTCTAGGTTGTCATTTTCCCTAATCGGGTCCCGGATAGACAGGAAATGACTCATATGGTGTAGTGAGGCCATGTAATTGTCTTTTCTAGTGAGTGACAATGCCCAGGGGATCCAACAGAGATGGAATTATACCAAAGGATAGTTTATCCCCAAAGAGCCCCATCTTGGATTCCTTCTATGGGAGATCATCCATATTAGTTATTACTACCCCAAGGGGAGTATCATCAATTTCAATGAGCATATCTGACTATCACATAATGAGGCTAAAGGAGAGAGCTACATACAATTACCATCCACATATCTGAATATGTGGTGATGCATTGAAAAAAATCCTTAGGATAACAATGATTCTTTGAATACATAATCACTGGAGGGTTCAGTGATAATCGGGTGATGTAGGGTGGTGATAAATGGGAAGGGCATCCAGGTCAATAATGTGACAGTACTGGTTGATGTCATCAAGATGTTCATGGAACATCTGATAAACCAACTTATGATACTGTAGGTGGAAATGTGAAACCCAGATATTCCGAAGGAATCATGTGACTTCATCCTGAGTACAGGACTCCAGAGCACTGATGTATAAAGTTGAAATAGGACCACATATATCGGGGAACCTTTACTATATGAGAATCTCCCAAATACTTATTCAGTCAGCAGAATGATCCTGCTCTTGAATTCCTCATTCCACAAATCAAGGCAGTTGAAGGACATTAAATGGTACTAATATAGATCACTACGGAAGAGGGCTCACCGGTGGAGTGAGTGATGCAGAAGATGAAAGGCCACTATTTACAGGTTTTTCCCACATAGCTGGTAATGAATGCATCACCATGACCATATATGATGGGGTGTCTCCCCCTATTTCTTATACACATACGGTTGTTATGGGTAGTGGATCGACCTAGTTCTAATCATCTACCATAACCCAAAACAACTCACCATGATCTATGGTGGAGGTAGAGAGTGAATATTGAAATTGTAGACAAGAATGAACATGAAGACCCTAGAAGGGGGCCAAATCCTACTCCTTTTCATGTATATGTAGAGGGATTCCAGGATTCAATGAATCTCACATTCTAGGATGATGATACTAACAAACTGGGTTCTTGCCCCCGATCATGATACATAGGATCAGGGTGAAGGCTCCAGCATATAGACATACTCGAAATCAGATTACGAAAAGAAGAATGGGTTGACAATGATCTGACACTTGTATGATTCTCACTTTTGTAGCGACAGTTAACCCTCCTGCCTTGCTAAAGTTCTTTAAGGAAATGGGGATCATCATTACATGGAGGAACACCATGTGGGTTAACGATAGAGTGGGGAGGGTCTTTGGTTGGGTTGGTTGTGATACGAGATTTATATTCACATATTTAGGCATTGTAACATGGAGGAACATCTATTTGGTGAGATGGGGTGAAAATATCACCTGAAAATTTGTCGAATGGTACATAGGGAGGACCTTTGGGTTGACTGATGGATGCGCGAGGAGGACCTATGTTGTAGGGAGAGATGTAGCAGGGGGGCCTCTTATGGAGCTGTTGAGGACATGAGGTGGACCTCAATGTTGTCTATCTATGGTATCATAAGGATGGTACTCCAACTGAGAGATTTGAATTAGAGGATGACCTATGTGTTGACCATCAACGAAGCGGGGATCACATCCATTTAGATTGATACTGAAGTATGGATGATCTCCACTAGAGATGGTGATTACGTGAAGAGTGTGCTCACATTGATAACCTGAAACATGGTAAAACCTCAATACCTAGGATCATGTGCATGTGGATGACCACTATATTGGGATTCAATGATATGGATAGGTACTCTATATTGTATCCCATCGACACGTGTCATCCTGTGATGGATGGTCCTACATGTGACTTAAAGAGTCAGCCTAGCCTTTACATGAGGTGGTTGGGGTCTGGATTCCAGTCAATATTTGAAGTTCCCCTACATTTTAATAGAGGAGAATTGGTAATATGCATCAGTGGTGGAATGCGCCACATATGTTGTAGGAGATGATTCCCCCTAACATGAATCCTGTTTTCCCTCCCAAAACGTTTGACGCTGGGTGAGCTAAACCCGGGTCAACAGAGTAGGGACATTAACCACCAACTCTTCTGCCGGAAAAATGGATGTCAATATTAACACGGCCTCATGGGATCCATCCTTAGTAACTCCCTGGAAAAAGTTGATGTTGGGATGACAAGAAATTCCCTTGACTCTTTGATGTAAGGGAGAAAATAATACGATCATTCGGGGGAGAGTCTTCCAAAATAGTTAAACATTGGATTGGGGAGCATTAGATCCCTGTGCGACCTTTGGGTGCAGTGTTGACAATGATTCCCAGAAGCCTCCAAATCAAGAAAGGTCATATCTCATTTCAGGATGACCCCCACTTATTTATATCATTGTATAATGGTATCAATTACCCACTTCTTAATTACCTAGGAGGGTGAGATGGGGCATGGGTGCCCAACTGTTGTGTTAGTGGATGATGTTGTGATAGATGTGGAACCGTTCGATCTTGCCACATTGGAATTTCCCCTGTTATGTGGGTATCGGATTGAGACTATTAGTTTCCCATGGATGCATCTTGGGTCTTGAAAAGAAGGATGATTTGTTCATAAGAATAGTTGTTAGGAAAAAAGTTCCAAATTCACCAGCATCGTTTAGTCTTGCATAATTAGAAAGATATATCCACACAGAAAAGGACATTGAATGTAATTCCAAATGGTCAACTGCCCCAAATTCTGGTGATTTTCACCCTAGGTCCACTATTTTCTTGGTGGGACCTGGAATTTGATAGCTCGATCCAGTGACCCGCTCATGTCATTATGTCTCAAACATTTCAAATCCCCATGGTGATAGGAGAAATGATCTAGATTGGGTTCACCATTTCTATTTTTCATGATTTCACTATGGTGTGCCTTCCATGAATGTGTTGATGCATCCTCTGATGGTTCTCATTATATCCTACATTCTCGCTTTCCAAATGTGGGTAGTATCAATCACCTCTCCAATAGTGTTTTCTCCTTGATCAAAATGGAATTAAGGGATGTAACTTCCTCCTTCCAAGGATTCATACTCATAGATCCATTCTTAGTCCAGATCTTTTTTAATGATTAACATATAATTCGTGAATCTCATTCCCATTGTCATAAACTTCATAGACGGCATTAAATTACAATTCTTCTTCCAAGAAATTCAAAAGGTTCAAGGTGGGGAAGAATCCTTCGAACAAGAGAGTAGTCACATTGAATTATCTATGGCATGTTTTGATGTTGGAATGATGGAACACCAGTATTCTTCCTCATTAGAGGGAATTTCAAGGGTGCGTAAACCTACAAATTCCCACATCGATTGCAAGGTATCCTATGATAGAGTCCTATATCATAGGATTTCCATAGCTTCCCAAGTTTGTAATGGGGTATTTCATGAGTTTAACATCAAGAGGATATGGATTAGAATGATTGGAACACTGATGAGAGTGGATAAGATATGTGCATCACTAGGAGGGAGCACCTAGAGGGTTTACCAAAGAGATGGATCAGAACGCCTAATGTGGAATGGCCTAGAAATGTGTTTCCCAATAAAGGACGATGTCACACTATGATGGATAATATGGAAACCATTATTGGTGGATTAGAGAGGTGATGGGTCCATCAAATGGGAACACCATGGTTTAAGTTTGACTGGGATTGAACCTCAAGGAGGAGTCCTACATACACTATTTTTAGGTCGTGATAAAAACACATAGAGTTCTAGAGGTTGTTCTAGGAATTACACATGGATATATTTCCATTATAAGAGGATCACTCCTAGTATGAATTTGGGTGGATTACACTCACAGATAGGCCGAGTACTAAGAAAACTAGTGGGACAAATGGAATTATCTCACCAGGATGTGGAAGCCCCGTTATGAATCAAGATTGTTGATGGAGGATTGGGGGAAGTGGATGGAAGGAATGGGATGAAACTGATGTGAAGATGACAATGGTTTTGGGATTTAACATTAGATCAACTTCCTATATATCCCCATGGATGGGAGTCAAAGTCCACATAGTTTGGTGTGATGATGGGGCACATAAGGAGGTGGTCAATGAGTGTGGAATGCATAGATGGGGACCTAAAGGAAGCAAAACCTCCGAATACTGGAATGATATTATAGAGAAACAATGGCTTGATGTTAATTCGATGATGGGAAATAGATGGTGGTCTTGAACCTTATAGAGGTTTCCTACATATACTAGGGGTAGGGAATCAAGGTACACATAGTTTGGGATGGGATATAGAATAAGAGTGTAGGAAAATGATAGTTTCCTGGAGACATGCATGATCTTATTCACGGTTAGCAGCCCATCGTAAGAGACAAACTCTTTTTTTGATTAGTATGTTGATGTACGGGCCATATGCATGGTTAGTGTCATGGAAATAATTTTTCATGTATTCAGGGTGTAAAAAAAAGTACAGCGACCCATATGGATGGTTCAGAACACCTCAAAGAGGTAGATCCGGGAGATGTGTCTCAAAAAGGGAATATTACACATCAGGATGGAATATCCCATATTGGTAGTAACATATTTTTTCATTGATCATGGTTTAACCTCAATGAGGAATCCTACAAACCGTATTTAAAAGACATGGATCAATACCCACATAGTTTGAAATAAGAAAGGGGATTAGAGTTTAACATTATGAAGGATGAGGGATAATCAACATGAAGTGGGCATGACTAATGGGTGATGGGATTGAACTTTTGGAAGGCTTCTTATGTAACCTATATAAAAGTTATGGATCAAAGTCCATGTAATTCTTAGAGAGGTGCATGGGGATAATGCATGGTTAGTGACTCAAAATGGATGTTAGGGTTGATGCTTAATTTAATCACATGCGAGTCATACATGTAATGCCTCAACCCCAGTTACCCAGAGTCGGTGCATTATTACATAACATTGGCATGATCACAAGAAAGATCATGTCTTGAATGACCGATTAGTTTAGTAGCCTTGAATAACTAGATAAATTAATAATGTTTACATTACATCATAAAATGAAAACTAAAACAATATAGTCTCCATATTCTACACTCTTATCCACTCATACAATCCATTCAGGTCATTCATAAATTACCTCTTCACATCCTGGGAAAAATAAAATATGGAAAAGGGGTGAACTCAAATGCCCAGTAAGGATAACAATATAGCGGAAAATTTCATAAATAATAATAAACATTTAAGGGAATGTATAACTAAAACAAATGCCTTTTAAACTTGAACTTCAATATAGTATGGAAAAAATAAAATGAAATAATGTCATTTACTTATTCACATGGATATTCTACTAATAGAATAATCACATGCAATATCAATAACCACTTTAATAATGATGGAATGCATAATGCCAGACTATCATAACCACATATCCAAGGCCTCGTGCCAAGACTACAAATAATATTTTGTTAAGGACATGTGCCAAGACACTAGTTTGTCTCATGAGACCTACCAATTCATCGAGGAGCTATAGCGGGCTCCACCCGTAACATATTAAGTCCAATGCATTCCTCATATGAATAGGTTTAAACATAACATAAACATTCGTATTAAAACTAGTATACGAAATTTCAATACTTTATCCATAAACCATGAATGGTATAAAAACAACACATCCACAGTTAAACATATCACAAAACCTTCAATATAATATGGAACATTTGTATCATGATAAAACAACTTCAAAACAAGTTTAAAATCCATTAAAGAATTTTGACATAGATGAAAATAATTTGTAAATCTCTTTGAGAGAAATACCCCTTTTTCATGAAAACATTTGAAAGTCACATAATTTATAAAATAAGTCATTTAAAGACATTTTTGAATCAAATTGTCCAATAACACTTTGAAACTTTTGAAAGTAATTAAGATTTTAAAAACATTCATGTCTATCTAAATAAATCCTTAAAACCCTTTTTGAAGACATGGACATTAAAGAGAACGATTTATAAGATTAAATATTTAAAACATTTGAAATTTTGTTTTAGTAAAAAGTCCCTTAAAATACTCCATTTCAAAATGCTTTCATAAAACATTGGTGATAAAAATGTCCCAGTAGATACTTATGTAAAAACAACCTCAGATGATAAATAGATTGCAAAATTAACCCTTACCAATTTGGTAAATTACGAAACATACACCCCATGAAAGAGGTATCATACAATTAATATGTAAATACACATAAATTAAAGTGTATTACACAAATATTACAATTATGGGTAGTACATACACCACACAAAAGGTAATAGTGGCAATATGTCATGAATCTCACGAGAATAAGGAGTGAAATGGAAACCCCTTACCTTGTACTTTTCCATGGTTGGGGGTAGGTTAAACTATTTTACAATGGTTAAATAATTGTTATTAAACTATAAATGATTCATATACATTAATATGATATCATATATGATCTTGTAACATTGCATTGCTAATAATATCTTAGTATTATCGTCGTTTCGGGTGGTAACTTACTGGTTTTCATTTATATGTTTTGTTATGTAAGATGAGATTGTCATGGATTGGTTGTATCTTATTTATATCCAGAATGATATAAATTACATAAACATTATTTTTAAATCATCAAATGATAATTATTCTTTAAAGGATACGATGGAGAAATAATCTCATCGCGTTCATGGAGACGGTAGTCTGTACGCACGCACAAGAGACAATATCATTCTTTTGATATTAAAATAATATATAATTGGATGGTATATCATAAATACTGAATAATTATCTTCTTATATTAATTATTTACATGAATTAAACATCATTATTATACCCATCCAAATAATAATATATTGAATAACAATTACACCACGGCGTGGAGATGGTAAGCCGTACGTACGCACGTATGGTGACATGTCATTAAAAGGATGGATAGAATACTGAATATGGTTGTACCATATTTATAATAACATCAATGTATATATAATATACTGGAGCTATTATTTTTTAATGGTAAAAACAAATAAATAATAAGTGGAAGAAGATAGGAACTTGAAAAAGGGTGGTGAAATTATTACCTCTTCTTCGGATTCTTCCTTTTGATTTGATCAAAATGGCTATGTAGGATTGATTTCTGATCAAACTAATGCCTCTAGGATGAATTGAGGGAAGTTTATAGAGTATTTGGTCAGGGTTTGGCCGAAACAAAAGCCTTGTATGGTGTGAATTAATGAGAAGGGGGGTGCCCTTTTATAAGAGGGGTGAGGGGCACCTTTGGAAAAGCTAGAAATATATTTTTATAATAAATTAATATTCAGTTTCTAATGGTTAAAATGTATATTATATAAAGTTTAATGTGGGTATAGGTCTAAAACCACTCAACCAATAGGATTTAGATAGGTTTGTGTTACTATATTAACTTTATCTTTAAGTATTAACTCTTAGTTAATTAGTTTCACTTTTACAATGTCTCTTTGTATTTTTATATTATATGGTTAATAAACATACTATATACATCAAAGATACCCCCAATTGGTCCATTAATTGTACACATATTATTATATACGTCTCTTGGACGAACCTCATATTTTTAGAAATTTAATATCAATTAATAATATAATATTTTTTTAAAAAGCTCTTTTATGTCAATTTTGAAACTATTCAATAATTGATTTTTGTAAAACTCAGAACACAATTATTACTTCGAAAAAAGTTAATTCAATCAATCCTAATATGTCATAGTAACCTAGAAAATTAGTGTAATTCATAAAAAGTCTCAAATTATATTTATTTGGGTGTTTATAATATCAATTATTTTAATTTTTCACTATTATGGTAATTACAAGAACATCATTGTGTCGTAAATATATTATATTATTTTATTTCAATAAATTATAAATAAACTATAATTATGTAGTAAATAGTTTTATCTTTCTAATTAATATTTATAATCGAAAATCCAACATATATAACCCTATGTAAAAAATGTTTTCCAATAAGATATATGCTTATGTCATTTTTTGTATTTATTTTAGCTTAATTAATATAAAGTGTCATTATCACATACAAGTGGCTCCATGGGGTCCAACAATAAACCCAAAGATTCCCATTGTCGGACATGTATCAAAAAATAAGGTTACGACACGTTTTAGGGAAATTTTTTATTATTATAATAATTTGTTTTTAACCCTTATTTACCGGATTTACCTTTTAACCATGGTAAATAAAATATTTACCAAAGTAATTATTCAAAATGTCTAAAAAAGTTAACTATTTACACAATTTGAACATACTGATTCCAAATATGGAATCCATTTTTCCAAATTCAAAACCCAGAAGTGACAGAAAATAATTTAAAATTAATTTCCGTTGTTAAAACAAAAAGCGTGTTTTTAAAAGATAATAACTACCAAAAGATTGACAATTGTTTATGTCCGGTTTAATTGTGAAATTATATAAAATGTCCAAAATTGTATTAAATGGTAAAAATATATTATAAATATACTTCTAAACCACTCATATTTATAATTTATCAATATGAATTATTTTGATTAAAGAAGTTGGTTTTAATTAAAATTTAGTAATTTTCACTATTCATCAAAATATAAAAGTTATCTGAAAAGTACCAAAATTTTACCCTAGGATAAATTTGATATTCCGAATCCAAAAATTAAGTCCATTTTGAGAGGCAAAATTTATAAAATTTCAAAATTTAAGTATTACTATTCATAACAGCTAGTTTGATTTGGTTACGGTGTGTGTTAGAACTCGAAGTTGCGTACAACACACTCTACTGTTTTATTCAAAGAGAAGCATACCGTGGAATATTGGGGTGTTTAATTGTAAATTTTTTATGTCCCCACTCTAAAAGGAAAATTTATTTAGTCAAATTGAATATATAAAAGTTTAAAATATTGGATTTAAAAAGGGTTCACTATTAAAAGTTGGTAAAAGTGCAATACTGATAATGAATTTGTTCTTATAATATGGATTCTTAAATAATAAGGATTATAAAACGTTCAAAATTTAGTTAATACTATTCATAACTTCTTTTGAACAATTTTTTTGTATGTCATGGTTCTCTTGAACTCAGTGTTGTGTGTTGTGCATGTTATTGAATTATTTTGATGAAATAACACACTATGAAATCTCGGGGTGTTACATTCTCCCCTCCTTCAATAAATTGTGTCCTCGCAATTTGAAATTGTTATTCAAAAATAAAAGGTTGAAAATAGAAAATATCTTTGTGGGAAAACCCAAATCGAAAATTGGGTTACTATAATTTAGTCTTAATATGAGGAAATGGGAAATGAAAGGGTCACCACCAAATTATTATCTCGATTAAGAGAACATTGGTTGCAATTAGAGACATATAATTGGAGGAAAAACATAAATATTTATATGTAGTGATGGAGGTCATCAATCACAAACAGTTGTAAAATTGAGGTCCTTAAATTCCTCGATCTATGATGATTTAAAATAACATCGGTTCAGCAAAACATATGGTATTAGGATAACACATTTTTTGTTTTATGATCCCTTCACTAAAGTATAAGAATTAATTTCTTCATTGAATAAGAGAAGAAGAAAAATATATACTTGAAAAGAAGAGTCACATCCTTTAACTAAGTTCTACCACCAACTCATCTTTCACTATAAAAGATAATAGAAAATAATATTATATTTATCCTATTCGTATAGGGTTAAATAAAATGAATTTATAATTCATCAAGAAGAACCATTAAAAAAATGACATTATTCATTCCAGTATATCACGTGGGTCAGTGGTAGGTGATACACCCTTGTCGTCATTCAGTTGTGGGTTCTAGTCTCGCGGCCTTGCCGGACGCGACGGGTTTCCGCCCAACCTCCGGGTTGTCCTTTTATGGCAATCCAAAATAATCCAAACTAGAACTATCAAAAATACTTCAGTCCAAAATTTATAAGGAAGGTAAACACAATGAAGATCCTTTTTTCCACGTAATAAAATGTGAACACCTTCATCATTTATTCTTTTAAAACACTGAAACATCCTAAATTACCATAAAACATTATTGATTACATTCATGATCCCTTATTCCTTAACGAATAATATATTTACTCCTTCAATCCAAAAATGTTGTAAACCCAAACAATAATGGAATATACAAATCATTAATCAGTTTCAATGTAGTCAAGAATATCCAATATAATATATCCAAATAAATCATGTATTATTCTAAAATCACTACATCGGTATGAGAACCATATTATGGTTTATCATTCTCTCAACCATATATTATCCAAAAATATAACCTACTATTGAGTCACTTTTCTTTGTTCCACACAATCTCAAGTCCTTAATGAAATAGTACTATAGTACAATTCTTATATACTCCAAAATTATTATAACAATTACATTGTTGATACAACACTCAAATGAAATAATCAACATAAGAACTCTAATAATTCCTCTTCATCTATGGTAGTATCATAACATGATTATTATCCAATAGCATCATTTGCAGCATAGTCTGTTGACTGGGACATAGGTTCGCGTAGTGTACAAACTCCTTGAAAATGAAGCATTGTACATTTGAAACCATTTTCTTACCCTTTTAGTCACATACTGTGTGCCCTTTTCCTCCACACTTTTAACAAACTCCCATTTTCTTTCAGGCAAGTTCTAGAGTGTTTCTTCCCACAGTTATCACATATGGGAAAATTCTTCTTTTCCCTCTTCCCTTTATCCATCTTTCTCTCTTCCATCCTTTTCTTCTCTTGCTTCCTTTCAAAGCCATAGGACTCAGTAAAATCTTTACTTATCTTATCAACAAATCATATTATTTCTTCATATGATGATAATACATGGGAGACTATTTCACTTATAAATTCTGGCTTAAGACCATGAAATATATGATCCTTCTTTCTCTTTGGATCATGTGCATTGCTGGTGTTCTCATCCCTTCTACTAGGAACTATTTCTAAATAATGGAAAACACTAGATTAGTTTATGAATAACAATACCTAATCACAAACTTTTAAAACACATAAATTAAATTGTTTATGGATATAATCCATATTCATAAAAATGCTTCCATTGATGAAGTATATACTCATAAACCTTTCATAAAGGTTTTTAATGAAAATGAGAATTATCCTAAGCATATCCCCTGGGAGTGTCGTAACCAAGAGTGTAGTAAGGCTCGTTTTCGTGCACCAGTTCCCGTTCGAGTCTCGCTCAAAGCGGTGTTTTCGGGATTTACCCCTAGGTACATCTGTGCCAGATCCGCCTCTACCTTCTCGTATCCAGACAGGGATGTATTTCTCGGAAAACTCTCACAATCTCTACAATACTAAAATTCTTGAATGTTCTTCTATACTAATTCTCAAATTCCATCTTAGATCTTTGTGCCCTAATCATAGTTTATCTAAATCTAGCTTCCATTGTTTGTACAAAACATCCTTTGATACCAATTGAAACGCCCCGACCCCAGTTACCCAGAGTCGGTGCATTATTACATAACATTGGCCTGATCACAAGAAAGATCATTTCTCGAAAGACTGATTAGTTTAGTATCCTTGGAAAAACTAGATATATTAATAAAGTTTACATTAAATCATAAAATGAGAACTACAACAATATAGTCTCCATAGTCCACACTCTTATCCCCACATACAATCCATGCAGGTCATTCATAACTTACTTCTTCACATCCTGGGAAAAATAAAACATAGAAAAGGGGTGAGCTCAAATGCCCAGTAAGGATAATAATATTGCGGAAACATTCATAAATAAGAATAAACATTTAAGGCAATGTATAACTAAAACGAAAGCCTTTTAAACTTTAACTTCAACATAGAATGGAAAAAATAAAATGAAATAATTCCATTTAATTATTCACATGGATATTCTACTAATCGAATAATCAAATGAAATATCAATAACCACTTTCATAATGATGGAATGCATAATTCCAGACTATCATAACCACGTAGCCAAGGCCTCGTGCCAAGACTACAAATAAGATGTTGTCATGGCCATGTGCCAAGACACTAGTTTGTCTCATGAGACCTACCGATGCATCGAGGAGCTATAGCAGGCTCCACCCGTCACATATTAAGTTTAATGCCTTCCTCATATGAACAGGTTTAAACATAACATAAACATTCATATTAAAACTAGTATACAAAATGTCAATACCTTCTCCATAAACCATTAAGGGAATAAAAATTACACATGCATAGTCAATCATATCACAAAAATGTCAACACAATATGGAAGATTTGAATCATGATAAATCAACTTCAAAACAAGTTTAAAATCCATTAAAGAATTTTTGACATAGATGAAAATGATTTGTAACTCTTTGAGAGAAATACCCCTTTTTAATGAAAACATTTGAAAGTCACACAATTTATAAAGTAAGTCGTTTAAATACATTTTCTAATCAATTTGTCCATACCACTTTGAAAATTTTGAAAGGAATTAACATTTTAAAAACATTCATGTGCATATAAATAAATCCGTAAAAACCATTTTGAAGACATAGACATTAAAGAGAAAGATTTAGTAGAATAAATATTTAAAACATTTGAAATGTTGTTTTATTAAAATGTCCCTTAAAATACTCCATTTGAAAACTCTTTCCTAAAACATGGATGATAAAAATTTCCCAGTAGATACTTACGTAAAAACAACCTCGGATAAGAAATAGATTGTGAAATTACCCCTTACAAATTTGGTAACATACGATTCATACACCCTATGAAAGAGGTATCATACAATGAATATTCCAATACTCATAAATTAACGTGTATTACACACAGATTAAAATTATGGGCAGAACATACACCACACAAAAGGTAATAGTGGCAATATGGCATGAATCTCACGAGAATAAAAAGTGAGATGAAAACCCCTTACCTTGTATTTTTCCTTGGTTGGGGGTAGGTTAACCTCCTATATAATAGTAAAATAATTTTTATTAAATTATTAATGAATCATATGCATTAATATGATATCATATATGATCTTGTAACATTTTATTGTTAATAATATCTTAGTATTATCATCGTTTCAGGTGTTAACTTACTCATTTTCTTTTATATGTTTTGTTAAGTAAGCCATGTTTGTCATGGATAGGTTGTATCATATTCATATCCAGAATGATATAGACTCCTTAAAAAAAATTTAAATCATCAAATGATAATTATACTTGAATGGATATGATGGAGAAAGAATCTCATCGCGTTCGTGGAGACGGTAGTCCGTACATACGTTTGAGCGACAATATCATTCTTCTGATATTCAAATAATATATAATTGTATGGTATATCATATATATAGAATCCTTATCATGTTATATTTATTATTTACATGAATTACACATCATTATTATACTCATTCAAATAATAATATATTGAATAACAATTACACCACGACGTGGAGACGGTAAGCCGTACGTACGCCCGTATGGTGACATGTCATTCAGAGGATGGATTGAATAATGAATATGGTTGTTCCATATTTATAATAACATCAATTTATATATAAGATATTGGAGTTATTAATTTTGAATGGTAAAAACAATGAATGATGAAGTGGAAGAATAATGGAACTTGAAAAAGGGTGGTGAAATTATTATCTCTTCTTCGAGTTCATCCTTTTGATTAGATCAAAGGGGCTCCTTAGGTTGGATTTCTGTTCAAAATAAAAACACTAGGTTCAAGTGAGGGAAGTTGAGAGAGTATTCGGGCAGGGTTTGGCCGAACCAAATGGTCTTGAAGGTGTGAATTAATGAGAAGTGGGAGTTCCCTTTTATAAGAGGGGTGAGGGGCACCTTTGGAAAAGCTTGAAATATTATTTTATAATAAATTCATATTCGGTTTCTAATGGATTCAAAGTGGATTATTTAAAGGTTAATGTAGGTATCGGTCTAAAAGCACTCAACGAATAGGATTTAGATAGGTTTGGGTTACTATATTAACCTTATCTTTAAGTATTAAATCTTAGTTAATTAGTTTCCCTTTTACAATGTCTCTTTGTATTTTTATATGATATGGTTAATAAAAATTCTATATAGATACAAGATACCCCCAAAGTGGTCCATTAATGATACACCTATCATGATATAAGTCTCGTGGATGAACCATAGATTTTTAGGAATTAAATATCAATTAATAATATAATATTTGTTTTAAAAACTCTTTTATGTCAATTTTCACACTATTCAATAATTGATTTTTGTAAAAATTTAACACAATTATTACATAGAAATATGTAAATTAAATAACTCCTAACATGTCATAGTAACCTATAAAATTAGTGTAATTCATAAAAAGTATAAAATTATATTTATATGGGTGTTTATAATATCAATTATTTTAATTTTTCACTATTATGGTAATTACTGCATCATCATTTCCGCCAATACAATGACTACGTGTTAACTACAATTTAAAATAATACTATTTTATTACTATTGTGAAATGTATGATTTCAAAGAAACTCTTCATTTCGTATCGGGTATGCTATCGAATATAGAAACCCCTTTAAAGTAAAATCAATATTTATTTTGTAAATATTAATAAATATGAAAATGTTTTATTATTTATTTACCTGGGATGTTACATTATGTATAATGACCAACATTGTATTAAATGGTAAAAATATATTCAAAATATACTTTAAAACCACTCAAATTCATAATTTATCAATATGAATTATTTTGATTAAAGAAGATGTTTTTAATTAAAATTTAGTAATTTTCACTATTCATCAAAATATAAAAGTTATCTGAAAAGTACCAAAATTTCCCCCTAGGCTAAATTTGATATTCATAATCCAAAAATAAAGTCCTTTTGAGAGATAATATTTAAAAAAAATTAAAGAGTAGGTCTTACTATTCATAATGGCTAGTTTGATTTGGTTATGGTGTGTGTTAGAACTCGAAGTTGCGTACAACACACGCTACTGTTTTATTCAAAGAGAACCGTACCATGGAATTTTGGGGTGTTTCATTGTAAATTTTTGATTTCCCCATTCTAAAAAGTAAATTTATTTAGTCAAATTGAATATATAAAAGTTTCAAATATTGGATTTAAAAACGCATCACTATTACAAGTTTGTAAAAGTCCAATACAAAAGACGAATTTGTTCTTATAATATGGATTCTAAAATTATAAGGATTATACAAAGTTCAAAATTTAGTTAATATTATTCATAACTTCTTTTGAACAGCTTGTTTGGTAAGTCATGGTGCGCTTGAACTTGGTGTTGTGTGTAGTTCAAGTTATTGAATTATTTTGAAGAAATAACACACTCTGAAATCTTGGGGTGTTACAATACTCGATTTGAGAAACTATAGGTAGCATCAGACCCGACTATCATGTCCTGAGAGGTGCATCCATGATCTTTGGTATGGGGCTTATTCATTGATAGATGTTCGGGGAGATGGGTATTGGATATTACTCAATAAGGGAAGCCTGAGGAGTGTGGACCAATTTATGAGAAGGATATGGCTCAATACTTGGAAGAACATATCAGGGTGGGTGTATACGATTACATGGAGACTGGAAAAGGTGCACATTGAATCAAATCCCAATGGGAGAGACATGGAAGATTGAATGGGAAGGAAACAAGAGGCTTATGATCCTATCCTTTCTCTGATTCACTCAGTCCTACAACTCATATGACAACTCACAATTTAAAGTCATGTGTTATGGATGATGGTGCAAGGTATATTCACATCACATTGGTTGAACGATGAGGAATCACTCCTTATCCCATGGACTTACATAACTTTTACCAGACCATGGTTTTTGGAATGAAGGAATAAGCAATGTCATTTGAGATTGAGGTGGAGGAGATGTAAGTCGAGGTGTCCACATTAGTGTGGACATGGATTGAAGAAAAAGATGATGGCATGCTGATGAAGAGAAGAAAATGTAAGGCCAAAACTAGATGAAATACCACTCAGGGGAACATGAAATCACTTCACACATGCTTGGAGGGCCACATGAGAGAGAGGTTCATGAAGAAAGAATCCTCACAGATAAGGGATTCCCGAATCTCTGGTACTTCTGAAAGAGAAGGGGATTCATGAAGAAAGGTACTTCATGAAGAATGGAAATAAGTGTCTTTAAGAAGTGAGGTGCTTAATGATGAAAGATAAACCATAAGAGGCATGGATTCTACATATTCTTCGGGGGTGCTTCATGAAGGTTGAGTGCTCAGTGATGTCTCGAGTGCCCAAAATGGACTCCTACCTCCATGATCCTTGTTTAGCTTTGTGGAGGGAATCCCCTCTTGAAATAGAGGGAAATCATAACAAAGGGAAATCATGTTTTCGATGCTCAGCTACCTTGGGTGATTCCTTTTCCTTGCTGTTTTTTAGAGGAAAATGTTGATTCATGAAATTACAGCTTATAAGGAAAAAGGTTAGGGTAATGATGGTTATATGGGGTGAGCCTACTATTTACAGGAAGTAGTTCCTTGTAAGTATTGCAGGCATGATGAAAAGGAAATCGTGATTTGTGAAATGAGGTAGCGGTATTGTAATCGTGGATCCTTCTGTCAAAACATCCCTATGTTCATTGTGCCCATCGGACTCACGAAGGCTGCCTATATTACTCTGTGGTGGTCATGGAGCAGTCTGCCCTACTGGTATCATGCCATTTGTGTTGATGTGGGAGCATTATGATAGAGTTTATCTATGCAGTCCCTTTGGGTGTTTTTTGTTGGTAAGGGTTAAATATTATCCCAAATGGTGGTGGCCACCATTGATCCATCTTTGGCATATATTTTGGCACCAAAACATGTATAGATAGAGTTAGTAGAAAATGAATTAGATTAGAAAAATGATATGTTTTAAAAGGAAACAAATAATGGAATTATAGAGTATTATGAAATATAATTTTCCAAATAAAATAAGTTTACGTAGAAGAATAAGACTAACTAGATGAAATGTAGTTTCAAAATATAAAGACGGAGAAAGAGACAACATAGTATGCAATATCTGAAATGATAATTTTATAATGAAGTTGATGTCAATTTAGGCACATAAATATTTGAAAAATAAAAATCAATAAAATATGAAAATAATTTCCAGAAACATATTCCAAATTATATTTAGAAGAAAAAAATAACCCCAAAAAACCATCAAGAAAAATAGAAATAAGAAACATAGGTATGATAAATCAAAAGTGACATCCTTAAATAGAGATGATGATAAAATTTGAAATCCAAAGGATTTTCTCATATATTAATGTGGAAAACAATGTATAATTATGAGATAATGAAAAAGAAAATATAAATAAATAATAATGAGGTGTTATAAGGTCTTTGAGATATTGAAAATAGAAGAATAAACAATTTTTTTTAAATACATTGTAAGGTAAAATTCAAATGGAAAATCAGAAGTAGCGATAAATTTATATTTCATAATAAATGATCATAATTATATGAATAATTTAATATATAGTTAAAAGTGAACTAGAATCAATGATAAAAAAACCACAATCTACAAGTTTAAGAAAAAGGAATAAGACCAAACCAGTTGTAAATGTATCTTAAAAAGAGTAAAAAATATGGCAAAACTAAATGCAAAATTCAAAATTCTAATGGAGAATCTCACAAGCATATAACAAGTTGGAAAAAAATTCATTGAAGAAAAGTTAATTATAAAAATAGATGGAAATAAAATACAATTTTATTGAAATGTTAAAGCTCTCAGGTATAAGAATACTAGATTCAAAAGGAATAACAACAATATGAAATACGAGAATAATGATGAATAGAGAAGAAAAAAGACAATATTATCATATAAATTTGGATTAAATAAAAAATATATAAAACTAAAAATTAAATGATAGATACACATTGAAAAACTATAAGAAGAAAAAAATATTAATATGAAAAATTAAAAGTATAAAAAGGTTGCAAAAAATGAAACAAAACTAGAAGTAATGTAATTTATTAGTTGTCAAAGCCAAAATAAACAAGAGTTATAAAAAGTAAGATTTCAAAAGAAAAAAAATTGAAATTGAAGGAATAATTCAAATTTTTATGTTCAAATAATTAGATTATAAAAATTAAAATAAAACATAACTAGAATATAATTCTAATAAAACTAGAAGAGGCACTTGATATGAGATGAATTAATAAGAAATGGATTTAAAAGTAATTATAGACAAGAATATTCTAGAAGATATAACATAAATTATATCATAAACTGAATTATAAAAATAATACATAAAAAAGGTCACATCAGAAGTGATAATATAGAAGATTATATTAAGAATATAGAAATATTATTAGATACATGTGTAAGAGAAAAATAGTTCAAAAAATAATAATTATAATAAAAACATATGAATACTATGATATAAAATTATAATTGTAAAATAAAAAAAATCAAAAAAATCAAAATATAAAATATTAATGAATAAAATGTAACATGTGAAATGTAGTAGTTGAATCTAAACTAGACAAGAAACAAGACGTAGTAGTTCAATCTGAAGTAGAACTATAATCCAGAAACTAGAGTCATAACAAAGTGATTGTTTACGCTAGGGAATATGTAATGGTAGTAGAAGAAAGAAATATAGAAGTTAAATACAAAAATTGAAAAAAAAATCTATAAACATGAGGATATTAGTTTAATCTGTATTTCATATAAATACAATTAAAAGTAAAAGTCCTAATTTTTACCCAAAAATTGATTAAGTTTCCAATGTTTCAAAACCTGACATGTGACCTCAGATTTTAGAGAAACATTTGGATAGAAATTGTGGAATAATTTTTCACGTTAATAAATAGATGAATCATAAATTTGACAAGTGTTGACCTCACAATCTGAAACTTCTTTTCAATAATTTACTCGTTGATGCACATTTTTTATGAATTTGAATTCTAATAAATATATTTTTTCAGTCACTCCAACAATAACGTTTGTCAAATTGATTTGAGGTATATTAATTCATGTTATAAATTGATAAAAATTTTATTTCATATGATTTCATGAAAATTTGAATTTGATTTATATGTTTTTACTCATCGACAAAAGTTTTTTTTACTTTTAAATTAATAATAATGCACTTTTTTTTATGTCATGAAAAAATAAATTCAAATTGGCATGGGATCTATAGAAAACTGTATGAAATTAAACGAAGAAAATTTTACTATTATTTTTCTACAATAAGAGGCTATTAATACCAATTTCACAACTATGATTATTTTTTAATTTATAAAAACACATGGGTCATTTTGAAAAAACCACAATTTGGATTGTTGTGTGGTCTATTATAGAATAATCTTGTAAAATCCTAGGTAATTGTAAGATGATTATTTCTTATTTTTATTAATATTTTTTAATTAGATACTTATTTTACCAATATAGTTCTGTTATGTATGATATCATACTTGACACTTAACAATGGGTTTCTATGAAATATGACATTTCACAAAAGATTTAGTTATATAGAAAAATGATTCCTTATTATTATTATTTTAAATTATAGTTATAAAAAATAAACTATATTTTAGTGAATAAAAAACTATATATTTTATGTTTACACATGTTTATTAAATATTTTTACTTTCTTCCAATAAATTTTAGATGCATAAAATAAGAATAAATCGAATTTTCATCATAAAATACTAACATAATTTTAAAAGGTATTTTTACAAATTTTGATGGAAGACCCATTTTTAATATTTTTGTTTTCACTTTTATATATTCTATTTTAGAAAATAAACTTTTTTTTGGAAGAGTGTCATCAAAATTTATATTTCTTGAATTTTTGGTTTTTTTCTGATTAAATTCATATTTTAATAAATAGTGAAAAATACTGCATTTCATTTCAAAAACCTCATTTTCATATAACATATTTATATTTTTATATTAACCAATTACATGGTTTTAATGTTAAATTATATTATGTTTTTAAAATTTAATTTAATGTAGTTTATTGGATGCTATTACAAATTAAAATTCAATTGAAATACTATGTGAATTTTTGAATATTTCACGTAAAAACCCCATTCTCTCGACCAATCAATAGGATTAGTGTAAAACCTAATTTAACAATATATATGAATTGAATTTTAAAAAATTGAAAAAAACGGTTGTCATCAATAAGAAAAATTTGGTTCAATAGGATGAAAATAATATTTTTGCAATAGTAACTTTAGTATTTTATTAACCTTGGTTAAAGGTAAATATGTTCATTAAAGTAAAAAACCGTATTATAATATTTTAATATTAATCTAAAACATTTCAAAATACTATTGGATATGTTCTTTAGACTATGATAATCCATGGGCTGAATGTTTGGACTTTGTAAGTGACTTGGGTGGGACTATGACACGTTTACTATTTTATTTAAAGTAACGGAAAATATGTCCTAAATATGTATCTTCTTACTAAATCAATTTTAATGTGGGTTTATGAAAGTGATATATTCTATTATAAATATTGTTTTAATAATATAAAAATATTACTGGAAAAATGGTAATTGATTTATAATTTTTAACAATGATATAATCTAATTTAATTATGACACAACGATGATGCAACAATATATTTATTAAAGAATGATTTAAATAAATTACTTTTTTAAAATTAAAATAAATATAATTTGAAATATTTTATGCCATACAATAATTTTATGATTTACTATGACATGTTATGATTGATTTAATGTATTCTTTTTGAAGGAATCAAGTTGTTATGAGCTTTTAAAAAAGCCATGTATTTAATAGTGTACAAATTGAAATAATTTATAAGTGAAAATATAAAATATTAAATTAAATGATTTAAATTTTATAAAAATCTAATATTTGAGAAAAAAATTTATATAAGACCGTAAATTTATTTAATGACTCATTAATTGTTCATATGGCGTTATTTGGTATGTATTTTAACCCACAAAGTGTAAATTACTTTCCAAAATGGTACGGGTTAAAAGAGGGTTAAAACATAAAATATGGATTAAAAAAATATCCAAAACATTTATAATTTTTATTGGATGGTTCTATTTCTAGCCATCATAATTATATATTATTACTAAATATGTTTTGTCCCATTTGGAATAAAAATTTAATTTATATTAATTTAAAACATTTAATAATTCCAAGGGATCCCCTCTCTTATACTATAAAAAGGCTCCCATTCCACTCTATTCATTAAACATCAAAAACCTTTTGGATTGGTAAATATATGTTCTGACACATTATGATAGTGTTTACTAATATTATTGATTCTTTATTTTAGGTAGAACACCCTCCTTAGTGGAGTTATGTTTTTAATAATGGTTCTCATTTGATGAAAATGTAATGTTTCTTTAAGTATTTCTATTTTATCTATTCTTACAACCCCATCACATATTATTATTCCAATATGGAATAATAACTCAATTATCCAAATAATAACAATATTTTATTATGTTAATATCATCACCTATATCCATCTCCACATCCATTAAATGAGAAGGTAATTAATCATTTGTGCGTACGGGTGAACTATCACCTCCACGGACTGATATAATTCTTTTTCCATAACTATCTCACATGACTGGTTATAAAAATGGAATTAATGTTCATATGTTATATTAATTAAAATTTAATCATTATATGTAAATAATATATCAATTACTTTTATAATTTCCATGCGCATAAAAATGATAACATCGTTTGTGCTTACATGTGGACTCTCAGCTCCACAAAGTGATGTGACTCATTTTTATTCATTATATCACTTGTATGATTTATGTAAGTATATTTAAATGATAAATGAAATATTAATGATTTTATTATCATTCTGGAAAGGTAAAATAATACTTACCTTCTTTCCATAATGATAATTGAAAAATGGAAAATGTTACTCATTTGTACGTACAACTTATCGTCTCCATGATTATAATGTTTTTCATTATTCATAACTATATGTAATGGATAGATATAAAAGTATAATTTATTTATAAAAATGGTAAAAATGTAATGAAATTTATTACCCAGACACTGGACTTATGACTACTTAGACTATTGATATCATACCATGTTTATTTTTTCATTTCAAATATTGAATATCGACAAAACGTCCAATATAAACTAAAATAATTGTGTAATTTTTAAAAAATGATAACAAGTGATAGAAAAGGAAAAATAGGAATGAAAAAGTTTACTAATAAGTTATAAATTAACCAATGTTTATTATTTAGTAAGAATAAGAAACATACGTGATAAATCAAACTCTAGGTAAGGGATTTCGTCACAATATCCTTTTTAATTGATCAAGAGATGGCCTAGAAATGATGAAGAACTGAGAGATTCATGTGGAATTTGGTGAACGAGATCGTTGTGGGAGTATGGTGCCTTGGGAGTAGTTGTTGTGTTCTGTTGTAATACATCACTCTTCTAAGTGGAGTATTTCCTAGATATGTCATCCAGTGATGGTTTTGATCATCGTTCTTCTTGACATTCGTGTTTGGTTCCATTAGAAGAGTTTAAATACACCACCAATTTAAGGTTGTTAGGGAGAAAATTTCTGCAAAGTCCTTGGAGGAATGTTGTGTGGATGCTTTTGATAAGGTCGATCAAGGTTCGTCCATTCTTTGATGTGAGGGCGCTGTTATAACCCCATGTATATTATGTTTTTCCCAGTTAAATGAAAATCACACTAGTAGTGTCGCTAGAATGAAAAGGGGAATAAATTGTGTGTTTTTATAACATTGGAGGTATCGTGGTAGTGATGTTGTGTGATTTATTCTTGACAGGTTCCCAATGGTTACACTATTCCTACCGATCAAGGAAATATTCAGTGTTGATGATCACGGGAGGTTTTACATCCGTGTGATGGTATAATTGTTCGGGTTTCGGAAATATATTGTTACAGATAGGGATTCTTAGTTTACTTCTCGTTTCTCGCTAGGTCTATAGATTTATTTGTGGACAAAGGGGCTTTTCATAATATCTTACCACCCCCAGTTAGATGACCATTCAGATTGCATGATTCTGGTGCTGAAGGATATGCATTGGGCATGCATTAGGAATTTCACAGGTTCTTGAGAAATACACATACCCTTGGTTCAGTTACCATATAATGATAGATTTCAGGCTTCTATTTAGATGTCACATTTTGAGACTTTTTACGGTAGACCATGTCGATCATCCCTGTATTGGATGGAGGTAGAAGAGGAAGCTATTCTGGGACCTCATCATTTCCAGAAAACCACTGAATAGCTTTTGTTGATTCAGAAGCGGATGGATGCTGCAAATTCTCATCTTAAATCTTATGTTGATCGCCGCAGGTGAACTCTAGATTTTGAGGTTGGGGATTGGGTTTTCTTGTGTGTTGCAATGAGGTTGGGACGCAAGAGGATCATGAGGCTTGATAAGCATTCCCTAAGATACATCATACCGTTAGAGGATTTATAGAGTGTAAATATAGATTCCTATCAGTTGTATTAACCTCATAGGTATTGGGCTATGAAGGAAATCTTCCATGATTCTCAGTTGTAACGTTACTTTTCAGACCTGTCTCATGATTTTCAGCATGAAGAGGTGGAGTTACATGTTGATTCATCCTTTGAGGAGAATCCTATTCAAATGGTGGACCATAGAATGAAGGTTCTCCATGGACAATCTCTTCTTTTAATATGGGTGTTATGGTAGCACGATCGAGTTCAGGATGAGACCTGGGAGATGGATACTGACGTACGATCATCGGGGATGGAGTTAATCTTTTATTTTTTTCTTCACCACCCTTGGAAGGGAAATTTAGGGATGAATTGATTTTATGGGGATGTTTATAAGAACACAATTCATCCATTATAGTAAGATTCATGTATTATAGGATGTGTTTAAGTTAGTGAAGGAAAACAGATTGTTACACACCATGTGTATTTAGGCACATGTCGTCTATGTTGGGTTGCACGACTTGTAATCCCAGTACATGGCCATGTTATGGTCTATCCTGATACTATACGGACATGACATGTAGTCTCTAGAATATTCCTTGGAGCTTTTTTATTGATTAAATCATAAAGATTCATTGTTTTGGTGTAAAAGGACAGAGGCTCTCTTGCGTTAATAAAAAAGCAATGTCAAAAAATATTTTTCCTCTCCAATCTATGTCTAAAATCCTATTCGATTTCCATCAGAGGCTCTCAAACCCAATCAGCAAGGTATTATTTTATATTGAGATGTTCATTGTGTTTTTTTGCCTTGAAGGAGTTATTCAGGGTTGTGAGTTTTTCATCTTTTTGTATATCTATATCATTATTTATTGAATTTTAGGTTGTAATTGAAATATAAGAGTCATACTATGATGAGATAGAAGGTATTGTTCCTTTCAATCAATGTCAGGTTATTTATATATGTCGTAGTTCTGTTGGACCATGTTTTGTGTGTAACCTTAAATGGAAATTAACCCTTTCTTTTTATTAATGATGATTAGGGAATGAATTAAATTAATTTAAACAGGTTTTATATTTTTCGTTTGATTAAGGGACACATCGTGGGTGTGATTCACTCGAATGACTTTTTATGGCCATTTGGACAAGGTTTTTTATGAGGCATGCATTTTTTCCCTTATTGGGTCGTTAAGTATGAATTACATTTATAATGAATGTGAAATTTTTATGAATTGTGACTTATTTTATTAAGGGTTTTGGATTAGTGGTTTCCCCTTCTCCCCATGTTATTTCTATTATTAATTAATCCTTTTGATACTTTAATTCACTTGTTTCTTATTATGTGTGATACCCACATGAGTTTTTTTTATTTTTACCTTGTAATAGTGTAGTTTGCATTTATTTAAAATGATGATATACTGGGCTCGACCATATTGGCTGCTATTCCTGCAGGTGTGGATTTGTTAGCTCTATAGGCAAGGATTTTTTACGCCCGCAGTTGAGGATTTGTTATGCCCACATGTTATGATTTGTAATGCATTCAGGTAGAGATTTTCTACACATATGGGTGAGATGCCGAATTGAATAGTGAAATCGAATGAATTATTACACGTCTTCCAAGGAAAAACAAAATCTTGTATTACATCTTTCCATTACTTGTTTAGATATCCTTCTGAGGTACCTGTTGAGAATTCTTTATATTGGGTATTGGCGGGATTAGTCTGAATCTCGAGACTTATAAAATTCAATGTAATTTAGTGGTTCAACTGATCATAATGAATTAAGATGGAAAATAAGACTTGTTGTATTGTAAACCTTGTGGTATATTCTAGTTTTCTGCTTTTCCATTTTGTATAGTACATATTTCATATAATCACTAAGAGATATGCACAGATCCTGGGTGGCTTCCTACTAGGATTTATTTCTCACACCCTATTTGGCTCAAGATTTTGGGCACAAACATATTCTATTTTTATAGGTGTCTATAAGGGGCAAGTTCCCTTCTATAGGTACATGAGATGTTGTTTAGGATATAGATATCATTTGACTGAGCCTAAGATTGAGATGCTAATTATTTTTCCCTGTTTCTTTTTCTTTTGTAACATATATTGTGGATTAATGTAGTGTAATTGTCTGGATGTTTTCTTATAACATAGTATATTGCATCATTTTTTCTATGAAATGATTCCTGTAATTTACCTTATCTGTCTTCTGATGTTTATTTCTGATTTTTTTTTTACTGCTTTGGCTATTATATTATTATTTATTCCACTATGTTACACTCTATTAATTAGGTCTTTCATTCCCCATTATCACACCCTAGGCCCACACTGCTAGTCGACAGCTTCCAGCATTTGGGGAAATGTTATTGAGGCCATGTGACCAACATGGTATGGGGAACTGGTAGATTTGAATCTATATCCAGGATGTTACACAAATCGTAGTATTGATCCAAGATACAAAACCATCACTTAGTAAATAAATTATTCTATAATTACTATTCAAAAACATTCTATAACTATTGAATTATATTTTTGAATATATATTATTAATTAAATAGAATATAGAAAAATATAAAATTTAATATAAAAATGAAATTACCTTGTACAGAAATAGTTTCTCATTTATTAATGAGGACCAATAGATTTCACACCTACCACCACCAAATATGACTCTTACTCGATAGATGTTAAGAAACCACTAGGTATCTCATCCATTCTATATCACCAAAAAAAATTTCATCAATTATAAGGGGCTGATCCATGAAAATATGAACAACAAACTAATCGGTATGCTTTTAATAAAACCACAAAATCTATGAATACTAGTCCCCCAGTGGATGGTATATAGGGGACTCTCTTTTTTAGAAAACCAAACATCAGATTTTCACTTCCCCTTTAACAATATATTCCATGTGTTTGTTGTTAATGAACTATAATCACTGCAGAAAGTGACCCTCATGTATACGTCATATTAAAAACCTAAAAAGAATTAGAAATATATTCATTAGTAAAATATGAATTAGAAATATTGAAAAATTGGAATGAATAAAATTTCATAACATGATTTTCACTATGTCCTACTTGCATGGGGAAAAAATATTAAATTTCTTATAATTAGATGATTACAAGGGATATAAATAGATTAAAAATATCATTAATCAACAAAAATTTTCAGAATTATAATAAATTCATAATTATATAAAAATGTTTACAAACTTTTCACTAATGTCCTAAAAATATTATATTCTGATAATGACCTATAAAGTTTTTTAGAATGGTCCCTTAAACATGACTATATGGATGAATGACCATCTGATATATGTTAGAAAACTTGTGAATGGTCAGGTCATCTAAACATATGGACCTCTTAACACTCATATGTTGAACCATATGTAGATATAAAATTATAATTGACTTGATTCCTCCATAGAAAAAGAACATCAACTATCTTCACCTCGATCCTAAACTCATACCTCTAACTGAAATTTAGATGAGCATTATTTTTATGATAATACATCCATATCTATGAGAATAAAATAATATAAACGAGGTTTCACATCCCAAAATATCCTACATGAATTCTTATTCTAGGGAAAACCTCAAAACCCCTCAAACCCAGAGAATTCACTAGTATTTTCACCGTAATTCCTTACATACCCATGTCAAAATGACGATTGATTACTCTTTTGTATTTTCTAAATTACTACCATGGTGATATTACCATCATATTTTTGATTCCTTATATATTATATTTATCTCTCTTTTTTTCACATAGTATTTTCCTAATGAAATAATACATTAGGTTGGTATTATTCCTCCATGAATGGATGGATGGGATTTTATCCATGTGAATAGTGCATTGGTTTTTATGATAAAGAACATAGTTCCATTAAACCCTTACAATATCCTTAAGTTATAATTCATCCATACCATCTCTTTATCAGCATGAATTTCATTTACATAGTATATTTCCATTGATGAAAATGTAATATGATTTTGAAACATAGATGACATTTTAATAGTGATTCCTATAAACGTAATCATTAAACCTCTTATATATTTATTTTTATAAATTTCATCATTAAAATTTAATTCCATAAATCCTAGAAATGGTTCAAACATTATATAATATATGGGTTAATAATTTGATCCTTCAAAATACAAAATATTTCACTTCACATCCTCCTATTGTACTTTCCCTAAAATCTCCACAAAATGACACAAAATTAAAACCTAATTTGGAATGATTGGCTAAGTGAAACAAATTGCATACATGAATCTTCTGATCACTGATTCATACCATACATTCTTTATTTATTATTCTTTAACATCATTTTTTGGAACATTTTAATTGGATTAAATGATTTTATGTAAAGGAGGAGTTGAGGACCGATTACTTCTAGTCACCCCAAATCATTCCATGATCTTTTGGATATAATCCTTCGAAGATTGAACCAAAGTATCATGTTTCCTATCACTCTCAATTTTAATCCACAATATATTATTTTAATATCCATGATATTAAATATCAAATCATTTATACATATCACACATCAATAGTTCGATTTATTTAACCTTCTGATCTAGCATTTAGTATTTCATACACATGAAAATGTAATATATTTAAGGGAATATATTCCCATATCTTATGGTAAGAGATGAAATGTATTTCACCTTCCAGACCAATCCTCTAACATATAACCCCATTATCATGTAGACCATATAAACCCATAATTAGGTTTTTAGAAAAAATACCATGTTCAGATTCCCAAATTTCAATGCACCAATTAGTTTTATCATGTAAATATCCTCCTCCAACTCACTATAAAGGGAGGATTTCTTCACATTCGTCTTCTCTATATACATATATTCATATGAAACCATACGTAAAACTATTTATATGGTTTAATTTGTACCTAATAGTGAGAATATTATCACAAAATATAGTCATTCCTTCTATTGAAACCCCTTCATTACTAGTTGTTCCCTCAATACATTCTTTCCATCAGATTCTTCTATAATTTTGTATGAAAAGATGTTATCAAGATCCTTTTAACCCAATATTACTTCCTTCATCAACTATTTTATGTAAAATTTAATTGAATCCATTTCCTCAATCATGGATAACTCCGACTATATATAGTAACTAAGAAAATATATGTCTATTGGATTGTTATGTTCTCTTGTGTCCATTAGGAGTACTAAGTTCATACCATCCCTATAACATTAAACTAGTATCCTTATTCTGTTAGATCTTCCCAACTCAATCATCTACTCTTAGAAACATATATTTTTAATTTTTATTGGTACTTCAACATTATGTACTTTTTCATCAAGGGAATAAAAATATGGTGTCCCCACTTGATCATTTTAATCTCTTGAGATTTATATTCTTTATAATGTTTTTTATTTTAGACTTCCGGTGCCTTGTGTATCTATATATGAGTTCTTTGGTTTTGATGAGATAACGATACTATAACCATCCTATAAATTAATTGTTGATTCTATTTAAAATTCACACTCCATTTGTGTGTGGATTTTCTATACAAATGTTTCAAAAAATAAAACATCCAAACTTTTAATGATTTTTTTCATTCACCATCGCATAAGGGCCTTGAAAAATTATCAACTCCATTACTAAGAATAAATCTATTTTTGATTTAGAATCATGTTTCTGCAAGGCCTTATTATTTAAAAGTAATTATTCAAAAATGCAAGACATTGAGATAATGAATTTTTTTTCATTGTAAAGTCATGTGCTCCTCTAGATGTTCCTGCCAATGTATCCATGTTGGACGTATTTTAGAAAGATAAGTTTTCTAGCTGAGTTCCTCTACCCAAGTATCCATAGGCATTCTGGTGTGCAGTCTTATAGTCATAGATTTCCATATTGGATACATGTTTATAAATTAATCCACTATATTCTACTACATAGTTCCGGGAATCGACTTTTCAATCCTTACAAATTTCTTCTGGTTAAAATGATGGATTTGTTTCTCGTTTACTAACCATGTTTTTTCCATTCAAATTAAATTTAACACCAATTTTAATTCCATTTATTCTAATTTGTTACATGAAATAAAAACATCTAATACATCAAGAATACACTTAAATAAGCAAATATATAATTTCCTTATTGCATCATCAATGAATTTAAGAGAGTGAATACAATTATCATTGTACCGAATGATGGTGGGTATGAAAATTTATAAGTGTACAGGATCCAACTTCTAATTCCTGGGTTTTTTAAAATATAAATAGAAAGATAATATTTTTTTCAGAGCACAAAACATTCAATCATTTTTAAATCATTTTTCTCAAACATCAATATTACTTATTTCTTTAGAGCCTTTTTTCTTCTTGGTGGGGTTATCATAATTATATTTCTAAAGATATGAATTATCAGAAGATGAACAATATATCATTATTGTTTTGTCTAAAATTAGGGTCATGTGAAGCCCCCACCCCATTACTCCTTCTACAATCACAATGGAGACCCAAGTCACTTTTGAGGAAATATTTTGAAGGTAGTGAAAAAAATTTCACAATTAAATTTTCCAACATCAAGAATACTCTTATGTAGTTAAGGATGGTGGAAAACATCTTATCTCTTCAATAATCCATCATTCATCACCTAAAAGTTTACCTACACTTTGTAAAAACATCTAGTACGTCCTAGGAATGAATGTTTCTGAACATTATAGATACATAATTACTTATCCACATCGATAAACAGTTGGATGACAATAGGATTTAGAGTCCATCACCTAACTTACCCATAATAAAATATCTTAGAATGTAAATACTGTTATCGTACATTTAATTAATCAAATATGAAATACCAATTATTGACGCATCTCATGTGTTGTCATTAAAGTTTTTTTAATATATATTGATAAATCCACTTTTCCATCATTTATATCAATTCAGATTATGTTCACTCGACTATCATAGACTCATCCACTATTTACTATTTCGAATCATATTTACCAATGGTTTATTCCAGTATATTTTATTAAATTGATTTTAAGGTCCTAATCAATCTGTGTTAAGGGAACTACTTGTTTTCAATTAATCACTGATTCCTCAATGTAGTTCATAGAGTATTACACAAAATATATCATCAGACATGAGAACTATTTTCCCAATATATTTACTTATAGATGTAACCATCGTATCCCAACTATTTTAAACTAAATAAAATAATACAAAAACCATTACATCATTTGAAAATGTTACCTTTACAAATTAGATCATCCCCCAAATAATGTTGGTGTCAATAAAGTGATATGTTGTTATTTCAACTTTAAAAAATAATAACCTGAAATTTATCATTACATGAAGAATATTTTATGGGTCATTTTTTTTCATTCATGTTCTCTAACATAATACAAAAAAACTGATATATTATTCTTTTTTTCAATTACTGAAAGGAACATTCATTACAAAGGATAGTCTTATAATATTTACCATCATTCTCTACACATTCATTTATCTATATTTCCCCATAAACACATATTTTACACCTGATAGGGGAACCTCTAACACATTCAAAATTAGATATTCTTCAATTTATATTCTCAAACATAAAAAAATATAATCTATAAAATATATCAACATGGATCATTCCTTTCTCTAATTCCATGCCTAAACCACTACCACGGTAAAAAAACATGATCTCCAATTAAATCTCACAGATAAAACTATTTTGGGATTCATGTCATGAAAAAACAATAAATAGTTCTCTATCATATTATGAAACTATCAGATCTATGGATTTCATTCCACCAAATTTTCTCACACAAGAAACTATATATAGTAAAAAACTAACCTTCAGATGTTATATTACCCTTTTACTATGTATACTCAAATCAATTCATAAATGAAAACTACACACCACAAAAAGTATTCCCCACAAACACACCTCAGTAAAAATAGAAAAGCTAATTCAAATATTCTTGACCATAAAATAGTTAATGAAAAGACAGAAAATCGAGACAGAAAAAAATGTTCTAGTTTTCTTTGGACTATGATCTTCTTCAAAGGGGGAAAACAGACTACTACTTTATTTTTTAAAACCAGATCAATATTGGTGATAGAAACATATTACAAAGACATATAGTCCTCATAATATTCATCGATTTCCTATAAATTAATATTTAAACTATTTTTTTACATAGATTACACAGAATGACCCATATACATATATATTTAGCACATAAATTCAATAATGTTAAACAAGATCCCTTGAAATCCCTGATCTAGAGAAAATACCATCTCAGCTATGTTTCCAAACATGTGTCCCATAACATTTTTGAATCTTAGGGATTTACCTGTGTTAATTCATGGAACCATCAGTAGATGTGAACTCTTAATGGACCTACTTCCATTTGAAAAGAATAAATCCCCTTAACATATCATCATGGCTAGCCTCATACCTGTGATGTTATTCCATGTGAATGTATTCATAATGCTAAAATTTTTGATGATATGAATAAGGATGCACATATTCACATATTTAAGGGTACTATCATGACCATAATGACAACCATCCCTGTCCTGGATAGGAATAATTTCATGCCCCCGACACTAGAGCCCGAGTTCACTAGAGATGAATATGCAACCCCTTCCAACTCAACTACAGGAAATTATCATGTTAACATAAAAATAAACATCATTTAATATTTACTATAACATAATGCGTAATGTGATTGAATAAAAAAATGATCCATATAATATAATTCTTGAATATGAATAGAAACTACTCTCAGATGGTGGAGGTTGTTGTCCCTTCATCGTCAACGTAACCAATAATTGACCAGGTCATCATAGATGTGATGAGGGAGATTAAATATTAAACAATCCAACCACCATAATAAATATTTTTTTTAATTTTGATAAATTACATAAATATTAAAATTTTAAAAAGTAAACTTTTTATCATAGTAACAAATAATATATAAAAACACATGAGAAAATTATAAATTAATAGGGATGTAAATATTAAATAATATAATTTCTTTCTATAGTTTTCTGTGAACCACCTCCCAATGTAAGGGTCCCCAAAGGGGCCAAATCAATGATTTTATATATTTATTTATATAAAAAAACATTCCTCTATAAAATATGACACTGACTATTTTGAAATAGAATGACACGTTTGGAAGATATTTTTATTTTTAATTCAAAATACATTATTATTTATAACATTACAAATCTAAATAAATTAATATTATTTATTTAAGTAATCCTGATCTAAATAAAAAAGATGACTTTCATATAATTCCATTATTCTCTCAGTGTGATCATTTACACCTCTAGACATTAGTGCTAATAAGAATATAATGTAGACGTAAAGAAATGAACAAAATATAATAAATTTGAAATGTGGGGAATGAAAATAGAAAAGTATCTAGGAATATAGATATAAAAATTGTAGTATATTTGAAAATTGAAATGAGTAAGAAAGAATATTGAAGAAGAAATAAATAAAAGTGGTTTTTTTTAAAGAAAGAGTATACATATAAAGAAGCATAATAGATGTTGGAGGTGATGTCAATGGAGAAACAATAGAATTAGAAAAATATTAATGAATAACATTGAATAATACAAAATCTATAATCACACTAAAAATTAGATGAAGATAATGAACCAATAACATTATTAAATAATTAGGAAAAAATGAAAATTAAAACATAGATATCATAAATTAAAAGTAAAATTTTCAACTAAATATGAATCTAAAATGTGAAATATTAAAGTTATGATCAAATTTAAATTTGGGGAATGATTGGATGTAGAGTAAAAAGTAGAAATGAAAATATGAAATTGAAAATGTTTGTTCTAGAATTCATTATATAGATTTGAAAATTGAAGAAACAATTGTGAAAAATTTAAAATGGTTGAATACTTTAGAAAAAAGTATCTTTAAATTAATATTACACAACATATGAATAGGAATTTATTAATAATTTCAATCAAAAAAGAAATCAAATGTAGAAGAAGAATATGACGTAACCTAAAATGGGAAACTAGAATAAATGTTTAAATAAAAAACTAAAAATCAAAAATAGAAGGAGGAAGTTTAACTAAAAAAATGTTTTATATACCCCGTAGGTTAATCATGAAATTTAAAAAATAATCACATATCCAAGTATTGGATGGAAAATATCAAAATAATAGTACAAGAAGAATAAAAAATGCATTATTTAGATGTAATAATAAAAATAAAGGGATTATCAAAAATGAAGAAAGAGTATGTACCCAAATAAAGAAATTTTGATGATATTGTGTTTATGAACTATAGAGGAAAAGGAATAAAACAAAACTGTAATTAGAATAATAATATAGGAATTGAAGATGAAGGAAAAATGAAAAATAAATTTATAGAGTAAAGGAAAAATAAAAAAAATCAATTGTAAAAAAAATAAAATCAATAAGAAAATGTGGAAGAAGAATAAAAATTATCAAACATAAAAATGAAAATAAAACTACCAAATGAATATAAAAAAAGTCCTAAAATTAATTTCTAGTTGTCAAAGTCCAAAATAAAGATGTTTAAGAAGATGATATAAATAAAAGGAAAAAACAGTAGATAAAATTAATGAAAAAGAAAATGTCAAATGAAGAATCGAGAAACATTTTAGGGAAACCCATTAAACATAAGAATAACTTGAATTAAATGCTGATACAATTAAAATATACCAAAACCTACAAAATAAATCATTATAAATATAATAAGAAATAATATTAAAACATTATGTAAAAAAAGAAATTACAAAAACTACTGTATAAGCATATGAAAAATAATAAGAAGTAAAATCAAAATAAAAAATTCAAAAGTGTGTTATATAAATCATGAAATGGATTTAAATTCATACATAAGGGAATAAATATTTGAAAAAATAAATTTATGTGTTATCGATTAAAATATATCAAAAATGTTTTCAGGATCTTTCTCATATGTTTTGAGTGAAATATAAACCTTATTTTTCATTTTTCACCCCTTGTTTGTGAATTTTCTGTTTAATAATATTGTGATAGTCAGAACCTACAGTCAATGAAATCGAGAAATTTAGTAATTGGACTAATGTTTAGTTAGTTAGTATATATTCTTAATGAATTCAAGATAATTTTTTTTATCATACTAATCTATGTCTTGTTGCCTGATTTTGACTAATATATGGATGGTTTTTCATGTATTAGAAATCATTAAGAAATATGATATAATAATTTCAATAACACTGAGAAATATTTCAATTAGATTCATGTGTGGATACTTCTAAATGATCAAATAAAAACTAAGTGGTCATGTTTATAATATTTCATGTCAATCTAAAGTCATCAAATCAGTTTTGAATCCCTGACAGGTGATCAATCTTTTTAATAAGGAAAACCAGGTCAAATGGCGCATTAGATAAAACCAAAATATAATGTCACCGGAATTATTCGAAATTTGATTAATATAGAAAAAAATATTTAAATAACATTATCCTAGGTTTTGTTATAATGATAAATTAATTTTCATGGTTTTTACTTATTTAAGGTAACTTTTCACTTTAATCAGAGTGTGATGGTAAAATAGAAAATTAAATCATACTTATAATTGTTTGTGTAATATTTATGTGTGGTTGGATTGTACAAATAATAAATGACTCTTAGATATCTGTTATATGTTTTCACTCCAATAATGAATCGTTTTCTAAGTTATATCCCATAAATTAACGATTTTAATTTAATTAATAACTGTTACAAATATGGAATCATAATTTCTATCCTGAAAATGTTATGGGAATTGGATTATGAAAAGATCATTAATACATGTAAAAAATTAAATTGGGATTACTATAATATTATTCAATACAAATATGATTTTTTTTCTATGTTTTTAGCCCTTAACTATTGATATGTCATTTTAATAAAAATATCAAGTTGAATTTATACATCAGATAATACCGAGAAACCGATGAACCCTATTGACACGTAGTTGATTCCTATAGATCAAAAAAAATGTGGATCATTATCCTAATTTTTCAAGGAAATATGAAATCATTTTCGATTTTTAAGCCTTTTATGTGACGTTATGATGACTCTTTTTGTTTTAATGATAAATTTGTGTCTTAGATTGATGTTATATTAGATTGTATAGATGATAAATGACCCAAAGATCATTTTTCCTTGTTTTTTCCATAATCCGAGCATATTTTCTATGTTTTGAAACATACAGGGGTGATTGTTTATTAAAAACATTAATGTTATGATATCATAATTTCAGGCATACCATGAAAAATAGGATTCATATTAATATTCAGATCATTAAAACATATCACAAAAGTCTCAGGGATAATTATCCAAATACTCTATGTTAATATAATGATGTCTTCTTGGTTTCGACATCTTAATGGAGAAAATTTTATTATAATAAAAATTCCAAACTAAAAATTTATTTAATGTCAAACAGAGCTATTAGGGAATCAGAGTAGTGTGTAGATGATTTTTAATGATCGATAATAAATTTAGCATTATTATCCTTTGTTTATGATAATTCCAAACTCATAACTCATCTCCAATCCCCTTTTATCAGAATATTGAGGTAAAATGAAGCTTTTGATCATACTGGGATATTCATATGAAATATTTACATTTGGATGGATCAAACAACTCAAAATGATGATAAGATAAATTCTATTTAATTTCGTGATATTCAATGCCCGTTTTCCCTATTTTGAGAATATTTTTTCATTAGTCTTTTACTAAAAGAAAAATAACAATATTATAGATGTATATACTAATTTAAAGTTGAATAAATTTCACTATAGTGATAAAAAATAATCAAAGTCTTAGTGATTCACATTATAAAATTAATGAGTTTGTACTACATCTGAAATAATTATAAATAATAATATCCAATTATTGCAGTATTCTTCATCAGTAGTGGAATGTTCTATAGATTAATTCAATATATTGGATAATAAAAAAATGAATCACATATAAAGAGATATGTTATGGAAGTACAATCAATATATATTCCATTAATAATAAAATTGGCATCTGAATAACACCTAAGAATAAATTTGGTTCTAGAAGAATAAAAAATTCTAAATATGTAGAATAGATTATATACAAAAAACAGTTTAAATTATATTTCATAGATTAATGGATTTCATCCCTCATCCCATGATTCCTCTATCCAAGTAGTTTCAATGACGTCTCAAAGTTGACCAACCACTATAGATCACCGGAAGTATCTTTATCTACTATGGTTTTATTAGGATATACTGGTCCACTAACCATCCATATATCATCCCAAATATTATTTCCCATAGAAATAAAACTCATGAACATTAGGAATTCATATTGAACACTAAACAGATGACTTACTACCTATTTGAACGTTAAAATTATAACACACTTCACGTCATCAATAACAGAATGTTATGTTTATTGTGATTAATTAAAAACAAGGATCCATCAGATATAATTTTTCAAAATTAATTGTAACCTTTCTATAGTTGTGGTGGATGTTGTCCCACCATAAGTGGAGTAAATAAGAATTGATTATTTTATCATATCCAAGAGGTGAATTGTAATGCATCAATAATACATCATCATGTAACAATGCTAAATATTATTTTAATTAAGATATGTAAAGATATAATTAAATTAAAAACATAATTGAACATTTTATTGTGATCTTAAATCAATTAAAAAATTATTTAAGTATAGTTTAAATTATTTGGTTTATTAATCATATTCTAAATGATCTGTCATTAATCAATGAGGTTCTTTGGAAACCACCTCCCCATGTAAGGGATTCCAAAGTATTCGAAACTCAAAAAATTAAATTATTTCCAAAAAAATTACTAAAATCAATACTTCATGTGTGGATAATTTATACGTATCATAAATTTCTCAATTATATGTGTCATATGTTTCAATATCTATATAAAATAGTCTACTCAGTCTTGATGCCATGATGGATAATATGTCATTTTAATAAAAACATCAATTTTAAAGGATACAATAGATAATACTGAGCAATATGATCATTAGATTATCATGTTTTAGATTCCTTCAATTAATTAATTATTTTAGGATAGTATTCATATGTTCTAATGGAATGATGAATTTTTTTTCTTAGTTTTGTCCACCTATTAAAAATATGATGTAAAAACAACAATTCTTACCATAATGATAAATTCTAGTGTCGTAATGATATTTTCTAGTTTATATAGATCATAAATGAATAAAGTATTATTTTATTAAGTTTCAACATCCTTTTTGGAATGTTTTATTTATTTTTTAAACAATTATTCTATGATAGTTTCAATGTATGAAGAAAAACAAAAAAATATTGATGATTATCACAAAAATTTAATAAAATGGAACTAGATCTATAAAAATAATGAATTTTTGAGTAAAACTAATTTGAAATTTAGTTATTTTTTTCTTCCACAATAATTGTATATAATAACATTCAATTGGTATAATATTTTTCTTTGACGGTGGAATGTTTTAGTGAATGATAATTTTGGATGGAATAAGAAACTAATTCATCACATAAAAATTCACAAGATATAAAAATAATTTTCCATTCCATTCTACAACCCAATTAATATTTATCTAAGTTACTCATAATAATATACAAAAATATATAATTTTTGAAAAATACATGTTAGATTATAAGATTTTGAACATATATAATTGTACATTACATAGTGTGGATAAATATTATAGTGACCTAGGATTAACATGCCCAGATATTACAACAATTATGATGAATTTTCACCACATTAGAAAAGTACATTCCCAATGGGAATAATAGTTTAGATTTTTGGAAAATTGTAATACATTTTTCTCATTTGGTGAAATATACTCAACATCTCGAATAATGATCTTCCCGTATAGTACTCCTAATTAAAAAATAATCTTCATAAAATTAGAAAATTAATCATTATAATGGGTGATATTATATTTTCATTAATGATAAAAATAAATGACATACGTAATTATAACATGAAATTATGTCTATGATATGATGAACATAATATTTGAAGATCATACACTTCATATCAAATATCATAATCATGAGTCATGGAATAATGAGTCATATTTCTTTAAGCATTAATCATATGAAAATCAATGAATAATTCTTTTGAGAGCATAACATTTCATTTAACAAATACACATGTATAATACACATATGAATTTAAAATTACCTTCTATAAGTCAAGGCTCATTTTCAAAACATATCAATGGAATTTATGGTGGATATACCTATGGGGTAGGGCAGACAACCAAGACTAGTTGTATCACTTTCCTTATAGTGGATCTGGTTAAACATTCCATCCATAATGGGCCAAATATGTTGATTTTTTCCCTATCATAGTAGTTAAGGTTCCCTCCCAATATCATCTTACAAGTCAAGGTTTAATCAAAAGACCATATTAGAATACAAATTCCATTATTTATCTGGGTTCACTACATGTTCCATCCATATCTATCCCACGAGATATATGTAATTTCCTAATCAATTTGATGGATACATAGGCCACACACATCTCATAATAAATTCATTTATACTTGTAACAAAATATCATCATCAATCATCAAATCACAACCCATGAAATTAAATGGTTTACATAAACACATCATCATATCATAACCTACAAAAATTTATAGGTTTCATAATCATTTTATCAAATCATATCCCAAGTATAGAAGAGGATTACATAATCATAGTATCATGTTATAACTCACGAGAGAGAAATGGGAATTTTTGAACACCATGCCATCAAATCATAAACCATTCAGAGAAAGAATATGAATGGTATTCTTGGATTGTATCCCAATTATGAAATATTTAATAGAAAAGAGTGTCATCATATATGGGAAGTAAATTTGAAAGATTCTTTAAAAATATTTCATGATAAAAATGTACTTTCTACATTCAAAAATCATTTTTAACCTTAAATCATTTTTGAAATCCTTTTTCTGTGAAAATATCTTTCAAAACATACATAGGAGTCTTCAATAATCATTAAAACCAATTCTAAAAATTGAACAAAAAATTATAAAACGTTTTTCATTATAAAATACATTAAAATAATTATTTTAATGAATAATATGAATGAAATTTTTTAAAAATAACTTTTTATAATTTCAAGGGATGATTTAAGAAAATGATAATCATGAAGGCAGGTAAACATGTTCAAGCTAAACATTCCCTTTTCAACATTAAAAGTTTATAAAAGTGTGATGATCTAAAAAATTATTTAATAAATATTATTACAAAGGTTAAACATTTTTAAAAATGTGTTTTGAAAATCATATTATATCATTTTTTATAACATTTTTCTAAAACATGGTTTTAGGAGAAAATAGGTTTTTGACCAAAAAGAGAAACAAAGACATATTTTCATAAAAAAAATTCATAATCATTTTCAATAATAATAGTGAAAAGGGTTCCATAAAATTAATATATCATTAATAATTAGAACATTAAAAAATTCATTATATTTACTTATATATGGGTCATAATATTTCATTACTAGAAACATTATTGTAAACTATCTCGATAAAATATGAGAGTGAAGCTATAAACACATACCACTTTGGGAACATTCAATCGTATTCCCTAAAAAATAATAACATCACATGAATATTGAAATATCGTGAAAAGTGGATATTCATGATATTACATGTCAAAGGTAATTATATAAACCTCATAAAATAATGGAGGTGCATAACATGAAATTTGACTCAATTAAGGGAAATTGAGAAAAATTTGTGTTACCGATTTGGCTACATTTGATACTTAAACCCCATTAATGGAAGATCATAAAATTGATATATAAATACAGATAAGTTTAATAATTACAATAGATTAATACAATAATTTTTAGTATATACACCACACAAAATATACGAATGGTGAACATATCATATGTCTATTATAAATAAAGGTGATACTATAAATCCCCTTACTAAATGAGTAACATATTAATAGTGAGATATAAGAAAGAATAGAATCAATGTAAACATATAATATCATGAAATTAATTAAAATCATTATATTGAATTATTGATTTTAGTACATTTTCAACACAAAAGAGAAATTGGTGAATATGGGATGTATCTCAGGAATATAAAAGTGAAATGAAATTCCCTTATATTATGTAATGAATTTTTCATACACGTTATGAACTCCTATATAATAAATATAATTTTAATATACATAAAGCATAAAAACCAAATTATTATATATCATACCATATATTATTTTATTATGACTTTTATGACACTTTTATAAACAATTCTATAATAAATTTATGTTTCAGGTAGTAATTGCTTTGTTTTTTATACAAGTATTGACTTTTTATTCTCAGTAATATTTTCTAATTTATGATTTCATTATTTCAACAATATAAAACATGATATATATTTCATATATGTTCATTATATATTATTTTCAATTAATATATAAAATATTTAAGTATTAAAAGAAATACACCGTTCATAAAGATGGGAGGGCGTTCGTACACTTAAATGTTGTTTCCAATTTCATGTCGTATTGAAATAAAAAATTAAAACATGTATATATATATATTATTTAAAATATCTTTATTATTTCATATATATTAATTATTATTAATAAAACAATTTTTAATACATTCCAGGAAATACATGAAGGAATCACATCTCTTTGACGAGGAAGCAGTCCACATGTACACAAATGATGTGTTCTTATTACCAAAAAATAGAAAGCATGTACATATGTGTTATATATTAATTATATAAGAATAATTTTTTTTTGAAGGCACATTGAATGTGTGAAATTAAAAATTATCAACTTTTCTTTCAAACATAATCAATGACAAATCCGAGATCTATGTGATGATGAATTTTGAGATCAACAGAATTGAATCCAAGAAAATGATAGTGGATAATTACATAGGAAAAGAGAGAGAGAGGATATCACATATTATTTATAAATAATTTATTTAATTAAAATATTACCTTTTAAATAATTATTTCTTCCTTGATACATCAAATTATACATCTACGGTCCACTATCGTTCCATTATAGAAACCAAGTGTTGATTTCCTCTATCGGTGATCCACATATTTTCCATGAATCCATACCCATAGACAAAGGAAACTACAAGTGCTATCATGAAAAATCAATGCACTTGCATTGTCCGACTTTGATTGCTACAAAAACGACTTCTAATTTTTTTCTCCTTAATCCGGTGGAGGTGGATTTATCATCATTCATGGTAGCATTCTTGGAGTGGGAGATCTCGATGTTTGAGAGGGATGTCCAGGATTTTTGTGCACAACCAACAAAATAAATAGGATATCATGTGAAAATAAGATAATTTGTTATTTATATTTCTATTGATAAAAAATGACAATTTCATATTTGTCGCTAAATATTAATTTAATCCTAAAAAACCCCATTTCAAATAATAATAATATTATTATTTCTTGAGAGAGATATTACATTAAAATTAATATTAAATATTATTTAACTAAATTAATTTCAATATTTTTTATTTCCCAGATGTCCTTTAAACATTGTTTTCCATTCCTCCACAATATTTATTAGCCCTATAATAATGTTTATTTATTTATTAAGTAAATATCACTACATTATTCCCTAATAAACAAATAAATATAATATTTTATAGTTGAAAATAAATACTCATTAAATATATCGCTCGTAATATATTCTCTCAAATAACGAGTGATTTAATAAATTATGTAATGCATAAATGAATAATTATTGAAACTTGTGTGGTAATAATATTTATTCAAAAAATTTAATAATAATAAATTATAAATTATTTATCTATGATTTAGGATACACTCAGTTTGTTACCCTCTAGGCCCATTTCTCATTGGAATTTGTTGAAGTAGCCTAATGTCCAGGGTTAGAATCGAGTAAAAAAAATTCACCCATAGAGAAAGAAGAAAATATCAAAATGGAATGTTACCATATACAAACACTTACTATGTAATATAATCCATTTATCACAATATCTCAAAATGACTAGGTTGCATGCCAAATCCATCAACCTATATTCTTGATTGTCCCTTTAATTGAATTTATCGAAATATAAAATTCGTATAAAACACTTTGGCCATGGATTTATTTAGGATATATAATTTCCATCACAGGGCCATAAATATTATCATCCATTTTATCAACATAAGGGATAAATAATTTTCACGTTATTCATTAAGGAAACATTACTTATGATTCACTGAACAAATACTTCCTCACCACGAACTACTGTCATTTCAATTTTTATCAATACATCATTTTACGCGGTATATAATATTCATTAATAATAATCACACAGTGTAAGGACCAATACACATTTCCACGTATAGTAACACTCAAGGAAAAGCATAAATGTGGATTTCCTGGTGGAATGCCCCATTATAATAATATCCAACTAGATATTACCATGGTGGTACACAATGATAAAATTACTCAAATTCCTTTTATTCACCACCCCTAATATCCATTATGATTCATGTCCTAAAATTATATCATCTGGATGTAGAACATATATTCATGAAGAGTGTCGTAGTACATCCATGTTCGCATCATAGCATAGAACTACTATGTCCTTTTATAGTGATAGATATTCATGGGATATTATCACTTACATTTTCATAGAGATGAACAACCATGATGTGCAATGTAGTTTATTATTAATAAAAAAATTAATACATGTTATCACAATGTAAAAATAAATTGGTTCTATGGAAAAAAATCAAACATACTCCCACTTACTCTAGAGATAATAGATGACAACCTTCAATCTATTTTTTCTCTCAAGATACTCATGCTCTTGTTGAGATTGGCCTTTAGTCAATGGGTCCTCTATATTCCCTCATGTGGTACTCTACTCACTGAAACATCACCCCATTAATATAAATCCACTAGGAGGTGATACTTTTGGAGTATATTATTTGTCAATTTCTATGAACATGTATTTTTTTCAAGTTTCATTGTATTAGTATTATCATTATACAATGTGATATGGTGTTTATTACTATGTACCACATCAAGATCTTATACAAGGTTTTTGAATCCAAATAGCTTCCTTGGCATTATCAAAAGCCTGTATATACCTAGTTTCCACGATTGAATCAGAAAAAACTTGATTCATTATACACTTCCAGATTATAGTTCTTCTGTTGATACAGAAAATATATCCCGATTATGAATTCATATCATTATGATATGTGGAAAAACTATAATCTATTTAACCTAATATGACCATCTCCCCATCACCTATGTACACCAAAAGCATATCCTTAGTTCATCTCAAATACATAAGGATAACTTGAATAGTAGCCCAAATATATTCTCCAAGATCTACTTGATATCTCCCTACAATGCTAAATGAATAGAAAATATAATTTCTAGTATATAACATAAAATTCGTGGTTTTTCATATCATAGAAGCATATGTGATCTTACTCATTAAATATGTCTCGGGTTGGGATTGAGGAAACATTTCCCTAGATTGATGTAGTGAAACGAATCCTCTCATGGACTATTCCATGCTAAATCTATTTATTGTCATGTAAATATATGTACATTAATCTCGTCCAAGAAGCGTCTTCAATCAATCACGATTGATCATGATCCATAGAATATAGGTTTCTTCGCCTAAGTTCTGCATAGAGAAACACTTATTTAACTAGTCCATAATATATTTTAATATTGGTATGATTTTTCCAAAAAATAATATGTCATCAAAATATAATACAAGGATAATGAAAACATTCTCGATAAAATTATTTTAAAAACACGACTCACATTCATTATTAATGACACAAAATTAATTTATGGATTCATAAAATAGAATTCTCCCTAAGATGGATGATTTATTCAATCCATAAATGGATATATACAACCTGAAAATCAATTTGGAACAACCATGACTCACAAACCCTTCTTCTTGAGACATATAGACATTTTCCCAAAGGATCCCTTTAAATAATGTAGTTTTCAAATCCATATGCTTAATATCATAGTCATGGTAAGATTCTATGTAATATATAAATATGATAGATTTGAACATGTAATATGGGGAAATAGTTTCATCATTGTCAATTCCATGATGCTGGTTAATCCCTTTAGAAACTAGACATGATTTATAGGTACTTACATTAATATTAATTTCCATTTTCTTTATGAATATCCATCTTCATTAAACATGATTTACATCATCTAGCATATCGACTAGTACCAAAATTGGTTCTAATACATGTATTCCATTTAATAATTTATGGCTTCTTTCATATTTTCATCTTCTTATCTCTTTGATACCTCATTGTAGGAGATAGTTTCATCATTTTTAACCAAAAATGATTCACCATACTCAGTGAACAGAAAACTATATCTCTATGGTAATCATACAACACTTATGCTCCTTAATTGTACTTGTGTTTTAGGAACTACACTCATGGGGAAGTATGGTGTTTTTTATTTTATAAAATCTTATATATCTTGAGAATACAATTCATTTATGTCAACATTTCTCCCACTATCCTTTTTTAGGATGTGGTACTTCTCAATAAATATTAATTCTATAGAAATATTCAATTTCTAGTATGAGGGGATGTATAGGTAGTATCCCTTTGTTTGAATGGGATACCCCATAATGATATATTTCATGCCCCATGGTTCTCGTTTATTGCCTAATAAGGCCTTATAAAATTCTTTACTACCCTATAAAAGTGTGTGTGATAAAATGGTTTTCTATACAGTTTATAAATAGAAGGGAATTCCATTTCAAACATTAGTTGGTACTCTATTTAATGTTTTTGTCGTAGTTGGTAATTAATATCCTGAAAATGGTAACCAATGATTTTTATGACTCATTTTCAACTTTAACATGTCGAACAAGGTACGATCCCTCTATTCACTTTCACCATTCCACAATAGCATGTAAGGAGGAATGATTTGAGATAGAATCCCATACTCCAATAGAATTTCGATTAACACGTAGTTAAGATATTCACCACCACAATCTGTTCGAAGCTCTATTATCATAACATCAGGATGATTGTATACATCATTCTTTATTTCCATGAATTTTAAAAAGTACTCAGAAATATAACTCATTATGTAGACATAGCCTTTTCTACTATAGTCAACAGTACATGAAATGAAGTAAAAATTTACACCTTGGTGATATACTGTAAATGGTCTACACACATCATTGTGTACCAGTAATAGATATTCTTTGAACCTTTCTCCTATCCATCAAATGGTGGTTTGGAAATTTTTACTAGAAAACAAGTGTTATATATTTCATGTGTTTTTATCACAAAAGAGTGTAATGAAAAATCGTGACATACCTTTGTCAAACGGTACTCATTTACCTGACTAGGGAAGTGATTATATAGTTGGGTTTTATTTGAATTCTGTGATAATTATTTTTTATCAACATTTCTTACTTGGTATTCATAATATAATACATAAACACCATTATTTAAATGTTCTATAGCAGAACATATGTTGTACATATAAAATAAACAACTTTTATTTCCAAATTTGAAAATAAACCCATCTGTATGTAGACATGATACAAAAATTATTTTTTGGTACCCTTATGTATATAATAACAATATTTTAAATATAAAATAATCCACATTGGCTATGAAAACTCGTAACCTCAAATGGATAGGGCACACAACCTCGCTCCATTGGAATCTCTCAGATTCACATCTTCTTTTGTAATATTTCAAAATCTACGATGTTCCTGCATGTATAACAAATTTTATCCCCAAAAGCATTATCCAAGACCCAATCTGTTGATATAAAAATATTAAACTTGATAAGAAATTTACCATTAGCTTTCTATTTATTTTTGATGATGTTCCTCTTCCATTGTCCTGACTTGCCTCATAAAAAATGTAATACCTTCTTCTTTCCTTTCCCTGCCTCTAGATATTCTTCTTCTAGGTAGGACTATGATTAAGAGATTTATACTTTTTATAATTCATGGAACCATTTTCCTTATCCTTAATTTATAATTTACCATAAGGATTACAAATTTATCATTCCCCATGTCCTTTACCAGATATAGAATTAATTTATGAGGTTCTGAAACACTCTATTCATTTTTAATCATATTGCAATTGAATGTAAATATGTAGAATTTGTAATGTAGTAATGAATGTATGGGATCTGTAAGAAACTCATATGGTAATTTAATCCTTATGAATCCCATGAATTAAATTTTGCTGAAAATCATGGCTACCACATACACAGCCTGAATGGCCTGAAGGCCTTCATTTTTTATTGATATTGATAACCCCCCTTTCAAGGGATGAGAGGGAACCCTTACAAGGCCCGTAGGATCAGAGATTACATTGCCTATAGGATTAAGAGATTACATGACCCGATGGTCTTAGGGAATTCAACCAGACAATCTACAAGGAACTACCCCTCCCCAACATCCGCATCTTGATAGTAGCACTCCACCTTTGCATGACCATCTGGCTAGGCTTCCCGTGCAAGCATAGGCTGGTACCGATGGAATAGCCATACCCTCTCTTTCTGACAATCCATTTGGCTCTGCTCTGGTGAGTGTACCTGCTCTGAATCCTCTTCTGGGGCTGCTCCTTTTTTGTAGTGTGTCTGGGCCTGCATTCATGAGGCCCAAAGGCCATGTGGTGTCCCTAAGGCCTTAAGGTGGCCCGAAGGCCTTGCGAATCAACTGGCTCGAAGGCCTTGGGTAGCCCGAAATCCTTGCAGGACCCGAGAGCCAAACCAGTGGCCCAAAGGCCCAGATGGATGAATAGTTCCGGCTGCTACAGTACTGAACAGTGCCTGCTACAGTGCCTGCTACAGTAATGCTACAGTAACCCGGAAATAATCCTCCACCATGATTTGATCCTGGGTCTCTTGGATGCACCTATCGAGTCCTCACCAACTGGGATGAGGCTCTTGTGCACCACATGCACTGATGGCACAAAATCTCCAAACATTGCATCAAATAAAGAATTCAAGATCTCGTAGCTTTCATGTATCACATTCTCTTGATAGAGATACCAAAGGTGAAACATCATTATATTGAAATACATATCCTCATGTTGCTTGAAAATATCACTGTAAATGAATGATATCATTATGCAACAAACATCTGTAGTATCATTCAGATGTTTAGCATAAAGGGGAAACTCTTCATCAGTTGCCTCATTTCCATGTGCAACTGGTAAAGGTTATTCCAGCACTTATAATTTCCATTATGGCCTAAGGATGTCATGTATCCCACTATTCCATTTTTTAAAATTATGCAGGTCATAAGGTTGTACATATCATGTATAGATAACAATGATATATTTCAAGATTTTTTTTTCCATTTCTACAGAATTAAGATGATCATAATTTTAGTAATATATCTGATAAATTTATAAAAATATATAAATTGTATTGTTCTTACCCTCCCACTATTTTATCAGAAATATATATCCCTCTACATTGACATTCGAATATCCATTTTATTGGAAATTCTATGGTCAAGGATCAATATTCCCCTTATCATTACTCTAACATTGGTTATCCATGAAACTCAAATTGTTTTAGGAAGGAAATCTGAATTCAAACTACATTAACTGATAGTTCCTTGAACTACTAAGTGGACTCCCCCATCATAAAATCATTTATTTAGATTTCCTCATCCTTTTCCTATATGTTACAACAAGTATTGCTTTAAAAGTCATCCTTTTATGTGAACCATGTTATATCAAACGAAAACAGCATGTTAGAAATCCTTGATAATTGAATGAACCCCAACATTGTCTAATAATGAATTTTGAACTATTGTACCATTTTAATGGAAGTAATGGACGTTCGAGTAAATATATTATTGCAGTATTTTATCCTTTTAGGCATACATTTTCTATGATTACAATTTTTCACATTCTTGGTAATATTAATGGGATTTAATTAAGTTAAAAACTAGGTATTAAGTAATATTTATGCATAAGACATTTTATTTTAATTCTATCTTTCAATTTAGTTAATTTCATTAATAAATATGATAAAAAATCGAAAATGAAATAACCATGGAACTGATGAAAATAAAATAATTAATATGCAAGATGAAAAGATTACACTAATGTGTAGTTGATCTAGTGGTTGGTAAACAAACTAATGACCTAGGGGAAAACACCTTGAACCAATTATAGTTCTTGTATCAGCTTTCCACCCATCCACCTATGTATCTCCTTGGATTAGTTTCACCTCCGATCTAATCCAGAACCACCTCCACTATCAATGGTGCTCTATCCATTACATATTCCATTTACTCACATGCAGGGGAGGGGAAAATGGGTTTTCATACAAGAAACCATGTGCACACATTCCATACATAATAAGAGGAGAGATGGCTTGTATAACAACAATTTAATTTAATATACATTAAATGAAAACAATTGCCTATAAATGGTCTGGTCTAGCTCCTGATCATCCACATTCATGTAATGAATTACACAATTAATAAAACTATCATTCAATTCTTAATCATTCATATTTAGTATTAATAGCACTCGAACTAATTAATTATTTCATTTAATTAATATATTATTTTATATTATTTATGATATGAATATCCTTGAGATTCTCATACATTATATTAAAAAAATTCATGTAGAATTAGGTTTTTAATTAAGTTTAACATGGAGAGAACATGATGAATACCTGTAAAAATATACTCGACATGTATTATACTCGTATATAGATTATTGTATTTTCCATTTAGAATAAATCACTTATCACAGACATTCATGATGTGTAGTATCAACTTAAGGATTACATGAATTAATTGATTTTTTTGTAATGTTCCATGCTTTAATGAATGATGTGAAATAACTGTAATAAAAATCATACATGATCTCTAGATCATTAGCATTAAATATATATAAATTAATAATTATATATAAAAATATTAAAAACCATCACATAGAGTGTCCTATCAACTTAATGACAGTATGCCAGATCTTGTCTCTAAGTCTATATAATATAATAAATTAATTTAAATCTATGTAATTAGTATAATTACATGATGTGTAAAAGTGAGTACATGATGTGTAAAAGTGAGTACACCATGTGTACTACTCTCACCTTCTATCCATGATTCACACATAAAGACACAACATGTAATCTATGTGATAAAATATGGAGTACAGGGAATTTACAATGGGGTACATGGCATGTTAACTCTGAGTTACATGGTCACCAGTCAGTTAGGTCATGAATAAAATACATGGCCCATTTATGACTCAAAGGGAAAAAATGATGTGTATGTGGGATAAATGGTGCGTACAGTGGATGACTATGTTTCATTCTATCCTAGTCAACACATGGTGTAAGGATTTACTACACTACATGTCACCAATTCTCCCAGGTTGAGTAATTGCAGGATTAACTCCCGATACATTGAGCACGAGAACACGATGTGTGATTCGGATTACATAGTGTGTACTCTTATATTATCCATCCAGAATCTTTGTAACATTGGGATGAGTTCATTGATTTTATTTTAATCATAAAATTAATCATTTGAAATCGATATATGACAACTGACTGATGAAAAAGCAGGTCTTGTAATTTTTATTTAATGAACAATTATTCTTGAATTGAAAAACTAAATAATAATAAGTAAATAAAAAATGATCGTTAAATAAATATAAATAATTATGTGGCCCATGTGATACCACTTTTAGGTTATGCGTGTAATAGAAAAATGCAATGGGTGATGACCAAATTTTTGTTTCCCTATAATCGATTATCAATCAGTGATCAATGCGTCAGTAAATGTCATGATCAATAGAATAGAATCAAATAAGTAGACAATTTATAATAAAGAGAAAACCAAGAGAGAGGATCAACATATATTTTTCTTAATTAATTTAATTTAATATATAATTACCTTTAAAGAATTATTTCTTTATTGTTTATTATGGTGACAGAACATCAGTCCACCATCATTTTGTTATAGAAAACAATTGTTGATTTCATCTAGACGAGGTCTCGAAAAGTTCCATAAATCTATAGACATCACCGAATGATAGAACGGATAAATCATTTCTCACATTTTCATTAATGAAATATTACTCCTGATCACCCAACATATCCTACCTCGCCGTGAACATCTATCAACCCAGTTTTCATCAACTCAAAAAATTAAACACCTCATCATATTCATTATTTATAATCATAATGTCTATTGACTAATCCACACATCCATAGATAGGGACATCCAATGACACATATAAATATTGACTTCATGCTGGCGGGTACCATTCTCATAATATCCGATTAGATATTACCAATTATGTACACCATGAGATAGTGACTCATTGTCTTATGAGTCTCCACCCCTGATATACTGTATCATTTGTGTCCCTCAAAAGATATCATTCGACTATATAACAATTTTTCAAGAATATAATCGTAGCACATCTTGGTTCTAATCATAATGAGGAACTATTATATCCTTTTCATGAGCTAGACTCTCTTAAGACATTATCACATTCTATGTCACGTAGAAGAACAATCATGTTGTGATAAATTGTTTATTAATATTCAATACAATGAATACAGGTTATCATAAAATAAAATGAAGTTTCTTATAGGGAACCGAATCCCATATAAATATATCATAAATATTATAAATATCATATATAAATAGTAATTACATTATTATTCACAGCCTTGTGAGGTAGTAATGGAAGAACATTTGACATTGGTTTGTGAAGTCGTAGTCTATTTTACCCATGAATGATGATTGTGTATAACATTTTCCGGAGGTGTGTGATGGTTTAGTTCAATACCTTTAACATAAAAACATCTCATAATATTTAGGAAACTAATGTTATTATATAATAATGACATATGAAAATTTTAATGTGGTGTCGAAAGAGATGAAAAAAGGTACTTATTAAAGAACATTACCACTTCTTCAGGAAACTCTTTTTGGTTTTCACCAACATAGTTCCCTGGTTTTAATTATGCATAAAATTTCCTTGAATTTAATTATTCACAATTCATTTATTCTAGGAATAATTTTTTTATTTTAATTATTATTTATATAGGTTTTGGAATATCAAAATGTCTTGATATGTATGAATACAATTTGGGGGGTGAGTTCCATCTTATAGTGGAGGAGGAGAGGCATTTTGTAAATACAAAAGGGTAAACACTATTAAGAAGTAATCCATACATAATGTGCCCCTAATAATGAAATTAATTGTATAAAATGGGGGATCTGTTTTAAATATGTTCATCCAATATATTTTGTATAATTTTACAGCGAGTTTTCAACTTGGGATTAATTTTTAACCACTATGTAAACTTTATTTTACAATAATCGTTGAAATTAATATTAATTTATATCCCTAATATTCTTTATAGGAAAATATGATGACCATATCAGAAATTATAAATTATTATGATTCAAATATGAAATCCATTTTCTAAAATTCTAAAACCAGAAGTGGTAGAAATTAATTTATAATTAGTCTCACAGATATGTTTTCTAGGAGGGTTTTAAAAATAAAAAGTTCTAATGTTTGAAATGTCTTTTTATCCAACATTAATGTGAAATTGATTCCAATGAACTCAATTATTTTGAAATATATATAATTAAATTAACTATACTATAATACCAAATAAATATGATAATTAAATATATAAATAAGTGAGACGAAAAAGCGGTTTTCAATTAAAATTTAGTGTTTTTCAATATTTATCAAAAACGGAAACCACTTATAAAATAACCAAAAAACACACCCAAAATAAATTATTATAAATCTATATCAAAAATGTTATTTATTTTTCCAAATAAAAAACCTAATAGTGTCAAAAAATTATAGTTAAATTTTGTGTTCCATTAAATGTTGGTAAAATTAAATTTTAGAAACATGCATCTTTTTATTCATATAAATTGATTAATTATTATCTTATGACTGTAAAATCTGTTTGATGAGTGTCAAATACATTTTTGAACATATAAAAAAATATTTTCTTAAGAACATTAATAAAGAGTGGTTTGATTATTATATTGCGAAAAAAATTGATTTCACTAAGAAAAATAGTTTTATTAATGAAGGAATTTATTTATTTTTCAATTATGTATCTTCAAATTCAAATTAAATTATTGAAAAATTAATATTATTATAAATACAGGTAATGATTTTATGAAAGTATGATTAACCTTATTTTTAATATCCATTCCAATGGATAGGTGGTAACTATATTAAAATATTAAAAACCTCATTAATATTATATTGTAGTTTAGTAAAACATGATCATGTGTGTAATGAAAGCTATTGAAGTGACACAACATTGTGTATAACACAATCCCAACATATTGTTTCATGTTCCACAATGTAATATAATTTTGTTTTCTGTAGTGTAATATTAACTTCGGGTTTCATGAAACACAATCCAAAAATTTCATATTTATAAAACACAAGCGGTATTTAGTCTTTCATAAAATGAAAAATATTAAAAATATTAAATTAATTCTGAAAAAAAAACTATTTCAAAAATTCTTTTGGTTTGACATTCTACCCCCTAAAAATTAATTTTATCGTTTAAATTTCTATGGGAGTCAATTTTTTAATAATTCAATATTTATATCAAAGAATAAAATTTTTTTAAAATAATTAATTATAATCCATTTTAAAAGGTGATGTTTGAACCATAACAGTTTCCCAATGTAACTGATAGCAAGGTTTCCATATATGGGAACATGGGTGGAACGTGAAAACATTGATATGTAATAAAATAACAAATAAATATATAGATTGAATAATATTACTGATCACAAGAATTTGGGTGATCCTAAGATGGTTAGGGACGATAAAACCATAATCAAATTAGGCATGAATAGGTCATTAATTATATCATAAATTATTATAACATTACATTATTATATTTCAATATATTTCCCCTAATTTTGACTAATTTTCAAAAGGATATATATCTAATTTGTTCCAATCCATTTCTTATTCATAATACCATCATATGGTTGTTCTTTAAAAATTACCACTTCATATCTTACTCTAAAAATTATATTGAATTTGTTATTTCGGAAGCACCAATAGATCATGTGATCTATAGATCCACAGATAAAAATTTCTATATATATTCACATTTCATCAAAAAAAAAATGGTTAATAAAGGATATCCAATATTTTTTAATCTTCAAATCCAAAAATAATATGTTACTCTCAAAAATAATTTTCAATGCTGAATGCAAACTATTTCATAAATAATTATCCTTAGACCCCTTTCAGAATATAAAATTATAAATCATCAGAAAGAAGATGATTAAATATATGAAAATCAAATTAATATTAATCCCTTATATATAATGAATTAGATCTTGATTGTAACATACTGAAAAACTGAATACCTTCATTATGTATTGTCAAAAAAACGTTTTATTACATGATTTACCATAAATAATTATTGGAAAAAATGCATTCATCCACATTATTTACACATATTATTTGATATATTCCTTAAATAAAAAATAAAATAATGTATAGTTTTTATAGCATAAAATACTTTTTAAAATATCTCTAATTACTTCCATAGTAATCAGTAACACCCAATTTAATTTAAAAAAACAACATTATCTTAACATTACGAATATATATAGTGATATCAAACCCTTAATAAACTGCTTTGATTCAATATCACCTAACCATTAAATCCCATTTCTAGTCCATTGGAGAAATTCAACATATTCTTGTAAATCCTTACTGAAAACACAAATTGAAAAATCCTTATATATCTCATAATTTATATAGTATAATTCTTGAATCTATGTACATAAAGACATGATCATTCCCCCACATCCTTTAAATATTAACAAGTCTTCCAAATAATTTTTCTTAATACCTATTTCCCTTATAAATTTACCTGTATTCTATTAATAATCAATGATATATCCTTAACTCATACCACCTTGTTGATTATCTTTGTGATATTTTCACTTTGGAAAATGATTTTCATAATTATCATATTTTTTACACTTAATACATTCAACCATTTATTATGTCTTTGGGGGGGAATTATTTTTTTTAGAGTTAGCATAACCCTTAACATTGCCTTTGTAGTTACTTGATTTGTGTCCACCTTTTCCCGAGTTAGGACATCTTCTTGTCCTATAACACATTCAATTGGGAGCATATTACCACATTTTTGACAAATAAGATAATTTAATCTTATTTCATCAATGTTATTCATTACCCTAAATCACAACGAACTCTTTATTTCTCTTATTTAGTGAGTCCGAGATTTGGTCAACCTACATATTTTTTATTATGTTATGTGAAAACTAATTAAAAATAATCATAATGTACATTAATCTAATCATCATCCCATTTGACATCCCATCAAAAAAATTCCACCACATTCAATGTCATCGTAGTTCTTCTAGTTCCCACGATTGACTAAAAAATGAAAGCCTAGTGTGAGAAACTCTAATCATAAAAGAAAACCACAATATAATGACAATTGACTTATATTATATCTAAATTATGAATCATATTATAAATATATGAAATCTTTGGATTATCCTAGAATATCCATAGGAATCATCTATTTAAATCCTACATGATTGTTTGTAATGATTAGTGAATTCCCAAAGCATATCCCATAGGAATTTCAAAAATAGTGAGTAAAAAGGATTGTTTTCATGAACTAGTTCCCTATTGAGTGTTGATCAATATTTTGGTTATGGGGTTTTACCACATTATACACAAAATTTATATCTGCATCCACATCTAGTAACTAGATAAATATGTTTTGATAAGAATCCACATTCACTATCCTTTACCAAAATTTCTGGATATTTTATTATACATTAACTCTTACATAGAATTATCCTTAGAGAAAACTATTGAAATATACATATAAATATCCCAATGAATATCACTAATGTTTTATCATCCTTGATTCTAATGGTTTCATAACCTTTCCCTTGATAACAACTATAGAGGTCATGGATTAACATACATAGATAATACAACATTTTAGATGAATATTAAGAACCATAAAAATGTACATGCATGAGAAAAATAATAGTTTAGTGTCATTGGGAACATGGAAATCATTTTTATAATTTGGTAAATGATATTAAACATATCAAATAATGTTATTCCACTTTACTACTCCTACATAAAACCATTCTTCATAACCTAGGAAAGTGAAACGTAAAAAGGGGTAAGGATAGATTCTATGTAAGGGTAAAAATAAATGAGACACCAAATAATAACATAGTCTTAATTTAATAAAATATTGAGTATATAATTTGTGTATCATACCCTACATATAAAATATAATAATCAAGAGTCATGACATATATATTGGTAGTTCATAAAACACGAATCATAAGAAAATAAAATAACTTATGTCATGAGAGTATAACATTTGCATAAGATGTAGAAATGTGATATACACATATGAATATAAAATAATTCCCTATAAGATAATGATTATATCAATAAAATATTAGGAAACATCAAGAGTGATACACCTACTAGGAAGGACACAATACCATCTATAGTCATAACCCTTTCATTATAGTGGATTCTATCACACTTTCTTCCCACTGTAGGTCATGATTGCCCACTTGTTTCCTATCATAGTAGTTAATGATCACTCCCAAGACCATGTTATTATTAATGGATCACTCTCATGACCATCATAGTATAATATAATATTAAAATAATTTTGTTTACTCCCCATTCCATCCATGTCCATCTCATGAGATATAAATCATTATTCAATGAATTTGAGGGAGAAAATGGTCAAAAATGTTACATAATAGAATAATAAAAACGTGTTCCATAAGATTATAATTTTTCATCACATCCCAAATGTAAGGCCCCGTCCCCAGTTACCCAGAGTCGGTGAATTATTTTAATACATTGGCATGATTACAAGGAATCATGTCCTGAATGACCGATCTGTTTAACAGTCTTGGAAAATAGATCGCATACATGAATGTTACATTGTACTTTAAGACATATAAAACATCATAAATAATCTTTATTAATGCCATTATTCCATTGGCATAACCCTACATATTAATCACAATACACTACTTGGAATCCTGGAAAAAATAAAACATAGAAAGGGGTGAGCTCAAACGCTCGGTAGGGGTAAGCAATACAGCGGATATTTTCATAAATAAGCATAAAACTTTATGGCTATGTATAACTAAAACAAAAGCATTTTAAAATTGAACTTTGGAATAATATGGAAAAACTGAAATGAAATAATTCCATTTACTTATTCACATGGATATTCTACTAGTCAAATAATCACATGCAATATCACTAACCACTTTCATAATGATGGAATGCATAATGCCAGACTATCATAACCAGGTAGCCAAGGCCTTGTGCCAATACTACATATAAGATTTTGTCAAGGCCTCATTCCAAGACACTAGTTTGTCTCATGAGACCTACCGATGCATCGAGGAGCAATATCGGGCTCCACCCATCACTTACTAAGTCCAACTCATTCCTCATATGAAAAGGTTTAAACATATCATAATCATTCGTATTAAAACTTCCATACGAAATGTCAATCCTTTCTCCATAAAACATGAATGGTTTAAAAATAACACATCCACCGTCTTACATATCATAACTCATTCAATACAATAAACAATATTGTATTATAATAAATCAATCTCAATCCAAAATAATATCCAGTAGAGGATGCTGACATAGTTGAAAATGATGAGTAAAACTTTTGAGAGAAATATCCTTTTTGTTAAATCATTTAAAGTAACACATTTCTAAATGAATTAATTTAAAATATATTATTGAATCAAAGTGTCCCATACCAATTTTAAACTATTGAAAATAATTATCATTTCAAAACATTCATGTCCATATAAATAAATCCTTAAAATCATTTTGAAAACATGGACATTAATTAGAAAGATTTAGAAAGATAGATCATTAAAACATTTGAAATTCATATCATGATAAAGAGTACCTTTCAGAATCATTAAAATATTCATTTTGAAATCATTTTTATGAAAAAGGTACATAGATGATAAAAATATTCTAGTAAACACTTACACATAAACAATCTCGGATAATAATGAGATTGAGGAATTAACCCTTACCTTGAACATTCATTTATTTGAGGGTACGTTTAAACTCCTGTATGAAGATCGTAGTATGTTATTAAATTATACTAGAACCATATTAATATTTATGATATCATACATGATTCATTTATGACTTTATACTACCCAGTTAAAAATAATTTCCATGTTAAATTGACATTTCTGGTAATAATCGTTTTCTTTACCATACATGTGTTAACTTGTTACTCTTGATTGTATCAATTAGATCATTATTTAAATACATCAAGAATAAAAAACAAGATAAATATATCATATATATTTATAATATAAATATTTATAATAGACATATATATGAAATGGAAAACACCGTTTATGGAGACGATAGTCCGTACGTACACATAAATGTTGTTTCTGTTTTCATATAGTATTGAACGGAAGAAGGTGAACAAGATATATGTAAATACATAAATACTTATATATATAAATATATATATCTCCAGTAGAATTATTATTTCATATATTACATACTTATTAGTAATATATATTTTTATAATCGTCGATGAATGGTGAACTTGGAAATGAATCTCATAGCATCGTGGAGACGAGAATCCGTACGTACGCACGAGAAAAAATATCATTCGTCTGATATTAAAATAATATATATTTGGATGTTATATCACATATACACAATAATTATCATGTTATATTTATTATTTAATTCCATTACACTTCATTATCATTCCCATCCAAATAATAATGTTCTGAATAACAATTACACCACGACGTGGAGACGGTAAGCGGTACGTACACACGTATGGTGACATGTCATTTAAAGGATGGATAGAATACTGAATATGGTAGTACCATATTTATAAAAACATCATATTATATTTTATATTCTGGATTTATCATTTTAGAATGGAAATAACCACGAATGAAGATGTTGAAGAAGAAAGGAACTTGAAAGATGGTGGCGAAAACATTACCTCTTGTTCGGGTTCTTCCTTTTGATTTGAACAAAAGGGCTCCTTAAGTTGGCTTTATGATCAAACTAAGGCCACTATGTTCAAGTGAGTAAAGTTGAGAGAATATTTTGGTAGGGTTTGTCAGAACCAAAACTCTTTGAAGGTGTGATGAATTGGTTAGAAGTCGGGTCCTTTTATAAGGGGGAGGAGGGGATCTTTAGGAAAAACATAAAGTATTAATTTATAATAAATTTAAATTCGGATTAAAAAGGATAAAAAGTGTATTATTCAAAGTATAAGGTAGGAATGGGTTGAAATATTTTCAACCAATAGATTTTAGATAGGTTTGGGTCATTATATTATCTTATCTTTTAGTTTTAACACTTAGTTAATTAGATTGATATTTACCATGTCTCTTTGTATTATTATATTATATAGATAATAAACATAATATATACATACAAGAGACCCCAAAGTGGTCTATTAATGATAAAAAAAAATTTATATGTCCTTTGGCTGAACCATAGATTTTTAGAAAAAGAATATAAATTAATAATATAATACTTGTTTTAAAAATTAATTTATGTCAATTTTGACAGTACTCAATAATGTATTTTGGATAAAGTCTTTAAAACATTATTAATTCGAACCAACTTCATTTGAGAAAAAATAAAATGGAATATTAATCAAAAAAATTCTTTTTTTTCATCAAAACATTCAAATTATATTTATTTTAACTTTTATAATACCAATTATTTGATTCTTTCATTAATAAATAAAATACTACATCATTATTGTGTCATATATATTTTTACATTTTAAATGTATAATAATTATAAACAAAATAGTATTATGTAGGAAATATTTTTAGCTTTCTAATTAATATTTATAATCGAAAATATAACATAAATACCCCTATTTAAAAAAAATCTAAAAGATATAAGCTTTTTTCAATTTTGTATTTACTTCAACTTAATTATAATAAAGTGTCCCTATCACCTACAAGTGTCTCCATGGGGTCCCAAAATCGACCCAAAGATGCCCATGCTCGTAAATGTATCCACCAATAATGTTAGGAGACGTTTTAGTGTAATTTATTATTATTATAATTTTATTTTTTACCTCTATTTACTGGATTTACCCTTTAAGTAAGGTAAATAAAAAATTTACCAAAGTAATTATTCAAAATGTATAAAAATAAAAGTTACATATTTACACAATTTGGAAATCATGATTCCAAATATGGAATCCATTTTTCCAAATTCAAAACACAGAAGTGGCAGAAATTAATTTAAAATTAATTCCCGCTGTCAAAACAAAAAGCGTGTTTTGAAGATATAATAACTATCAAAAGATTGACACTTGTTTATGTCCGGTTTAGTTGTAAACTTATGTCAAATGACCAACATTGTATTAAATGGTAAAAATATATTCTATGTATACTTTAAAACCACTCAAATTAATAATTTATCACTTTTAATTATTTTGATTAAAGAATTTTTATTTAATTAAAATATAATAATTTTCACTATTCATCAAAATATACACGTTATCCAAAAAGTACCAAAATTTCACCCTAGGCTAAATATGATATTCCGAATCCAAAAATGAAGTAAATTTTGATAGATAAAATTTATAAAATTTCAGAAAGTAGGTATTACTATTCATAATGGCTAGTTTGATTGGTTGTAGTGTGTGTTAGAACTCGAAGTTGCATAGAACACATGCTACTGTATTAATCAAAGAGAAAGGTACTGTGGAAGCTTGGGGTGTTACATTATAAATTTTGTATGTCCCCATTAAAAAGCATAAATTTATTTACTCAAATTGAATATATAAATGTTTAAAATATTGGATTTAAAAAGGGTTCACTATTCAAAGTTTGTAAAAGTGCATTTTTGAAAAATAATTCTTTTATCTGAAAAAATGAATTTTTTCATACATTATGTCTAAGAAACTCATAATATGGATTCTACAATTTTAACTAATTATATAAAGTTCAATATTTTGTTAATAATGTTCATAACCTCTTTTGAATGGCTTGTTTGGTAAGTCATGGTGCGCTTGAACTCAGTGTTGCGTGTAGTGCAAGTTATTGAATTATTTTGAAGAAGTAACATACTATGAAATCTTGGGGTGTTACATTATTCTCTAATTTAATAAATTTCGTTCTCTTAATTTGATACTGTTCTTCGAAAATAAATTTTGAAAATAGAAAATATTTTTGTGGGAAAACCCACATCGGAAACTTGGTTAATAAAATTTAGTCTTAATAAGAGGAAACGAAAAATAAAAGGGTCACAACCGAATTGTGATATAAATTTGGAGAACATTGGTGGAAATTAGAGACATATAATTGGAGGAAAAACATAAATATATACAGGTAGTGATTGATGTCATCAATCACAAACTAGTTTAAAATTTAGGTCCTTAAATTCATCAATCTATGTTGATTTAAAATACCTTCGGTTCAACAAAACATAAGGTATTAGGATAACACATTTTTTTGTTTTATGATCTATTAAATAAAGTATAATAATTAATTTATTCAAAGAATAATAGGAGAAAAAAATATATACTTGAAAAGTAGAGTTTAATCCTTCAACTAATTTCACCACAAACTCATCTTTCACTCTAAAAGACAATAGAACTTAAAAAAATATTCTATTTATCCTATTCGTTTGGGGTTTAAAAATGAATTTAAAATTCATATACTAAACCTTCTTAAAATAAAATACATTATTTAATCCGGGACATCTCGTGGGCCAGGGGTAGGTGATACACCCTTGTCTCCCTTCGGTTGCGGGTTCATGTCTCGCGGCCTTGCCGGACATGACGGGTTGCCACCCGACCTCATGGTTTTCCTTTTATGGAAATCCAAAATTAATCTCAATCTATAATTATCCAAAATACTTCTTTCCAAACTCACAGTTCAAAATTTATAAGGAAGGTAAAAACAATGAAGATCCTTTTTTCGGTGTAATAACATTTGAACACCTTCATCATGTATTCATTTAAAACAATACAACATCCTGAATTACCAAAAAACCTTATTGATTATATTCGTTATCCCTTATTCCTTATAGAATAGTGGATATACTCTTTCTATCCAAAAATGTTGTAAACTCCAAAAATTTTGGGAATAGAAATCATTAATCAGTTTCAAGGTAGTCAAGAATATCCAATATAATTTATTCAAAAAAACCATCTCTTATTCCAAAATCACTACCTCATTATCAGAACCATATTATGTCTTATATAACTCTCAACCATATATTTTCCAAAAAATTAACCTGATATTGAGCCACTTTTCTTGGTTCTGCACAATCTCAAGTCCTTAATGAAATATTACTTCAGTACAATCCTTATATACTCCATAATTATTATAAATAGTACATTGTTGATACTACACTCAAATGACATAATTCTCTAATAACAACATAAGAAATCTAGTCATTTCTCCTCATCTGTGGTAGTATCATAACAAGATTATTATCCAGTAGCATCATTTGGCATATACTTTGATGATTTGGAAATTGGTTCACATAGTGTCCCAATTCCTTGCAGATGAAGCATTGTACATTTGAAACCATTTTCTTACCCTTGGAGTCACGCACATGGTGTCCTTTTTCTGCACATTTATAAAAAACTCCCATTCCTTTTAGGCAAGTTCTAGGGTGTCTCTTCCCATATTTATCACATATGGGAAAATTCATCATTTCCCTCTTCCCTTTATCCATATTTCCCTCTTCAATACTTTTCTTCTCTTGCTTCCCTTCAAAGACATTGGAGTTAGTAAACTCTTTGCTTACATTATCAACACGTGATACTATTTCTTCATATGATGATAATACATGAGAGAATATTTCCCTTCTAAATGATGGATTAATCCCATGAAAGATATGATCCTTCTTATTCTTTGGATCATACGTATTACTGTAGTTCACATTCCTTCTACTGGGTGCTATTTCTATACAATAACATAAACAAGGTCAGTTTATGAATTAAAAATAATAATTCCAAACTTGGAAAATACCTAACGCTAATTGAATAGTTTATTGATATAATCCATAATCCTAAAAATGTTTTCATGGAGTAGGTATATACTCATGTTCCCTTTATAGTCGTTTATAATGAAAATGAGAATTATCCTAAGCATATCCCCCAAGAGTGTCGTAACCTAGAGTGCAGCAAGGCCTGTTGTCGTCTACCAGTTCCCATTCGAGTCTAGCTCAAAGCTGTGTTTTCGGGTTTTACCCCTAGGTACATCTGTGCCAGAGCCACCTCTACCTGCTCGTATCTATATATGGATGTATTTCTCGGAAATCATACAAAATCTATACAATACCAAAATTTTAGAATGTTCTTATATACTAGTCCTCAAAGTCTATCTTAGGGTTATGTGCTCTAATCAGAGTATATCTAAATCGAGTTTACAAGCTTATTTCTAAACTTCCTCTGATACCAAATGTAACACCCTGAACCCTGTATACTAGAGTCAGTGCATTATTTTAATATATTGGCATGATTACAAGGAATCAAGTTCCAAAGGACTGATATTTTTAGCATTCTTGGAAAATAGATTACAAACTTGAATGTTACATTGCACATTAAGTAATACAAAACAACATAAATAATCATTATGAATGCCATTATTCCCTTGTCTTTACCCTTCATATCAATCACAATACACTTCCTGGAATCCTTGGAAAAATAAAACATAGAAAGGGGTGAGCTCAAATGCTCAGTAAGGGTATGCAATACACTAGAAACTTTCATAAAGAATCATAAACATTTAAGGAAATGTATAACTGAATCAAAATCCTTTTAAACATGATCTTGAACATAATATGGAAAAAATAAAATGAAATAATTCCATTTACTTATTGACATGGATATTATACTAGTCGAATAATCACATGCAATATCACTAACAACTTTTATAATGATGGAATGCATAATTCCAGACTATCATAACCACGTAGCCAAGTCCTCATGCCAAGACTACAACTATGATTTTGTCAAGGAATGGTGCCAAGACACTAGTTTGTCTCATGATACCTACCGATCCATCTAGGAGCTATAGCGGGCTGCACCCGTCACTTACAAAGTCAAATGAATTCTTCATATGAAAAGGTTTAAACATAACATAAACCTTCATATTAAAACTTGCATATGAAATGTCAATACTTTCTCCATAAACCATGAATAGTATAAAAATAAAACATCCACAGTCTAACATATCATAACTCATTCAATTCAATAAGGAATATTTTATTATAATAAATCAAACTCAATCCAAAATAATATCCAGTAGAGGATGCTGACGTAGTTGAAAATTATGAGTAAATCTTTTTGAGAGAAATATCTTTTTTGTAAAATCATCTAAAACTCACACATTTATAAAGGAAGTAATTTATAAGATATTTATGAATCAATTTTTCACATACCACATTGAAACTTTTGAAAATAATTATCATTTCAAAACATTCATCTTCATATAAATACATCCTTAAAATTATTTTGAAAACATGGACATTAACTAAAAATATTTAAAAATATAAATCATTAAAAAATTTGAAATTCTGATTTTGATAAAGAGTGCCTTTAAAAACCGTTAAAATATTCATTTTGAAATCATTTTTATGAAAAATTACATGGATGATAAAAATTTCCTAGTAAATAGTTACACATAAAAAATCTTGGATAATAATGAGATTGAGGAATTAACCCTTACCTTGAACATTCATTTAGTTGAGGGTACGTTTAACCTCCTGTATGAAGATAGTAGTATGTTATTAAATTATACCAGAACTATATTAATATTTATGATATCACACATGATTCATTTATGACTTTATACTACCCATTTAATAATAATTTCCATGTTAAATTAACATTTTAGGTAATAATTGTTTTCTTTATCCTACGTGTTTTAACTTGTTAATCTTGATTGTATCACTTAGATCATGATTTAAATACTTCTAGAATATAAAACATGATAAATATATCATTTATATTTAGAATATAAATATGTATAATAGACAAATATATGATATAGAAAACATCGTTTATGGAGACGGTAGTCCGTACGTACACATAGACGTTGTTTCTGTTTTCATATGGTATTGAACAGAAGTAAGTTAATAAGATATATGTAAGTACATAAATACTTATATATATAAACATATATATCTACAGTATCATTATTATGTCATATATTACATACTTATTAGTAATATATATTATTATAATCGTCAATGAATGGTGAACTTGGAAATAAATCTCATAGTGTTGTGGAGACGGTAATCCGTACGTACGCATGGGGAAAAATATCATTCTTTTGATATTAAAATAATATATAATTGGATGGTATATAATATATACAGAATCATTATCATGTTATATTTGTTATTTACTTCTATTACTCATCATTATCATAACCATCCATATAATAATGTTTTGAATAACAATTACACCACGACGTGGAGACGGTATGCCGTACATATGCACATATGGTGACATTTCATTCAAAAAATGGATAGAATAATGAATATGGTATTACAATATTTATAATAAAATCACATTATATAGAAGATACTGGAGTTATCATTTTACAATTGAAATAACAAAGAATGAAGAAGAATAAGAAGGAAGGAACTTGAAATAGGGTGGGGAAAACATTACATCTTATTCGGGTTCTTCATTTTGATTTGATCAAAAGGGCTCCTTAAGTTGGCTTTATGATCAAAATAAGGCCTCTAGGTTGAAGTGATGAAAGTTGAGAGATTATTTGGGCAGGGTATGGCCGATCCAAAATTATTTTATGGTTTGAAGAATTGGTTAGAAGTTGGGTCCTTTTATAAGGGGGGGAGGGGCTCTTTAGGAAGAACATAAAGCATTAATATATAATAAATTTATATTCGTTTTCAAATGGATCCAAAGTGGCTTATTCAAAGTATAAGTTGTGGATGGGTCAAAATATTTTCAACCAATAGATTTTAGATAGGTTTGGGTCATTATATTAACCTTATCATTTAGTTTTATCTCTTAGTTAATTAGATTGACATTTACCATATCACATTGTATTTTTATATTATATAGTTAATAAACATACTATATACATACATTCAACCCCAAAGTGGTCTATTAATGATAAAAAAAATAATTTTATCAGTCCTTTGGCCGAACCATACAATTTTAGGAATAGAATATAAATTAATAATATAATAATTGTTTTAAAAACTCATTTATGTCAATTTTGACACTATTAAATAATGGATTTTTGTTAAAGTCATAAAAACTTTATTAATTCGAACCAAACTCATTTGAGCAATCCTAACATGAAATATTAATCAATAAAAATCTAGTATTTAATCAAAACATTAAAATTATATTTATTTTAACATTTATAATTCCAATTATTTGATTCATTCATTAGTAAAGAAAATACTACATCATTATTGTGTCATATATACTTTTGCTTTTCCAATGCCTAAAAATTATAAATAAAGTACCATTATTTATGAAATATTTCTGGTTTTCTAATGAATATTTATATTCGAAAATATAACATATATAACCCAATGTAAAAAATGTTTTTCTACAAGATATAAGCTTTTGTCATTTTTGTATTTACTTTAACTTAATTAATATAAAGTGTCCTCATCACCTTCAAGTGGCTCCATGGGGTCCCAAAATCAACCCAAAGATGACCATGGTCGAACATGTATCCACCAATAAGGTTATTACACGTTTTATGGTAATTTATTATTATTATAATGTTATTGTTTACCCTTATTTACCAGATTTACCCTTTATCCATGGTAAATATAATATTTACCGAAGTAATTATTCAAAATTTCTAAAAATTAATGTTACCTATTTACACAATTTTTAAATCCTGTTTACTAATATGGAATCCATTTTTTCAAATTCAAAACAAAAACGTTTCAGAAATTAATTTAAAATTAATTCCCGTTGTCAAAACAAAAAGCGTGTTTTTAAGATATAATAACTATCAAAAGATTGGCACTTGTTTATATCCGGTTTAATTGTGAAATTATGTCCAATGACCAATAATTTATTAAATGGTAAAATTATATTATAATTATACTTTTAAACCACTCAAATTCATAATTTATCACTATTAATTATTTTGAATAAAAAATTTGTTTTTAATTAAAATTTAGTAATTTTCACTATTAATAAAAATATAAAAGTTATCTGAAAAGTACCAAAATTTCACCCAAGGATAAATTAAATATTCCAAATCCAGAAATGATGTCCATTTTGATAGATAAAATTTATTAAATTTCAAAAAGTAGGTATTACTATTCATAATGGCTAGTTTGATTTGTTGTAGTGTGTATTAGAACTCGAAGTTGCGTACAACACACTACTGTATTATTCAAAGAGAAGCCTAACATGGAATCATGTGGTGTTACATTGTAAATTTTTGATTTCCCCATTCTAAAGAATAAATTAATTTTGTCAAGTTGAATATATAAAATTTTAAAATATGGGATTTAAAAAGGGTTCACTATTAAAAGTTGGTAAAAGTGCATTTTTTTAAAAATACTTATTTTATCTGAAAAAAATGAATTTATTCTTACATTATGTCTAAGAATATCATAATATGGATTCTAAAATTATAACAAATTATATAAAGTTAAAAACTTATTTAATACAATTTATAACCTCTTTTGAATGGCTTGATTGGTAAGTCATGTTGCGCTTGAACTAGGTGTTGCGTTTAGTGCAAGTTATTGAATTATTTTGATGAAGTAATGCACTATGAAATATTGGGGTGTTACAACAAACCATGAAATGAAATTGGTATTATAAACATGTCACCATAACATAACATGATGAAATGATATACATTTTATAATCATCTCTTGAATGAATAAAACATGAAATGAAGAAGGTTTTGTAAGCGTGTAACCATTGAATAACCTATTGAAGGGAAATGCGTTTCTTGAACATCATTCAATCAAAAAATAAACAATATATTGAAATAATATGAATGATATTAATTTTTTATATCACGATTGTGGAATATGTAACACAAATAGATGTCATCATAGATGGAACATAATTTTGAATGATTCTGTAAAAACAATTTTTTAGTAAAATAATATTTCTACCTTGGAAAATTATTTTTAAGAGAGAAATAATTTTAAAAAAAATTATTTCAAAATAAATTTGATAACACATATTTAAATATTTGAAAACCATTAAAAAACATTTTCAAATATAACAAAAATTTCAATATATTATTCTATAATAATAGAAATAAAACAATGAATTTAAATAATACAAGGAACACCATTTTATTGAAAATTAACCTTATAAAAATTCAATTTAATCTTAAATTAATTTATGGTCATGATAGAAGGTAAATACATATTTTCGAAACATTACTTATTTTCACAATAATAATATTAGAAAACTGACTTGATTGTAAAATGAAAAGAATAGTATTTATTAATATTAATTATATTACAAAGATAAATCATGGGTAAATTTTTTTTAAATTCATAGAAAAACATTTTAAAAAAATTATTAGATAACATTGTTTTTGCATAAATCATACTGTAGACTTCATTGAGAAACAAGGTCTAGTTTTCTTAAAAACTGTATCCTAATCATATTAAGTAACATGGAGAGGGAAATGTTTCCATTTCAATAATATATCAGGAATAAATATAGGATAAGATAATTGATTATTTGTTTGATGGATAGATCATATTATTTCATCACTAGATGAATAATCATAAATAATCCCAATAAATGACGAGATTCTAGTAATAAAATCATACCACATTGGTAGCATTGAATCATTATCCCCATGATTGAATAACATCACATGGTGATTAAAATATAATGAAAAATTGATATTTATGATATAATATTTCAATGGCCTTTATACAAACTTAATAAAAGAATAAAGGTTCATAATAAAACATATGTCTAAAAGAATGGAAATTAAAACAAAATTACATAATTATTTTGATAACATTTGAACCATAAACACCAAAATGGGATATAATAAAATGTATATGTATATAACCTAAATTTAAGGATGTAATAATTTAATACACTCATGGTATATATATAAATACCACAAAAGAAACTAGTGATTAATATGGTATAAGTGTCGAATGAATATAAGTGAGACTATAAATCCATAAACTAAATGAGTAATTTTTTTATCGTGAGATTAATAAAGGAATGGAATAAATTGAAATAACTAATATCATGATGTAAATTATTATCATTATAAGTGAGACTAGAAATCCCCTCTTCTTAACCACTTTCATTCTCAGGTGTCAGTTCTTCTAGGTCATTCGCTTATATGAGTATCACATTCACTAAGAGATGAAGTTATTTATACCACTCATGTTGATCGGAATAATCATAAACGAAAATTAGGTATCTGTATGGGTGATGAACGTTCACCCTGTCTACCACTGTAATACACCCAACTTCAACAAGTTTAGGCCCAGTTCAAACCAGTTTTTACCAATGGGCTTTTGAACATAGAATTTCTCACAACGTCCTCTAAGAGGACCATAAGGATAGTAAAATGGAATCAACTGTTGTCTATAAGAGATATATTAGATTATTCCATGGTGCTTCCATAACTAGACTTGATGTTCTCATGTGGGACAACCTCTCTACATAGGTTAGAGGAGTGGCTGTTCTATGCATCGATCCTGCTCCTGATGTTCCAGATTATGCATCCCTAGTCGTATGGCTTACCTCTGGTCTTTCCTCCCTAGAATAACTTTTCATGATATCTTCCCATCAGGTAACTACGCTCTCTTCCTTAATATTATGAATGTGTTTTTATTGAATTGACTCCGGATATGCCTCCATCAAGCGGTAAACATATTCTGTTGATTGGTCGACATCAACATCATTGAGAGGGAAGGTGATTACTTCATAATATCTGTAGGTCATGAACATTATCCATAATTGGTGGACGTTGAAGGTGATGTGGCTCAATTTTTTCCATGTTTTTCCACATCTTTCATTTAATTTTTATCATTTTAATTAATTATTTGGACACTTTTAAATAAATAATGGCATTTTTGTATATTTACTACTACATATCTTAATTAATCATTTTGATATAATTAAATTTTTGTTTTTAGTATTTGAAATAGTTTTTTAGTCATTAAAATTATTTTAATTATATTATATTAATTTTTATTTTTGTAATCTTAACTTGGTTTAATTTTTAAATTTTTTAAATATTATTATTTATTTAATTATTCAGTTTTATTATCATTAATCTAATCTAGTATTTTTAAAACATTACCCTTTAAGTTAGATTTATTTATATAAATTTACCTTACTTATTAAATGGTTCAATTAATATGCTCTGTTAGGAAATTATGTTAATTATTAATAAAATAATGTGTTTTAAATTTTAAGTTTCATTTTATTATTTAATAATTTTACGTTCTTGTTTAATTTATTTAGTTAGTTTTAATTATTTTAATTTCATGTTTTCATATAGTTATTTCTAGGTGTTCTGTACTTTTATAGACATATATTTAATTAATCTTAACATTTATTTTCATAGTTAATAATCTAGTCACCTTTACTTGTATTTTTTTATATAATTTAGTTAGTTTATAGTTATATTTAATTATTTAATCTTAAACAACATAGTTAAATTCTATTTTGTGTTAATTAATTAATGTTTCATCATTTTATTTTCTACTTTAAGTAAATTTTTAATGGTTATCATTTTAATTTTTCTATCGGTGAGTCGTCACACTGATATTTTGTCACCCTAATAATTTGTCACAATGAAGTTTTTTATATAACCCACAGTTACTCAGTGACACACCAATTACATTGAAACTTCACCAGGCTCTTACCTTGCACTGATTCATTACATCAATTTTGGTTTCTTGTTTTTCTAAACTAACGGTGAATCAATTTTATTTATTGGTGTGTTATTGAATCATCATTTAATTCCATCTACGATGAGTTCTGATTTTATTTTCAACTACTGATGAGTCACTAACTCACTGATATTCTATGTCACCATTGGTTTCTAATTGAGCCTATTTTTTTATTTTTTTTAATTATCAGTGAGTTGTTTTTTTTCATCGGTGTGTCACACACTGATTGATTTTTGCATCAGTCTCTCGATGTCTAACTAATCCCCTGCTTCAACCCTTCTATTGATGAGTCATGTACTCACCGTTCAATTCTTATTTAGGTTTCAAGACTTCACACCGAAATAATGTCGGTGTCTTCTTCTCACCCCATCTGATATATGAGCTTATATTCTACTAATCCATTTCTTATATCTTCAGTGTCTCATTAATCATCGATGATTGATTCCACATATTCATCCACATTTCACCAAAAACACAACTTTAGACAATATTTTCAAATTTACTCAAACTAGAAGTTCACTTTCACCAAAACTAAATAATGAAATCAACTCTAATTCAAACCAGTACTTCACACAAATTAAAATCAAACCCTAGAACCATAGACTCATGCTATAATTCTAGAATCGATGGGTGACCATCAGGATCTGGCGCAGTGTGATGAAGAGCATGACGTGGCCGATACTTTTGAATTGGAGGAGTCTGAACCATACAGCAGTATAGGAAGAATCCAAGCTGATGTTGATGCTGAGGCCACATTGCAGATGTACATAGAAACTCGTGAATCCATCTCAACCAAGATTAGCTACCATTAAGGGTTTTTGTCTACTAAGATAGATTCATCGAATCCATGGAACCGCACATGTTGGAGTCCACCGTCGGAAGGAGAAGAGGAGGCCATGTCCACTAGATCCCGCTATAGTCGTGGTTTCCGGCAGAAGGAACCCCTACTGCTTTACTATGGAGGGGATTCGAGGACGCGAACTTTTCTTGAGCCCTGCCGCAACACCCACTAGAGCTGAGATCAACACCACTAAAACTGAGTCACTAAGTGGATCATGCGATGTCGGTGATGGAGTAAGACATAGTAGTGAGTTGCAGCCCTACTCTTACTTAGAGAAGAAACCAAGACCCCTCTCCTGTAGTGCCGATTGGGGGGGGGATAAGTTTATTTAAAATAGAATAACAGGAAAAGAAAATAAATAATATAATAATAATTTTTTTAATAAATTAATGATTAATAATAAATTAAGGATTGATAATAAATTAATGATTAATAATAAATAAACTAAAATATTATAGTAATTAAATTAACTAATTCAATTAATTTTTAATTTAATTTAACTCTTTATAAAATAATGTAATTGATATTAGTCTAATTTAAGAATTTAATTAAGTTATGTTAACTAATTGTTAATAATACTTATATTAGTAAAATAAATTAATGAATGATAAAAATTTAAAACATAATTATTTCATTTAATTAATGATTAAATAATAAATCAATAACAATAATACTAAGAATTAATTAAAATGTAATAATTATTATCATTTAATTAATTATTATTTAACTTTAGTAAATTTTTAATAAGTTTTATTGCATTAGTCTTTAAAAAATTACTATTATTTAAACTTCTTGTTGTTTTAAATTTTTGTTTTATTTTAGTTATTCAAGTTCATTTAAGAGATGGTTATAAATCCATATTCATCTAACCAAATCATCGGAAGTTATTTAAGGGGGTTTTTGTACCAGGATGTGCCCGTCACGAAAAAACCCATGTGTGCGATGCTTAAGTAAAGGACTGTTTGGAGTCGGTGGAATCAAGTGGTGACAGGAAGTAGATGATGAAGGGCATAAAAACAGAGATGCGCTATAATTTGAGGGGAGGCACTCATTTTCGATTCCACAATGACATCCATCTGAGAGAAGATCAACCCTCATTCTGATTCAATGAACACCCCATTTTTTGAGAGTGAAGGCTCCCGGGGAACATCATATGAGCAATGTATGAGATGGAGGATCTTGGAACCTAAGTAGTTCTAGGGGATTTTACCTTCCCTATGTCCATAACCATTTTTCTATTTTTTTGGTTGATTTCAATTCATTAAACAATATGATCATAGGATGAATTTTATCAGTTCGGGAATTATAATACCTTTTGGTTATGATCTATAAACCTTCATTATCTTATCTTCGTAAGAAATTAGATTCAGTTGGCTGCACTGACACTATTTCAAATCTTTTAATCATTCACATTTCAATGTTTTCAATTTCAAACTTCAATTTTGACTAGAGAGGTTGATTTTGGATGCATTTTTCAAATCTATATCTACATTAACTTTGGGAATTTATGGTGAGTTATTTTCTAAAAGATAACATTGAAAACCTCTTTGTAGTTTGATTAAGTTTTGGTGTGGAATATTCCATGACTTAATCCTCTACCAATTAAGTTTCCAAGAGAGGGAAATTCATCAGTCATTCTTGAGGTGTGTTTTGATTGTATGTTGTGGAGAGAACATCCATTCATACCAGTAGTTTAGAAATCTTGAAAACTCTATTTATCTCTGTTCTAATATTTTTATTATGCGTCATTTCACTATTTTCTCTATTCATCATTACTTAGTTTAAGATTTAGTTTATTAGTTTAAAACTTTTTTTAATCTTCATTTTCATTTAAACAAATTATTAAAAAAGAAAAAAATTAAAAAGTAAAAAACCTATAAAGATGATTACCTCATTACTGACGAAAGTGAGGTTTTTAGTTTTAAAACATTACAATTCACTCTCATTCATTCACTGTGGATCAAACTTGAACCACTGTGCAGGTGTAGTTTTATAAATAATATTTTGAGGGCTGTGACGACCTCCATCCATATCAGAAGGTATTTCACTTCTCCCGATCATCTGTATTCACTTTTTGGCCTATGATGCAAGAACCATAACATTCTAGAAAAATTTGAGGGAAAGTATGGTTCACAAAGAATTTTCACATCAATATAGTCTACCAACACCCCACCCCTAATGCTCTATAAGTAAACCCTCTGATCTAGTGGGATTCACGAGTCATCCACCATCTGGCCAACTAGGGTTTGAAATGGGTGAAAGTTGATGTTATCATAATTTATGATCATAAGATTCATCCCTTCCTCAATAACAGTCAATGGACAAAAACCAGAAATATTTAGTGGGGATTGTCACAGTTCATCACTTGGAAGAAGGATGGATTTTCGGAAATCATACCAACTAGAGTGAATCTCAACCCAGCAATGAAGAATATGTAGAGGTCCATAGATTCACATGGGTGTACATGCTCTAAAAATGAACCCCACAATGTGGTATAACCTATCCCATGCATGTGAATCCAGATTTACCATGTAGTTGGATACCATAATCCCAAGCATCACTAATGTCCATGGGAGAACCCCCAGTCTCATATCTCTTACTAGAAGCATCCACCTTCATAGGAATTAAGCAAGAAAAGAAGTATACCCAACATCCCGATCTTAGATTTTGTCCAAAATAAATCCCAATAATCAGTATTAACCTGCATTTAAGTTCACCCAATACAATCCGAGCTTTCCCCGCTATGACATGTTCTTAACTATTTCCCTCACCTTGTAATCCTCACCACCTTACCCTTCTTCAGAAATAAGCTGAATTGTGCCCGGTTAGACATATCCTTCAGGATATAGTTTCTCATAAACTCATCCTTTTCTAGTTTTAACAGATGCCACATCAGAATGGGGGTTCACACCCAATATCCCCTAATGTTCTCTTTTGGAAGGAATTCATTACACTGATACCCTTCCATGGGAATTACTTATATGAAATGGATTTCACAAATTCTTATACTGACCTAACAGTGGTAGAAATGGAAGGTATTGGTGTAAAGTGGCCACTGGATGAACATCTCTAGAAATAAATCCTACCAGTGGTAGAAATAAACCACTATGTCCATACAACCTCAAATCGAAGGATGTGATAAAGGTATTCTCTGAACATCTTGCTAGTTTGGTGCACCCAGTACGACCACGCCCACTCACTTTTAAAATTCCCCCAGGCCTAAATTCCCATTACCTCCCGCCCTTATTATAATTCGTGATACTACACCTGAAGGTGCTCGCATAGTGATCCAGATATTCCATAGCAACCGGTTCACTCTCCATGACTATCCTTGTTTTTAGTTTCAGAACATACACAACCATATCCTGAATTTTCAAAGTGCGGTGATGGTTGTTTGTGATGATAAACAATAGAAGGTAGTTTTCACATGTCACCCATGATCACAAAAAGTTGGTATCAAATCCGGACATTTGTACCTCTACTAGAATGCCAAATCTTGATATTGGGAGGCTATCAGTCATTATATAATCATTTTGAGTCTTCAACCGCATTCCTAAGGGAATCTGATTTCTTGATATCACCATTCTCGCAGGAATAATTTGATGTTCTGCATTCATTTCATCTCTTCGAGAAGTATAAGAAGCCTTAGTATCCTCCCTATCATCATTGATTTATTCACTTAACATCTTGCATAACTGATGAACAAAAGAAGGGAATATCATGAAATATGGGGGGTTTGGCGTGAAAGATAAGTGGGTGGGTGAAAAATTGGAATATGTTGTGAATGAAAAACTAATTATGTCAAGTGCGTTCAATATTTCATAGTCATTAATATGACATAGGATGAATTTGTGATCATCCTTGAAAAATAGAGAAAACTTTAGGCATGATAGTGGATCTCATGACTCATGGGAATGTCATGGTACTGATCCTTGCCTCTCCTAATTTATAGGAATGGGCTGAGCCTTCTGTCTGAATTCAAGGGCGTTTCATGCCAGTTTCTCCATTTTGCGTGCACCAACATGAAGTATTATTTTCTTATTCATTACACTCAAAATATGACCATATGGTTCCCTTTTAACTCGGATTCTCATGGGTGGGGGGAGAGATTTTTTATCACTAAATGATAGTTCAGGATATAAATTGACATGTGGGAGTATCCCAAAGGATTATTTCACTCAGAATATGATACAAAGTATAAGGCCTATGCCTTTAACATTACATAATCTGGATTTAAGTCAGGAATTAACATTGAGGATATTTTACGGTTTAATGCTTTAGAGAATTAGGTCATAACAATTACAAAACAAAAACACCTAAACAAAATGTGGAAATTTCAAAGTGTATATGTTTCTTCCATAACATAAAAACTTTTAAAAATAAAAATGGTTTCTTTTCATGTTTAATCAGTAAAACATTTAATTGATTCCATACATGACTCTAATATCCCTCAAATATTTAGAATGACATTTATAAACATGGGATGAGCACAAAAATCATAGTAAAGGACAAAAAAAGAAAAATGTTACTCTAGTTAAAACATAGTAACCAATTGAATGTTCTTTTAGAAAATGATTCCAATCATTTTCTCAAGAATAACACTCATAAGTTTTTTCAATGAAAAATATTAAAACCAATATTTTGAATTTAAAACTCATTTAGGTGACTTAGATCTTAATATAAACGAAACCATTTCAAATCATGTTCAATTGGAATAACCATATGGCCCACTTCCAAATTGAATATCTTTAATGGGGATCAACCTTCATATATTCTATATCGGGCTCACACATGAACTATACTAGGGATCATTCCTTTATATAATCTATAACGAGATCACTCGTGAGGTATAATGGGGATTAATCCATTGTTTAAGCTGTGAGAAGATCACTTCGGATCTATAGTGGGGATTAAACATTCCTATATGAAATATCAGGCTCACTTGTTTCATATAATGCTCATTTACTATTTCAAAAACATGTTCATCACAGAAATCCTTGGAATAAATATTCTAATCCTATATGAAAAAATTTCTATATATAAATTCCATTTTCTTTTAAGAGCCCATTTTTAATACCATGATACCCAAATAAACTAATACGAGGTTTATTTTCTATTTAAAATACATTATGGCTTATAGAGGAAGGAAAATATCAAATAAAGGTTATCGAGGTAGAGAATTCATTGTTGTCGTATAAAAAAACATTCCCTTTTGTCATTTTGTAATGAAAGTAAAATGCTTCATATAAAAAGATTCCTTTTGAAAACATTTAATGAAATTCAAGATAGAAACAACTTCATCTATATTCCTTTCATACCCAAATAAATAAATAGGTAATTTAAAATCATGAAGAAAAATATTCGATAATTAAATCATCAAACATATAATATGTCACATACCACATTGAACATCAAAATATTAGTTTCCATGATTTAATTAATAGCATAGGTATAAATAAAATATGAATATGAAATTAAATAGTGGATATATATACACCTTATAAATGAATAAAGGTGAATATTATAAGTAAATTCTTCAATGAATGTAGATTGGGAAGAAGTACCTTACCTTGAGTCTATATTGTCCCTTTTGTTATATATTATTCTTTAAATCGGGTAACTCCTTTTGATTTCGGACAAAAGAATTTTGGTAGTTCCCTTCTGCCCAAGATAAGGCATCTAGGAGCAAGATATTGATGTTGGGAGATTTTTTTAGATAAGGGTTTATGAGAAAATGGCCTTTATATGATTTATTATGTGTGTAAAGGTGGTGTCCTTTTATTAGAGGGAGGAGGGGCAATTTTGAAAGATATGAATTTTTTTTATAAATTGATTTTTAAACACTAATACCTCCAAACTGATATAATTTGAGGATAATATTTGGTAGGGTAAAAATAATTTCAACCAATATTTTTTAGGAATGTTTAGGTCACAAAATGAACCTTATCATTTATCTTTAACCCTTAGTTAAAAATACTAACTCTTGCCATGTCTCCATGAATTTTTACACTATATGGTTACTATAGTTACTGTAAAATTCCAAGAAAACCAAAAGTGGATCATTAATGAGATTTTTAAAATTATATAAATCATTTGTCCAAATATTTTATTTTTAGGACTATTATATCATTTAATAAAATAATATTATTTTTTAAAACACATTTATGTCAATTTTGACAATATTTAGTAAATGATTTTTTAAAGTCAAAACAAGTTGATTCCATTGAACTAAAGGAAATATATCATCCCCAATATAACATTTTCAACCATAAAAACTATGTATGGCATCAAAAGCTTCAAATTACAATTAGTTTAATATTTATAATATCAGTTATTTGGTATATTTCATTAATAAGGAAATCACTGCATCATCATTGTGTCATAAATAAATATATTTATTAAATTATTAAAATTATAAATAAAATAAGATGATTTAGGAAATATTGTTTTATTTATAATAACTATTTATAGTATAATAGGTTATTTATATATTCAAAATTATAACTTTTTTAGTTACGAGATACAAGTTTATGTTATATATCCCTTTTCATTAAATTAAATATTATAAATGGTCATTATCACACCCAAGTGGCTTTATGGGGACACAAAATAGACACAAGGATGATCACGGTCATCCATATCTCATACAACAGGATTAAGAATCATTTTATGGTAGTTTTATATTATTATAATAATATTTTTAACGTTATTTACCCAATTTACCCTTTAACTATGGTATACAAAAATAATTATTGATTTTACTATTAATAATATCGAAAAATAAAAGGTAAGTATTTAAACAAATTGGACCTTATAATTCAAAATACTGAATCAAAATTTTAAAATTCAAATCATATAATTTGAGAAAATAAATTAAAATAAAATTCGGTTTTTAAAACCAGAAGGTTGGTTTTTGAGAAGTTAATACTATCAAGAGATTGACATGTGTTAATATAAAATTGAAATGTGAAATTGCATCAAATAACCGACATTGTTTCAAATTATAAAAAAATCCAATTAAACATTAAAAAATTTAAAATGATAATCTAACTATATAAATAAATTAGATGTAAAGGTTATCTTGAATTAAAATGCAGTATTTTTCACCATTCATTAAAATATGAATTTAATCAGAAAAATAAGAAAATTCCAGAACTGGTAAATTTTGGTGTCCCACATAAAAATAATACTTTTATTATTTAAAATAGAACTTATAATATGGTCAAAAAATATATTTAAAAATTGTTCTCCATGAAAAGGTGGTAAAACTATATTTTCTTTTGAAAACTACTTCTTTTATCGAAAAACATATTTTGTTCTTAGATCATATATAAAAAACATATATGATGAATTTAAAATATTAATTTGAATATATAAAATTTATTTTTCAATAAATAAAAATCCATAATGAGTGATATGATTTTATAAACACAATTATACTCTTTTAAAAGGTTTCCTTAAAAACACATTCCTTATATTCAAATGGTTTTTATTTGAATTTATAATAAATTTGGTAACCAATTATTCATTATCTAAACATGTGTAAACGAAATTTTTTTAATTCAGTTGATACTGCAAACTCTTTCCAATCCAACAGGTAGGTTATAATGGTACCCATTAAATAATAATATTTAGTTTTTCGTTTATGCTCGATGTTGTGTATCATGAATGTTGTTGAACATAATGATTATTTCTAAAATATCAGGAAATTACATCCTCCCCCCTTTAATAAATTTTGTCCTCAAAATTTTAATTTTGGGTCTGTAACTAGGGTAATTCATTTAAAAATAAATTTATTCCAAACTAACATCTGAAAAAGTGATAAGAAAACATCCACTTTAAAAATAGAATGTGAAGTACGAAGGTTACCTGAGATTACCCATTATGGGGTTCTATATAGGAATACATTGATATGTAATAAAAACAAACAATCCATTTCTAATGGAGTGTGATAGAATTATCATTAGAATCTAAACAATATTAAAACAACAAACTTTTGATGGGTTAAATGATATTTGATTTCTCAGTAGGAAAATTAAATTGGCATTGTTTTTGATCTAATGTTATTTTCATATGTTTGAGGAATTTATTATTGAGATTGACTACAAACATAATGAAACATACTTACATACCATTTATAGTTTCATCCTTTAATAAATATCTATTAGAAACTCATATTTCTTCCAAACTATGATTATTAAAGATGACTTGGTCACTCCTGAAGAGCTTGAATCAACATCTTGAAAATGAAATAATCCACAAAATATAAACTATATATTTTCCCTATATTTATACAGTAACCAAATCCAAAATGGTTTTTACAAGATCATATAATCCCCAAAAAGAATAATACTTTATAAAAATATATACTAATCTTAATATCCCAAATTTAACAAACATTACACAATGTTAAACAAAGACCATTCAAAAAACAATTGCCCTAAAAATTCATCAAAATAATCCAATGTAATACTAAAACTGAAATTTTTTTAGGGATTTATCACATATTCTTCCACTATAAAAATTAATAGTTATCAAAAAATATCATTTAAAACTCTTAAAGTCTCATACATAAAAGTAATTAACCTAATCACATCTTCTCCATGATACGTTAATAATTTCCGCAAATATCTCAAAATATCCATATGTCCACAATAAAAACACAGATCGTCCAAAATAAAATACAACCCTTAATCCTCAAATTAAATCACATAGTATTCTATTTTCCTTAGGTATATAGTGTTCCCAAAAGAGAGAATGTCTTCCAAAATAACATTTATCACTTAATCACCAAATCCTTTTTTAATACTAAGCATATCAATTTTATAAAACATAAGTTCCCAAAATCAACTTATTATTGGTCAATATAATCAATTATCTAAAATTATTTGGAATAATAACCATGTACATCAAATAGTGCAGTGGTATGTGATAAATCCCCATCTCACCCTTGTTGTGGGTTCGATTCCTATAGCCTTATCCGACATAACGGGTTGTCACACTGAATGCATGTTCTACTTTTCCAAAATCAATATAATTATTATAACATAAAAAACAAGAAATATAATACTCAAAAATAACCATAACAGGTTTTATCTGGAAACATAATTCAATAACATTAATTCTTCATCTCTAAAATTACTATTCTATAACAACCTCAAAAATAAATGTCTCAAAAAATTAAGATAATTACCTTTAAATTTCATAACATAATCCTAAAAAGGGGTTGCTAATATTTTTAACATATGATTAACCTTGAAATTATAAACCAATGATGATATACCTAACCCTTATCAAAACATACTATTCTTAATAATTTTAAAAAATGACCTCTGATACCAATTATAAGGCCCTAGTCCTAATCGTTACATAATCTTCAGGTAAGTAAATAATTCACATTGAGGATATTTTTAGGTTTAGAGTTTCAAATAATTAGACCACAACTATTACTTATAAAACATATTAATGTAATGTGGACACTTCCAACAATATTTTTTTCTTCCATAAAATTAAACCATTTAAAATAAAACATGGTTTTTTTCATATTTAATCATCATAACTTTTCCTTCATTTCATTTATTACTATAATCTCACACAAATCCTTTGAATATCATTTGAAAACATGGGATGAGCACAAAAAGCGTAGTATGGTAAATAAAAAAAGAAAACTATTTTTATATTTAAAACATGTTATCCCACTAAATTTTCATTGGAAAAATAAATCAAAACATTTAGACATGAATAAATCTTATTATTGTTCTTAATGAAAAACATTAAAAACAATAGAATGAAATTAAAAAATGTTCAGGTGACCAGGGGAATTTTATACATGAAACCATATAAAATACCATTCAATCGAAATAAATAAATGGTAGAATTCCGTATATATGATCTTTAATGGGTATAACCCTTCATATAAGTTATATCAGGCTCACTACGGAGCTATAATGGGGATAATCCCTTCAGATAAGCTATAACGGGCTCACTTGTGAGATATAATAGGGCTCAACCCTTTGTGTAAGCGATGTTAGGCAAACATGTGTTCTATAATGGGTCTCCACTATTCATATATGCTCTATAGGGATCAACTATTTTATATAACTCTCATGTACCATTTCATTAACACATTCATCACATAACCCTTTTGAAAAACACTCCTAATTCCATATAAATAAAACATTCGTATACAAATACAATTTTCATATAAGAACCCATTTTAAATACAAATATACCAAAATAAATGAATAAATTATTTTATTCCATTTATAATACATTATGGCTTATAGAAGAAGCCAAATGTCAAATGAAGTTTACGGAGGCATAAAAGTCAGTGTTGCCGTATAAAAATTATTCCTTCTGTCATTTTGTAATGAAAGTAAAACGATTCATATAAAATGATGTCGTTTTAAAAAATTGAATGAAATTCAAGATAGACATAATTTTTTTGGTATATTCCTTTTGTACAGATAAAAATTAATATATAATTTTATATCATGAAGAAGAATATTTGATGATTAAATATTTAAACATTATAGGTGTCCCATACCATATAGAACATTTAAATATTAATCTCACTTATTTAATAAATAATATTGGTATTAATAAATATTGATAAGAAATGTCATAGTGGTTATATATACACCTTATAAAAGAATAAATGTTCAATTTATCAAGAAATTCATCAATGATTGTAGATTGATACGAAGTCCCTTACATTGAGTCTAACGTGTCTCGTTTGTTCATTATCTTATTTTAAATCGTGCAAATCCTTTTTATTTGAGCCAAAATGAATCCCTAAGAAGCCTTATTCCCAAGTTAGGTACTTTAGGAGGAAGTTAGGGATGATTTACTATTATTTGAGTAGAGTTTGGATGATCCATGTAGCTTTAGATATGTGAGTAATTTGGTAGAGGTGGTGATTTTTTATAAGATGGAGGAGGAGCACTTTATAAAAGTCTAGAAATATTGCTTTTTTATAAATTTATTTTCCAATTATAGTAGATAAAAACTAATATAATTTTGGGTTAATATAAGGATGGGTATAAATCCTCTCAACCAATAGGTTTTAAACAACTTTAGATCAGAAATTTATCCTTATCTTTTACCTTTAACACATAGTTACAAACATTTACTCTTACCTTGTATTCTAGTATTGTAACAGAATATAGATACTATAGTTAATATAAAATTCCAATAGAAACCCAAGTTGATCATTAATGGAATTTTTAATATTATATTAGTTAGTTAAATAAATCATATATTTTCAAAACTATTATATCATCTAATAAAATAGTATTTTTTAAAAAAGTTCTTTTATTTTAATTTTGAAACTAACTAGCAATTTTTTTAAGTTATAAAAACATGATTCTGGGGAACTAAATGAATTAAATAATCCATCACCTTTTAATTTCAACAAAAAAATTTATTTCTGCCATAAAAATGGTAAAATTACATTTATTTTAATATTTACACTGTCATTTATTTGGAATATTTAATTAATAAGGTAAACACTGCATCATCATTGGGTTATAAATAAAAATATTTAAAAAATGTCTAAAAATTATAGAGAAAATTTCATGATTTAAGAAATATTTTTAAATATAAAATTAAAATTTATAGTTTAATATATAATTTATATAAAACAAATTAATATTGTTTTAATTACGAGATACTTGTTTTAGTTATATTTCCTTTTTCATTAAATTAATTATTATAAATGGTCATTATCACACCCAAGTGGCTTCATGTGGTCCTAAAATCGACCCAAGGGTGCTCATGTTTAGATATATCTCATCCAATTAGATTAGGATATGTCTTACGGTAGTTTTATATTCATATAATAATATTTTTTACCCTTATTTAACTGATTATCCCTATAACCATGGCAAATAAAAATAACTATTGAAGTCACTATTCATAATATCCAAAAATTAAGGGTACATATTTAAAAAATTTGAACCATATGATTAAAAATATGAAATCCACTTTTCCAAATTCAAAATAAATAATTGGATAAAATTAATTTAAAAATAATTTTCGTTGTCAAAAACAAATAGTGGGTTTTAATGAATTAAAAACTATCAAAATGTTTACTTGTGTTTATGCCCAATTGAAATGTGAAATTGAATATAATGACCCAATTTGGAAAAAGTGTTATAAATTAATCCAATTACACATTTAAACCATTTAAAAATATAATCTAACTATACAAATAAATTATATGAAATGTTTTTTTGGAATCAAAATACATTATTTTTCACTATTCATTAAAACATTAATTTCATCAAAAAATACCAAAATTTCAACCATGTTTAATTTTGATGTCCCTATTAAATATAATTTGTTTATATGTCAAATAAAACTTATAAAATTTTCAAAACTGATATTTAAAAAGTTTTATCCCTCAAAAGGCTGTAAAATTGTATTTTTTTAAAATACATATTTTGTCCTAAAAAATAAATTTGTTGTAATATCATATATAGAAAACATATAAGATGAATTTAAAACATTAAATTAAATATATAAGATTTATTTTTCATTAAACAAAAATCCATAAAGAGTAATATGATTTTATAAACACAATTATTCTCTTTTAAATGAGTATTCCTAAAAACACATCCTTTATATACAATTTGTTTTTATTTAAATTTCTATTAAATTTCGGAACTATTGAATAATTATCTAATAATATGGAAATGATATTTTCATATTTCAATTTATAATATTCACTCTCTATATTCCAATGGAAATGTTATAATGGTTACCATTAAATAATAATATTTAGTTGTTCGTTTAAGCTCGATGTAGCATATCATGTACACTGTTGAACATAATGGCTCTCTCTAAAAACGCAGGATGTTGCACTGAGGATCCCAAGGGATATGAGTGAATGACTTGAGTCTTGTGAAATAGACTCTTTCATTCCAAATAAAATTTTAAATAATTATTTTCACTCAGAGCTCCTGAAAATAAACATGTTAGATGCATTGAAGAAACCATACTCGCATACAAAAAGACAGAATAGTGCGCAAAACTCTTGCATGCTTGATAAAACATACACCACCAACACATATGATGAACTCCTTTCATGGTCCCATAGATGTTTTCTGATATTAATATAAGGGTACACCCCCTCCCTTTAGGGTAACTCTCTAGTAGAAGAAATGTCAATATCCTATATATAAGACGACCCTTCTGTGACCATGAAAAATATACGGATTCGAGGTACTCGAACATTCACGACATACCCCAATGAGTTCCCCATAAGGTGGGACAATAAGGGATTGAACCTCTCCCATTTTCTTTTCTAACAATGTTATTGAATGAAAAATAATCTTCTTGCATGGAAGATTTCCCTTTTGGAGTGCCTATTTCACACATACCCTTAATCATGCGCATAGGCCTACAAACATTCAAGAAAGCTTCCTATTTTATGTGCACCCATTCCTCTATGATTCATGTGATTTCATTATCCTAGGGAATCCTATTTGATCTCCCATTGTGCATAATTTCTCTATCTTTCACACACCTACTCTGTGCGGCCGTCTAGGCATGTTTGTTTTCATTGAATAGTCCCTCGATTGGTGCTTCATGTTGTGTGGACCTGCCTAATGATTATTCACATAGGTACATAAACAACTATTTATTCTTCCCAAATATAAGCTAAGATGGACCCCCTTATTGATCACTGATCAACCTCACTCCCTCTTGGAATTGATTGTGCCTTCCTATCACTAGGTTCATCTTGGTACAAGTTATGAATGTACAAGGGATGAGGAGTGGGTCCTCATCGTATGATCTTCAGGATGTTAAAATCCCATGAACATACATCCTCAACAAAAGACATTAAACTATGAGTGGCTGCATGAATGTAATGGTTGGTATTATTATATGGAAAATTATCATCAATGTTTCCCTCCTTCCCTCTCTATTTGGGATTTGATTCTATGCGCTCCACGGGCAGTCTCCATGTAATCCTGGACACACCATGATAGGGTGTTACTTGTACGACATCCATATCCTCCATGTATATCGGGTCACCATCCTTGGACTTTGCTCATGGAGTAGGTCCCAATCTCCACCATCCACCATGGATACACCTTTCTCTACACAATTTCCAGGTCCACTTATGCCTCTTTTTTCTTGTACCGATCAAGACTCATAATTTCATTGAGTGAAGAAATGTCCATGACATCTTCTTGGAGCCTCTATCCATGAATAATCCCCAATACCCTCTATACCTAACTACATGGACATTGATCCATATATCATAAAGAGTGTATGTGGGAAGTCTACTTGAGTTTTAGGCCCATCACTCCCCACAATCTTCCATTTCTAGCTACATTACATCATCTCACATGTGTCCCACATGACATAGAATAGAAATACACGTTCTCCTGTTAAAAATGTGGGTTTTGATCCCTTTTAGGTATGTACGAAGCCTCCCAAAGGTTAATTCCCAACCAAATATAAAATACAGTGCTTCATCATATGGATGTACCTTCTTGATGTGACATCTTCCCTTTTTGAGACACATCACCTGGATCTAACTCCCTGAGGTGTTTTGATCCATCTATATGGGTTACCATCCATTGTGTACACTCCAATTATGTGTACCATTTTCTCAGGTTGCAAACTATTCATTAGACCCTCACTCCACCATACTCACCCAACTATGAGTATAAATCATCTGATGGTTTTCTAACTCGTCATATTCCCCAACATTTCTCCATGTCACTGTCCTTTTTTACACCCAAATTCTATGACCCATCTAGAATTAAGTGGAATTAAATTCCATTCAATGAGGATACGTAATAATCCTCCCTGAGGATCAAGAAAATTACCCATGTACCATCCAGATCATTCCCTTGAGCCTTTATTTTTTGGGACGTTCATGCCCCAACCAAGAGGTTATGCTTCTGTCGAGTCCTTACCCAGGCATTCATTCTCATGGGCTACCTCCTTATGTGTCTCATCACCCCACTAAACTACATGGATATTGATTCCCTTCAATGAGGATGTGTAGGAAGGATCCCTGATGTTCAATACCAATACAACCATCATTAAAACATCAGTTAAATCCCACTCTTACTCATCCTTTATCACTTCCTCCATATCCACACTGATTTTACCCAGGCCACCACACCTTATTGAAATCAGGCCAATCATACAGGTAGATAACCATGCATATTCCCCTCTCATCCCATTGCTCATTGTAGCACATGGGCTGATAACCATGTGTATGCCCTGAATCACAATCCCACGATATGTAGGTTTTGATTCCTTGTTGGTACATTGGAAACATCCCCGAGGTGCAATCCATACAAATGGAGATCCTCTATGTCCTTTTTGTTAGGACTCATCATCCTCTGACACATACATTCTAGTGTCCTGATCAGCCATAACAATTTGATTCATTACTTTTTTGCGATACTCCATCCATGGTCTACCCTCGTTGGGAAATCTAATACATGAAACTGGTAAACTCTCCATGTGATCCGTCCTAGGGATGTGCCTATCTGATTTTGTCTCACTAGTTTTCAGATCGATCTTATTCGTCTCTGTAATACATTAAACTCGCAGCATTCCCCAAGATGAACATTTGAAGATGAATAAAACCTCATATATTTTCCCCTACATAAGATTTTGTACACTCGACATGGGATTCCTTGGGATTCCTCACCTTCATAACGCCCTGTCATAATGGAATATTCAATTGTATCGGTGTTTCAATGTCCATAAATGTGAGTAATTCCTGTAACTCCCCAACCACAGTTTCCCAGAGTTAGTGCATTATTACATAACATTGCCATGATTACAAGGAATCACGTCCTGAAGGACCAATCAGTTTAGCAGTCCTGGAAAATAGATTACATATATAAATGTTACATTTCACTTTAATACATACAAAACAACATAAATAATTTTTATGAATGCCATTATTCGCTTGGCTTAATCCTATATATCAATCACAATACACTTCCTGGAATCCTGGAAAAAATAAAACGTAGAAAGGGGTGAGCTCAAATGCTCAGTAACTGTAAGCAATACATCGGAAACTTTCATAAATAAGCATAAACATTTAAGGCAATGTATAACTAAAACAAAATCCATTTAAACTTGAACCTTAGCATAATATGGCCAAAATAAAATGAAATAATTCCATTTACTTATTCACATGGATATTATACTATTCCAATAATCACATCCAATATAACTAACCACTTTCATAATGAGGGAATGCATAATGCCAGACTATCATAACCTCGTAGGCAAGGCCTCGTGCCAAGACTACAAATAAGATAATGTCAAGGCCTCGTGCCAAGAGACTAGTTTGTATCATGAGACCTGCCGATGCAATTTTTTTAGAAGATACTTACGTTTAAAATTGCGCAAATATACTCCGGTGATTTTTTGAAAAAAATATGCATGCTTCTAAAAACAAAATAACAAATTCTGAGACTGCTCGACTAATTACATGCCATGATGGGTCCACGCCCAATCCCTTCCTGTATACCACACTCAAGAGTTGGGTTTTCTGAAAACATTTTTATGCTTTCGTTAAATAAGTATACATTTGAACTGGATTTTCATATATTTGAGAGAAATATCTCTTTTTTGAAATCATTTAAAAATCACATAATTATGAAAAAAAAACCTTTATTTTTAAAATATCCTTATAAGTTTGTAAGGTAATCTTCAAAGGTGTAATAATGGCGGAGAATAACCGCACCTACCGTATAAGTTAAAAAAACATTCTTACTTTAGTTTTGTCGAAATGCTCAAAAAGTAACTTGTTTGGAAAACGACAGAAAGATTACTTTATAAACTTCTTATAAAAAGAAAACAAGGTTATAAATTACTTTATCCCATAGTCTTTAAAATAGTTATAATGATTTTAAATACATGTTTATGAAACATGGATGTGGATAATAAAGAGGTCCCAATAGATAATCACGTATAAACAACCTCAGATAATGAAGAGATCGTGAAATAAACCCTTACCATTTTGGTATCTTACAAAACATACACCCCATGAAAGAGGTATCATACAATTAATATGTAAATACACATAAAATAAAGTTTATTACATAAAAAACACAATTATGGGCAGTACATACACCACAAAAAAGGTAATAGTGGCAATATGGCATGAATCTCACGGGAATAACGAGTGAGATGAAAACCCCTTACCTTCTAATTTTCCTTGGTATAGGGTAGGTTAACATCCTGTATAATAGTTAAATAATTTTTATTAAGATATACAAGAATCATATACATAAATACGATATCATATATTATCTTTTAATATTGTTTTGTTAATAATATTTTAGTATTATCGTCGTTTCGGGTGTTAACTGATTTGTTTTCCTGTATATGCTTCGTTACATAAGCCGTGTTTTTTATGGGTAGGTTATATCTTATTCAGATCCAGAATGATATCAAGTCCTTAAACATTACTTTTAATCGTCAAACCATAATTATTCTTGAATGGATATGATATGGAAATGAATCTCATCGCGTTCGTGGAGACGATAATCAGTACGTACGCTACTTTCATTTCATTTTTCATTTTAAAATGTATCAAAACCAAAAGATACATAGGTATATATTTATTATAGTATAATATAATATCTTATATGTGTTACTTATGTTCATTAACACCATCCTTTATACATTCCATGTATGGTATGAACGAGTCAAATCACATTGAGGGGGCGGTAGTCCGCACTTCCTCAAATGAAATTACCGTATATATATACAACATGAAACGAATAATGGGATGATATAAAATGAAATTAAAGAAGCCTATATATAAAATAAATATCATTAATATCATATTTATTTATAGTTCCATCATTATGTCCACCATGAGATGTGGTAGGAGATAATTGAACAATCATCGCTTCGTGAGGCGTTTGGTTTCCATCCACAGAAACATTATGTTCTTCACCCATTAGATGGAGGTGTGTGTAAGTATAGTTAGAATACTTCTAATAACAATATACTAGTATATTTAGGATACTGTTTTTGTTACAAAAGAAAATAATAAGAATAGTTTATGGGTTGGGGAAGTAAAATAAAAAATAACAAGCAAAGAGAAATCGTTACCTTTAATTTGGGTAACTCCCTTTGGTTTGGACCAAAAAGGACCCTTGAAGTGCCTTCTGCCTAAGTTTAGGCTTCTAAGAGAAGGATAGGGATGTAGGGAGATTAATTGGGCAGAGTTTGGACGAGCCAAAAGGCTTTAGAGGTGTGAGGAATTGGTTAAAAGTGGTGTCTATTTATATGCGGGAGGAGGGGATCTTTAGGAAAATTTAAAAAAAAAATTATAATAAATCCATATTCGGTTTCTAATGGATCAGAAGTGTTTTATTTAAAATTTATTGTTGGGATGGGTCGAAACCCACTCAACCAAAAGAATTTATACAGTTTTGGGTCATTATATTAACCATAGCTTTTAATTTTAACTCTTAGTTAATTAGTTTGACATTTAACATGTCAATTTGTATTTTTATATTATATAGTTTATAAAAATACTATATACATCCAGAAGACCCCCCAAGTGGTCCATTAATTATACACCTATCATGATACAGGTCTTTTGGACAAACCTTATATTTTTAGGATTTTAATATCAATTAATAATATAATATTTGTTTTAAAAACTCTTTTATGTCAATTTTGATACTATTTGGTATTTGATTTTTTTGAAACTCATAACAGCATGATTACTTCGAAAAAATTTAATTAAAACAATCCTAACATGTCCTATTAACCTATAAAAATCATGGAATTTATTAAAAGTCTAAAATTATTTTTATTTGGGTATTTATAATATCTATTATTTTAATATTTCACTGATAAGGTAATTACTGCATCATCATTGTGTCATAATTAAATTAAATTATTTAATGTCTAAAAATTATCAATATATTACCATTATCTAGAAATTAATTTTATCTTTCTAATGAATATTTATAATCGAAAATCCAACATCTATAACCATATGTAAAAATTGTGTTTTAAAGGATATAAGCTTATGTCATTTTTGTATTCACTTTAACTTAATTAATATAAAGTGTCTCTATCACATACAAGTGGCTCCATGGGGTCCCAAAATCAACCCAAAGATGTTGATGGTCAGACATGTATCCACCAATAAGGTTAGGACACATTTTAGGGTAATTTATTATTATTATTATAATATTTTGTAACCATTATTTACCGGATTTACCCATTAACCATGGTAAATAAAATATTTACTAAGTAATTATTCAAAATGTCTAAAAATAAAAGTTACCTATTTACACAATTTGGACATCCTTATTCCGTATATGGAATCCATTTTTCCAAAATAAAAACACAGAAGTGGCAGAAATTAATTTAAAATTAATTCCTGCTGTCAAAACAAAAAGCGTGTTTTTAAGATATAATAAATATCAAAAGATTGACAGTTGTTTACGGGTGTTTTAAATGTAAAATTATGTCCAATGACAAACATTGTATTAAATAGTAAAAATATATTCTAAATATACTTTAAAACCACTCAAATTCATAATTTATTACTATTAATTATTTTGATTAAAAAGTTGTTTTTAATTAAAATTTAGTAATTTTCACAATTCATCAAAATATAAAAGTTATCAAAAAAGTACCAAAAATTCACCCTAAGCTAATTTTGATATTCTGAATCAAAAAATGAAGTCCATATTGAAAGATAAAATGTATATAATTTTCAAAGGCTGGTATTACTATTCATAATGACTAGTTTGATTGGTTGTGGTGTGTGTTAGAACTCGAAGATGCGTACAACACACGCTACTGTATTATTCAAAATGAAGCATATCGTGGAAGCTTGGGGTGTTAAAATTACCAATGTGAATACTCTACTGAACCAATGTTGATGTCCTAAATTAACCCCAAGTCATGTTCTTACAGAAGTATCATAATTGACAGGCTATAAAAAAGATATTTCTCCCGGAGGAGTTTCATGAACAACGAAAAATTCATTAAGGAGACCCAGACTTAGAAACAAATTCCGAGGAGAAATCCACAGAAGCATACATTGGAATCCAATCATCCCATTTTTATCATGGAGAAAACATCACAATATAAGTCATTAATGCCTCTTGCCTTTGGGAACTATGAATACAAGGCAACAACACAGACCATCATCCAAGCGGCTTAGACATGTGTCATGACGAGGCACGCCCCATTGGAAAATAATTAGAAAAGAAGGAAAGAATTCCTCATTGCTAAAGCATTGGTGTAGTCGAACTATATGCATAATTATAAATTTGATATGTATTTTTTAATATTATTTTATATCCTTTTTTATTTCTGACATAATTTTTTTGTTTGCAACCTTTGACATGCTTTAGTAATGGGGCTAGTTTCACTTGTGTTCATAATTAGTTTGGTTAATGGGATGTGAGCCCAAAATTATTTTATAAATGAATTTTATGGTGTGTAATGGGATAGGATCCAAGGAATTGTGTAATGATAAATGGTGGCGATGGAAGTGTAAATGATATTATGTGTAATGGTGTAGGAAACTGAATAACCAAAATGAGTTTATAGTTGGTATTGTTTTTATAGTCTTTTCTTTCCTGGTGCTTTAATAATCACCACATGGACAATTGGTATTTATATGATCATTAATAAACTGATGAATTTAGCTTGATATTTTATTTATTTTGTGTGTCTTTTATGTTGATTATTATTTTGAGTGATAGATTACCTAGATGATTGTTAAATGATAAATTAAAGTAATAAATGAAAGGTTTTAGTTTATTGTTATCAAAAATAATGTATAAAATATTGAAAATACATCAATGAATTTATAGTAACATTGAAACATAGCCTAAAATATTTGGGGGTTAATATTATCAATAAAGATGTAATAATAAAATTAATTAATGGATAATGATTTAATTTGAATTGAATGTTATTCTAGTGTGCTTCTTGTTACATATACATTAGTAGTGGTTGTTGGGGGACTTATATGATGATATTATCAGTTGTATCTAAGAATAGGTATTTTCTATTAGTGTGGTTTTGTTAGATAGTATTTATATTTTATTATTTCATACACTTCATCATCCATAACAATGGGGAAACTGACACCCAAATGATTTTGAGTTGTTTTCTCCATCATCCAAGATGGTGAGGGAACGAATGACTATCTTATTTTTCTCCCCCACAATCTATACAAACATAGACCATTATGTGTGTCCAAAAATAAAATTGAATAATATATGTTGTGTTTTCCTACTAGGGAATCGATGGGATATGGTTTATAATACATTTATTAATGGGTTATAGAGTTTAGTGATATTGAACATAGCTATATCTGGATGCAGTGGATCCAGTTTCCTATGGGTGTGCATAGATCAGGTATGATTGATTGAGTTATATTGTCAATACATAATATATTGGGTCTTCTAGGAATACACAACTTTATTGATGGGATTATGATTAATAATATGATGATAGGTGGACTGATGCCAATAGGAGATGTCGGGCCCTATGTGGGATATGGGTAGATAGATCTGAGGCCTTACTCACATTAAGGATGACTTAATTATGGATGGTTTGACAAGATGATGTGTGGAATTAGGGTGTGAGAGTGAAAAACTAGTATAGTATTAGATGAATGATACCATATCATGTTGTGATCATTTGATATAACATGGATAACTTTTTTGTGTTTCGTGGTGAGGATCGAAAACATGTAATAAAAGTATAAGGTATGAGTTATATCCATTTTTTATTTAATGTGATTTAGTATTTTTTTATCATATTTTATATTATAGGTTTTATGAAGGATCCAACTGAAAATAATTTTTAAGGTCACCCTATGTATATATAAGTGGGTTTTCAAGTCAATAGAGATAGTTTAGATAATGGGCTAGATGTTACATTCATGGATGCATTGTTGAGAATATATTCAGTGTTTATGGAGTTCATGGTTTTTCCTCAAATTATATTTTATATTTTATGATTTTATTGTTTATTTTTAATTTATTTTAGGTATGAAATTTCATATATTATGATTTTATCTAATATTTACTTATTAAAGAGTTGTTGGGGATTTTATCCTACATATCTATTGATCCATAAATATATAGAGTGTAATGCCTCTATGTGTTTGATTCTCATACAATTTCTTATAGTCAATAACCCACATAAAATGGGAGGTTGGATTTGGGAATCATTATATATCTTCATTAATTTATACCGCACTTGGGGTATATTTAGAAAGATCATATAAGGAAAAGGGATATAATTTATTAGTAATCATTACCAAGATGATATCATAATTTACATCATACCATGAAATCCAAGCATTTCCTTAATGTTTATCTGATTATAATAGATAAAAAATGAATCGGTGATTATTTCCCTAAGATTCAATTTTGATTTGAAGTTGTATGCTTGGCATTATCCCATTGATGAGTGATAGGCCATTTTAATAAAAATATAATTTTTAAAGAAATCTTTATATCATAGTGAGAAATTTGCAAATTCAATTTACTTTTTATTGATTCATACATATCAAAAACAATTAAGTGATCATTCTACTAGGTTTTCATTTAAAATTAACTTATTTCCATGGTTTTGAAACCATATAAGAGATTTTTCACTTTAATAAGAATGTAAATTCTAAACAACACTTTTGAGTAAAAATAATTTTTTATGCGTCCTATTGATAATATATTTGTTCATAAAGCTGAAAATTTATATAAAGATAATTTTTATAAGTTTTCACACTAATCTATGTTACTTTAATTTATTTTGATGAATAAACATGTGGTTTTAATTTATTTATATCACTTAATAATATAAAATCATGGTTTTTATCATATTGATAAATTAATACATCATATTGATGTGAAACTAACTAATATAGACCAAAAATTACTCAGATATTATTTCCATATGTTATAACATTAATATGAAGTTATATTTTTAGTTTTGGAACCTTTATGGGAGATATTTAATTTATTTCAAAGAATGAATTTGAAACAATAAATTTTTTTCAAATCCTAATATTATGTAATATGATTGATACATGGATGAATCCTATAGATCAAAAATGATTTTTCGATAATTATTCTAGGTTTTTTGGTAATTTTGAATTCACATTCTCAATTTTCACAAATATTATTTGACATGCTACTTTAATAAGAATGTGGTGGTATGATGATCAAGGGGTATCAACTGCCTTACCCAAATGGAAAAACAGCTTGTGGCAATATCAACACGTAGTTGATCCATGATCATGGGGCATCACAATACACTATGTAACTCTAAGAGCATAACATAAATATGGTACTCTCAAGGGAAATGTAAGACCATCTTCATGTTCTCTATACTCTCCTCCTCTAACAATGAGTATATTTGAATTTTTTCAATGAAAAAAAAATCTGTCCATGTATGTTTCAATGATCTGGTTCATCAATTCCACAAACCTAGAGGGTAAATTCCTCAATCTGAATATAATAACTAGGAACAGATATTGTCCATAGCAGCATTAGAATTCCATATTTCGATTACCAGCCATATAAACACTCAACCTATGGTAGATGGACATGAGATCAATATTCATGAACCATCTACCACATTTCATTTGATCTAGGAATTCATCAATCCTTGAAAAGGGGTATATATTCATTTTTATGTCCCATTTTATGTGATGATATTCCAAACAACACTTGAAGTTCCCATATTCGATTTTCATGAACAAAACTGAATTTTCCTATGGGGACACAATAGTTATGATAAACCCCTTCTCTTGTAGTTCATCTAATGGTAACTAAAACTTTGGAATCTTGTTAGTGTCCATCAAAAATTAAATTGTTTTCTCTTAATTTATTCACTCTATGACTACTCAATTTTTTATTCATTTTCTTGAAGGGTGACCACTAAATTTCCATTCATAAATTGATTTGGAAAATAATTTTCACAACTATATACCCATTAATAATATTGTGTAAATATTATATTCATTAATATAATTATTCAAATGAGTTTACATATAATGTTTCTTGATCTCTTTAGAAACCAATTTATTTTACCTAGGTTTATCATGTCTTTATAATTAATGGAATTACAAATGTTTTACTAATGTTATTATATTTTATAATGATATTAAACCGACATTATTTTTAATTTATATTTACTATTATTTCAATGAACCCCATTTTCTTTCAATAGGTTATTTATTATATATATGGAATTGATTTTCATTTAGAAACTTTTATGAATCCCATTTCAATTCCATATGTTATTTGTGTTGTTATAAGTTGTTTATTTCATGTGGAACACATATGTCTGGATGATAAGGGGGTTTATATGTCACCCCCCAACACATTGTATTAATGTTTAAATACCATGTGATATATATTCATGAGTATGTTTTATATTCGCATAAGTAAGTGAACTAATGGTCTTGATCGTGATTGTTATGATCTCAAAACATATTTTATAGAATATTTAAAGGATTTTTCATATTTGTTTGCATATCCTATTGAATATTTTTTTCTCTCATAGATAATGTTTATTAACTCACAGCATTAATACATTTATTATTTTAGGTAATGATTTATTCAATGATTTATTACCTAATAAATGATCTGTATTATTTTCTTATATATATTGATTATATACATATGTTCATCTAATGCTCACTAATGACCATGGATTGTATTTATTATGTTTACCCTTATTGACCATCTAATCTCAACCCTATATCATGTTTCTATTTCCCTAGTTTATCAACATAATAAAATTATTTAGAATCTAAAATAGTTTCATATGTGTATAATTTTTGGGAGATGTTTAGAACTAGTAATGGATTAAATAGGCCCTCTCTTGGTAAAAAAAATCATTAATTATAAGAATTTTTTTTTCTAGTTAATGTTTCCTCCTAATTTTTTATAACTCTAAACCAGAATGGTCTTATTAATTTATTGTAATGAAATGTTTATATTGAGTCATTAAATTTACAAAATATTATGTCTAGGATAATAGAGTTGTTATCAGAGAAGGGATTAACTGACTTTAGAGATTATGATGATGTCACTTGAGGATATACTATGAATCTGGAAGTTCATCAAATATCAAAATTCTACGGTAGATTATAGATTCAATGGTATATATAAACCATTATTCCCATTAAGGTAATGTTATGGTTATATGTAGAATATATATTTAGTGAAAAATCATGGTATTAGTATAAGGGTAATGTATACATATGGAATAAAATATTGAAATTTTGGTAGAGTAGAGATTGAGTGGTTATCCAAGAAATTACATCATTAGTAGGATATTACTCTTGGATACAAGAATTGGCATAGATGTAATTAGGATTAATAACATTAAAAATATTCTATTTGGTAATAACTCAACTATAAACTGGGTCATGGGAAAGGGTCCTAACTACACACCATGTATTACACTCCCAGAGGATATGATTTGCTAAATCACATTATATTTAGAGACAATTATAAAAGATTTATTTCATTATTACTTTTATGGTCTTAGGATAAGAGGTATGGGAGAACATAACTTAATGTAACTAAGGTGTAACCAAAAGAGTTATAGGATAATCCAAGTATCACATAGTTGAAATTCAAGTACCTTATTATTAAATGAAGGTTCCATAGGAGACTAAATATTTGGATTATTCTTTCATATTCAAAAACATTAATTATTTTAGAAATTATCATAACCATTTATGTATTTTTAATTGGTTTAAATGGGATCATGAAATGAAGCTGACAATGTTACATATCTTGAAACCACAATGTCTTATAACATGATATGAATGAATAGATAAATGGTTGAGATTATTAGTATATTCCTACTATGATGGTAATGTTTAGTTCACTTGTATTACCTAAGGTAGTGTGGTTGAAATTATTATTTAAAATTATTTATTAACAAATTTATATATATTAATTAGGGATTTATAGTTATCAATGTTATTCTAGTATGTTCTAAAATTTATGAGTGTAATGTGAAACAACTATGGATTTTTCAATAGTTTTTCTTCTCTCATAGTTTTGAAACATATATTAAAATGAAAATTAATATTGAAAAGTTATTTTTTGATAAGGATATATTTTAGGGGATAAATATTGAACAACACTTGATTGAGGTATGAATAGATATATGGATTAATATAAGATTTAGGTTTAGGTAGTAAAGGGTTGATAGCTTATGATTATATATGTTTTAAGAAATTGGTAACCATGTGATTTATAATTGATTAATGATACTTTTTATAATTTTTATCTCAATTTTTGGATAATATTTACTTGTATTTTATTTTTAGAACTAATGGTTGAATATAAGTGTTAACTTCGGAAGGATATATGATTGTGTTGTGGTTTAATGTCTTGGAGATTAATATTTGATTGAGAAAATTATTTTAAGAAGAATATATATTAATTTGATATATACATATTATGGTATCTAATTATGTGAATGATCTATCTTGTTTGTTGAATGATAAATAACTTGATATAGCCAATGATACTAAGGCAGATTTCATATTAGATGTTATACCCTAAATAATGATTATTTTAGGAATACATTCACCCATATTCATTAATGAGTAATAATTAGAACTATGAGGATGCATTTTATTTATGTATAGAATGTTATTACTTGATATTTAACATTACACTTTCCTTAAAAAATTTAGTACTTTTATCCACATTCAACACCCACTAAAACATAAACCAAAACACATTAAAATTACATGATTTATATAATAACTAATAGATAAAATTATAATAATAAATTAAAATATTTATATAATATTTTTCTCTGTGAATAATATTTTAAAAATTATATATTTTGAAAAAACCATTAAAAATAATGATATTGTATTTTAAATTAAAAATTTAAATTGATAAAATTTAAATTTATATTATAATAGCTAATATTAATATTTATTAAATATTATTTTAATATAATTTATTTATAATTTTATATGAAATTAGAATAAAGACACTAGAAATTTATGAAGTAATATTTTCTATTAGAATAATTTTTACTTATACTCTATATTTTTATAGAATAATTAAGTTTTTGAATTTAATAAGTAAAATTTTATAAAAAAAATGAATGTTCTAATTTATATTTTCATAATTAGGTTTGGTTAATTTAAGAAACATTTATAAAAATATTTATTTTTTATGAATAATGAAAAATATCATATTTACAACAAAAAACTATTTTTATGCCATCATTATTGTGTACGTATGAATTGGTTATTCAAGAAACATTTTTATATGATAAAATATTTATTTAATAATTTACTATAAAATTCTAAAAATGGTATTATTTTTAGATACCAATATTTATGATTTTAAAACATATGTTGTATTTTCTTAAAATAAATGACACATTATACACTTAGAATTTTAAAAAATAATTTTTTAACTTTAATAAATACAAAAAAAATATTTTAAATTTGGGATCATTAGTTCCATATTATATAATAGAGTAAAATTTATTTTTGGGCATAAAGGTTAAATTTAAAAGGTAAAAACAGGTTACCGTGGTGAAAACCAAAATGGTAAAAAAAATAACAATATTGGTAAAGGAGCAAACATATTTAAAACATGTTTTAAATTCAGTGTTGGTGTTTTTGATGGACCTTATTTCTTCTATATTAAATTATTTCTCAATTTATGGGAAACTAGACTAATGAGTGTCTCCCATTATTGATAATTGTTACTTATTTATAGAAATGTCACTCATTAAGACTTATAAAAGGGGTTATCCTCCTACCACTTACCCTCACACAAAAACCCATTTAGTATAGTAAAAAATCATCCCCACCCTATCCAAAATAATCTTATCCACCTTAATTTGGATTTATATTCACAAAATTTGGCCCCTAAAAGGATTATCCCCCTTAAAATAGAGATAATTAAAATAGTAAGATATTGATTCATATAAGTTCATCACTCTCTCCAATTTAGGTACATGATTTTCATATTCCTAAAATATATTTTCACTATATTATAATGATAATATGAGAATAATCCTTATAATTGTATAATATAATAATTGTGGTACAGTAATTGACCACCCCTCCTTTTTTATTTAAAAAGTAAAAATGTTAATCATGTGTGTTGCATACTATCGCCTCCACAACACAACATGTATAATTTATCTTCACCAACATACATGGTTTATAAGGACCTGACCTTAAAGATTAAACAATCCTGAGTTTGAGAAATGAATTTAGATTCATTTACAATGAGGATCATTTTAGTTTTAATGTTTTATATAATGAGACCACAACTCATACATTGAAAACCAATAAAATACAATATGTACTCATACTATTAGTATCCCTTTCTCCCATAATAATAAACATTTAATTTAAATCAATATATATTTTTATTGAAAATCCCTATAAATTTAAAATTTATTTATTCATTTCCCAAACCCATCCTTAAACAGTATGAGAATGTTAAAAATCATGGGAGGAGAAAAAATCTTAATAAAGGATGTAAAAAAGAAAGAAAATAGTTATTTAAGTAAAAAATTGAGTTCTCATTAAATTTTTCCTTTATCAAAAACTTCCATTGAAAATATTAATTAATACATTTCCATATGACTGAAAATTACATGTTTTTAAAAATAATATCATGAATAATAAAAACATTCAATTTAAACACCTTTAGGTGTCTTTTAGAAACACATACATTAAAGCCTTTCAAAATATCTTTTTAATTAGAATAACAATATAGGCCATACACAATATATTCATTACCAAATGAAATAGAGAAATATAATGGGGATCACCCTTCATAGAAGATATACAAGTAATACCTGTGAAATATAATGGGAATTAATCCTTTGAAAAATATATATCATTCTCACCCATTTCTCAAGAGTTATAAGGGGTTTCAACCCTTCATATATGTTATATAAGTCTCACCTATGTTCTATGATAGGGATAAACCCTTCATATGAGATATATTAATTCAACTTATTTTATATAATAATGAAAAAATATTTTATGAATAAAACACCTAAAACATAAATGCCTTTTAATTTTTTTTAAAACTCATATGAGAATCACTTTCAAATAAAAATACCACTTCTTTTTAAAACCCCATTTTCAATGCCAACACACCCATTTCATTGAAAACCCATTTTCAACACCAAAAAACCCAAAAATTTAAATAACTTTATTCATTAAAAAAATTATGTAATATTATAATAGAATAAAGAAATGAAATAAATTTCAGGAATAAATTATTGTTTTTTGTTGCAATACATTACAAACAGGACAGTTCAATTGTCGTTCATTAAAGAATTTATTTTATATTACGTAAAAATAATCCTTTTTGAAATCCATTTCAATAAATTAAATGAGACAAATTTTAACTTTATAAATCTATTATGTCCATAAAAAACATTTCCATAATCATTTTAAATCATATATAAATAAGAGAACACGGGTTTGGGGGAAAACATTAAAAGAGTATTTATATAGAAGAAATATACCTTATCACTTTTTTACTGTTTAAACCATAAGCCCTATGAAATAATAACATTATAAAAAATATTATGTTCCCTAAAAATCGATAAATTCATGATATAAATTGTTAAGGGGGTTGTATATACACCTTGTAACTGAATAAATGTCCATAACATCATGAGATTCCATATTAAAAGGAAATTTATTCAAAATCCATTACCTTGAGATCGATTCATCATGTGTGTCATTATATTCCACAATAATAAAGTTATGTTAATTATTTCCATTCTTGAGAACCATTTTCACGTTTATTATTACATTTAATCAACGTTTTATCATGTTATATACAATTACATAATCAATTATGTTTAAGTCGTATTTCTGACCATATTATATTTATGTGAAAAAAATGAAATTGGTTGGTCAACATTGGTAAATGGTGTCAACATTTAAACTAATAGAGAATATTAATCATGAAATAATTTTCTTATATATAAAAATACTATAATTTTTAAAAAATAATTAATGATGGTTTTGAAAAATTTCCCAACATTGCAATAATGGAGATGTTGGGTTATACATACAAATGAGTAACATCCCTATTTTACAATGATCATTATAGAAATAAGGTACGTTTAATTTATTATTATATAATTACAATTATATCATAAATACCATATTATTGAATTATATCTACTTATATATATATATCATTCATGTGATTTGGTTTTAAAAAAAAGAAGAATCACATTGCTTCGAGGAGGTGGTTGTTCCCACGAACACATACGACTTTATCCCTTTTTTGAGTGTGTGAATGGTAATAATAATGGTTACATATTATATTTACCTAAAAATAGTTATTTCATGAATACCTTATAGATTTCATGTATATATTATATGTTTATTAAACTCATGCAATGTAAATTCCATGCAAAGTGTGAGCGAAATACATCCCTTTGAGGAGAAGGTAGTATAAACATCCACAAACGTACTCATAATATTCATAAAAAATTGAAATAATGAAGTTATGTGTTATATAATAATTAGTGGAGCCTAAATAAATAATAAAAATCATACATATCAAATAAAAACATTATGTATGTCATCATTCCCAAATTTTAGAAAAAGTAAGGTGAACCCATGTTTTTAACAAACATGAGACTTCCATAAAACACCAAATTATATCCTAGAGGGTTAATGGTAAAAATATAGACAAAAAATTGATTTTAGAAAGGTTTCAAGGCCATTTTTTCCACATGGTTATTTTTTATGCTCCATGTAAACACATTTTTTTCCAAAATCATTGTAATTTATTTTAATTGAATTGACCTGTATTTTTGGACAAAAACATTTTTAAACATAATAAACATTATAAATTATTTTCATTCAAACAATGTAATCAATTTTTGAATATTCAAATCACAAAAGTGGTTAAAATTAATTTTAAATTAATTTCATAGATTGGATGAAACAATTTATTTTTAATGTACAAATGTTCAAATGTCTGGAATTATTTATATCCAATTTGAATGTGAAATTTATTCCAATGAATCAAATTTGATTTTATTCTCTACAATTAAATAATTTTAATTTTAATCTAATTAAATATATAATTTAACAAAATAAAAAAATTAAATAAAAATTCAACCTTCATTTAGAATTAAGTGTTTTCACTATTTGTCCAAAAATGGATCTTCTCAGAAAAATACAAAAAATTAACCGAATGTAGATCTTAATATTTAACATTAAAAAAATTCTTATAAAAATTATAAACGTGTGAAAAAATAGTTTTAAAACATTTTCACCATTAAAAGGTGAAAAAATACCTAATAGAAAAATACAACTTTTTATAAGTAAAATTAGATTGTTTATTATCTTATAAATATAAAATATGGAAGCTGAGTGTAACAATATTTGATTCAATTATATATATATATATATATTTCATTAATATCATTCAATATTAAAAATAAATTTATGTTAAAAAGATAAAAGGTTTTCATCAATAGAAAAACATATCCTTTATATTGAAATGGTTATTATTTTCATTTTAATTTAATTGGTAACTAATGAATTAATTTTATAAACATGTATAGACCATATTTTATTAATTTGTTTAATATTATTAGTTTCTTAAATTCCAATATCTAGGGGTTAAAAATCATTTTTATTAATAATATAAATATTATTTTATTGTCTAGAAGAATTACCCTTTTGTGTAAAAATATTCATAGAAGAACCTTGATGATAAGTGCAACACAAGATAAACATGGTGTTGCATATAATTCAAGATAAATATTAATTTCCATATGAATTACATTATGAAAAAATTTAAATGACCTTTAAAGAAAATATTTCATAAAATCTTGATATGATTCAACTTATCCCCCTTAAAATGAATTTCTCTAGAAAAATCAATCATGGTTATCAAAGGATTAAGATTTATAGAATTCAATTATTTAAACCCACATAGTAAAGGTTTAATAAAACATCCTATTAATAAGAATAAAAAGAACGTATAAAATTTATGTAGAACCTATTGCACCACAACACTAGAACTCCTAGAGCCAGTGTCCACTACCATTAGAATGGAATAACTTAATGGAATCAAATCCCAAAGGAGTGAAGAGTTTTTTAGTCTTGGTAATCTAGATACAAACTTGAGTCTTATATTATAAATTAAAACACTAATTAAAAAATATATTTTTTATAGTATCATTATTCTATCTGGAGTATCCATGCATGACTTTCTTAATACAATCCTAGGATTCCTAGAGAAATGAAACAAAAAATGTGATCTAAAAAACTTATAAAGGGTTATGTAAAATGGAATGAAATAATGATTGAATGTGTGTAATTAATATGATTAGGTAAATAACTAAACAAACATTCCAATTAAATAAATAGATAATGAATAATTAAAATGGATGGAAAATTATGTAACAACACTGGTATTTATAGACTAATAAATTTTCATAACTATTAATATATATGAATAAGATATTAAATTTACATTAAAGAGGACCCTTTTTTGCATAACGTAATCATCACACAATAATGGATTTCTCCAAAATCTTATGTTGCACCCTGTGTTGATTTATACCGAAAAATAATACAACAGTATTATTATTATTTTAAATGAAAGTTAATTCCTAGACATTATTCTGGAGGGAATGAACAGAATTAAATATATTGTTATTTTAAATATTTTGAATTTTTTTACATTTATCCAATGAATTTTTTTAGGCGTAAAGTGATAATGAATCCTATTTTAGTCATAAAATATTCTATTCTTTTTAAAATGTCGGTTTATCACCTTTAGATGTTGAAACCTTTTAAAATAGTTTTTTTCACTTTTATATTTTCTATTTGAAAAAATATACTTCTTCTATATAATTGGGAAATTAAAATCTAATTTCTATAAATGTTTGGTAATTTTTGCATAATGTTCATTATTTTAATGAAAAGTGAAAAATACTGAATTTAAATCAAAACTACCTTTTCATCAAATTTATTTATTTTGCTAGATTATCTTTTTTATTGGATTTATAGAGTTATTTTATTATTTTTATATCTTTTAATCCAATTTTAGAAATTTTAAGTAGTTTTACATTTAAATTGAACATAAACACATTTCAATAATTTTATAGTTTTTACTTTTAAAAACCCACTTTCTGGTTTTGACAACGAGAATTAATTTTAAATTAATTTCTTACAAATATGTGTTTTGAATTTTGAAAAATTGATTCCATAATTGGAATCATATGGTTTAAATTGTCTAAATAGGTATCTTTTATTTAAACACTATGAATTGTAACAATGGTAATTTTTATTACCATAGTCAATGGTAAATCATGTAAAATTGGGTGACAAACAATATGACAAGGATAATAAAATCAACCTAACTCCTAAAAAAATTTAATTGGACAAAGAAAAGTGATCCCATATCACCTAAGGGTCCTAATTGATTCATTAAAGGTATTTTTTAAATCAATTTGATATGATGATTATTAAAATAGAAGGAAGTGACAACATGCCACCCTCTTATTTCTTTTAAGTATAATAATTTTAATATAGAGATAAAATGAATGAAAAAATTAACATAAATATTATACATAAATACAATTAAATTATAAACATAATGGGAATTTATTTTTTATTTTTCGATATTAAATAATTACCATAAATATTATCATAACTATTATATATTAATTATTTTGTTAAGAGAAATACCAGATAATTGATTTTATACATTTTAAAATAAATATTATTTGAAAAAAATATTTCATCCACAAATCCTTCTGATGGATATGAAAATTATTTATTGTTTTAATTTATTTTATTTTATGTAATCAAGTTATTATGAATTTTTTATAGTCATGTATGAATAGTATCAAAAATGACATAATCCGTAATATAAAATGTAAAATAATTTATTAAATGTTTTAAAATTCCTAAAACTGTAAAATTCATCCAAATGGTTATGATAAGTAATAATATGTCATTAATGTCACTTTTTGGGGTCTTTTGATAGGTTATGGTAATTAAATTAACCCACAAATTATTAATAATATAGTATCAAGGTGAGATTAAAAAGTATAAAATAAATGTTAAACCCAAACTAAAAGGGTTAAAAAATATTAAAATATATTCTAATTTTAATTAGATGATTTGGATACGACCCAAAATCACTTTATCATTGATATAAACTAGTTTTCAACCTTTAGAAACTAAAAAATAATTTTTAATAAAATAATACATCATGACATTCTTAAAATCCCCCTCTTACCTCTTATAAAAGGCCAGCAATTCAACCCACTTAATCACACTTTTCATGCCCCTTGTATCGTAAAACGTTTTCTCAAATAATATCCCAACATCCCTCCCTTCCTCCTAGAATCCTTAACATTGGATGGAGAAAATTCAAGAAAGCCTTTTGGATCCAATCAAAAGGAGTTTCCCATTTTAAAGGTTGTGTCCACTCTAATGCTCACTTACTTTATTTTCCTTATTCACTCCCTATGATCTTATTTTTCTATGATTACATCACAAAACCATTATCCTTAATATAATATAAGGTTTTTATAGGAATATTTCTAACCACTCTTACATACACCTCAATCTAATGGATATGAACGTATTGTTTCTGTGTATGATGAATTACTGCCTCACAAAACGATGATTGTTCAATTAACTCCTACCACATATCACAGGGGCTATTTTGATAGACCTATAATTATATATAATATATATTATATTTATATTTTCTAGATGATCCTTTAATTTTTATTTACAAACTAATTTTATGATTTCCATAACATGTAAATAATATTATTTCATTTGAGAAAGTCCAGAATACCACCCCTCAAAATGATATGACTGGTTCATTACATACATGGATCATATAAAGGATGAAATTAATTAAATTATTTAACATATATAAAATAGATATTATAATTTAATTATAACATACATAATTATTATTTATTTTTAATTCCATATTATGGTAATGAATTGAAAGTAGTGTTCATGCGTACGTACGACCTATCGTCCCCTTGAACGGTGTGTTTCATTTCATATCTATAAATGTTATAGACTATTATAATTACATTTATAATGGATTTATATGATAGTTAAACCATGAATATAATTATGGAGATAATTTACTTATGACCACATGGATAATATGCATCAAAAAAGGTTTATTTTTTCTAAAGTACTGAACATAGACAAAACGTTTGATATGAACTAAAATAATTTTCAAATTTATATAACATTGTAATAAGTGATATAAAATGAATAGAAAAAATTAAAAAGGTTCTAAATATATATGAAAACAATATATGATTATTATTAAGTAAATTAAAGAATGAACGGGGCAAGTCGGTATCAATGTAAGGGAGTTTGGCTCATTCTTCTATCGTTGAGGCATATTGTGATTTATTTATGAAATTCTTTTATATGATGTTTAATCAACCCATTTATATTTTAATTTCAAGCAATAGATTTTAAAAAAGATTCTTTTTTTAATAAGTGTTTTAGTAAATGAAAAAGGAATGTTTCTTTTTAACGTATGCAACGACAATGGTCCTTCCCCACCACGAGCATTATTTGATATTTGGATTCCTCTACAAGCCATAATGTTTAAAAAATAGTAAATTACATATTATTTTTTATGTATTTGGGTGTTGAAAATGGTTTAGAGAATTTATTGATTATATCAAAATTTTGAAATGATGCCTTATGAGTGAAATTTGGAAATGTTATTTTTCACCTAATGATTTTTCAGGTTTTATGATTATGTTATAGTTCTTCGAAATTTCTTAAGTATACAGTTAGTTTCATGATAAACTAAGGGTGGGTAATCCCATGATATATTTCGAATGAATTGGTTATTGTGACTAAGGTAAACGTTATGGTTTATCCTATGAGATTTAGGGAATATACTATGATGGGTATTCAAAACTTAATCCTGAAGTTTACACCCTATGTAGTTGTGAATGCTACAATGTAAGTATGCTATGGAGGCCACATGTTACCTTTTTGAATTATGATTTATATGAGTTATTCATAAATATTATTATTTGATGATGTATGTTAAAGAGCATATGTTTTATGAGTAAAAAGTACTACTTTATTTATTTTTATGTATTCAAGGACTGATGTTTTATTTCATTATTTTATATCCAGTACTGAGATTTTTATGTTAGTCCCGCATTTTTGAAATTTATATCACATGGTATAAGGATGGGAAAGATAAAATAATAATATAGGAGGATTTATATCAAGAAAATAGTTCTTTTTTTATGGATTTTTATTTTTGTGAAATTGGATAGAGTAGTAGTGTCTTCACTGTATTATTTGAGATGTAATGCCCTAATTTCTTAAAAGCCTAAACCACAAAATATCCTCGATTTGAATTGATGGAAAAATATTGAGTTATCTTAAAATTATGTAATATTTTAATCTGGGGCCTTCTAGATGGTTTCGTAAGTCATTTTAGGTAACTTTAACAGTTCCGAATTTATTAATAGAATATCCATAAGTTATTTTACAATATAATAAAATTGGAAGGATAATGAATTGAAAGATTACCACATTGATTCACCGAAGATATGTCTGTGTTTATAATGGTTTTCTGTAGATAAATAGAGAATATATGATGGCACAAAATCATGTGGAAAAAAACCTACAAAATAAGCTACCAAAAATAGCAAGAATAATAACTAAACATTTTGTTTTAGTAATGGATCAGTTGACTTAGGCTATAAATGGTGGTGTTATCCATGCTCGGGATATGAAATATCAACCACAGAGGAGCATGCCAATATTGTATTATTTCATAAGGTAAAATCACCCATCATTCAGAGGATCTTTTGACCATGTGCTAGATTAAGGGTGTATTAAATCACTGAAAAAGATTTATTATGTCATGGGGCATCCATAACATTAGAATTTTAGTTTTGTTATTTACTATTTGTAAGTTGATGTTGATTAGTGGTGGTCGATGGTTAAAACTATTAGGGACAGTGAAGAGACTAATTCTCTTGATTGGGATGAATTCAGAAGTATGTTTCTTGAGAAATATATTCCTAAGGCGTTTCGACATATAATGTAAAAACAATTCCTAGAATTAAGGTTGGGGGATGAATCAGTGGCTGCTTACGAAGCACAATTCACTCAATTATCAAGGATTTCTCCAGATTTTATAAGGGATCTTGATATTAAAATTAATCATTTGTACTGAGGATTAAATCCAATGTATCTAAGGGCATTAACATCTCACGAGTTCAAAAAATATGAATAAATTTTTTAATTTACAAAGAAGGTGGATATAGACTTTCTATTGATCAGGTGTTCTTTGAAAAAAAAAAAGAATAAGAGGATGAGGTGGAAGATGAAAGGGAATATTTCATAAAAAAATATATTTAATAATTTTGTAAATTAAAGAAGAATGAACATTAGGGAAAACCTTTTAAATTCTGTTATGTGCTTCTGATGTGGTAAAATGGGATACGAGGCTCGTAATTTCACTGTAAAAGATGAGGATAGTGGTAAGAAAAAGTATGAATTATAGTCTTCAATTTTTTTAATTACATTGAAATGGGTCATTTTGAAATTGAGTGTCTAATGAAGAACTCAAATGATAGAAACCAACCAGACTACAAATCAAAAGGGGTGGTGAAATCCTTTTCAACTACATTAGTATATGTTGTTCTATCAAATGATGTAGTATCAGGTACATTGTATGATTATTCAGACTATACCAATATGTTGTTGGATTCTGGCCATACACATTATTACACATCAGATAAATTTTATAGAAAATTAGGAATTCCATCTCAAGATATAAATGATGATCCTATGGTAAAAATACATGGGGTAAATTTTGAGACAAAAAGAAATTATAGGAACCTTCATGTCCTTGTCAGTGAAAATAATCTACCTAGAAACCTTATGTTTTTCCTCTAGTAGAGTTTGATTATATTTTGGGAATGGATTGGCTTTCTTTTTGTCATGATAAGATTTATTTTAGAGATAATGAGGTTTCCATTCTTAAAGAATTTCATTTTGTATACAATAATGAACCCTTACTATTGATAACATATTTGGAAGCAGATAATCTAGTAAAATATTAAAATTAATATTACCATTCAAATATTGTTGAAAAAAATGGAACTATTAAAATAAATGTTGTGTTAGTGTTCAATTAGTATCTTGATGTTTTTCTTGATGTTTTTCCTGGTATAATACCTAATCAAGAAGTTGAATTTACTGTCGAGTTGGTTCTTAATGCTAAGACAATTTCAAAACCCACTTATTGAATGGGTCAAATTGAACTATTAGAGATAAAAAAGAAATTATAAGATTTATTAGATAAAGGATTCATTCAACCTAGAACATCAACGTGGGGTTCTCATGTCTTGTCTGATAATAAAATGGTTCAATGAGACTATACATTGATTATAGTGCCTTGAAAAACATCATTGTTAAGGAAAAGTATCATTTCCCACATATCAATGATTTGATTGATCGAATCCAAGAAACACATAATTTTTTGAATATTTACATGAGGTTGTCATACCATCTATTGAAAGAAAAGGAATAGTCATTCTGAAGAACACATTCCGTAGTATATATGTCCATTATGAATTTTTTGTTCTGACTTTTCTGTTAACCAGTTCAGCTGATATACTCATGTATCCTGTGAAAAGAATTTTCCATTATTTCTTGTATATGTTTGTGGTTATGTATATTGATGATATTTTGGTATATTCAAAATGTAATGAGGGAAATTAATGTCATTTAAGGTTTGTATTAATAACCATAAAATAAAAAAATTATTGTAAATTCAGCAAGTGTGAGTTTGGGTTACAAAAAATTTCATTCCATGGCCACATTTTTTCTAAAGTTGTCATAACATTTGACACTACTAAAATTAATGATGTTGAAGAATTGAAAAGAACCATAAATATAACTAGTATTCATAGATTTTTTTTGTTTTTAAGGTTATTACCAAATCTATTTTGAAAAAATTTCACAATTAACTAGTCCAATGACTATGTAAACTCAAAATGGTGTAAAGTTTATCTTGATAAAAGAATGTTATGATTGTTTACATTAATTGAAAATAATATTTGGGAATTTTATAGTTTTGGAACTGCCTTACAAAAATAGTGAATTTGTTTTCTCGGGTGACTCTTTGATGAAAGGAATTGGTTGTGTCTTAATGCAGAAATGATCAGGTAATTTGTTATGCTTCATGTTGGTTAAAAATCATGAGTTAAATTAACCTACAAATGATTTGGATTTTTCTACTGTTTTTTTTTCCTTGAATGTTTTGGAGGAATCATTTTTATGACATAAAGGGTGAAATATATACCAATAAATTTTTTGAAGTTATATTCCCTCAAAATGAATTGAACATGAGACAGGGAAGATGGATTCATTTAATCAAGGATTATGATTGCATGTTCCTGTACCATCCTAGAAAACAAAATAAAGAGGCTGATTGTTTGTGTCAGAAAAGATATGATACATTAACCATGTTATGTTTGGAACATGACCCTTTAATGAATGTTTTGATGAAAATTGACATTGATGTTGTTAGTTTAGAAAATTACTCTATTTTGTTTCAGGTTTCAGTGTAATCATCTCTAGTAGAGAGAACTAATCAATTAGAGAATGAACAATGTGAAATGTAGAAAAAGGTAGAATTAGTTCATAAGGGTTTGTTTCATGAATTTATCATTGATATATATTGTGTTTTACGATTTGGTAAAATATTATGTGTGACTTTTGATTCAATGTAGAATAAATCATTGTTGTGGGATTCTTATAGTTCTCTGTTTTCAGAACATACTCGCAGTACTAAGATATACATAGATCTTTGGGAGTATTACTGGTGGGATGGAATGAAAAATGGTATTTCTTACCTTACTATAAATTGTTAGACTTGTGAATAGGTTAAATCGTAAAGGTAGTTACTAAAAGGGATACTTCATCCTTTTCTATTACTAGAGTGGAAATAGAAAAATATATCCATGGATGTTGAAGTGGGATTATCAAATACTTCTTGAGGTAAAAATAAAATCTGGGTTATTATTGATCGATTGACTAAATATTCTCATTTTCTTCCTATTCAAGATTCTATATCCTCAGATCAACATTCTCAATTTTATATTAAATAGATAGTCAGGTTACATGGAGTTTTACTTTCCATTGTATCTAATCCTGATCTCAGTTTCACTTATAACTTTGGAAAGGCCTTAAGATGACGTTGGGTAGTGAATTAAATTTTTTGTACAACTTTCAATCCTTAGTAAGATTGTACGTCAGAATAAATAATTCAGACATTATAAGATATTCTATATGATTATTCAATGGATTACCATGGAATTTTGGGTCGACATATTTTTTTGGTTGAGATTTCTTATAATATCATTTTTCATTCGATTATATAGATGGAACCAGTTGAAGCAATATAAGGAAAGAAATGTTGAAATAAAACTTTTTAGGATGAAGTGAAAGGATGCTGATGGATCCAGAATTGGTAGAAGTGATGGAGAAAAAGTTCATTTGATTCCAAATTACAGTAGTGAAACTCATAGCAGGAATAAAAGTACTGTAAATAACCGGAGGAAGGCTATTTCTTTCAGGGTAGGTGATCATATCATTTTCAATGTTTCTCCATGTATAAGTGTGATGCATTTTGGTAAGAATGGATTACTGAGTACATGGTTCATTGGACCCTATGAAATCATGTACAAAGATAGATCAGTTTCCTATAGAGTGGATTTATCTCCAATTTTATCACAAGTACACAATGTCATTCATGTTTCAATTTTAAGAAAGTATATTCTGGATCCATATCATGTTTTGAGTCCAGAGGTGGTTCAGTTGGAAGAGAATATTTCATATGAGGAACAACTAATACAAATTCTTGAACAAATAGAGAAATTTTTGTGGAATAAGGTGATTAATAAGGTATAAGTATTATAGGAGAACTATATGATCGAAGACACAATTTAGAATATAAAAAGGTTATGAGGGATAATTACCCCCACTTATTTGATAAGTTAATTAAATTGTGTGGACACAATTTCCAAAAGGGGGGAATTGTATAACAACCATGTATTTATAGAATAATTCATCTCCACATCTATTAATATTTATGAATTTGTTATTAATTTTATTTAAATAGGATTCTTTTTCCAATAGCGTAATCGATATGCAACAACAGGTTTCTCCAAAATCATATGTTGCAAAAAATGTTGAGTTATACCGAAAAATAATAAAATAATAATATTATTACATTGAATAGAAGTTAATGTGTAGCCATTGTATTAGTGGGAATAAACAGAATTAAATATATTATTATTTAACATATTTTTTTTAAAAAAAATTACATTTATCCAATGAATTTTAGAGGCATGAAATGAGAATGAATCCAATTTTAATCATAAAATATTGTAATATTTTTAAAAGGTCGGTTTACCGCCTTTCTCGGAGGACCATTTTTATGACTTGTTTTTGTCAATTTTATATGTTATATTTGACAAAATAAAGATATTCTATATAATTTTTCCATCAAATATTACTTTGGATAATTTTTTGGTAAATTTAAGTTAAAGTTCATTTTTAATGAAGAGTGAAAAATACCGTAATTTCAGTCAAAAATGTCTTTTAATATAAGTTATTACATCGAGGAATTTGATGGATGACTATGACATGATAGGATTGAGTTAATGTATTTTCTAGAAGAAATCATGTGGTTTTGTTTTTTTAATGTAATGTTTGAATAATGTCCAAATTCACATATTTCCTAACTAAAAATATAAAATATATTATAAAATGTTTTAAAACTAAAAAAAATATAATATTTGGAAAAATGGTTTTGATAAGTTTAAATATGTCATAAATGACACTTTGGTGGGTCTTTAATTTCATGGTTATTAAATTATCACACAAAGTGTAAATATTAAAATATAATTGTACGATTAAAAATGGTAAAATATAGGCAAAAAATTATAAGGATTAAAAATATTCAAAACATATATAATTTTAATCATAAGATATGTATATGACCCACAATCATATTATATTTTATATAAGTGATTTTGAGACCTTTATAAACTGAAAATGAAATTATAATAAAATAATATCTGAAGACATTCCTAAAGTACCCGTCCTCCCTCTTATAGAAGGCCACCACCTCTATGCACATACTCACACCATTAAAGACCCTTGGATCATCAATATTATTATCTTGTAATCTACCTACTTCCCTATATTCGTCCTATAATCCTTTACTTTGGAAGAATACAATTCAAGAAAGCTGTTTGGCTCAAATCAGAAAGAGTTGGCCATTTTAGAGGTAGTGTCTTCTCTAAAGTTCATTTATTTTATTTTCATTATTCACTACCTATTATATTCATATTATATGATTACATAACATAAAATGTATCATAATTATTCTAGTATTGTTTTATTGAAAGCATTAAAACAACAATTACGCACACCTCCATCTAGTGGATACGAAGATACTATTTCTGTGTATGGTGAACTGATGCCGCATGAAACGATGAATGTTCAATTTTCTACCACCACCCATCACGGTAGAAATTATGATTGAACAATATTTATATGTGATATATATTATATTTATATTGTCTCTAGGATTTTGTAATTTTTATTTGAAATATACCTTTCTACTTTCCATAACGTGTAAATATGATAATTTAATTTGAAGAAATGAGGACAACCACCCCCTCAATGTGATATGACATGTTCATTAAATACATTGAACTTATAAAAGATGTCCCTTATGAAATTATGTAACATATATATCATATATATTATATTTTAATTATAGCATACCTTTGTATAATTTAGTTTTTATTCATTTAATATTACAAATAAATGAATGTGGCGTTCATTCGTACGTAAGACCTACTATATCCATGAATAATGAATTTCATTTATTATCTCCAAATGTTATGGACTATTATAAATAAATATATAATGGATATATATGTTATTTAAATCATTAATATCATCATGGTGATAATGGATTTATGACCACTAGGATAATTTGCATCAAAATAAATTTATTTTTGACTAAAGTACCAAACATTGAAAAACTGTCTGATATGAACTCAATTAATTAAATAATTTATATAACATGGTAATATGTTATATAAAATTAATAATAATTTTTAAAATCATAATATATATTGAATAATGTATCATATGTTTATTATTCAGGAAATTAATGAACGAACAGGACAAGTCAGATTCAATGTAACAGACTTCTTATCAATCTCCATTCATTGAGGAATATTTTGATTAATATAATACCTTCTATTATATGGTGTATAATAAACCCATTTTACATTTAATATAATTCAATTGTTTTATAAATAAATATTTTTATTATGAAGCATTTTAATAATCGACAAAATGAATGTTTCATTTTAACATGCGCCGTGAGAATGATTGTTCTACCAACGTGAGAATTATTTTATATTTGGATTCTTCTAAAATACATATTTTTTTTAAAAAAATAGTAAACACCATATTAATTGATATATTTTTTGGTTTTGAAAATGGTTTTTATAATGGATCGATTATTTGAATATTTGGAAATGATTTCTTGTGAATGCATTGTAGAAATGTTATTTTTCATTTTTTCTTGTTCATTCTTTATTAAGTTATGGTTCTTGGGAATTTCTTAATTATATGGGTGGTTTTGGTAATTATAGAGTATGGTGAGCATGTTATAGATCTACAATGCATTGGATAACATTATAAAGGTAAATAATAAGGTTTTTCATTTGAAATTTAGGGAGTATATTATGATGGGTATTCCAAACGTAACCCTAAAGGTTACTCCCTATATAACTGTGAAAGATACAATATAAGTATTTTATGGATTCCATAAGTTATCAAAATTATTTATGATTATTATGATTAATTCATAAATATTATGATTTCAAGAGGTATCTTAAATAGCTTATGTTTTGTGAGTGAAAAGTATGATTTCATTGATTTGTATGTATTTATAGACTAATGTTTTCTTCCCTTATTCTATATCCCTTACTGAGATTTTTATCCTCATCCCATGTTTTGGAAATATTTTTCAAATGTTATAAGGAAGGGTAAGAGAAAGGAATAATTAAAGAAGCTTTATATCAGCAACATAATTATTTTTTTATTTAAAGACTTTTATTATTGTGATGAGTAATAGTGTTTACTATATAATATTTTAGATTTAATTCCCTATTTCCTTAAAACTCTAAACCTAAAAATATCATTGATGTAAATTAAAGTCAAATTATTGAATTATATTAAGATTATGTATTTTTTAAGGATGAGGCCTTATAAAATAACTTGAAACACATTCCATTTAATAAATAAAGTAAGAATAAAATGAATGCATATATTTTTTCATAGTTAAAATCTCATGGATAATAATAACTAAATATTAAAGTAGTTTCTTATAAATATAAGGATTCTATGATTCTTAGGTACATGATACCTTCATCTTCAACACATTTCAAAAGATAGTTTAAAACCCACTGGATGTGAAACCCACTAAGGCTATCCATATGACTTGTCCCATAAGAATATCGATGCATTGTGGGATATTAATTTTCTAGTCCCCATCCTAGGCCTTTCATGTCCAATAAATTCATCATATATCAAATAATCACATTAATTCATGAAAAATGTGCCTTATCAAACATCATTATTGAGTAAACGATATGGATTTTAAATATTTCCAGAGATAATAAAATAACTATAAATGAAATTACCATATGTAAATATAGAATACATTTTATGAAATGAACATATTCATGGTAAATTATATGCATAATTATAGTAAATTTAATGTCCAATGACCATAGAAAAGTGAAAATTTCAACATGACTTCATAAAATAATCAATCAATAAAATTTTAGTACTTTACATGGAAAAATTGTAACATCCCAAGTTAATGAAGAATAAGATATTTTCATATTTATTAATATTTTTTAATTAAATATTAATTTTACTTTAAATGGGTTTTTATGTTAGATAGCGTACCCGATACACAACAACGGGTTTCTCTGAAATCTTACGTTGCACAGTAATAATATAATATTATTATTTTAAATGGTAGTAAACTCCTAGCCTTTTTATTTGAGGGAATGAATAAAACTAATTAAAATATTATTATAAATGATTTTTAAATGTATTTACATTTATCCAATAAAAAGATATTGGCTTAAAATATTAATGAATCTAATTTTGAGCTTAATTTACATTAAAAGGCCGATTTAACTCCTCTTAGTTGTGAACACTCTTTAAATATAGTTTTGGTTAAATTAATACATTCTAATTGACCATATTTAATATTTCTTTAGAATGGGGACATCAAATTTTACTTTGGGTAATTTTTTGGTATTTTTCTCATAATGGTCATTTTTAATGAATAGTGAAGTTATTTTATTTTAATTCAAAAGTGAGTTTTAATATAATATATTTATATGGTTATATTATATTTTTAATTGGTTTTAATGTATAATTAGAATATTTTTATCCATTTAATACAATTTTGGTCATTGGAGTTAATTTCACTTTGCAATTTGACTTAAACAGGTGTCAATCTTTTTATAGTTATTGTATCTTAAAGACATGCTATTTGTTTTAACAATGGGAATTAACATTAAAATTAGTTAATTCCACCTATATGTTTTGAATTTGGAAAAATTTACCTTAATTTTTAATTTTTAATATCAAATAATTCTTAGGATGAATTTTTGGTATTTTTCTGAAAAACTTCAATTTTTTGTGAATAGTGAAACCCTTTAGTGGTAGTTAAAAAACTGCCTTTTTCATTTAAATGAAATTTTACCAATTCTGTGAATTGAATTTAGAAAATTTGACACACATGGTTGTTATGAAGAAGTATAATGTGGTTCATTAAGATTAATATAATTTTTGGTGAATAGTAACTTTTGACTTTTATTTACTGCGATTATAGGTAAATAAGGTAATTCATGGTTAAACGAATTTTATTAAAATTCATAATTACTTTAAAACTTTTCAAACCTTATTAGATGAGTCATTAATGACCATTGGAATATTTGGGTCAATTTTGGTACCCCATTGATCAAATTGGGAGTGATAATGACAATTTAGATTAATTAACTTAAAGTAAAGGCAAAAATGACAAAAAAAATATCTTTTAGTAAATTAATTTTTAGAAGGGGTTATATAAATTACATTTTCGAATATAAATATTAATTTGAAAGCTAAATATATTTCCTACATGATTGTCGTTTTTTTATAATTTTTATACCTCATATAAATTAAATTAATTATGACACAATAATGATGTAGTGTTTACCTCTGTAATAAATCATTTAAATAAATTAGATTATAATGATTATACTATTATCCAAAAAATGTCCAATTCTGATTGGATTATTTTATTTATAATATGAGTCAACCTATCTTAGAAAGTAATTATTTTTGGACTATTATAAACCTAATATCATTATATAATAAAATAATGTTTTCACACATTCCTAAAGAGCCCCTCCTCTCCCTCATAAAAGAAGACCATTTCTAACAAATTCCCCACACCTCTCAAACTATTTGGCTCGTCCAAACTCAGCCCAATTAAGCTTCATACATCCCTATCCTCCTCCTAGAATCCTTAACTTATATATAAGGCACTTCAAGAAGTCCATTGGTTCAAACCAAAGGGAGTTACCCAAATTAAAGGTAAAAGTTTCTCTTAAATTGTTTTCTATTATTTTACTTCTCCAACCATAAACACTTTTTATTCCTTTATTTTGTAACAAAACAAACCTCCTAAATATACTAGTATGTTTTTATGAGAATTATTTGAACTAAACTTACACACACTTCCATCTAATGGATGAAGAACATAATGTTTGGTCGATGGAAAACAACGCCTCATGAAACGATGATTGTTCAATTACATCTTACAGCCTCTCATGGTGGCCATTATGATGGATCTATATTTATATATGATATATATTATTTTTATTATTTCCTTATGCTTCTGTACATCGTAATTATTTCACACATTTGTGGTTTCCATAGTGGTTAAATACGATAATCTCATTTGAGGAAGTGCGGACAACCGTCCCATCAAAGTGATGTGATTCGTTAATTCCTTATGTGGGATTTGTAAAGAATGAAGTTAATCATATTATATATTATAATATAGTGGAATTATAACATAACTATGTATCATTATGTTTTAATTCCATTAAAATAAGAAATATAAATGGAAGTAGCGTTCATGCGTACGTACGATTTACCGTCTCCATGAACGGTACATTTCATTTCATTCCACTAATTGTTATGTACTATTATAAATACATGTATATACTGGATATATATTATATATATGATATCTAAATCATGAATATCATTTTGGATATAATGGACTATCGACAACATGGGCAACTTGTAAATATAAGGTGTTCATTTTTTACTCATGTTCCAAATATCGACAAAACGAAAGTTATTAATTTAAATGATTACATAATGTTTATAACATGGTAATAGGTTATATAAAAGGAATAATAAACTTGAAAAATGTTCTTTTGAAAGTATAAATTAACTTTAGCTTATTATTCAGGATATTAATGAATGATCGAGCCAAGTCGGACATGAGGTAAGGGACTTCATCTCAATCTCCTTTCATTGAGGAAAATTTTGTTTTAATACATGACTTTCTTTTATAAACTATATAAACACCCTTGTCTTTTCAAAGGTAATCCTTTTCTACGAAACTTTTTACTAAATGAAAAAAAGGAATGTTTCTTTTAATGTCAATGGTGACAAATACCTTTCACCGCGGTGAGTATTATTTGATCTTTGTCATTGTCAACAAGACGTAATGTTTTATAATAGAAAATAAATACCATATACTTTTTTATGTATTTTGGTATTGAAAATGGTTTTGATAATGGACTTGTTATTTCAATATATGTAAGTGATATATTGTGATTGAAATATGGATATGTTTTCTTTCCATTATATTTATTTTATGTGTTATGAATTTATATTGGAACATGGACATTTGACGGGTGGTTACATGATAAACCATATGATGGGTGGTGCCGTGAATACCAGGATGGGTGGTTATGTTATAACCTCCAATGCATTGGGTATGGAAGTCGGTCGTATGGATATTCCATTTAGTGATATGTGTGGAAGTCAATCTTATAGTTATTCCATTTAAGTATGTTTATATCCCATGTAAACATTATATGTTATGGGTTTTTTATATGGGTTTTATGGTAATCATTTGGATAAAAAATGGTATGTAATGATATTTTATTCAGTGAAGAGTATTTACTACTTAATAAAGGTGAAAAGTATTACTTATGTTAATGTTTTCGTGGATTAATTGTAGTTTTGATAAAAAATCTGTTTTCCTTATTTGTGTATCCCTTAATAAGGTTTTTATGCTCATCCTAGGTTTTTGAAATGTTTATCACAGGACAAAATTTGGTATGGGGTCAAGGATGGGATAATGGAAAAGTCATGATGTCTTAAACATGGAACTAGAAATGACTCTTTTTTTTTAAGAGTTCATGTTTTGTAAAAAAATGGAAACTTTGTAGATGTGTCTACTTTAAAATATTTTGAGATGTAATAATTATGTCATAATTTTCTAGAAAACTAAACATTAAAAGATCCTCAATGCAAATTATTCATATATTTCAATATTATGTATTGTTTAAGGTCGGGCCCTTATACAAATAAATCAACAATCGCCCCAATTAAGAATAAGGATGGTACTAATTCAACATATCCCATGTTGATTAAAAATAAAGGGTTATTGTTTTTTATGAATATAAATATTATAAAATAATCATTTAAAAATATTACTGAAGAAAATATATAATTTATTTTGATAAGTGTTTTGGAAATCATTATCTAAAGAAATAATTTTTAAAGACACGTTCTTTAAAAGATAACCTTTTAAAATTATAAATGAATCTTTGAAAAACGAAAGTGGGAAAATATGTACATGTTGTATATGGTAATAAAAAAATTCCTTTTCACTATTAAAGGATAAATTTGTTCCCTTTTCAAAATATGACAATAACATTCCATTTAAAACATTTTTATCAGAAAAAAGGGTAAAAATGTTTTTAATAAATAATATTGTAAATGTTTAAGAATGTTTTTAATTTTTTTTAGACAACTGGGTTTTTAGATGAAAACTTGTTCTTTATCCAAAGAGATAATTATTGTTGGTTTTTCATGAAAACATTTTCTAACAAATTTTAATCACTATATAGTAAATAAATAGAACAATATCTTTACAAAAATTATTAACAACCCATGGAAACTAAATTATTGGTTTTTTGAAACAATGATTATTTAATATCCATTAATGGAAATGAGTGTATATATAATATCAATTATAATTATTCATGTGGAAATCAAAATAGAATTGTGTTATGGGATTGATAATCCAAATTGAATTTTATAATGGGGATTCAACGAGAGGGATATATATTTAGAATAATTTATTCACAATGTGAAAAAATGTCAATCTATTTCTAATACCACATTATGGAAGCCCCGGACACCGAAGCTCATAATATGCATTGGAGTATTTATAGTGTTTAGGATTCTAATATACTAATACATGATTTAAATAAATTTTCAACTTATTTTGGTATCATTTGAAATTTTCCTTGAACTTCATGGTATCCAAATTTTTCATTAAATTTGATTTGTTTAATAAAACAATAATTAAGGTTATTAGAATTAGATTGTAAAATAATCCATCAAAATGATCATATTGTTGATGTGATAATTAATCAATGAATAGATTTTGTGTATCAACTAGAAATCCACAGAAATTATGTATAAATACATCAATATATTGTTAAATATTTTATACACATAATGAAATAATATTATCAAAAATGTAGATGTAATATATCCTAATGAAAAAGAATTGAGTTATACAATTAATTGAATCTTGGTAACATATAATTCAAATCACCATAGATGAAATAATTCAAACTGAAACTGAAAATAAAATTAATATTAAATTAGTAATGATATTTTATTTTAAATTCAGTATTTACCAATCATTAATGTGAATTGGCTCTTAATAAAAAATAATGTTCGATGAAATATAAACTGAGATAAAATCCATTACCACATGATTAACTTTTGATTCATGAGATCCATGAAATAATAACCTTAATTGAAAATTATAATATCATTAAATAATGTAAATTTGGGGAATTAAATTTCCTAGGATAATATATACACCACTCAAAAAAAATGAGTGCGGAAAATGACATAAGACTCGTACAAATAAATGTTTTATTGGAAATCCCCTTAAAACCCTGTAAACATCTGAATTGGAATCTAAATAAGTGAAAAATATAAAATAGAACATTTAAATACCCAAATTATAAAATATTTTATGATATAATATAAAAAAGGGGAAGTATATACACCCTAGAAAATATTTATGTGGAGAATATGACATTAATCTCAAGGTTTTAAAAAGTGAGATGAAAATCTCTAACCATATGCTTCCTTAAATAAAACATGATTTAAATAATTATATAATGGTGGAATAATGTTATTAAATTATTAAATAACGTTATAAATATTTATTAGATAATATATTATTCTTTTACAGTATCTTATCACCCATCAATTTATAATCATTCCATATTTTAATATTTTTGGGTAATAATTGCTTCTTTTGTTGTGTGTGTTTTCACTTGTTATTTTTTGGTTCTTATTAAAAATATAAGAATTTAATCATAGAAGAAATTTAAAACATGAGGTAAATTACATAAATATTTATTATCTAGGTATTTATTGTAATCTACAATATTTTTAAATATGAATTTAAATTCACTGTTCATGGATACAGAATGTTGTACATACACATGAATGTTGCATCAATTTTCCTGTCATATTAATAAAATAACTAATATTTATATAATTATATTATCATTAAAGAATCATATTTTTGTTATATCATTCATATATTATTATTAAATACATCCTTAATACATTCCATTTAATGTGCGAACGAACCATATCACTTTGTTAAAGTTGTAGTCCACACGACCACTAACGATGTTATCGTATTCCCAAAAAATGGAATTTATGATGGTTTTTGGTATATTAATAATAAATAAGAATAATTATAATATAAATATATTATATGTAATATATATAATTAAAATCAATCATTATTTCCAACCATGAAATGTTGTACTGGTAGAACAGACAACATCGGTTCATGAGGTAGTAGTCTGTCGTTCACATAAATAATGGGTATGAATCCCATATGATGGATGTGTGCGTGAGTATAGGCTATAGACATATCAGAAAAACATATCAGTATATTAATTATACATAGGTTAATTTATAATCAAATAATATGTGTAACTCATGGTTTGGGGAAATAAATTAAATAAAAGTGATCATTAATGAATGTTAACTCTTATTCAGGTAACATTTTTTCTTAAACCAAAATAAATCAATAATATGATTCCTATACAAAGTGAGGGTTCTTGGATTATGGGTGGGACTTTTGGGAACTATTTGAGAGTATTTGTGAGGAAAAATGTCATGATATGTTTCAATAAGTAGAATGGATGAGTTCCTTTTATAGTGGAGGGGGAGTGTCATTATTTTACATATAAAAAGGAAAATACTATTTAGAGGTATCCCTTATATTATGTACCACAAATGAGGAACTGATTTTTCTAATATTTTTTATATGGTTAAAATATTTCTATCATATTGGATTTTTACATGTCTCTATTTCATTTTGTCCCATAAGATTAAGGTTTAGTCTCTTGCTATGAATAATTTTACCTTAATTTTTGTAATAAATTTTAACATTATTCACTAATATTTTTTGGCAAGAAACTAATTTGATTGTAATATAAATTATAAATTATCAATATTCTATATTTTTAAACCATTTTTTCAAATTATAATCACATGCGTGGTAGAAATTAATTTAAATTTAATCTCCTAGACGGGATGAGAAAGCATGTTTATAATGTAAAAATATTCATAAGTTTGAAATGTGTCTACATAAAATTTTAATGTGAAATTGATTTTAATGACCTAAATTTAATTTTTAAATGTATAATTGATCATATGTGACTATATAACCATTTTATGATTGAAAATGTCTTTACAATTCTCTTGATGAAATGTTTTATTTCAATTAAAATTTTGTTTTTCTAAATATTAATCAATAAATTAAACTCTATAAAAAATACCAATAAATAAACCTATAATAATTTTGGGATTATGTTTTCAAAAAATAAATCATTTTTTTATATAAATGTTTTAAAAGATAATTTTTTTTTAAATTAAGTGTTCCAAAAAAATATAGCAGAACTGCCTTAATAAAAATATAGATTTTTAAGCACAAATTTGGGATTTATCTTATCATTTTCCAATCAAATAAATTGGATTAATGTAAAAAAATTATTTAATATATATATATATCATTAATATCATTCAATAATATTAAATAATTTAATTCATTATGAAGTATCTCCTTTGTGAGAGTGGAAATAGTTTCTTATAAAAACATTCCATTAATATTTAACTGTTTCTTATCATCATTTATAATTAATTGATAACCAATGAATTTTATTTATACATTTGTAATAATATATATTTTCTTATGTAATTTATTCCTATTCATAAGTAATAATTTAAAGGCTATGATGAAATTTTAATTTAAAATAATAATATTAATATTATTCGGTACAACTCAGTCTTCTATGTAATGCATGCTATCGAAGATAGTCGTTGATTCATGAGATGCAAGATAAAATGGAATTATTTACATTAAAAACTATAAAATATATTAAAATTATTAAAAAAATTAATATATAATAATTTTTTAGAGGCTATATTCTTTTCTATGTTTTGTGTTGTATTAAATACCCACAATTGAAAAAAATATTACTCTTTAAGAATTTTCAAGTTGTTACCTTCCACCAATAATAAAAAATTTATGTCTTCACAATTTAAACAAGATCATTTAAATAATTTTTTTCTTATTTGAAATTCCTTTTGTGAAATCCCACATTGTGAGAATGGTCAGTAAAATATTTTCTCAAACCGAAAGAATGGGATGTACCATGTTTTTATGGGACAACACATGACATGCTTCCTCTGTATGAGAACCTCAGTGGATAGTGAAGATACAGACTTCATAGAAAAGAATAAATTATTATAGGGAGTGATTGAAATCAATGATCACAAACATTTAAATGATCAAGAGAATGTTGAGGGACTCAAATTTATAAATATGTACTATTTTAAAATCGCATATTTTCTTTAAAATTTAATTTATTAAGAAAAAAATTTATTTCTAGATCATATTTATAATGATGGTTATTTAATTTACCACATAAGAATATAATGAACTATACATACATGTAATATTTCTATTTCATAAACAAAATTTACATCCATTATTCATTGATTAATTTATAATTCTTTCATTACATCATGAAATGGATATCAAATAATTAACATTGATCCCAGATGTCCTAAAATCAATATTTAATAGATAATAAGGCCCATAATATGGTGAGAAATCTATTAATTTTTATCTAATTATTCCCGAAATCCAATATGGTTAATACATTAATATCTGAACTAAAAAATTAAATCTACAGGTTCATTATTCATTTTTATTCATCATGTTGTTTAACTAAAAACAATAACATATTAATGAGGACATTGTGTATGTTAGTGGATAGTTTTAAACAATTATCATCCTTCATTCAGGGGTTGAAGTCCAACATCCCTTTCAGGCATGATGGATTATCACCCGGAATGTATTTTTTCCTTTTCTAAAACCATATTTATATAATTCCTATAATGATTCAAAAAACTACGATGATAATCATTGTAATTTTATCATAAATTTTCATTTTCCCTTATTTATCAATAAATCCCATCATTTATAAATATGGTTAATATTATTATTTTACTATTAATGTTATTTCATTACCTATTATATTAATCTTAAAGGTTATCAATACCTTTAATCCTATGTTTATAAAATTTATATGGTTTATTATTAAAAAACATCCATTAAAATATATATTTTCACTACTTCTCCAAAATGTTCTTAGTTTTTTGATACTCAAATCCCATAAAACCAAAAAAAAGAGGTGATTAAGACTATGAACTTTTTATGAATCAAAATCTCATAACTTTATGATGTTATCCATAACTCTTAAGTTAGTGAAGACATAAATTCTTATTTTCAAATACTAAAATAATATCTTAGGATTTCTCTCCGAAATCAATGTTTTTAAAAAATATTCCTCAAATTTGTTACTAAATATATTTTGATAGAACCTACATAGCGTCAAACCAATAAAAATTTATTTGGTACATACAACAATTACAATTTCAGGTTTTCAATGAATTAAATCCTAAAGGGCCAAAGAGTTTAGATGTCTTAGTAAACCAGATACCAACATGATTTTTATATTACAAATTAATTCACTAATTGAAAAATAATTTTTCATATATTAGCTTTATTCCATATAGAATATCCTTTAAAATAATTCTTTTTACACTACAGAGAGTAATGTGGAATGGATTAAAAATAAGGGTGGGTTCAAATGCTTAGTAAAGGTTTAATCTAGTGGAAACAATAACAATTAAATGAGAATAATAAATATAGAAATGTAAATAACTTAACAGAGATACCATTTTAATTATTGGAATGGGAATAATCGATATTTAAGTGTAAATAATTATAAACACATTCCATGTATTTAGAAAATTGAAAATAAAATGAATAGTTATATTTTTTCACTGTGAATATCTCATACATAATAATAACAAAATCAAGATGAAGTCATTGGATAATTTTTTTATTCCATTTCTCCTTGTTAAATGATACTTTTACAATCAATATCATTCCAAATATCATTTAAAACATACTAACAGGAAGATACACTAAGTCAATATTACTGAATCATCCTATGGGACTACTGATGCATCATGGGGCTTGTATTAACTGGTCACATCCCATGTGTTTAATGTCCAATTCACTCTTCATATATCAAATAATATATTCAGTTCATGAACTATGTGAATTATCAAATAACTGTATTGGGTAAAATAAATGTATTTATTAATATTTAACAAGATAATAAATAACTATCAATGAAACTAAATTATGTAAAAATTGTAAATAGTTATGTAAATGAGCATATCAATGATAAATTATTTAGATAATTAGTGTAAATTTAGTGTCCAATGATTTTAATAATTTGAATATATTATGGGAAATAAAAAAATGAATCAGGGAAAGAGAATTTCAATAATATAATTATCCTAATAAATCAAAAAATATTATATGGAATAATAAGTATAGTATCAATTCAACATATAATAACTAAAATGAAAATAAAGTGTTTTTGTAATTGATAGATATAAATAATAACAAAAATATATCTTCAAAAAACATGAGGAAAATGTCATTTTTATTTTGAATTATTTTTTTTAAATTCCTATTCATTGAAAATATGAGTTAATAAAGTACTTTATAAATTTATCTTTTAAAATTTAAATGGAAACTACATTGAAATAATGATCAGTAAATATATTCATGTGAGTCTGGGTAAAAAATGACATTCCATTTTTAATATTAATTGGATAGATTGAACCCTTATTCTAAAATAGACAAGAAGATTCATTTGGAAGTAAAAATTAAATGAAATAAAGTTAAATTTAAATTTCATAAATCATTTGGGAATGGTTGATTCAATTTTGATAAAATTTTTACAAAACACAGTTTTTAGAAGAATACTTTTTCACCAACCAAATAGAGAAATGAAATCAGTTTTTTATTTTTTAAATTATAAGTACCAATGAATAAAAAATAGAACTATTACTTGAAAATTATCATGAATTACTATAATAGAAGAAAATTAAATGTTTTTTTAAACAATTATTATATAATTTCTATTAATTTAAATTCATTAATAAACAATATCGATTAAAATGAGGTTATAAAATAAACCCTTGAAATGATCATAATGTTGAAGTGAGAATTAATCAATTAACTCATTATATGTAACAACTGTGAACACAATTAAAATACATGTAAATAATTAAATAGATATTAAAATTAAATATACACATAATAATATATTATTAATGAAAATGAGAGAATAATATAACCCATTTTGTAGGAATTGAGTTATGCAATATATTACAACCTAGAAACTTTTAATTTAAATCCCATTAGATGAAATAATTAAATTGAACACTAAAATACAATTAGTATGGAATGAATCATGATATTACATGACAATTCCTATATATAAACCTCAATAATTTTAATATGTTCATAATAACAAATAAGACTCAATTAAATGTAAAAATAGAAGAAACCCCTTAACAATTGATTAACATCTGTATAATAACATCCATGAAATAATAACAGAAAATGGAAAGTTTAATATAATTTAATAGTGGATATTAATTTTATTGTATTTCATATTATGGTATATAAACCATATTAATTATAAGAGTGGTGAAATATAATAAGTCTCAGAGAAATAAGTGTGAGAATTGATATTCCTTTACAATTGTGGAAACATCTGAATTAGAAGACCCAAAATGTAATAATAATAAAATTAATTATATACATATCATTAAGATAAAATAATTCATGATATAATATATCAAAAGGATCAATTTATACACCACAAAACATAATTATGTTGGGAGTATGACAATTATCTCGTATATTTAAAAAGTGAGGTGAAATTTTCTTTCCATATGCTTCCTTTTTTCGAACATGATTTCACCTCTTGTATAATGGTTTTAAGAATTTTAATAAATTATACCCGAACATTATTAATATTTATGATATAATACGTGATTATTTTATAATATACTATTTATCATCCATTAATAACATTTCATTTTTTTCTTCATTTCAGGTAATAACTACTTTGTTTTATAGTATGTTTTTAATTTTTAATTTTGGTTACCATTACATAGATCATGATTTAATAACATAAATAATTTAAAACATTATATAATGTTCATAAATATTTTGTATATATGTATTTATAGTAATCCATCATATGTGTAGATATGAAATGAAATGCACCATTTATTGAGATGGTAGGTCATACGTACGTATGAACATTGCTTCCATTTTCTTATCGTATTTAATAATTAATATATATATATATATAACACTCCGGGCTTTCACTATACACATCTCTTTCAATAATGCAATAGCTTGCATTTTAGGCAAGTTCAAGTTCTAACACACCGTGACTAATCAAAGTAGCCATTATGAATAGTAATACCCACTTTTTAAAATTATAGAAATTTTATATTTCAAAATGGAATTCATTTTTGTATTCCTATTATTTAAATTAGCCTATGTTGAATTTTTTTAATTTTCTGGGAACTTCCAAATTTTTATGAATAGTGAAAAATATATAAAACAACTTTTTTAATAAAAATAATTTATAGTGATAAGTTATACTATTTAGTGGTTTTAAATTATAATTAGAATATATTTTTACCATTTTATCCAATGGTGGTCATTAGAATTAATTTAACATTGAAATTGGACATAAACAATTGCCAATCTTTTGATATAAATTGTTTCTTAAAAACACGCTATTTGTTGTGACAGCGAGAATTAATTATAAAATTAATTAATGAAACATAAATGTTTGGAATTTTGTAAAATAGACATCATTTTTGAATTCGGAATATCAATTATATCTTAGGGTGAAATTTTGGCATTGTTCTGAAAAACATCAATTTTTGATGAATAGTGAAACCACTAAGTGGTAGTTAAATAACTAATTTTTCTTTTAAATGAAATATTACAACTTCTGTGATTTTATTTTCAAAAATCCGACATATATGGTTGTCATTAAGAATTAAAATGTGGTTCAATGAGATTAAAATAATTTTTGGTGAAGAGTAACTTTTAAGTTCTTAATCGCGATTAGAGGTAATTAGTGTAGTTTAAGGTAAAAATAAGGTTTTAATAATATGAGATGAGATTGACACATGTCCTACCCTCATTGGATGTTCCATGGCCGAACAAGACAATCCATGGGTCAACTTGGGGACCCCATGGAGCCACTTTAGTTGGAAAATGACATAAATACCTTTTATTTAATGTTAAAGTAAAAAATGACACAAACATGAAATGTTTTACTAAAACAATTTTTACATGGGGTTATACAAGTCATATTTTTTACTATAAATAGTCATTGGAAATCTAAAAATATTTTCTACATCATAGTATTTTTTTATAATTTTTAGACATTATATAAATTAAATTATTTATGACATCATTATGATACAGCGATGACCTCATTATTTAACGATTTTAATAAAATGAAAAGATAATGTATAATCCAAGGCTTACACTTGTCAAAAGACTATTGGATGGGTATCTTTCGAACCCATATCACCTTATCCACGAATTATATAAGTGTGGGACCTTTAAAATCCTAAAAGCATTGTATAATAATGTAAAATTACCTTACTTTCCAAGAGTGCCCCTCCTCTCCTCTTATAAAAGGCCCCCACCTCTACCACCACATTCACACTTTCAAGCCATTTGGCTTGGACAAACTCTGCCCAAATACTATCCCAACATCCCCCTATTACTCCTAGAAGCCTCAATTTGGGAAGAACTCTTCCCAAGGAAGCCTTTGGCTCAAATCAAAAAAAGTTACCCGATTTTTAGGTAATGTCTTCTCTAATGTTGTTTTGTTTTATTTTTCTTATCCAACCCCCTAAACTCTTTTAATTTATTTCTTTTGTAACAACACCAGTATCCTCAATATACTAGGATTTTGTTATAATAATTATTAGATCTACACTTACACATACCTACATCTAATGGAAAATTAACATACGGTTTCTGTGGATGGCGAATTTCTGCCTCACGAAACGATGATTGTTGAATACTCATATAACACCTTCAAAGGTGGACATTAAGATGTAACTATATTTATATATGATATATAATATTTTTATGTTTTACTTATGATTTTTTATTTCTCATTTATGGCATACTTTATGATTTCCATTATGGGTAAACGCGATAATTTCATTTTAGGAAGTGCGGACTACCGCCCCCTCAAAGTGATTTGAATCGTTAATGCCATATGTGGGATGTATAAAGGATGGATTAAATGGTATTATACACTATCTTATACTGTAATTATATTATACATTTATATCATTATGATTTCATTCCATTAAATATGAAATAGGAATGAAAGTAGCGTTCATGCGTACGTACAGCTTACTGTCTCCATGAACGGTGCATTTCATTTCTTACCTCTAAATGTTATGTAATATTATAAATGAATGTATATACTGGATATATATGATATATATGACATCTAAATCATGAATAAAATTCTGTAGATAATGGATATTCTACCACATAAACAACTTGTAATTATAAGAAGTTTATTGTTGACTCAAGTACCAAAGATCGACAAAACAACCGTTATTAACTTAAATAATTACATAATGTTCATATCATTATAATAAGTGATATAAAAAGGATAATGACATTGAAAATGGTTCTTAATAAGGTATATATTAACTCTAGTTTATTATTCAGGAGGTTAAAGAACGGTTGAGTCAAGTCAGACACGAGGTAAGGGAACTTCTTAACCCAACTTCCATTCTTTGGGTTAATCTCCTACATTCAAATTATGTCATGATATTATTATGTCCTATATTGTATTTGTACTTTCTTTATGTGTACATATAATGAACACACATTATAGATCTATTTTATTTTAAAAATGATCTTTGTAAGGACTTTGTCTCAATCTCCTTTCATTGAGGCATATTTCGTTTTATACACAACTTTATTTTATACGTTGTATAAACCCCTTTTACTTTTACCTTTATTCAAAAGGAATCTTTTTCATACGAAGCATTTTGCTAAACGACAAAAGGGAATGTTTTTCTTTCTGTACTTATGCGGCGACAATGACTTCTCCGCCGCCGTGACCATTATTTGAGTTTCGGCTTCCTCTACAATCCATCATTTTTTTAATGAAAAATAAATACAAAGTTTTAACTTTCTTTTATTTTGGTATTGAAAATGGTTTTGAAAGCGTTTTTATTATATCAATGTGTTGTATTGATATCTTGTGATTGAAATGTGGAAATGTTATGTTTCCTTTATGCATGTTTTATGTGATACGATTATATTATGGTTTATGATATGTTTAAACCTATTCATATGAGGAATGTATTGGACTTAATAAGTGACGGGTGGAGCCCGCTATAGCTTCTCGATGCATCGGTAGGTCTCATGAGACAACTAGACATGGAATTGGCTGAGGCCCTTTCCCATTTTGATTTATGGTTTTGGCCGAGGCCTTAATCATTTTAGACGTCTTGGCCGAGGCCTTGACAAAATGTTTCAGAATGTCTGGAATTATAAATTCCCTCATTATGAAAGTGGTTATTGATATTGCATGTGATTATTCGACCAGTAGAATATCCATGTGAAGAAGTGAATGGAATTATCTCATTTTACTTTTTCCATATTATGTTGATGTTCAAGTTTAAAAGGCTTTTGTTTTAGTTATAAATTTCCATAAATTCTTAGGTTTATTTATGAAAGCTTCCACAATATTGTTATCCTTACTGAGCATCTGAGATCACCCCTTTCAATGTTTTAATATTTTCCAGGATGTAAAGAAGTATTTTAGGAATGACCTGCAGGGATAGTCAGAAGAGGATATGAGTGTGGACTATGAATACTTTGTTATTAGTTTTTCAATTTATGATGTAATGTAACATTTATGAATGTATCTAGTGTTTCCAAGGCTACTAAACTAATCAGTCTTTCGATACTTGATCTTTTGTGATCATGCCAATGTTATGAAGTAATGCACCGACTCTGGGTAGCTGGGTTCGGGGCGTTACAGTTGGTATCAGAGGCAGTTTAGTACTAACCTTGGAAGCATGATTTAGATAAACTCTGATTAGGGCACATAGCCCGAAGATAGACTTTGAGGATTAGTATAGAAGAACTTCCTAGAATTTTAGTATTGTAGATATGTTGTGAGTTTTCCGAGCAATACATCTCTGTCTGGATACGAGCAGGTAGAGGCGGCTCTGGCACAGATGTACCTAGGGGTAAAACCCGAAAACACCGCTTTGAGCTAGACTCGAACGAGAACTGGTGCACGACAATGGGCCTTGCTGCACTCTTGGTTACGACACTCCCGAGGGATATGCTTAGGAAAATTCTCATTTTCTTTAGAAACCACTATGAAGGGTTATTAGAATATAATTTATCAAAGAAAACATTTCTTTTTATGATTATTGATTATTTCCATAAATAGTTCAATTTATGTAAAGTGTTTTACAAATATGGAATTATGTATTTTAATTCATACACTAATCTAGTTTATGCCATTGTTTATAAATGGCGCCTAGTGAAAGGAATGGAAACTGTATCAATGCACGCACTCCGTGTAGGGATTTCCCTCCTGCTCAAGATAATTATTGTGGATCTGGAGATACAACTGGTGCTGATCAATTTATTACCATACCGGGACAACTCACTCAGGTTATGAATAATAACCTTACTCGTATGGAGCACCCTGATCCGCAACGTGGAGGATCAATGTTAGACCACTTCATGAGGCAACAACCACCAACATTTAATGTGGGTATAAATCCGTTAGTAGCTGAGCAATGGATAAACTCCTTAGAGAAAATTTTCAACGCCTTGGGGAGTAGCAAAAGAGAGAAGGTTATCATGGCAGTTTACCGCCTCACAGGAGATGCCGATCAATGGTGGTCATTGATTCAAAACACAAAGGAAGATGAAGAAGTATCAAATATGGAATGGAGAGAGTTCCAAGAGATTTTCATAGAAAAATACTTTCCTCGTGACCATAGGGCAGATATGGAAAGGCAATTTCTGAGTCTGAGACAAAAGGAGGATGAGAATGTCGCAAAGTATGAGGCCAACTTTACAAGGTTAGCAAGGTATGATGTAGATTATATACGTAACCCAAGAGGTAAGATTGATCGTTTCATTGATGGGTTAAAACCATTTCTCTGTCGATCTTTAGTATCACAATCTTTCTCAACATACGAAGATATTGTCTCGTGTTCTATCAAGACAGAAAAGGAATTCTCTAAGTCTTATGACAACAAAGTAAAGCAAGAGAGGAAGAGAACAGTGGAACAAGAGACAGATAAAGGGAAAAAGGGAAAGAAGGTTTTTCCATTATGTGATAATTGTGGGAAGAATCACCCTGGTACTTGCCTAAAAGGAATGGGAGTTTCTTACAAATGTGTAGAAAAAGGTCACCAGGCTCGTGATTGTAAGGGAAAGAAAGAGGCTATCAATGTTGAATTCTACAATTGTAGAGAAATGGTTCATTATGCAAATGAATGTCCTAAGCATCAGGGAAACTTACCTCAGAGAAGGCCAAGGGATCATGGCCAATCTTATGCTGTGACTAAAGTTGAAGCGGAATAATTAATGTATTCGTGCTTTTGGACTCATGGATTATATTCCAGTTATTAGAATAATGTGATATATATATAAGCATTGTACTTTAGTACTTGTTGATTTCAGTAAGGTTTTAATATGATGAAGGTAATCATATTTTTAGTATGTGACAAAAAGAGAAACTTTAATTTTTTTTGTGGAATCTGATGTTACAATTGATTTTTGAATTTAGAGACCTTTTAGAGAAAGTCTGGGCAGAGGTATTTTGGATAACTATAAAGGTTGGAATGGATTAAGTTGAACTTTGGATAGTATTGTTTATGGATAAAAAATTTATGAAGATTATTTTTGGTATATTATAATACTATAGTTTTAGGAAAAGTACGACCTGCAGGGTGGGGCATAACCCATCGCGTCAGACAAAGCTGTAGGAATCAAACCCACATCCATAGTGCGACGGGCCTTTATTTCCTACCACTAGCCTACAGGAAGTCCCTGGTTATTACAAAATAATTTTACTAATCTAAATGGTATGTGTTAACATTTGGAACCTTATACAATTAGGCTAAGTATAATATTTTTGAGTTCTATTATCTTTTTGAGTGAAAGATGAGTTGAAGGTTGAAACTCTATTTGTCAAGCATAAATATATATATACCTATCTCTTAATCAATGAATAAATTAATTATTAAACTTTAGTAAAGGGATATTAAAACAAAAAATGTGTTATCCTAATACCTTATGTCTTGTTGAACTGATGATATTTTAAATCAACATAGATTGAAGGCTTTGAGGCCCTCAATTTGACAGTTGATTGTGATTGATGACCTCAATCACTCCCTACAAATATTTACATTTTTCCTCCAATTATATGTCTCTAATTGCCACCAATGTTCTCCTAATCTAGATCATAATTGGATGGTGACTCTTTCATTTCCCTTTCCCTCTTATTAAGGCTAAATTTTATTAATCTTATTTCCGATGAGGGATTTCCACAATGTTATTTTCTATTTTCAACCTTTTATTTTCAAAGAAAAATTTCAAATTGCGAGGACGCAATTTATTGAAGGAGAGGAGAATGTAACACCCCGATCTTTCACGATACGCCTCTCTTTCAATAATGCAATAGCTTGCATTTTACGCAAGTTCGAGTTCTAACACACTGTGACTAATCAAAGTAGCCGTTATGAATAGTAATACCCACTTTATAAAATTATAGAAATTTTATATTTCAAAATGGAATTCATTTTTGTATTCCTAATATTGAAATTAGCTTATGTTGAATTTTTTGTAATTTTCTGAGAACTTCCAAATTTTTATGAATTGTGAAAAATACTTAAAACATCTTTTTTAATAAAAATAATTTATAGTGATAAGTTATAATATTTATTGGTTTTAAAGTATAATTATAATATATTTTTACCATTTTATCCAATGGTGGTCATTATAATTAATTTAACATTGAAATTCGACATAAACAATTGCCAATCTTTTGATATAAATTGTTTCTTAAAAACACGCTATTTGTTGTGACAGCGAGAATTAATTATAAAATTAATTAATTCAACTTAAATGTTTGGAATTTTTTAAAATAGACTTCATTTTTTAATTCGGAATATCAATTATATCTTATGGTGAAATTTTGGCATTGTTCTGAAAAACTTCAATTTTTGATGAATAGTGCAACCACTAAGTGGTAGTTAAATAACTGATTTTTCTTTTAAATGAAATATTACCACTTCAGTGATTTGATTTTCAAAAATACGACATACATGGTTGTCATTAATAAGTAAAATGTGGTTCAATGAGATTAAAATAATTTTTGGTGAATAGTAACTTTTATGTTCTTAATCGCGATTAGAGGTAATTAGTGTAGTTTTAGGTAAAAATAATGTTTTAATAATATGAGATGAGCTTGAAACATGTCGTACCCTCATTTAATCTGCCATGGCCGACCAAGAAAATCCATGGTTCAACTTGGGGACCCAATGGAGCCACTTTAGTTGGAAAATGACATAAATACCTTTTATTTAATGTTAACGTAAAAAATGACAGAAACATGAAATGTTTTACTAAAACAATTTTTACATGGGGTTATACAAGTCATATTTTCGACTATAAATAATAATTGGAAAGATAAAACGATTTACTACATCATAGTATTTTTTTATAATTTTTAGACATTAAATAAATTAAATTATTTATGACATCATTATGATGCAGCGATGACCTCATTATTTAACGATTTTAATAAAATGATAAGATAATGTACAATCCAAGGCTTACACTTGTCCAAAGACTATTGTATGGGTAGGGTTCGAACCCATATCACCTTATCCACGAATTATATAAGTTTGGGACCTTTATAAGCCGAAAATCATTGTATAATAATGTAAAATTTCCTTACTTTCCAAGAGTGCCCCTCCTCTCCTCTTATAAAAGGCCCCCATCTCCACCACCTCATTCACACTTTCAAGCCATTTGGCTCGGCCAATATCTTCCCAAATACTCTCCCAACTTCCCTCTCTTACTCCTAGAAGCCTCACTTTGGGCAGAACGCTTCCCAAGGAAGCCTTTGGCTCAAATCAAAAAGAGTTACCCGATTTTTAGGTAATGTCTTCTCTAATGTTGTTTTGTTTTATTTTTCTTCTCCAACCCCCTAAACTCTTTTTATTCATTTCTTTTGTAACAACACCAGTATACTCAATATACTAAGATGTTGTTATAAAAATTATTCGAGCTACACTTACACACACCTACATCTAATGGTTAAAGAACATACGGTTTCTGTGGATGGCAAATTTCTGCCTCACGAAACGATGATTGTTCAATACTCATATAACACCTTCAAAGGTGTCCATTAAGATGACACTATATTTATATATGATATATAATATGTTTATGGTTTACTTATGCTTTTGTATTTCTCATTTATGGCATTATTTATGATTTCCATTATGGGTAAACGCGATAATTTCATTTTAGGAAGTGTGGACTACCGCCCCCTCAAAGTGATTTGAATCGTTAATGACATATGTGGGATGAATAAAGGATGGAGTAAATGGTATTATATACTATATTATACTGGAATTATATTATACATTTATATCATTATGATTTCATTCCATTAAATATTAAATAGAAATGAAAGTAGCGTTCATGCGTACGTACGGCTTACCGTCTCCATGAACAGTGCATTTCATTTCTTACCTCTAAATGTTACGTAATATTATAAATGAATGTATATACTGGATATATATGATATATATGAAATCTAAATCATGAATACAATTCTGGTTATAATGGATATTCTACCACATAAACAACTTGTAATTATAATAAGTTTATTGTTGACTCAAGTACCAAAGATCGAAAAAATGACCGTTATTAACTTAAATAATTACATAATGTTCGTATCATTATAATAAGTGATATAAAAACGATAATGAAATTGAAAATGTATCTTAATAAGGTATATATTAACTCTAGTTTATTATTCAGGAGGTTAAAGAACGGCTGAGTCACGTCAGACACGAGGTAAGGGAACTTCTTAACCCAACTTCCATTCTTTGGGTTAATCTCCTACTTTCAAATTATGTCATGATATTATTATGTCCTATATTGTATTTGTACTTTCTTTATGTGTACATATAATGACCAAACATAATAGATCTATTTTATTTTAAAAATTATCTTTGTAAGGACTTCGTCTCAATCTCCTTTCTTTGAGGCATATTTCGTTTTACACACAACATTATTTTATACGGTGTATAAACCCCTTTGAATTTTACGTTTATTCAAAAGGAATCTTTTTTATACGAAGCGTTTTGCTAAATGACAAAAGGGAATGTTTTTCTTTCCATAATTATGTGGTGACATCGACTTCTCTGCCGCCGTGACCATTATTTGAGTTTCGGCTTCCTCTACAAGCCATCATTTTCTTAATGAAAAATAAATACAAAGTTTTATCTTTCTTTTATTTTGTTATTGAAAATGCTTTTGAAAGCGTTTTTATTATATCAATGTGTTGTATTGATATCTTGTGATTGAAATGTGGAAATTTTATGTTTCCTTTATGCATGTTTTATGTGATACAATTATGTTATGGTTTATGATATGATTAGACCTATTCATATAAGGAATGTATTGGACTTAATATGTGATGGGTGGAGCCCGCTATAGCTCCTCGATGCATCGGTAGGTCTAATGAGACAACTAGACATGGAATTGGCCGAGGCCCTTTCCGATTTTTATTTATGGTTTTGGCCGAGGCCTTAATCATTTTAGACGTCTTGGCCGAGGCCTTGACAAAATGTTTCAGAATGTCTGGCATTATACATTCCCTCATTATGAAAGTGGTTACTGATATTGCATGTGATTATTCGACCAGTAGAATATCCATGTGAAGAATTGAATGGCATTATCTCATTTTACATTTTCCATATTATGTTGATGTTCAAGTTTAAAAGGATTTTGTTTTAGTTATACAATGCCTTAAATTTTTATGTTTATTTATGAAAGCTTCCGCAATATTGTTATCCTTACTGAGCATCTGAGCTCACCCCTTTCAATGTTTTAATATTTTCCAGGATGTGAAGAAGTATTTTATGAATGACCTGTAGGGATAGTCAGAAGAGGATATGAGTGTGGACTATGAAGACATTGTTATTAGTTTTTCACTTTATGATTTAATGTAACATTTATGAATGTATCTAGTGTTTCCAAGGCTACTAAACTAATCGGTCGTTCGAGACTTGATCTTTTGTGATCATGCCAATGTTATGAAGTAACGCACTGACTCTAGGTAGCTGGGGTCGGGGTGTTACATATATATATGTTACCATTACTATATCATATTTATGTTTTATACATTAAATATTTTTATTTAAACCATCCATAATATATCCCATGAAATGTGTGAACAGATCACATTGCTTTGACAAGGCTGTAGTCCACTCGTCCACAAACAATTATATTGTATTCCACAAAAATGGAAATAATGTTGGTAGGTGTTTAATAAAAAAATAAGAATAAATAAATTTTAATTATCATACATATATATGATATATAATAAAAAAACCATCATTAGTTTAGACCTTGAATGGTTGTAATGGAAGTACTGATGACCCCATTTCGTGAGGCGGTAGTCCGCCGTACACATGAATGGTGAGTTTATATCTCATTTGATGGATGTGTATGTGATTATAGGTATTAACATTTTAATAAAAACATATCAGTATATTTATGATAGTTAGGATATTATATAATAAATAAATATGTATTTTTTTAGCTGTGCAGTAATAATTGAAACAAAAGTGGTCATTAAAGAACATTGCCTATTCAGGTAACACATATTGTTTTATACCAAAATAATTACATAGATAGATTTCATAAAAAATTTATTATTATAGTATTAGTGTTGGTATGTTTGGGATCTATTTGGTCAGTTTTTTGGATGATCCAAATGGATTTATAGGCACGAATATTTGTGAGGGGTTAGCCCCTTTTTATTGTGGAGGAGGAGTGCCATTCTTATAAATATTAAAATATAAACATAATTAAGAGGTCGTTGTTACATCATGTGCATCCAATAATTACCAAAGTAGAGGAAATGTAGTGTACTGTTGAAATATGTTCATCCATTGTGTTCTTGACATATGACTCACCTTAATCTTACTTTTCAGTCCCTTGTTAAGCATAACTTTACCTTAATCATTAAAATTAATTTTAACTTCCTCTTCTAATATTTATGGTAAAAATATATGATGAAATTATTATAAATTATAAATTATTATTATTCCAAATATGTAATGAATTATTCAAAATCCCAATTATTAAATTGTCAAAAATTAATTTTTATTTAATCACTCATACAGGACGAGAAAGACGAGTTTTAATGTAAAACACATTCATAAGGTTGAATTGTTTTATATACAATTCAAATGTTAAATTGATTACAATAAAATTTATTGAATTATCATTTTAATAATAAATTTATAGTGACTTTAAACCAATTTGAAATGAAATTTATCCTTAAAATTTATTTTTAATAGATTTATGTTTTCAATTAAAATTTATTATTTTTAACTATTAATCAAAAAATGAAACATCACATAAATATTAAAAAATCAATCAAAGATAATATTGAAATTATTTTTTGAAAAAACTAGATTTTATTTCATAATAAATTTACAAATGTTCCAAAAATTATTATTAAATTTTTTTCTCCATTTAATGTCGACAAAACAACCTTTATAAAAAATGGATTTCATGCATAAATTACTGTTTGTTCTTGTTATATTTCTATCATGTCTATTTGATGAATATAAAAAATAATTTATTGAATTTTTAATATATATCTTCCATTAATATTATTCAATAATTTTAATTAGTTTAAATTTTTCTTATAAAACACTTCTTGATCATAAATGTAGTTTTTATGAAATCCTTATCTTTAAGATTAATTGGTTATTATCTTCATTTATAGTTAACTAATAACTAATTAATTTATATTATATATTATTAAACCATATATATTAATATTTTATTTAATCCTATTCATAAATAATAATCTAATGGATCACATGTAATGGTCATTAATAATAATAATAATAATAATAATAATAATAATAATAATAATAATTCCTGGTAAAACTTCGTATTGTGCTTAACACATGCTATCGAATAATGAAGTCATTGAATGAAACACACTATTTATCAATATATAATTCTTTTAAAGAAATATAATATATTAAATTTATTTAAAATAAAAATTATACCACAGATATTGGAGACGTTGTATTCCTTTGCATGTTCTTAATTGTGTGTCATGCATATTATTGAATAAAAGGTAACTCTTTTTTAATTTTTCGGTTGTTACAGAACAAAAAAATCTGGATCACCAAAAAGGAGAACATATTTGTGAAATTATGGAAAGTGTTAAATAATTATTGGGCTTAATTGAAGTAATTTATCACAAGTAATTGAATTCTCAAGGTAAAGTTAAGGGCCTCAAAACCATAAATATGTTATAATTGAAAAGACCAATACTTCATCATAATTGAAGGTACTAGGATATCATTTTTGTTTCATTATCATTTTATTATATATGATGAATTATTTTATAATTTATGATTATAAATAAATATTATAACTTAATATATTATAATTTCATAATAATAATTTCATAACATTCCCCAAAAATATGATAAACATCGTTAAAATTTACTATAATAATAAAATATCAAATAATACCTAAAGGTTATAGACACCATTAAACTCATGTTCAAATGTAAATGAGTTATTACTATTAATATATATCCTTACCTAAACAGAACCCCCAAAAATCATATTTCAAAAAAATACACTATCACATTATGATCTCGTCACATAAAACCTAAGAAGGAGTATTTAAAACATTGATCCTATGGTTAACCTTCAAAAAAAACTAAACACCCTGAAGATTCCATCTCCTGACCATTTGTACAAAAATCAACTATAGTAGGTGAAAATGATTTTCATACATATTTTTGTTTATGATCATGATTATTTTGACCAATGTAAGTAACATTAGATGCATGTTAGCATAATTTACCAAACCATTATAACTAAAACATCTCAATATTGAATGGTTATCTTTCATATCATTAAGGGATTTTTCATGACCTTATTCATTAAAATCACCTACATTTTGACCTAAATTACCACACCGTTAATACATTCTATATCCTACCATATATTCCCCAACATGTATTTTCCCACACATAAATAATGAATTGGTCTAACATCCATAAATCATTGGTTCTTGAATCACCATTTCCTGAAATAAAGAATGTTTCTTACTCGAGTAATTCAATAGAACATCAATTTCGACAAACTCCATCTCTACATTCTCATCAATATGAACAAATTTCTCCAAACATTCAAATTTTTTAGAGGCCAAATATCTTTATACTGTTTTTTCAATATTGAGTAAAATATATTAATAATACTATCAATTTTTTCAATAAAATCTAGAATATATCTGGAAAATATTGCGATGTTTTCTTCAGACATGAAAATGAGTTATCATCAGTTTTCTTCAATTTCATGTATTTTTTATTCATCCAAAGATAAACAAACATATTTAAATATTTATCAATGAAAATATTCATAAACATTTCCCATTCCATAGAATCTAGATAATATTTCACTATTGAATTCTTAGCCAAATACAACCATAAAACTTCTTTACATTCAAAATGAATGATGTAAGGAGTTATCTATTGGCATTTCTAACTTCTAAAGACATCAAATATCATCTTCAGGCATTAGATTTGTCCTTCCATTGGAACTGGGTATGATGATCTCTTGAATGATGTGGGATTATTTCTCATGAAATGCTTCACTACTAACATGTTCTTCCATGGAAGATCAGGTTCCTCTCTAGAATGGATACCACACAAATTATAGATTTTTTCAACTAATACATAACTACAAGAAACTATCAAATTACAATTCCAACCAACTATAAATGCATATTTGGAAGAGTTTTTCCCTCTAAGTTCCTACCCACTACATATTCAATATTTTATCAATGTTAAACCATTCTGAATAGAAATATTTTAGTTAAAGAAACATGGTAATCGTAAAATTCTATATCATTCTAACATAACCATAAGGTTAAATAATTCTAGGGGGATGTTATTAACATTAAACTAACCTATAAACAGAGCAAAAAACATTTATTTGATAATAACTATAAGGACTCAACCTTAAATATTACAAAATCATGTGTTTTAGTAAATAATTTACATTATTTCAAAATAAAGATCTTTTTTGGTTTAGAGTTTTAGAGAATATGGACACAGTGGATAAATAAAAAATCCAAAAAATTGAAATTGTAAAAATCTATTAAGTATTAATTATTCCCATAATATAAAACATTTAAAATAAATTGGGATTCATTTCTTGAAAAATCTCAAATACTTGTAAATTTATTTCTTCTTATCCCTCAACCATCCATAAACTGTGTGAAAACATTCAAAAAACATTTTATGGGCACAAAATCATATTGAGAGATATAAAGAGATATTTGTAACTTCTTCAACCCATGCACCACTAAACTGTTTCCTTGAGCTGGGTCATCAAATGAAATCAATCCAACCTCCAAATATGATAGAGGTTTCCAACTTGAAGTGAGGGTCTAAATGTCACATGGAAAGAATATACCACTTTTTTAGATAAATCAACAACAAAAAACATATAAAATTGAGTAAAATAAGAGACTAATAAATGAATATTCATAAATAATCATTTCCCAATCTCGGTACAATGTACAACCAACTGTAAAAATTCAATGTCATGCTATTGTTCCAAGAATAGACAAATAGTGGAATCCCCAAAATAGTACAGACTCCAATTCTAGACATCATCTACACAAATCCCAAATCTGACTCAACTATTGAGCAAGAGGCCATTCCCTTTACCATTCATACAACAGTGAAATCTTTATTGGTACCCAGTGATGCCCCAAGATTGGTGCGATTATAGTTTAATAGGCAACAAAAAATAGTATCTATAAAATATATAGTATAAATTGAATGTTCATGAAAATAAAAAATAATGTTAAGTAAATATAATACAATTCAATTAGAAATCAGTAACAATGTGTCCCCATAGTTAATCTACAATTAAATATTGATTCAATAAATATAATATCTTAGTGTTTATTTAATATATTTTATATTTTTAATTGACTATCCATATTCATCAACTGCAATGAATGTGGGAATAAGTCATGTCCCTATTATACTAGGGGAAACACATCACATCAACCACATTATCCTCACCTCAGAGCCACAATCAAGGTGGAATGAAATAGTTAGTGGAATAGAACTTTATCCCCATCCCTAACCCATTAATTAAGGGCTTCAGTTTTTGGAACATAGTTCATACTCGACACATGTTCAAAGAACCTCATGTCAATAACCCACTAATTGATGCCAATTTCACATTCTTAATTATGAATTCCATACACATAACCACATTACAACTGACCATAGAACATATCATTACCAATATCTCAAATAATAAAAGCTAAAATAGGAATAAATATTATTCCATAGTCCATACACACATTTACCATTTATATTACATAATAATTTTCCCATTTCCCATTACCCATGCCTAACTAACTGAGTATACGCAACCATAGCCCATTTATTAACCAAATTATTCATTTCATATGCACATCAGAATTAATCCGGTACATTCCCATTTCTCCCATTATGAACATTTCCCTTATTATGCCAAAAGACCCCTTATACAATTTCCATATCTAGAAACAACTATTCATAATAATTTCTTAATCAATACATCAACCCATTTAAAAAACTTCATTGTTACTACGTAATCACATGAAAATTTCTCACTTTACATTTTTAATAACCACATTCGGGAGGGTAAGCACCCCACATGGGTGGCCCTAAAATGGTCAATTCATCCAACGTGCATTCCTAGGGTTTCATGAGGGTTTAAAATTGTTATTTAGACACACAATATATTAGATATTGAAAACAAACCTAGGAACACATCAATGATATAAAAAATAGCGTAACCCTACATTCATAAATCTATGAAAAAACTAAGGGATATGACTTATAAACTACCTACCTCAAATACGTTAATGAACACTCTACTAATCGAAGCCTTAGATCCTGATTCAAAACTCTTTGATTCCACAACCTACATATCACTAGAAAAAAGGTAATTTTTGAGATTAATATGGAGATAAGAGGAGGTTGTAAACCCTAAAAAATTTCAAACAAGAAAGGAAATAGACATAACCAGATCATTAATATGAACCCAAAAATTCTCCAAAAATCATAGGATTAAAGCAGTATCACCTCTTGGAAGCTTGGATCGATAGGGTAAATTAATATAGAGTGGATGAGGAGAATTGGGGGGGAAATTTGGGTGAGTATCCTAAATCCATTAATGGAATTTTCTATTTATTTTTCCCAACTTAATAGGGGCCCATAGTTTACCTGCAGAGTTTAAAAAATCATGTGTAAACTGTGTGCAAACACTATCCAAGGGGAGTTGGGATGCATAATAACATGGGAGTATCTACACATTTTTTCTACCCTATAGAATCCATGTGTTAAGCCTATTTCTAAGGCTTCACTATTACCTAGTAATTCTTCTTGTTTTTCATAACTATGCACCAGTTTTTCACCATGACTTGATCGGCCCAGTGTTCCCCTTTCACATGTCCTGAACCCTTGGAACACCTTCTAGAACCCACATAAATCATAGAAGAATTTTATTAAACAAAAAATAGGAGATGCGAACTAAAATTTAAATAGGTACATACCCACTCATGGTCCAGGATCCCACAACCTCTCCACCTTTGGACAAGTAATTTTTGAGCCACCCTACTTGAGCATTACTGTGTTTCTGAGGAAAAGTGATTGGGCCACCGGGCCTTTATATTTGAATCATTCTCATAAGTTTCTTCCTAAACATTTTCACACTACCATAAAATTCAAAATATGGGCATAATTTATCCCTAGAGAAAATTATCACTACGGTCCAGAATACAAACTAGATGCTCCTTAAAGGGCACATCATCCTTTAGTTCAACATCCTCAACATTTATCACTTAAGATCGATCGTGGTGATACTATCAGAGTAATGAGAAATGAAAAACATCGTGCATGAATCCATACTACTATGTGAGAGAAAATCTATATTCCACAGGTCTGATGCTCTCCATGATCTCAAATATACCCACAAACTGAGGTGTCATCATTCCCAACATCTGAAATCAGCAGTGACCCAACCATGGAGACACTCAATGAAACACACTTTCACACACCACAAACTCAAGGGGTGTATGATGCGGATATTCATATGACTTATAACTATTCTGATCCATTTTCATATACTTCTAAATCAATGGAACCTTCGTCGACATCTCGTGAATTTTTCTGAGTCCCAATAGCTCAAATTCACTAGTTTCTAACCAGTACAGTGAAGATGTACACAGTATTTCATATTGTTCCTAAAACGATAAATTCTGAATTATAGCTAGAAAAATGTTTTTGTAGGATAACTCAATAAGTTAAAATTATTCCCCTTGAACAACCAAAATATTGAACACAATCCCTAAATATTTTTTCAAATAACTTTTTCTTACTCTTGGACTACCATTCTATATTTTGGTGATAATCCATAATCAAATACACCAATATATGAAGGGCCTTTTGCAATCTCTTCCAGAAGTGTGGTGTGAAATAGTGATCATGATCCGAAACATGGGTTCAATACATAACATGAAACCGTATAATCTCTTGAACATATAACTCACTTACTAATAAACTATATATTTTTCTAGGATCGATAATAAACAGTCCACCTTAGTCAATTGATCTATAATTACCCAAACTGCATCATTCATATGAGGCATCCTTAGAAGTCACTACAAATTCCATCATTATTTCATTCCACTTACACTAAGGAATGACCAATGACTATAAAAAGCACATAGACACTGATACTCATCATTCACATGTTGAAAGGTAAGGAATAATGCCTAAAAATATGAAATATCCTTCTTTATTCATAGACAACAATAATGCCAATGATGATCAAGATACATCATTGTTAGACCACGATGCTTGACCAACTTTGTTGAAATAACCTCACACTTTATCTATTCCATCACGCACACCGGTATGACAACATGGACATAAAAATTGACAATCCCATCATCACTAATATCCCAACAATGTGGTGACTCCTAACATTTTAGACACTCCTACATAGAGAAACTCTCGAGATCCTCCTACTGACACTCCCTAACATGGATCTAAAGAAAGAAATCAATTTCTATAGACATGAGAGTCATTTTATGGTTCCCATCCTATACATCCAGCTGCATCTTAGCAAAAAACTCAATCGTCCTCCACTTATAGTTGTATTATTGGATAACTTGACTTTGAGACTTCTGGTTCAAGGCATATGCTGCAATTTTTCCTTTCCATGGTATGAATACCGTCTCAAAATCAATGGATTGTAGGTAATCAACCAACTATCACTTCCAAATAATCAAATACCACTAATACACAATATACATAAGAAATTTATGACATGTAAACATTGTGAACTTCCCTCCCAACATGTTATTCCTCCAACACTTAAATGTATAAACCACAAAGTATAACTTAAGATCATTACAATCGTAATTTATTATAGGAGGAAAAAAATTTCATTACCCATATGCTATATCCAGATCACCCAACATCAACACTGCCCCATGTCCAACACCAATCTCTTAATAAAACAAGGTGTACCTCTTACCTAGTTCTGGTAAGATATGAATCTTGTGGTAGTCATCCACTTGGTCAACACTTGAAAATCAATCTTCCATGCATCTAACCAATAAAAAACAACTCCCTTATTGGTTATTCCAAAGAGTGTAACTAATAAATGGTATAGATACCAATTAACCTTTGATAATAATTAGTAAACCCAGAAAACTCCAAATATTAGAAATTATCATGGGATACTCTTTGGAAACCACATCTTACACATTCTATGGATCCATCGACACACCTGACTCAAATATAATGTGACCCAAGAAATTATGATTATTAATACAGAAATGATATTTTTATTACATGGAATAATTACAATGTTATCTCAGAGTACTCGGGATGATTTCATGATGTTTTTCATGATCATAAATAGTTGTAGAGTACACCAAGGTTTCATCAAATGAACTATAGAAACCATATCCTTTTGCATATAACATTACATGATTTTAAGCATAATTGTACATTAGAGTAAAATCCAAGGATCATGGAGTCTAGGGTATTTTAATACTAGGTACATAATAAAACATAAAATAATTATTTCAAATACATTATTATATTCTATCTTCCATTGGGCTCATACATCTACAAAGGATAAACTGGGGATAACATGAACAAATGTATGAGATAAAATTCTAGTAAGGGAATAACAATGAGAAGAAATTATTAGCACATGGGATAGAAGGCATGACATCATGATATAAAATTCATGTAACCTATATAATTATAACATATAAACATGTGATAATTTAATCATATAATCATAAAAATGTTGGAAAAACATAAAACATGTCTTTTGGAATGGGTCACTGATAACCGCTAATCCCATTTCCCATAGTAGTACGGGTCAAGGCTAACCTCCAATGTTTTTCCCCATAGTAGCACAATCCATGATTAACGTCCAAGACCATCGCACATATCATCTCATGATACATAACTTTACGCAATTCATTGGTGCTCTATCTGGGCACTCCCATATTAATTTTAATGAATATGCTTTCCACTTAAATAATCCCCCACCTTATTTTTCTTACCAGGATTGTAGTGGATTGAGAAGTAATTTTTCTTAATGATATCTATTGATATTTTCAAGTTCATATTAGACTCTTTTTGTGAAAATATATATTTTAAACTCTTGTGATCATTATATATCTCAACCTTCTCCCCATTGAGATAATGTCGCTGTATTTTCAATGCAAAGATCACAGCTTCCAACTCCAAATCATGTGTCAGAAAGTGTTTCTCATGGATTTTCAGCTTCTATGAGGCATAGGCTGTCACTTTATCATTTTTCATTAGCACATAGCCTAATCTATTCTTTGAATCATCACTATAAACAACAAATATTTCTCTACTAGTTGGGAGTGTGAGGGATGATGTAGTGACAAGCCTCCTTTTAAAATCCTTGAAATAGACTTCCCATTCATGCATCAAGAAAACATTTACTCCCTTCCAGGTCATCTTGGTCATTAGGTTCGAAAGTCATGAAATGTTCTTCACAATTCATTGATAATACCCAGCTAGACCCAAAAACCATTGGATCTCCGTTATTGAAGTTTGCATGCACCACTCTTTAATTGACTTTGTCTTGGGAGGGTCCACAGTTAACCCTTTTCTAGTGATAACATACCCCAATAATGATACTCCCTCCATCTAGAACTCACATTTACTATACATTGAATAACCCTTATCCCTTGGAAATGTCTTTAATGCAGCATTAAAATTCTACTCATGTTCCTCCCTACTATTAGATTATATCAAAATATCACCGATAAAGACTACAAAAAATTTTCAATGTAATCTCTCAAGACTCTATTCATTAAATACATGAAAATTTCTAGAGCTTTAGTGAGTCCAAAGGTCATAAATGTAAACTCATAGTGTACATGCCTCATTCAAAAGGCAGTATTGGGAATATCCTCCTTCCTCGCCTTTAATTGGTGATATCCCAACTGGAGGACCAAATTATAGAAATAATTGGCCCAATAAATATGATCGAACAAGTCATCTATCCATGGCATGAGATACTTGTTAATTATCATGATTTTATTGAGCTCACGATAATCAATGTAGAATCTCATTGATCCATTCTTCTTCTTGATTAGGAGGACTGGATCCCCCCTTGGGGAAGCACTGGGGTCTATTAAACCCTTATCTATATTATCATGTAACTGCTTCTTCTGATATTCCATATCTATGGTGTCCATTATACAAGGTTTCTTTGATATTAGAAGAGATCCAAAGACGAGTTCAATGGAGAACTCATCCTCTCAGTTATGTGGAATACCATCCAACACTTTAGGGAATACATCAGTGTAAACCCTTATGATGGGAATGTCTTCAAGCATGATTATCTCCTTTTTCTCAATCATTTGTTCATGATATTCTTGCTCATAATGCAAAAATATCCACACATGAGACAATGATTCTAATGAAGATTCATCTTACTACATAGATGTGTAATGAATTAGAGGATTCTTTGGGTTGTGAGGTGTAAGAACCCAGATATTCTATTCCGTTATGGATCTTGATTTCTGGTCTTTTTTAAAAAAAAGTGGAGTTTATGGAAATTTTAATAGTACACATCATGTTTTTAGGAGTACACGTAATGTACCGGGATGCCACAAGTTGTCGTGCACTAAACATGTAACGACTGAGTGTAGGGTCGTGTGAGTTGGCCTTGAGACAACCAAAATCAGGGCTCAGTAAAGGAGTATACACATTATGTATCCTCAGGGAACACACTATGTATTTTTATTTTTAATTGTTATATTAAATTTGGGTGATGTCTCATTTACAGAAACATCTTCTTTTGGCTCTGTCTAGTCTAGGAGGAACCGATGATCTCTGGTTCTTCGCTAAGCCCTCGATCGACCGTCTGTGCTCCGAATCAAACACCAGCAATTGGGTTGGAATCACATCGGTTAGTTATTTCTTCTTCTAGAGACTCACCTATTTATTTCTCCTCTTTCATGATTTATCCATGGTTGAAAGTTTTCGAGATTTCTATAGATCTACGGTGTTCTATGTCGATTCAGAGGATGAGGTTAAACTATATTGATTGTACAATGTTGATGTAGCTGGTTTGTGACTTTTTGTAGATTTTATTTGATTTAAATGTTTATAAATGTGCCCAATACACTAGTTTAGTGTATTAGGTGATTAGGGTTTTTAACCCTATTTTTGCATGTTATGCCTTGTTTTCATGAGTGGGGTTTCTGTTGTAAATATGGTTGTTTACCTTCATATTGTTGTATTTTCCCATGATTGATCTGATATTGGTCATTGGATATATAATTTCCTATGAGGATATTAAGTTTTTCAAGACTAGTGTGGTTTGAATGGACTGATATTATATAACATGATTGTGTTGTTATTTTTATCCATATAGCCAAGTAGTGTTTGTGATTTATTTTCGCTACTGAATATCATTTGTGCATGACTGCTTTACATAGGGCTGTGGGAACCAGGTGTAGTGTGACCATAGGGGGAATTAAAAGTGAGGCCTTCCCCATTGTGTTTGTTGTACTTTTCAAACTGTGAGACCATATGGGGGATTGATGTTGAGTGCTCCCTCATAGTGTCTATAGTTATTTTTCGGAGACCAAAAATGAAAATTAACATTGAGTGCTTCCTCATAGTGTCTATAGTTCATCATTAAAAAACTATAGGCGAAATTGATGTAGAGTGATCCCTCAGAGAGTGTTTGTTTGCATGAGACCAAAGGGGTTAAACTATGTGATCTATCTCAGGGGGTCATTATATATTTATTGTTATGTTATAAGTTGAACTAGAGGGTTAAAGCTTTGATAACATTCCCAAAGGGTATCCTGTTTATATTTTTTCTAATAAAAGATAAATATAAATGAATTAACATTAAATTGTAGGATTATTTAAATTTGATTACATCCTTGTTTATTACTTTATTTTACATATTTCATGCTATATATACTCACTAATAGGTAGGCATATATCATTGGGTGGTTTTTTAATGGTATTCATCTCACACCCTATTTGGGTCATTCTTTTCGGTCCATACTGATTATATTGTAACAGGTATAGATTAGGGAAAGTTCCCTTCTACATCAGGTACATGATTTCCATGGAGATAGAGAGAATGGGACCAATCTGAGGCTTATGATTCTGATGGATTTGATTACATTTTTTTCTTTTTAATTTGGTTTAGACTTATATTCCCGGTGTGCCACTTATTTGGATGCTTTCCTGGATACTTGTTACATGCATAATTATTTATATATATGTTCCAATTGCTCATTTACATTCTATTTTCCATTGTTTCCTTATTGTATGGTATTACTACTTCGGCTGTTATATGTTATTGTTATTCCACTATGTTACTCTGCCAATGAGGGAATAGTTTCCCCAATATCACACCCAAGGGCCTCAATTCTAGTCGGCAGCCTCTGGAATTTGGGGAAATTCACTTAAGGCCATGTGACTAACCGGGTATGTGGTACCATTGGGCGGCACTCAAAACTAGGATGGTACAATGTTGTATCAAAGGAATTATTTTATCTTGAATTCCTTTTTTGAGCCTATAAACAAGGATATGAAATAATTTCTAGTTGGTAATAAGTTGTGCCATGGGGTATCAAACACTTGTACAGGGAAAAGCTAATATGCCTCGAGTATTTCAATTTTTTATTGGTTTTTCAATTGTTATAGTTGATTTTATTTCACCGTTCAGTGATTCAAAAGTTTTGTTCTATTATAATTAATATTATTGAGGTTCTATTTCTATTTCATCCGAATGAGATGAGTGTATGCCCTCTCATGCATCGTATAGGTACTTGATAGAGGTAACATGTTAGGCATTCTTGTAATGCAATTTAGTGTGCATTACTGATTGCATGTTGTTGTGATAGATTTTGTGCTAGATATGCATGTTGTTTTGATATATTCCTTGATAGAATACCAGCTATTTGATAGGGTATTTTTAATATATAATGTTTCTTTTGGATGGAAGCCAAACTTTAATCCATGAGGTGTTATGGGACCTCCATGATCATAATGTTTTGGATAATTTGATTTATTTTACTTTTATTCCTTCTAATATACAAGAATAAGATTCCAAGGTCGGATTGGTGGGGAGTATGGGCCCCCACAGATCAGAATTTGGAACTTTAATGTTTGTTTCAGTGTTTTTATGGGATTCTCGAGTATTTTTTGAGGATTAATGTCTGGAAAAACCCAGAATATATGGAGTGTAGTGATGAATACACATCATGTATCCTTATGTTTGGGAAGGAAATACTTTTCTTAAGTACACACCCTGTACTTTGATTACACACCGTATAGTCTATAACTATGTCTCTGACTGTGTAGGCATAAACACGGGGTTGGGAAATCCTTGGTGGAACACACTATGTTCTATACATACACACTATATTGTATAGACCATGTGTCTAGTCGTGTGACCAACCACACTTATGGATGAAACTCATTAAGTAAAAACCAGGTATAGCTTGAACACATCGTGTAGTAGAAATCGTGTATCTAGTCGTGTGACTAATGACATTGGTTGGTGGAATCCTTCAAATACACACAGTGTATGTCATAAAAATGTCGTGTAGTGTCAACTGTGCCTCGGACCATGTTACTAAGGACATAGTTGGTCGAAACATAAGTGGTACATGTCGTGTTGAGGGTAAACACACTATGTAGATTGGTTCTTGTGATCAGTGTGGTTTAGACATGTAGAGGAACTCAAGAAGGGGAGGGGGATCAAGTACATTCTATTTCAAGGGAGAACATGATGTGTGTATGGGGTGTTATATGACCAGTGTTTCTATAAAAATATGCCCATGTAATGGAATAAGGGAACATGTATTTTGGGGTCATACATGCCGTGTATCCATGTCTTAATAAATGAAGGGTTTATACCTCATGTTAGATTAATGAAATTATACATTTAGTCATTGATAATCATGAAAAAATGTGTTATATTAGTCTTGAAGAGTCATGCCACCGAGACGTCTTTCGGTTGTATGCCAGATACTAGGAAATGATCAGACACTGGACATGGTAGATCAAGGACAACTAGAATATCATTCTATCATGCCCATCATGGCACCAGCCAACATTCTAGATACATTTGACGATGCATAGTTCCTAGAAGGATTCATGAGGTTTACGTAGTCATGCCAAGGAGAAACGCATCCTTCCCCATCTATGGAAGAGTTGATGTTTGTTTTTCAACAGCAACATCCTCCAACTTTATCAAGGTATGGAGGACCGCAGGCTGCAGATTCGTGGTCAGAATCCATTTTTTATATATTTGATAATCTAGAGATTCCTCCATAGAGGAGGGTGAATATCTCTACGTATATGATTTGGGATTACTCCATGAGATGTTGGGATGTGTTATCAAGGGCGTGACTCCAGCATTTTACGGTTTGGGATGAATTCCAGCATACCTACTATGGATACTTTTACCCGGAGACCTTGAAAGCCAACGGAGCCCATGAGTTCTTGATAATTGAGTTGGGTAATATATTATTCATGGAGTATTCTTATCGTGTCATAGAACTGTAGAGCTTGGAGACCATTCTAGGAGGTGATGAGTTCTTTTGGCATGGAATTTTGAGTATGGTATTAGGAATGACGTTCTATCTCAAGAGAACATATTCAGGTTGACAACAATATCTTCCTTAGTCAACCAGGCACTGATCATTGAGTTAAGCCTGAGGGATTCTAGAGCTATGGGCCTGGGCGGTTCAACATCTAGTGTTGGTTCTTCTCCGGCTGGTTGTAGGAAGCACTGTAGGGAGTCTACACGTGGAGATCCGAGTAGGCCGGATACACCTTCATGTAACCAGATGGTAAGAAAACTGTGTGGGAAGGGAAAAAATACATGGCCACATTTCATAAGAAACCCAATTGAGTAATGATCTTACAATAATATCGGTTATCTTCAGAATTTTTATATGTTTTTTCCCAAGTATCTAGTGAAATAGGTTCTTCTATGACTCCACGTTCCGGAGCAATAACTCCAGTTTTTCCTTAGTGTGGGACCTGAAGTTTGTCTAGATGTTTAAGCCTAGGAGGTGTTCTTGGTCATTGGAATCAGACTTCATTTATCCAGCAACAACATAGTGGATCATCTCAGGGTAGTTAGGCAGTGTCACAAGGGCGCAGAATAGGATAGACTTCTGCAGTGCAGTAGACCCATTAGTAGCAGGATCCCAATCCCTCTACAGTTAGAGGTACAATTCTAGTTTCCATGGTTTTCGCTCTTGAACTATTTGATATAAGGGCCTCCCATAGTCTCATATATGTTGCTATTATGGAGATCATGGGGCTTTGTATTCTCACTTGTGAGGATGTTATGACTCTAGACACTCTATTGGGAACTAGAATGTCTAGTGTATGTCACTTCCAAGAGTTACCTCTTGATATTAGTGGGTCACTTCTATTGGAAATTTTATGTCATAGATATAAAATTATTTGATTTCATTCCTAAAATGTAATGGTTAGTTTCCATCCAGGCTGTTTTCAATTTATATCACTGTAGGGTAAGTTTCACGTTACCCAATGGTGGATTTTTTCTACATAAGGACTAATGGGATTTCCATGCAAGAATAGAGGGACCCGCTCATCATGGGTTGGGAGGAAATACATCCCAAATTTCTATTCTGTATCTTGATTACAAGGGGACATCATAGATAGGGTTTCCTCCGGCGGTCGATCGTTTCATGGATGTCATTCAAGAGGAAAATTCAGATTTTCTTCAAAAGAGAGAGGTTGAATTTTCGATTGAGCACATGCCAAGAGAAAAATTGGAGTCCATTTTCCTTTATAGGATGACTACACCAAAGATACAATAGATAAAGAATCAGTTAGAGGATTTGCAGGAAAAGGGTTTCATCCGACCCAAAACATCACCTTGGGGTTCTCCTATCTTGTTTGTGATGATGGTGGACCATACCCTCATAATTTTTGGGGATTATTGGAATCTAAACTAGGTTATGATCAAGAACGAATATCCCTTGATGAGGAATGATGATATTTTTTCTCTTCTTTGAGGAGTTTGGGTGTTCTTAAAGATTGACATGAGATCTAGTAATCAACAGTTGCGTGTTAGACCATCTAATATAACTCTTACAGCCTTTTAGAGAATGTATGGTCTATACGAATATGTGGTTTTTCTGGTCAGTCTAATGAACGTGCCTGCTGTTAATATGGAATTTATCTACTGATTATTCCATCCATACATGGACTCCTTCGTAGAGGTTTTTGTGGATGATATCTTGGTGTACTCTAACACTCGACACGACCATGCTACCCATCTTGAGATCATTTAGAGTATACTGAGAGAGAATTATTTATATACTAAGCTCTCAAAATTTCAATTTTGGATGGGAAAAAATTACTTATTAGGACATGTTATCATAGATAAAAGAGTAACAGTAGACCCATAAAAGTGAGATCAGTAGTTTCTTAAGAGCAGCCAAAGAATGCCTTTGAGGTATAGAGTTTTTTCGGGATGGTCGGTTACAATTGACATTTCATACATGACTATTAATGCTTATTAGTGACAATGACATGCCTGCCTTGGTAGGGTGTGAAGTACTGGTGGGAATTTTCCTATGATTTAGCCTTCTAGGATATGAAAGGGAGGTTGACTTTCTCACTGATAGAAGTTTTTCTAGAGCTGGGAAGAGCAATAATATCTACTGGGATGCATCAGGTATCGGGCTTGGGACAGTGCTTATGCTTGGGGAAGGATTCGTTTCTTATGGGTCTCCGAAGTTGTGGCCATCTGTGAGGAATACTTGATGCATGATCATGAGTTAGTTTTAGTTGTCCATGATTTACACTATTTGAAACACTATATCCAAGGAGATCATTCTGTGGTTTTCACCGACCACAAAACTCACAAGTATATCATCACTCAGCGTGATCTGAAATTGAGACAATGAAGGTGGGTTGAGTACCTTCAGTCTTTTGACTTTGAGCTTTCCTACACGTCTGGGAAAGGAAACATAGTGGTTGATGCTTTGAGCAAGGGGACTTAGATACATGTGGTTCAACAGGCCAGTAGTGAGTGGAAACTTGTGGATATATTATCTGAGATGCATTTGGAGGTGCACAAAAGACATGAGAAGAATTTTCTTTTGCTTTAGCTCTCACCTATACCCTGCTCAATCGAGTGCGAATGTAAAAACTATCAGATTCTGAAGTCCTAGTTCAGCAGGAATGTGTGTCAGGAGAGGACCAGATTCCTAGATGGAACATAGGTGAGGATGAGATCTTACACATTCATTGAAGCATATGGGTGTCCACAGACATATGTGAGGAGGTGATGTGGGATTTTCATTCCACAGTATGGGCAGTTCGTCTTGGTGTCACCAAGATGTATCGAGATCTACACCGTCAGTATTGGTGGCGAGGTATAAAGAGAGATGTTTCTGGTTTTTTAATGAGGTGCACCACATGTTAGTAGGTTAATATAGAACATCAGTGATCGGAATTACATTTTCATTAGTTACCCATTCCTAAGTGGAAGTTGAATGATGAGGTGATGGATTTCATGAAAGGCATACCGAGGTCGCCTCGAGGGAGAAATGCAGTTTGGGATGTCATTGAAAAATTCAAGACGGTTTGACACATCTTTCTAATCAACGATACCTTAAATATTGATGAGATGGGAATGATGTATGTCCATGATATTTTACATTTTCATGAGGTTTTTCACTCCATTATTTCAGATATGGATTCCCATTTCACTTCTCGGATCAAGAAGGGACTACAGAGGGTGTGGGTTACATTGATACTTCTAAGTACATCTTTCCATCACTAAACAGATGGCCAGTCTGAGTGTAATATTCAGGTGCTATAGGACATTCTTCGAGAATGAATCTAAGATTTTAGAGGATTTTTGGAGAAGCGCATACCTCCATTGTAGTTTTCCTACAATAAATATTTTCTTGGAAACTATTCATTGGGACGAAAATGAGGATCTGAACAGTAGGCTATGTCTATCACCCCTATGTTGGATTAAGGTAGGAGAGGCAGCTATGATGGGACCTCGTCTTGCCTAGGAGACCACATGGAAAGTGGAGTTGATTCATAAGAGGATGGATACTACACAGTCACGACAGAAGTCTTATACTGATCAGTAGAGAGGACCTCTGGTGTTCGAGGTCATAGATAAGGTTTTTTGGTGTGTCACACTGAGGTTGATACATAAGAGGATTAGAGGACAGGGTGAGCATTCGTTGAGATAAGTCGGGCCACATGAGATTTTTGAGAGTCAGGACGATTTCCAATCGATTTTAGTTACCTCATATGTACCTGACTGTGCATGACATCTTCTAGGTTTCCCAATTACGAAATTACTTCTCAGACCCATCTCATTTTATTCCACACATGTAGGTTGAGTTTGAGGTGGATCCATGCTTCGAAGAGCATCCTATCTGTGTCATTGATCAGTTCATGATGCATATATGTGGCTAGTCTGTTCATCTAGTATTGGTGCTATGGAAGCACAAGCGAGTGATGGATAAGACTTGGGAGAGGGAGACTAATTTGTGATCATAGTGTTTGGATCTGTTTGAGGATTCTTATTCTTATTCAAACATTTTTAGTGAAATTTTGGGATGAATTTATTTATCCGGGAATTTTTTAAGAACCATAATCTTATTTTCACTTATGGATCTTGATTTTGGGATTTTTTTAATAAAAATAAGAGTTTGTAGAGATTTTAGGAGTACATGCCATGTACATAGGAGTACACTCCATGTGCCAAGATTCCATAGGTTCCCGTGTACTGTCCATGTAACGACTGTGTACATGGTATAGTGGGGCGACCTGGAGACTGCCTAAATCAAGGCTCGATTTAGGACTAGACACACCATGTATTCTCAAGGGACACGTCGTTTATTTGTTTTAATATTTATATTGGGATGGGGTCACGTCTCATTTACAAAAACATCTTAATTTTTCTCTTCCTCATCCAAGAGCAACCGAAGATCACTGATTCTTATCTGAGACCCTGATCGACTAAGTATTCCCAGATTTGAACATTTCTGATTGGGTTGGAATCAAATCAGTGAGCTCTTTATAATTATATAATCTCATCTATCGATTTCACATCTTTCGTAAGTTATACATTGTTGAATGTTTTAGATGATTTTGAATATCTACAGCGTTTTAGGAAAATTAATAGGATGAGGTTCAACTATATCAATCCTACAACGTCAAGGTAGGTGGTTTGTGCCATTCCATAGATTTTATTTGAATTATATGTGCAATATGTGCCAAATAACCTAGTTTAGGGTATTGTGTGTATGAGTCTTTTAACCAAGTTATGTCTTCTATACCTTGATTTCTTGTGTGGGTTTTTTTAATAGGGTTGCTTACCTTTCTATGGATTTTTTCCCTTGTTTGATCTATTATTGGTTGTTGGGTCTATAATTTCCTATTAGACTACTTTGTTTTCCATTCCTAGTGTTGTTTGGATGGAGTGATATTACCTAACATGCTTGTGTTATGCTTTGTAACCATTTATCATAGTAGTGTTTGTCATTTACATAGGCTACTGAATATAATTAGTGCACAATTTCATTAAACCGGGTTGTGGGATCCTGGTGTAGTTAGACCATAGGGGGAATTAACATTGAGGGCATCCCGAGAGTACCTGTTGTACATTTCATGTTTCGAGACCCTAGGGGGGATTGACGTTGAGTGCTACCTCATAGTTCTTATAGCTATCATTATAGGACCACACGAGGAATTGACGGTGAGTGATTCCTTAGAGACTTTCTAATTTATCATTAAAAGACTATATGGGGAATTGGCAGTGAGTGCTTTCTCAGAGAGTCTTTGTTTGCATGGGACCAAAGGGGATATGCTGGGTGAGCTATACCATGGGGTCAATCTATAATTATTATAAAGTTATAAATTGAACCATAGGGGCCAGGCTGTGAAAAATTTCCCATAGGAATTCTTGTTAATGATTGGTTTAATAGAAGATAAATGTAAATGAATGTAGTTGAAATTGTATGATTGTTTACTTTTGAGTACTTCCTTGTTTATTACTTAATTTTTCATATTTTCTTATATATAAATTCAATAATAGTTTGGCATATACCTTTCAGTGGATGCCTACTAGGATTCATCTCACACCTTGTTTGGGTCTTTCTTTTTGGAAAATAAATATTATATTATCACATGTATAGATAAGGGAAAGTGCCATTTTACATAATTTATTTGACTTTTTTTGAACTAGAGAGCATGGGATCAAGCTTATACTTGCTATGATGATGGTTTTTTAACTAATTTAACTTTTTGAATTGGTTTAATACTGTATTCTAGAATTGGGAATTTTTTGGATTCATTCCTACTTACTTGTTACAGGAATAATTATTTATATATATACTGCAGTTGTTAATTTACTTTTAGTATTCTGATGTTTACTTATTGTATGGTATTACTTCTTCTGCTATTGTTTGTTATTGTTCTTCTATTGTGTTACTCTTCTAATGAGGGCATAGTTTTCCGAAATTCACTACCAATTATCTCGATTATAGTCATAAGCCTATATAGTTTGGGGAAATGCGCATGAGGTCATGTCACCAACCGAGTACGAGGCACCTTTATGTGGCACGTAGAACCAGAATGTTACATGAAGAGTGATATCCCTTTCCTGACAGTAGTTGTTGGCTTTGTAGAAAGATAGAGAATCCATTCCTAGGATAGCATCAAACTCCACTAAAGGACGTATTGACCTATATCGTCGTTGAAGTCGGTAAAAGTTTAAAATTTATTTTCCTACTAACTACTATATATGTGGAACGTAGGGTCGAACCCACAGGGAAGGTAAATTTGGCCACTAATCTTCAAAAAAACCTTGGTAAAACACACAGTTTTTAGAAGAGTATTGATTTATCTAATTTTTTTTCTTTTTATAAATTTATATAAGAAATGAAGTTATAGAATATTGAAAACATTTTTAAAAACTATATTAAAACTGGAGACTATTATAAAAAAACAATAACAGAGGTTTAGGACACAAATAAAATGAATAATATATTAAACCGCTCGGGGAGTAATTTCTATTTTACTGGTTTGGAAGATGTTTCAACTCACTTATAGGTTGTTTCAGAGAACCACCGTAAAAGGTATGACTCACCTCCCTCTCTAGGAGTCGATCCACACAAGCCAACTAATTAAAGACTTCGCAACTCCAAAATTAATCAACTGAGAATTATTTTGAAAATTAACAACAATTCAAACTCACCGTAAGTCTTCAAGTCTTTTGCATATATTATTTTTTGGAAAATAAATTTCATCAAAATCAATCTCACCAAGTGACTGTGAAATTTTGAGATTATATTCTAGTGGTATAGGAAGTTATATGAACTCAGTATATATCTCACTGATCAATACTGAATACATTCAAATGGTTAAGTGAAATGAGACTTAAAAGTAACTAGTCGAACTTAAATTCATACCCAAACTAGTGACTTAGATAAAACATATCACTATTAACACTTATACTATGTTCATTCTTTTAAAAAATATAATAATTAACAAAATAGAGGATGTAAACTCCCTCTGATAGCATGAACTGTTACTGCTGATGCCCTCATCCAGCTCCAAGAAGTGGTTCTAGAGTCACCCTCCAGTCTCCTCTCCTAAGCATTGGCAGCTTCAATGTGTCAAATGAATGAGAGGCCCCCACTCAAATTCTGTTACATCTCTAATTTAAGTAGATACTATCAAAACATTCTTGTCACCGCTTATTTTACACTGACATTGAAAGCCCTTCACAAATGCACTTCACAATGTGGGTTTTTTCACGACTAGAATGTCGTGCTTGTTTTTCTCTTGTAACTAACTATGGATGAGTTAGTTGGAAGCACATGGGCCTGTTCTTTGACACTTGAATGATCCTGCATAAGAAAAAAAACAAAACAGTTAAAACTCTAAGGAAATAAATATTTATAGCTAAAGAAAATAGTTTATTAAAAAGTCTTTTTAATAGAATTAGTAAAATATTAAATAATGTTATTAATTAAATTATTTTATTACTATTGATAATAACTAGTAATTATATTTTAATTACATATAATAAAATGAAATTGATTATTAAATAATTATTATTTATCTATACAAGATAAATTTTGATAATTTACTTATTATAAGTTGATCGAATTTGTTAATAAAAGAGTTATTATTATTGAAAATCAGAAATTTTATTATTTATTATTTTTTATGCTAAATTTTTTATATGTTATTATTTTTTTTAACTGATTAAAATTTTTGAAGTAAGTTGTAAACATTAAGTTAATTATCTATTTTTAACTATCACATTATAAACATTTTATATTAACTAGTTTAGTTTAACTATAAATTAATTTGTATTTTATTATATTTACTCGTATTGTTAAATAATTATTAATACCTATTATTAAATTAAATTTTTAATAATATATTATAATATTATTTTAGAAATAAAAATCAGTTAATTAAATTAAATTTTATTCATGTTTAAAAATTCTGTTTTTTAAAAAAATTATTTTATTTATTAATAATTATAACTGTTTATTATTTTATTTCTATTTAAGATTTTATAATTACTTAATTTTAGTTTATTATTATTTTTTATGTTTTTGTTATCTTCCTCCTATCCCAATCTCGGCACAACCCATCAAAGGGGGAGGGTTTCTTCTCCGCACTCGAAATCGGCAACGCTAGCTTCCACTCCCCTCAGCTCCAGCACGGTGTGGCAAATCTCCTCGGTCTATCTTCCTCCTCAGAGTGTCGGCTTCAACCCGTGAACACCTACGGCGGCCTGGCCTTCGACAGATCTATCACAGCCCTAGACTAAAGTCATGTTCTACGATGACACTTCACACAGTAACGCCCAACAGTGGCACGGCAACCTCTAGTTTAGCTTCTGCAACAACTGCCTGTAGCTCTCGAGGTGAAAATCTCCATGGTGTAGACCTCCTCTGTGGTGGCCGGTATGCATGTCTGAAAAAGAAAAGGTGCCTCAAATTCTTTTTGCAGATTTATAAAATTCGCTACTTAATCACTCAGTTAATTTGAATCTGGATTGTGAAATCGATTTACAAATCAATTATGTAATTATATTTTTTATTGTTCACTTTTGAACAAAATGGTGGTCGAGATGGAGTCGGTGTATTGATAAGCAATTATTGGTGAAACAGTGGGACAGAAAAACGTCTTTAGAAGGGTGATTGGAAAAATGGGTCTTTGTGGGTAGCAGTAATGGTGAGTGAAAGAGGAGAAACTAGTGATAAATGACTCACTATTAAAATAGTGGAAATAGGGGATCACAGCGTGGATCAGTGATGAGGGTACCTGTTACAATAAAAAGATCAAAAAGGAGCAGCGGTGTGGGGGGTCACCACTAGACCAAATTAAAACAAACAAATAGTGAGGTGAAAGGAAGGCGAGGTAGGGGACCAACATGGTATTAGGGTATCAGTGAGGAATAGCTCACTGATAGAAGAACAGAAAAGGTTCACAATTATAAATAAAAATAAAGAAGAGGAGTAGCGTAAGGTAACCAGTAGAAAAATAAAGGATATTGTTAGCTTTAAAAAAATAATTGCGTGGGGGAGTAACTGTTATGAAATAAAAATCCATGTCACCATTATAAAATAATAATAATAAGGACACCGGTACAATAAAATAGAACAGTTTATCGTCAGAATATAAAATAAGAAGCTCACCATTATAATGGGTTCTTTGTGGGTCAGGGGTCACAATTACAATTAAAAGAAGATGATACCAGTACCGATAAGGTCACCGATATATAGTAGTAACACTGAGATGGGGGGTTCACTGTTAGAATACTAACTGTGACCCCTTAAAACTAATTAAACATAAAAATTAAAAATGAAGTTATTTAAAATCAAGGATTGAAAATAATTAATTACCAAAAATATAGACATCATAAATTAAAACAGAATTTTTTTTAAACATAAAACAAAAAAGTCACAAATTAAATTAATAATTTGATAACACTTAAATTAAAAACGAATTAATTAATAAAATAAAATGATAAAATAACTAAATTAAAATTACTATATAAATTAATTACAGGGTAGCATCAAATGATAAAGGTTAGCATTAGTGACCCACTAGGTAACCGATATTTATAGTCTACCTCACCGGTAGATTTAAACCTAAAGAAAATGAAAATATCATATAAATTCATACATAATAAAATATAATTAATGTTTAAAAACTCTTAATTAATTAATTAATTAATTAACTAATTCAATAAATAAAATTAAAAGAGAACTAATTTATTTAATTTAAATCACAAATTATTATCCTAATTATTTAGCATGACGATTAAACATATTATTTAAAAAAGATAAACTATTATAATGAAACTAAGTTAAATGATAAATTATTAAAATAATTAATAACTTAATTAAATAGAATTATGTTGATTAAATAATTGTTTAAAATAGATATCAACTTATTAAAAAGTCAAGAAGATTCCACTTAACAAGACTAGTTAAAAAACAATTAAATTAGAATAGTTAAGTAAGATTAAAATAATTAATTTAAAGAGTAAAAATACATAATTAATTATAAAAATCTATTAATTAACAAAATTAATTATAAAAATACAAATGTACAAATTTTTAGTATAATCTAATAAAATAATTAATTAAATCAATAAAAATTATGTTAAAAGGTATGGAAAAACATGTGTTTTTGAGGCCACATAAAATTCCCCCACACATAAACATTAATTGTCCTCAAACAATCCCATGCCTTATTATCTTTGAAAAGTAGTGGAATTTTTATTATGATTAATATCACACAGTAACATGTCCAGCACTCAAAAACAGAGGACAAAACATAACAGCATGCTTTTAGAAAATGAATTACTCATATTATTCTTTCCTATAAAAAATATTCAAGGGTAATTAAGAAAATATGAATCATCCTGAAATGAATATTTCATGCCTCATATGTGATACAAATTAGTGACTCATTTCAATCCAAGATCATTTTCTATATTCAAAATTGACATGAGGTAAAATATCAATGGAAGTAAGATCTTAACCAAGGAACTTTCTACTTTGATTTTTCACCTAGATTCCAAAAATAAATATATATTTTTTGAATCACCTTATTGATACAACCGAAATGATTTCCATATAAACCAATTTTCCCATTAGTTATTTGGTGTTCATCATTCCCCACACATTAATGAGTTAATTTTTGACCATAGACAATGTATTTATTTTTCCCAATCCATGTATCATTGTGCTAAGCACTATGCATAAGAACTTAATCAAGGTGAACAGAGGGCTTAAAGTTAACAGAGATGCACCCAGCATCTAGGGTCTCAGAGACTCAATATGGGATCCCAGATGCCCAAATTACTCCAGTTTCAAAATATTTATATAAAAACCGTTTACATTGGCTCATTAAAGAAATTACTTTTAATAATTAATAGATTAATTAGGTACCTAGAATCAGAATCAACCGTAGTGTTCCAAGGGTTATGATCATAACTTCATTAAACATTTACCCAAATCACTTTTAGAAAAAGTTCCTAACCAGATTTCCCTAAAACCACTAAACCAAATTACTCTAAAATCATCCAAAAGCATTAATTTCAGAATCTAAAAAGTTCTTAACTACCAATCAAAGCATTGTTCAAAAGAAAGACCCAATTGAGTACAATGTAAATCCGAAAATTATGAAAATGTTTCAAAAAATTTAACCATTTTTTACACAATGTTTTATGTTGTGGTGAGAATTGATGGTCTGATTAAAGCATAGTTAAGCACAATCAAGAATTGACCCTCTCCCCCACACTTAAAATCCAAATTTGTCCCCAAATTTAACTTCTAAATTTGGAGAAAAACAATTAATCTATTAAGGTTCAAAAAAATTTCCTATTAAGTAGATATATGACATGTATAAAGAGTCTCAATGAAGTTCATAAATATTTTTCACCACAATAAATTACATAACAGAAGGTTCATTTGCAAGTTTATGAATTAACATTGATGTCCAGTGATCACGATTTCCCATTAAAGTTCAAACAAGGCATGAATCTTATGGGTGAAGAGGGGATATGTGTAAGGAAATTCAGAAAATATGATGCAATTAGATGTTCAATAATACATAAAGAAAGAATCCCTAACACACCTTAGAAAATCACATTCAACAAAAAACACAACCATTAGAAATCATGTACCCCAACAGTTAATTTCCTAATGTGAGATATTATTTCAATATTAATCAATGATTTCGAATTTCCAGGAAGAGGCACATGCAGAATTTATAAGTAAAACATAGTGACATACATCAGAAGTTTTTTTTATTGCAATATATAAAGAACATTCTCAGAAAATGTGTACTATAATTTAATAGAAAAGTAGATTTTTTTTATTGAGAAAAATTATATTATTAAAAACAGGAGTAGAAATAAATGCATAAAGATCAAGCACTTCCATGACTAGGTTCATGTCCAAAACTGATCATGGGAATTCCACTGCTTTATTGACTCAAGAAGCAGCATCCTAAAAACATAGAGCATGAAAACAAGGAACGCAGAACAAGAGGTAACAATTATTTCACAAAAAATAGAGCAGAGAAGCAACATTTTATTCAATGTTAAAAAGAAACAACCTAAAGACAATAAGATCCATGGGTTGCCTCCCATGCAGCGCTAGATTTAATTTCCCCAGCCAGAATTTATTCAATATTAGTTTTTAAGCTCAGCAAAGGCTGTAAAGCCCTTTGGATTTCCCTCAAAATAATGTTTCACTCTTTTCCCATTGACTAACATGGTTTTATTCTCTTCACCTACAAATTAAACAACTCCATTCATCAAAACTCTAGCAATTTTAAAAGGTACATACAATTTAGACTTCAGTTTTCTAATAATGAGTTTAGGTATAGATTTAATGAGAAGAACCTTATGCCCAGGTTGGAAATTTTTGTTTTTTATGATATAATCATGAATGATTTTCGTTTGTTCTTTATAAATTCTGGAATTACCAAAACTATCTCTCCTAATCTCATCATGTTCACTCAGCTCAAGTAATCTCCTCTCTCCAGCACTCTTAAAGTCAATTTTCAGAGCCTTAACTACCCAATAAGACATATGTTGAAACTCTATAGGTAAATGACATCGTTTCCCAAATAATAGCCTGCGTGGAGAAATACCTATTGGGGTCTTAAAAGTTTTTCTATAAGCCCATAATGGTTCATCCAATTGAAGAGTCCAGTCCTTCCCAGAATTTGACATAGTTTTCTCAAGAATTTTTTTAAGTTCCCTATTTTAAATTTCCACCTTTACACTGGACTTTGGATGATAATGAGTACTATTTTTACGATCATAGTCATATTTCTCCATCAAATCTTTGAATTTATAGTTATTAATGTGTGTTCCATTATCAGTGATAAAATATCATGGGATTCCAGATCATGTAAAGATATTATTTTTCAAACATTTAATTACAGAACAGGAATGATTATTGGGCAGTGCCACTACCTCCACCCATTTTGAAACATAGTCTATAAAAACTAGTATATAGTCATTCCCATTAGATTATGGAATGGACCCATGAAATATTACCCCCAACATCAAAAATTTAAACATCCAGTATTCCTTTTTGGGGTAACTCTAGCTTTCTACCAATGTTTTCCAACCTCTGACATCTATCATAACCAACTACAATGCTCCTAGAATCCATAAAAAGTGTAGGCCAATAGAAACTAGATTGTATGACTTTTTGAGTGGTATATTCACCACTAATGTGACCTACACAAGGTGAGGAAGGATAACCTTATAAGACATGCATCATCTATTCCTTAGGCACACACCTCATAAGGATACCATCATCACACCTCATAAACATCAAATAATCATCCCAAAGGTAGTACTTAATCTTAGAAATTGATTTATTTAATTGGTTATTTGAATTTTTTTTGAAAAAAACACAAACTTCTAGGAAGTTGGAAAAATCTGCAAGCCAAGACGATTTCCGGATTGAAATAGAATGCAACTTTTCTTCAGGAAAGAAAGAATTAATCTTCCTAGAATCATCAGATTCCAATTGAGTAAGATGAATCCTAGATAGGTGATCAACAACTAAATTTTCAGCTCCATGCTTATTCCTAATTTCTAAATCAAATTCTTGTAACAAAAGAATCCATCTAATTAGCTTGTGTTTAGTTTCTTTTTTAGACACAAATTACATTAAAGTAGAACGATTAGTGAAAATGATGATTTTTGAACCTAAGAGATACTGTCTAAACATCTCTACAGAAAACACCACAGATAAATTTATTTAGTGGTTGTATAATTATTTTGGGAATCATTTAGCAATCTACTTGAATAATACACCACATTCAATTTTCGAACTTTCCTCTATCCAAGGACATCACCTATAACCATGTCACTATCATCACACATGAGTTCAAAAGGTAGTTTCCATTCAGGTGCAGTAACGATATGTGATGTAGTGAGTTTATCTTTAAGTAGATTAGATGATTTCAAACAATTATCATCAAAATTAAAAGGTGTATCCTTGACCATCAAAGAACCCAAGGTATTTGTTATATTAGAAAAATCTTTTATGAATCTTTGGTAGAAACCTTCATGCCCAAAGAAACTTCTAACACTGTTGACATTTACACGAGGTGGTAATTTTTGAATAACATCAATCTTAGCAGTATCAACATCAAGACCTCTCTTCAAAACCCAATGACCAAGAAAAATACCTTCTATAACCATGAATTGAAATTTCTCCCAATTAATAACATGGTTGGTTTCAATGCATCTTTCTAAGACTAACTCAAAATGTCTAAGACATGTATTGAATATACTACCCACAATGGAAAAGTCATCAATGAAGACCTCAATGGTTCTCTCAATAATTTCCGAAAAGATACCCATTATACACCTTTCAAAAGGTGGTTGCAGCTCCACACATCCGAAAGGGCATATGATTGTATGTAAATTTTCTAATGAGGCATGTGAATGTGGTCTTTCCCTGTTCCTCTAGGTCAACAAGAATTTGTTTGTAACCAGAATACCCATCCAGAAAACAAAAAAAAATCATTTACAGCAAGCCTCTCAAGCATTTGATCAAAAAAGGACATTGGAAAAAAATTCATAGTGGATTCATTAAGATTCCTATAATCTATACAAACTCTCCATATTGGGTCTTTCCTAACTTGGAATTCTTCATTTTTTTTATTTTTAACAACAGTTAAAACTCCCTTCGTGGGGACAACCTAGAAATGGATGACCCAAGAACTATCATAAATGGGATATATCATTTCAGTATCTAGCAATTTGATCACTTCCTCTCTCACAAGTTATTTCATGTTGGGATTTAATATTCTTTGACATTCTAACCTTGGCTTATGATTAGGTTCCATAGGAATTTTATGTATACAAAATGAGGGAATAATACCATTTATATCAGCAATTGTCTAGCCTATGGATGATTTAAAATTTGTTTAAACATTCAACGATTTTTCCTAAGGATTTTCATTGAGTACAGGAGAAATTATTACATTCAATGTGGAGTTCTCACCCTTAAACAAGTATTTAAGATGAGTAAGAATGAGTTTCAGTTCAAGAGTGGGTGGTTCTACACTTGAAGTAAGACTCTTAGGCCTAGGAGGTCGAAGATCTTCAAAATACTTTTTAGGGAGTAATGGACGATGAATGATATTCAATTTAATGATCTGATTTAGAAGAAACAGTGTTGTTTTACAGATTGGGCAGTACACTATCTAGATTTTCAAATCAGATTCTAGCAAGTTAATCAAACAAGAATCATCTAATTGTCTTATATGTTCTCCCTCAATATTAGAAAAGTGCTCAAAAAGTATGTTGTTAACAAAAACAGCCTAAAATTCACTCATAAATATCCTATGTTCACAAATAGAGGACCCTTCAATAGTAGATTCTGGACAGTTATCCAGTTATGAAAAAGTTTCTAGATTTGGTGTTTGAGAAGAATTTTCAATTTCTAAAACAGATTGAATAGGATTTTCTGCTTCAAAAATGATTTATTCAACAATGAATCGATTCTCTGATTTTTCAATATTTTTAGTTGAGTTCTCATTTTCTAAGGACTCTCTCATTGAACACTTTTCTAAAAAAGTATGTCCTTTATCATTTTTCAACACATTGAACTCTTCTTGTTGCTATCCAAATTTAAAAATTAATTTACCCTTTGAGACATCAATAACAACACCTCATGTGGCAAAGAAGGGCCTACCCAAGATGATGGAACCTCTTGATCACATTCCATATCTAATACAAGAAATTCCGCAGGAAAAAATAGTTTCCCAACCCAAATAATACAATCATCTACCCTGCCCTCAAGATGAGTGAATGATCTATCAACTAAGTATAATATGACAGTGGTGGTTTGATGTTCACTGAACCTCAACTATTCAAACAATGAGTTTGGGAGAAAATTAATGCTAGCACATAAATATCCCAAACAATTCAGTTGATCAGAGTTTCCTAGGGTGAAAGGTATGGAAAAAATACTTGGGAATTTATGTTTTGGTGGTATTTTCATTTGAAGTACAACAATACACTCTTCATTGAGGCTCTAAGTAGCAAATTATTTAGATTTTTTTTGTTAGAAACAATATTTTTTAGAGATTTTGGAAAAGGTGGAATTTAAATTAAGGATTGAATGAATGGAATGTTTAATTTATGTTTAGAAAGGATACCAAAGAACTGAAGAAGTTTATCCCTGATGTTACATTGAGGATTCAGCTTCTCAGGGAAAGGGATGGGTGGGGAGAATTTTTTCAGAACAATGGGTATATCCATCAACACTTATTCAACTTTTTCTTTTCCTTTATTCATTTGATTTTTAGATGAAGTTTCAGCTTGAGTTTCAGGAGGAAAATTTAGATTTTGATCATTTTGAAGACTTTTCTTAGAATTTCTAGCTTGTTTTCAAAGTAGATATTTATTTCCAGATTGATGCAAATTTTCATTTTGATCATTTTCAGTTTATTTTTCAGAAACAGTTTGAGTATTAATCCCTCTTCTATTGACAACAACCATTTCATTCCATCTAGGGTTAAGTTCATTGGTACTTGTAAGTCTACCTTTTTCCCTAGATGAAAAATATATTTCATGTTGACCATGTTGTGTTACCATGCTTTCATTCTAACATCAATTTTTATTTTATCATACTCATATTGATTTTTATGTTTGGATATACGAGTCATGTATCTTTCTTCCTTAGAGTTATTTTTATTCTAGATTAGATCAATCTTAGAAGACATGTGAATACCATTGTTTCCTTCTACATTTGAAGACACACCCCTTGGTTGATTTTGAAACATTGGTCATGGTTAATTAGAGTAAATAGGGGTAGTGTATTGTTTAATTAAGCCTTGATCATTCTAAGATAGATTTTTATGGTTCATATAGCCTTTATTATAATTTTTTGAAAATGGGTATTCTTTAGGAAGCATCCTAGGACCATTGTCAACAAAGTTTTAATTTTCTTGTTGTTGGTATGTCATATCATAATTAGGAAAAAAGTTTTCAGTATGCTGAAACATACCACACATGACACATTGTTCCCATAAATATTAGCAGGTATTTTGACATCCTAGTTTGTTAATATTTGGTTTAGAGTTTGGGTTCATTAAATATTGACGTTGGTTTGTGATTTCACCCTATTGAGTGTTAGTTTTATTCATTGAACCAGTGTTTGAATTAACATTTCTATTGACTCTTTTTCTTCTTAAATTTTTATGTTGTGAATTTAGTGTAAGATTATTAAATATTTGTCTAAGTTCTTTATCTGTTTTATCATTGTAATTACCCCAAGTAACATGATCAACTAGATTCTGTCCAGAGGGGGATAGCCCTTCATGGAATTTATTCATAACAAGGTGAGATGGGATTTGATGATGGGGACATTGCCTATGAAAATCCATGAACCTATCCGACACTTCATGAAATGATTCTCCATCCTCTTGATAATAACTATTTATCTTTGTTCTATGTCAACCTTTTAATCATTGAGGATAAAATTTCATATAGAATGAGTTATAAAATTGCACCCAATATTCAAAAATGTTCTCATCAAGACTTAGAAACCAATTCCTAGCATTCCCTTCAAGGAAAAAGGGAAAGAATATCATTCTATGTTCATTATCTATGGCACCTAGAAGAGGTAATTGCTGCACAGTATTGTAGAAGACTTTAATGAACACAAGGGAGCCCTCATTAGATATCCCATTAAAAGAAAGAAGTAGTGAAATGTGTGATTTTTTATGTTCATAATTTCTTTCCCTAAGACAAAGTCCAATGGAAGATGGATTACTTGAAACTTGAGGAATTTGAAACTCCCTCATCCTAGGCCTCTCATTTTCATCTAAATGTTCTGGTTTATTTTGATAGTTGTCATGTGCAGGAACTCTATTATCTATGTGTTCCATTTAAATGTTGTTCTTCTTTCTTAGAGCAGTGAGATGTTTATCCAATTCAAGGTTTAGGGGATCTAATATTACACTAGAAGTTATTGTGCGGATTCAAACAGCAATAATAGACACTACTCAACTGTAACAATTCAGTAAGAAGTGAAATAGTTTATTTTTACAGTTTTCAAAATATTCATATCCAGAAATCTTATTAATATATGTTTTTAGAGTTTTTTAGAGTAATGGCTCATGCCTTCCCTGAAAATGGTTCCAAAAAACATTACATAAACCGTTGTTGAAGTAGGTCAATGTTTAAAATATATATTCCTACTAACTACTGTATATGTGGCAAGTAGGGTCAAACCCACAGGGATGGTAAATTTGGACATAATCTTCTAAACAAACTTGGTATACACTGTTGTCATCAGAGGAGTGATTCTTCTATTTTCATTAATTTTTATATATATATATAAGAAATGAAGTGACAAAATATTGAAAACAAGTTTAAAAACTATATTTAAATGAGACAATATTGTAAAACAATAAATAACAGAGGTTTAGAACACAGATAAAATGAACAATCTATTAAACCGCTCGTGGATAAATTTCTCTTCTAACTGTTTGGAAGATGTTTGAACTCACATAGAGGTTGTTAGAGATAATAACTATCAAATGTATGACCCACCTCCCTCTCCAATAGTTTCTTCACACAAGCTAACTAATTAAAGAGTTCGCCACTCTAAAATTAATCAACTGAGAATTATTTTGAAAATTCACAACAAGGAAAACTCACTGTAAGCCTTAAATTCATTTGAATATATTACAATTTTTTTGAAAAAAAATTCTCCACAATCATTCTTTCCAACTGACTGTGAGAATTTGAGATTATATTCTAGTGGTACAACCCATTAGATGAAATCAGTATTGATATCGCCGATCAATATTGAATACATTCAAATGGTTAAGTGAGATGAGATTTAAAAGTAACCTGTAGAACGTCAACTCATCCCCAAAATAGTGTATTAGCTAATAATTATCTCTATCAACACTTATATTAAGTCTATTATATTAAAAATGTGAAGAATTATGAAAACAGAAGAAGTAAACTCCCTCTACTAGAATGAACTGTTACTGCTCCTACCCTCCTCCAGCTCTAAGAAGTTGTTCCAGAGTCGACCTCCAGTCTCTTCTCCTCGGCACTGGCTCCTTAAATGTGTCAAATGAATGATTTTCCCCCACTCCAATTCTACTGCATCTTTGATTTAAGTATCTAATATCAAAATCTTCTTGTCACTTCTTGTTTTCCACCGACTTCGAAATACCTTCCCAAATACACCGCACAACGTGCATTTTTTGTGACTGGCATGTCACGCTACATTTTCTATCGTAACTAACTATGGATGAGTTAGTTAGAAGAAAATGGATGTGTTTTTGACTCTTGAATGAACCTGCATAAGAATAACAAACAAAATAGTTAAAACACTATGGAAATGAAGAATTACAGTTTATGAAATTAGTTTATTAAAAAGTCTTTATAAACTAATTAGTAAAATTTTAAATAATATTATTAATTAAATTATTTTATTAATATTGAATATAAATATTAATTATAATGTACTTACATATAAAAAAATTAAACTTTTTATGAAATAGTTATTATTTTACTATAAAAGTTAAATTATGATAATTATGTATTATAAGTAGATCAAAATTCTAAATAAATGTGTTATTATTATTAAAAATATGAAATTTTATTAATGATTAATTCTGATTCTAAATTGTTTATAAGATATTATTATTATTATTTTAACTGATTAAAATTATTGAAGTATGTTGTAAACATTATGTTAATTATCTATTTTGAATGTTCAGAGTAATAAAAATTTAAATTAACTTGTTTAGTATAACTATAATTTAATTTGTATTTTGTTTTATTAAATTGTATTTTTAAATAATTATTTATACCTATTATTAAATAATATTTTTAGTAATATATTCAAATTTTATTTTAGAAATAACAATTATTTAATTAAATAAAATTTTGTTCAAGTTAAAAATAATTTTGTTTTGCTAAAAAATCTTATATTTGTTAATAATTATAACAGTTTATTATTTTGATTCAATTTAATATTTTATTATTACATTAATTTAGTTTTTTATTATTTTTGTTATGTTTTTTTAACTTCCCCCTGTCCCAATCATAGCACAACCCATCAAAGGGGGAGGGTTTCTTCTCAGTGCTCAAAACAGGCAGTGGCGGCTTCAGCTCCCCTCAACTCCAGCGCAACGTGGCTGTTCTCCTCGGTCTATATTCCTCCTCTTAGTGCTAGATTCAACCATTGAACACCAATGGTGGCCTGAACTTCCATATCTCTAGCATAACCCTTGAATACAGTCCTGCTCTACGGCATCACTTCACACAGCAGCACCCCACAGTGGCGCAACAGACTCTAGTTTGACTTCTGCAACTACAACCCATAGCTCTCAAGTTGCAAATGTCTATGGTGTAGACCTCTTCTGCGATGGCTGGTATGCAAGTCTGAACCAGCAAGGTTTCTCAAATTCTAGTTGAAGATCTAGAAATTTTGTTGCTTAACCACATAGATAAATTGATTATGGATTGTGAAATAGATTTACAAATCAACTATGTAAATATATTTTTTTATGGTTAATTTTTTAACGAAATGGTGGTCGAGATAGTGTCATTGTATTGATAAGCAACTGTTGGTGAAATAGTGGGATATAACAGCATCGGTAGAAGGGTGATGGGAAAAACGGGTCAGTGTGGGTTGCAGTAATGGTGAGAGAAATAGTAGAAACCAGAGATAAATGAATCACTGTAAAAATATAGGAAACAGGGAGTGCAGTGAGGATCATTGAGGAGGTTATCGTTATAATAAATAGATAAAAAAGGAGCATCGACGTGGGGGGTCACCTCTAGACGGAATTAAAAAATACGAATTGTGAGAAGAAAGGAAGGCGAGGCAGAGGGACCAGCGTGGTATTGGGGTATCAGTGAGGAATAGGCCACCGATAGATTAATTGAAAAGGTTCATTGTTAGAAATAAAATTACAAAAGAGGAGTAACATAAGGTTACCAGTTGAAAAATAAAGGTTATTGTTACCTTTTAAAAAAAAGTGGCGAAGGGTAGTAATTGTTATGAAATAAAAATCAAAGTCACTGTTACAAAATAAAAATAAGAGGGTCACATATACAATTAAATAGGACAGGTTACCGTTAGAAAATAAAATAAGAAGCTCACTGTTAGAATGGTTACTTTTTGGGTTGGGGGACACTGTTACAGTTAAAACAAGAGGTGACTCGTATCGATACGGTCACCGGTATACATTAGTAATAGTGAGGTGCTGGGTTAACCAGTAGAATACTAAAAGTTACCCCTTAAAAATTGAACATTAAAATTAAAACATATGTTATTTTATAATCAAGGATTGAAAATAATTAATTACAATAAAGATAAACATCATAAATTAAAACAAGATTTTTATTAAACGTAAAACTGAAAATTCAGAACATAAATTATTAATTAGATAAAATTTAAATGAAAAACTAATAAATTTATAAGATAAATGATAAAACAATTAAATTAAAATTACTTTATAAATTAAATACAGGGTATCAGCAAATGATAATGGTTAGCATCAGTGACCTATTAGGATACTGATAGTTATAGTCTACCTCACTGGTAGACTAAAACCAAAAGAAAATGAAAATATCATATAACTCCATACATAAGATAATATAATTAATGTTTAAAAACTATTAATTAATTAATTAATTAATTAAATTAATATATAAAATTAAAATCAAACTACTTTATTTAATTTAATACACAAATTATTATCTTAATTAATTAGTAGGATGGTTAAACATATTATTTAATAAAGTTAAAATATTTTAATGAAAATAAGTTAAAAGATAAATTATTTAAATAAAGATTAACTTAATTCAATAGAATTACATTGATTAGATAATTGTTTAAAATAGATATTAACTTATTTAAAATTCAATCAGATTCCACAAAAAAGACTAATTAAGAAACAATTAAATTATAAATGTTATGTTTGATTAAATTGATAAATTTAAAGACTAAAAATACATATTTAATTATTAAAATTTATTATTTAACCAAATTAATTATAAAAATAAAAAAGTACAAATCTTTAGTATAAAGTTATATAATAATTAACTAAAACATTAACAATTATGTAAAAAGATGTGAAAAAACAAGTGTTTTTAAGGCCACATCATTTATGATTAGTTTATGGGAGTTTCAATCCACAAACATTAATAAGGGGGTAGTTTGAAACTATAGGCAAAATAAACTGCCACATTCTATATTCTCACAGATAACTAGTCTGTCATATTTTGAGGTGGTGTTTGAATAGTTTACTAATCTTGCAAGATGACAAAGAATGTGTAGAAATAGAACCAAATCGTAAATTCTCTATACATGAATAAATAAATAGTGAACCAATCAGTCCATTGTTGTCTAGATCCTCCTCAACAGTAGTGATATCATAAGACCATCCTTGTTCCCTTGGTGGTTGTTGTTGATTTCCTCTACCAACCCTTGGATTAGGAAAATTTTTCGTATAATTCCCAGGCACTTTGTAGTTGTACCACTTCACCACAGGCTGAGCGGTGATCTGAAACATCCTTTATTTTTCAAAATTATAGGTATTTTTCATATCCCTTCGGAAATTCTTGGATAGATGTCCCAGCATTCCACTTTTGAAGCAATTCATAGTTTCCATTAAACAGTTCCTATGATGCTTGTTCCCACATCTTTTACAAGTGGGATATTCATGCTTCTTTCCATTGTTTGATTTTTTTGAACCACCCATGTTTCTCTCCATTTTAGGCTTCATGTCACTAGGCCTACGAGTCCACTGAGAGTCTCCAATCTCAATTTCATGCATTAGGGATGAATAGAAAATGTCCTCATAACTATTAACGTCTCAGATCACCAATACCTTCTACAAACTCATCTTTAGCATGGTAAAGAATAGATCCACATTTCTTTAGTTTTTCATGGAAAAGACAGAGGCAGAACTTGAAATCCTTGTAATGTTTTATTCAAACTCCCTGATGGACTCTTCTTTCTTCTTCTTGAAACCTAGGGACTCTCTTTCCATCTTGAGATGGAGGGTTCGAGTAAAATATTTTTTGAAAAACAACCTCTTGAATTCCTCGAAATACATGTAATCAATTTCCACATGGGACATTGTATTCTTGATAAGTATCCACTAATAGTTAGTTTCCCCATAAAAATTATATACTTCCAGTACAACTTTCTCTTCTTCTGATCACTAAGGGACAAAAAATATCTTTTCAAGGGAGTTAATCCACTATTCCATGAGGAGAGGAACAGAAGATCTTCTAAACATGGCTGGCCTTTTCTACATGAAGGATTCTACAACAACATGCACACTCCATATAGGAGGAGGGAGTTCAACATGATTTAAGTTATTATTCATAACTTGATCCAGTTTAGAAAACATTGTCATTATGTTTTGAGCACCCGTTCCAATCATATCAGGCATGTCATTAGGGAAATCTTTACATTGCCTATCACATTGACTATTGGAACGTGTTCTTCTATTTCTCTCCATTAACTAAGAGAAAATATGTATAATTAGCGGGATTTAATACATTGATATTGAGTATAAAAATTAAACTTTGAACATTAAATGATTAACTAGTAAAGGAGAATAATATCATAAAATGTTATCAAGTAGGTTTATATCTAGGTTATCCTCGAACTATTTTTTAATATATATTATTATGGTATTTTTTATTCCCTTAATAATGGTTTTCTCTATGCTCATGAATTTACTGAAGCATATCCCATTGGAGTGTCACTAACAAGAGTGGAATAAGTCCCATTGTCGTGTACTAGGATACCCCAGGTCAAGCCTAAAACTCCTTGTCATAGTTTTCATTCCTAGGTACATCTGCTCTAGATTCACCAATACCTGGTTGTATCCTGAAAGGGACATATCTTCTAGATAATCCACATACTCTATACTTAACAAAATTTATGGATGTTTTCTTATACTTTGTCACATCCATAGGGTTCTTACTAAAGTGCTTTATTCCTAATCTCAAAAAAAATATCTAGACCATCCTCTGATACCAACTATAGTAACCCAATCCTTTTAAATATAACATTACATGATTTTGAGTATAATTATACATCAGAGTATAAGCGAGGGATCATATATTCTAGTGACATTGAAGACTAGGTACACAATCAAACATAAAAACAAATTTTTATTTTAACTCCATAATGAGCATCTATATTCAATTGTGCTCATACATTTTCATAGGATGACCTGGGGATAAAATGAAAAAAGGGATGCACTAAAACACCAGTAAGGGAATAACAATGAGAAAAAAGTATTATCACATGATATGGAAGGCATGACATGATGATATAAAAAAGGCATGTACAATATAGAATCATAACATATAATCATGGGGTAATTTATACATGGAATCATATAAATATTTAATAAACATAAAACAAGTCTTTAGTATGGGTCAAGGCTAAACTCTAATCCTGTTTCGCATAGTATCACATGCCAAGGCTAAACGAAAAGACCATTGCACATAGAATCTCACGAGACTTATCCTAACCAAATGCATTAGAGAGATATCTATGTGAACCCATCATACATTTCATGAATAGGTTTTTCACATAAAGAATTATACATAATAAATCATACACAACCATAACGGTTTCCTAAAAAAAGAACTGGGTACCACAATCCTAACATAAAGGATAACCAAAGGCGTATCATGAAATGGTCAATTAAAGAAAAAAATTATAATATAAATGGACGTTAATAAGGTAAAATAGGCATATATCATGACAAGTGATGTCAAATAGATCTTAAAACAGGTTAGAAATGTATTTTTTAAATTTTATAATTAAATACTTTTTTCCGTTTTATGGAAAATACTATAGATATTTTTAAATAGAAAATGGGATATTATTTTATCTAACACCAGAAGGGAACAAAGATTGCTTTCATAATAAAAATATTGTTTTTATAAAGACAATTTTTAATTAAAATAGATGATATCGTAAACTTGAAACTGGGTAATTTGTTTTGGGAAGTTCCAGGTTTTCATATCGAAAGTACTAAGGGGGGAATATTTCAAAGACATGTATACCCCTAAAAAGGAGTGATGAAAGGGTATTCATAAATTAATATTGTACAACCACACAGAAGTTTTGATAATCATATTTATAGGTAATACAATTCCATTTTCATGTCAAGATAGATAAGGCAACCTGAATGAACAAAGGAGGTTCGAGTCGAATTCATTACGGATTGTTGGCATGGTACAAGGTGTACCTAAGAGGGATTTATGATAGAGAAAAGGGGTTTCTAAACACCATAAGTCATGAATTATGTATCGGGGTGCTGCGAAATCAAACCCCCTCAGTTGGTATTACACATAAAAATTCATAACATAGAGGACAATCTTGATTAAGAGTGAAATGGGGAGGATACCTTCTCTTTAGCCTGGCGGTGTTCTCCACTTTTTATTAATGACCTGAATAAACAAATTAGGTTTATTAATTAATAAATAAAAAAACTCTTATATATGTAATTTATTTATTGTAACCTTCTTTTACTATATTCAAAACCTTCTTGATTGGTTATAAGGTTCAATTTCACTGTTCGGGTCCTTTTTCTTACTCGGTTTTAATGATCGGTCCGTGTTCAGATAAACATGTTTGATGAAGGTGTTTTTATGGACTTGAATTTGTATTTTATTAACAAACATGTAGGATATTATAGAGTTATATAAATTTATATGGTTATTCTGAGTGAAGATGAGTTGTTATATAAATCCTTAGTGACAACTGTTTTGGTTAAACAATGGGCTTTGATTAAAATGAACATGTTTTTATTTATAAATTAATACCATTTTTTCAAAAGGATTACAGAACCTTAAGTCGGATATATTAAAAATATAATAATCTGATTAAACCATAACCTAAATTATTTGATGATTGGAATTAAAAATGATAATAGAAATTGATAAACTGTTGTCCTTGATTGTGCTAAATCAACACATTTCCTACGATGTTTTCATTTCATTCAAATAAAAGTTGGGGAAAGAAGAGATAATAATATTATATGCAATTATAATATGAACATTACAGTACATGTATGGTTGTGTATTTTTTATACCATTTTGATGAGTGGAGGTTAGGAAAGAAATAAAGACAAAGGAACATAAAAATGAAAGGGAATAAAAAAAGAATTTAAACTGTTGACTCAACCTTCCTTGAGATCTTCTTAAGGGGAGAGGTTTTGGTTTTTTCAGAAGACCAAAAGCTATTGATCATGGGGAGGGAGATTAAGTAGATATTTGGGTAGTATATAGGCAAGGTACAAGGATTTAGAGGAGTTAAGAGAACATGTATGGATGGGTGGTATTTATATTGGAGGGGATGAGGGTTTTCATAATGTTATAATCATTAATTTAAAATTTCATACAAAAAGAAATAGTGAGTATTCCATGACCACGAATAGTAAAACAAATTCTTGTTATTTCGATCCAAATGGTCTTACATCATAATTTAATCATCAATGAATCAAAATATACATTATTTAGCATTTATCATAAATTATCGTATTTTATTATTCATAAAAAATTCTATTATTTTTTAAAAATCACCAAAATTAACCATAACCATTTTTTAATGTGTAGAATCAAAAAATGAAATACATTTTTCAAAAATAAATTTCTTAAATATAATAAATTTCTTATTTAATTAAAATCACAATTCACTCGAAAAATGAAAATTTTAAAACATTTATTTTCTAATACCAGGATATAGGTATATCATACTTTAACTTGAGATTTATTTAAATACTATCATTTGTAATGTTACAATTCATTAGTGTATATCACTATTCATGAGGATATGTACCTATTCATATTGGTAGGATACTATTTACTAAAAATTATATTTGTTATTTTGGAATCCAAATAACTTACTGATCATAATCAGGTATGTCAGATTTTTGAAATTCAAAACACATAGGTGATAATCAAATGTTTTAAGGTCACATTTCACTTAATAGTTCATTATTTTGTGTTTTCATGTGACTTTTTGACATATTTATAAGAATGTAATTTCCATTTAAAAACATTGGATCTTTACATGATCTTGACTGAAAAATGATCCAGGTATGTGTGAAATATCTGGTTCATAAAATACATGAATATAGTCAGTGCATGGTTCAACAAGAATGACATCACCACAAACTTGTACAACCCTTACCTACTATGGAAATATGTCTATGGTACGTTAGATTCTCCCACCAACAACTGATGGTATTACGATCTCAATGAAATCATCGATAACACCAAGGCACACCTAAGTTAGTCATTCAAGTCAATGGTTATAGAATGCACGGATCAGTTCATAACTATTATCTGATTCAACCTTATATAGTTAACAAAAAAACCTCGATGATCCATATGCCTTCTTGTAAAAATAGTATAGGAGATCCCCATTGTGACATAATAGGATAGATAAACTGTTTAAACTCTAACTCCAAGAGCTAAACATTATGTTTTGGAGTTCTACCCGTAGAATTCGATACGGAGAAACGAAAACATGATCCACACCCATGAGCAATTAAATTATAAAATTATCATCGCACTCTGATGTTTTTTCCAAGAACTCCTTAGAAAACACATATTGAAATCAATCCACAATGGGAGGAAGGACTGGTTTTTCCATTCCTCATACATTAATCACAAGGAAATCCACATGGGCTATGAGTTCTCCCAACTGCATGATAATTAGCCATGAATGGCCTAATAAAACATCCCACTCACCAAGAAAGATATAAATGTCTCTATTTTGAGAAGTGAATATAAATTTACATTGGAAGTAGTCGATATGTGCTTGATACAATACCATTAAATCCATATTTAATATCTGTTCAAAACCTGAAATATCAAGGACAAATATGTTCTGAAAAAAATTATATCCACCAATTACTAATGAAATAATGTTACACTATCTGATATCCTCAACTCATAACCCTAAGGGAGTATCAATAGGTATGAATCCAAACATAATTTCAATAATAAAACCCAACACAACTATGTACTATGCAGAAATAAAAGAATGTGTAACACCTGTATCAAATAAAGTATGAAAGACTGTGGAAAATATAATAATCATACATAGAAAGGTATATGTTACTACCGGTCTACCTTTAGGTATTGACTAAAATTCATGGAGATGAAAAGTTTCTCAACCCTGGCCCCCAACCTGAGCACCCTACACTGCAATTCCTTGTTTTTATTGGTAATGTCGCCCCAAATTTCCACGTCCACCACCCATACCGGTATGACCTAGGTATCTCCAACTACATGCATGTTATGGGGTAACCAACCCCCTTTCTATAGTCAGTATCAATCTCTAACCTCCATCATTTCATGACTTCCAAAGGTTCCTGTATATCCTATGCACATGGCCCATTCTTCAACATGGATGGAACTCTGTTAATGTTCAGGGACATTGGTCGTGGATGTTCCCCATCCTTCCACACTTATAACAGAAAACATAATTACCACCATGGTGGACTGGCCCCATCTTCATACCACGCTTCTCACTTCCACCCTCATGTAGATTTCCAAAATGGCACTTCCTTCTCTCATAATCTGAACCACATTCCCTCATAGATAACACCACAGGATCACTACCTGAGGCACCAAATATTATCCCTTCTAAAATAAGAAACATATACAATACCATAGGGAACATTTTTATGTGTATTATATTAACCTAGGACTTGATATATTGCCTCCTCCCATCCAATAAATGGTTCTCCAAAGTCGCTTCATCTCTTAGAAACACCGGAATGATGCATCAAAATTTTGTGAAATGACTAGAAAAATTGATCACAGACCCTTCCCATTTTGTAAATCTCATAATATATTTATCCTAATCATACCTCACGGTTTCTGGATAGGAGTGTTCATGAAGCATCCCATGGTATTCTTTCTACATTATTCTTCCGACCTTCTCTATTTGACCCATTATGTCGCACAAACACTTTTCCGGACCTCTCAACATATAGGATGCTAACATGAATCACTTCTAGAGATGAGTCCCCAGGGGAAAAAGAATAGATTGGATAAACTCTATTCTAAACTCTACTTCCTATGGGCCATCCTCTCTTGTAATAGTTGGAGGTTGTTGTAGTTAGAATTCCCTGGTCATATCAAACACACATTGTATAACCCAACCTTGGTCTCATTCCATCACCTATATAAAATGATAAAATTTATCATGAAACCTCTTTTAGATATTTTCCATAGTCACCATGTTCCCTTCCTCTCATATGGAATAGTTTTCCCAATTACTTCCACCTGTCTCCCGACCAAAACACATCTCCATGGTTGAATATCTCTACAATTCCAAACAAGATATTAAGAACACATATCATAAATAATTAACGATAATATAAGGGAAGGTTCATCACAAAGAATAAAAATTCAATCCTTCATACTCTACACAAACAAGCCCGATCATACTTGGAACAATACCTTCAACCATCCCCACCAAGGTCATGGCTAACACAAGGTTTCTAACTCACACAGTTACAATACATACCTTCTACACCATTTCAAAAAAAAAATCCACACCAAGACTTAATCCAACAACATTTTAATTTAATTAAATACCCATATCCAGAATAATTTTTCAATTATTATTTAACATTTTAATTCTCTTTCTACCCATTTATATTATCTCATTATACACCACATTCATTTTGTTCAATAAAATCAATTTCATTCTATACATTTTTATCCCACACACACGTCTCGTGTGTCCCCACCATGATGCATGTCTCCTATATACATAGGTTCTTAATATGATGATTTAATTCACAACCACGTTTTATTTTGGCTCAAAATATTCACGTCGCACAACATGTTCATCTCCTAATGGTGAAATATTATAAATTGTAACAATGAAAAATAAGAAAAAAAATTCCCAGCCCATGTGACATGGGTTTTCCCTCATACTTTGTTTATATACTTCTATGAATAATATCATTGACAAGGCCCTACACCTTTAAAACCTCATGTCTACCATTCAAAAATATTATATCACAAAATTGACAGATCTAATACCAAATTGTAATGTCCCTGACCTCGGTTCCATTAAACAGGTGCCCTGGGTTGAGTATTCACAAGACCTCAATTGTGCCTCCCCATATGTGAGAGGTTGCTGACTAGCAGCGACGGTGTAAAAGTCACCTTGGGAGACTATACCATGATTTTTTGGTTAATAAACACCTTAAATCAAATAAAATATTGAGAAAACATAGACTATAAATGAACATGCATAAATAAAAATATCCCAAACTGGATACAAACCACAAACAACAACAATCATTCTATAACATGGTACAATGCCATGTGGAAAAAAATCAAAAATAATGAAAAAAATATGGAATTCCCAAAATATTCATGAATTAATATCCAGAATCTCATCCACGCCCATAAATTTTTTTACTCAATTCATGACCATGAGTTATTTTCCCTTTACCAAACTTCCAACCATGAAATCTACTTGGGTATGAAACAGAAACCCGAGGAGGGTGTGAGTAAAACTATTTTGACCAACATCAATGATGTCTAAAAATTTTCTAGTCTAAATATATAGTTCATGAAAAAACTATATAAGGATAAGTAAATAAAGAATAGTTCATGTAGTCACCAATAACAAGGTTTTCTTTATGTTATTCTACCATTAAATTTCGATTCAATATTTATAACATCTTAGTTCTTATTTTACCTTTTCTGTATGTTTAATGTATTAGGAATATCCGTAAACCAGAATGCATATGAGAATAATTAATTTTCTTATCTTACTAGGAGTAACACATCCCAAAGACCTCATTATCCTAGCCTCAAATCCTTAGTCTCTTGCGAATGAAACCATTAATAGAATATAATTTTGTCCTCTTCCATAATGCATGCATTGAGAAGTGGAGATTTGGAACCTGAGTCCAACTCAACCCATGGGTGTAGAACCTCATTTTAATAACTCGCTTTAACATGCGATGTTGTCATGATTTTCATCTATCCACCACACATAACATCATTTCAACCATCCATGGCTAATATCATTAACAATAACATTAATAATAAAAACATAAATGGGAATCAATATTATGCCATAATATATTAACACATTTACTATTAATATTACATAAAAATTTAGCCTAATTACCATTCCCCAAGAATAACTAACTATTAATATCAAACCATTTACCGTGTAGTAACCCACTTATGCATTTCATGTGAAATGAGAAATTCATTTGGTACATTTCCACTTTACCATGGGTGGCCCTAAATCAGTCAAGTCATCCTCAATGCAACCCAAAGGGGTAATAAGGGATTTAATTGGTTATTTATTCCCCCATAATATCATATGATTCAACAGACACCACAAACACATTAAGGATAGGAAAAGAACATAACCTTATTCACAAATCTAAGTAAAAACTGTGTGATATAACTTATAGACCACCTGCCTCAAATCTGATGATGAGATATCTCCCAATCAAAGCCTAATATCTACAGAGAACCACCATTTGATGAATTAACCTAGATATCATGGGAGAAAAGAGGAATTTAGAGCTTCATATGGAAATAACCGAAGAATTTTAAACCTAATCCAAAAAGAGAGGCAAGAGGGGAAATAGACATACTTGGGTTTTGGATCCACAACCAACGATACTCCAAATGGATTATGATCGACTAATAATCACATATTGTATACTTGGGTCACTAGGGTTATTAACTCGATCTTAGAGGAGAAAAATTGGATGAGGTATTTAAATCTCATAGTGTCATTTTTTTATGTTTTTCTAACATTACAATGGCACATAGTTTAACCAAAATATTTGACAAAACATGCGAATATAGTGTCTAGGAAATTGACTAAGAGGAATTGGGACACACAATTACCTAATAAGATCTACATAGTTTTCCTACTGTGCACTGACTATGCACTGACTATGCATTAAGGATCTGTCCATTATTGCATGGTTACATCATAATTAAGCATGGGTTGCTTAACTGTGCTCCAACCATGTGAATTGCAACGATTGTCTTGGATTTCCAATTTCTCAAGTCCCAAACCATTGTTACACCCACGATTTCCCAAAGACCCCCAAACACATCCCGAAAACATTTCAATAAAAATAAATAAGAGATTAAGAACAAAATTCATATAGGGACATACATATATTAACTCATAGATCTTAGAAAAGGAAATATTTTTCTAGTAAAAATATTTAAACACTTAAAACATAAGCCTTAGTCTTCAAAATTATTTTATCATATGATGTTAAACAATTTCACAGGAACAAAAAGAACATGTTTTTATCAGAAAAAATTAATAAATCATGTAAAATGAAATTGAAACTATTTTAGGAGACATAGACACTCATATACATAAAAACTATTCAAAACCCTGTTTAAATTTGAATATCCATACTTCGAATCCAATATAATCATTATCCTATCCATTGGAGATCTATATTGTGTATCAACCTTCGTATATGTTATATCAACCTCACCTATAAGCTATATGGGGGATCAATTAATTAGATAAGCTATATCAGCCTCAAACATTTCCCATGAGCTATAATGGGGATCTACAATTCATATAAGCTATATAGGGCTCCAAAATGATCTATAATGAATCTTAAACCATCATAAAACCTGTATTAGGCTAACTAATTTCCTATAATTCATAATTAAATATAATTATTAAAATAATTTCATCATAAAACTCTTTTAAAAACACTTTCAATCTTATATGAAAAACACTTATGGAGAAATAATACCACTTCCTTTTAAAAGAGAATTTTGCATACCAAAACACCCATTTCACAGAAAACCCATATTCAATACCAAAATATGAAAAAATGATATATATTGTTTTATAATAAAAACATTTAGTATTTCAATTGATGAACAAAATAAAATTATATTCACAATGACACGAATGTTCAATGTCCCCGTACGTTAAAAATAGAACATTTAATTTGTCGTTTGTCAAAGAGTTCATTTTAAAAAATGTAAACAATATTACTTTTTATAACCTATTAAATAGAATAAATGATATATAAAATGTAAATTATCTATATTTTATTTATTTAAAGGTCTTTTTAATAATAATTTTAAATCACGGAAACATTATTTAGTGAGAGTTTGTAGGAAAACATTAAATGACGGTTTATTTAAAAGACAATTCCCAAGTCCATTTGAAACATTTAAAACCTAATCACTTGAAATAATAACATTTAACAAATAATTTTATACCATTAAAATAAATAAATTGATGATGTAACGCCCCGACCCCAGTTACCCAGAGTTGGTTCATTAATTACGTAACATTGGCATGATCACAAGAAAGATCAAATCTCGAAAGACCGATAGGTTTTGTAGCCTTGGAAACACTAGATATATTCATAAGTTTTACATTACATCATAAAATGAAAAACTACTACAACAACATAATGTCTCCACAGTCCACACTATTATCCCCTCATAATATCCCTGCAGGTCATTCATAACTTACTTCTTCACTTCCTGGGAAAAATAAAACATAGAAAAGGGGTGAGCTCAAATCCCTATTAAGGATAACAATATAGCGGAACATTCAAAATAAGAATAAACATTTAAGGCAATGCATTACTAAAACAAAATCCTTTCAAACCTGAACTTACAACATAGTATGGAATAAATAAAATGAAATAATTCCATTTACTTATTCACGTGGATATTCTACTAATCGAATAATCACATGCAAAATCAATAACCACTTTCATAATGATGGAATGCATAATGCCAGACTATCATAACCACATAGCCAAGGCCTCGTGCCAAGACTACAAATAAGATTTTGTCAAGGCCTTGTGCCAAGACACTAGTTTGTCTCATGAGACCTACCGATGCATCGAGGAGCTATAGCGGGCTCCAGCCGTCACATATTAAGTCCAATGCATTCCCATATGAAAAGGTTTAAATATAACATAAACATTCGTATTAAAACTAGCATACAAAATGTCAATACTTTCACCATAAACTATGAATGGTATAAAAATAGCACATCAACAGTCAAACATATCACAAAACCTTCAATACAATATAGAAGTTTTGTTTCATAATAAATCAACTTCAAATAATCTTAAAATCCATCAAAGGATGTTGACATAGATGAAATCAAAATTCTTTTTAAAGAAATATCTCCTATTATTTTGAAATCATTTAAGATCCATATAAAATAAAACATTTTCTTTGAAAATAATCTTATAAGCTTGTAAGGGAAGCTTTGACAATTTTATAATGGCGGAAAATAACCGCACCCGCCGTATAAGTTAAAAAAACATTCTTACCTTAATTCTGTCGAAAAGGTTAAAAGGGACCTTGTTTTGAAAACGACGGAAAGATTCCTTTATAAACCACTTATAAAAGTCAAAAAGGGTATAAATGACTTTAACTCATATTCTAGTAAATAGTAAAAATGTTTTGAAATACATTTTTAAGAAACATGGATGTGGATGATAAAGAGATCCCAGTAGATTATTACATATAAACAACCTCGGATAATGAAGAGATTGTGAAATAACCCTTACCTTTTACTTTTCCTTGGTTGGGGTAGGTTAACCTCCTGTATAATGGTGAAATAATTGTTATTAAATTATACAAGAATCATATATATTAATATGATATCATATATGATCTTTTAACATTGATTTGTTAATAATATCTTAGAATTATCGTCGTTTCGGGTGTTAACTTACTCATTTTCTTTTATATTTTTTGTTACATAAGCCATGTTTGTTGTATCTTATTCATATCCATAATGATATCAAGTCCTTAAACATCATTTTTAAATCATCAAATGATAATTATACTTGAATGGATACGATGGAGAATGAATCTCATCGCGTTCGTGGAGACGGTAGTCCGTACGTACGCACGAGCAACAATATCATTCTTTTGATATTAAAATAATATATAAATGGATGTTATGTCATATATACAGAATCATTAACATGTTATATTTATTATTTACATGAGTTACACATCATTATTATACCCATCCAAAATAATAATATATTGATTAACAATTACACCACGACGTGGAGACGGTAAGCCGTACGTACGCACGTATGGTGACATGTTATTCAAAGGGTGGATAGAATACTGAATATGGTTGTAACATATTTATAATAACATCACAGTATATATATGATACTGGAGTTATCATTTTAGAATGGTAATAACAAAGGAAGAAGAAGTGGAAGAACTTGGAAAAGGGTGGTCAAATCATTACCTCTTCTCCGGGTTCTTCCTTTTGATTTGATCAAAAGGGCTCCTTAGGATGGCTTTCTGATCAAAATAATGCCTCTAGGTTGTAGTGAGGGATGTTGGGAGAGTATTTGTCAGAGTTTGGATGAACCAAAAGGCTTTTAAGGTGTGAAGAAATGAGAAGGAGGAGTGCCCTTTTATAAGAGGGGTGAAGGGCACCTTTGGAAAAGCTCGAAATATTAATTTATAATAAATTCATATTCGGTTTCTAATGGATCCAAATTTTACTATTCAAAGTTTAAGGTGGGGATGGGTCGAAAACAACTCAACCAATAGAATTTAGACAGGTTTGGGTACTTATATTAACCTTATCTTTAAGTATTAACTCTAAGTTAATTAGTTTCACTTTTAAAATGTCTCTTTGTATTTTTATATAATATTGTTAATAAACTTACTATATACATCCAAGAGACCCCCAAGTGGTCCATTAATGATGAACCTATCATGATATAAGTCTCTTCAGCGAACCTTAGTTTTTTAGGAATTTAATATCAATTAATAATATAATATTTGTTTTAAGAACTCTTTTATGTCAATTTTGACACTATTCAATAGTTTATTTTTGTGAAACTCATAACAGATTTATTACTTCGAACAAAGTCAAATAAATCAATACTAATATATCATAGTATACTTGAAAATTAGTTTAATTCATTAAATGTTTCATATTATAATTATTTGGGTATTTATAATATCAATTATTTTAATTTTTCACTATTTTAGTAATTACGGCATCATCATTGTGTCATAAATAAAATAAATTATTTAATGTATAAAAATTATAAATAAAATATCATTATGTAGGAAAACTTTTTATCTTTCTAATTAATATTTATAATCTAAAATCCAACATATATAACACTATGTAACAATTGTTTTTCTAAAAGATATATGCTTGTGTCATTTTTGTATTCATTTTAACTTAATTAAAATAAAGTGTCATTATCACTTACAAGTGGATCCATGGGGTCCCAAAATAGACCCAAAGATGCTCATGGTCGACCATGTATCAACCAATAGGGTTGAGACACGTTTTAGGGTAATTTAATATTATTATAATATTATTTTTTAACCCTTATTTACCGGATTTACCCTTAACCATGGTAAATAAAATATTTACCGCAGTAATTATTCAAAAATGTCTAAAAATAATAGTTACCTATTTACACAATTTGATCATCCTGATTCAAAATATGGAATCCATTTTCCTAAATTAAAAACACAGAAGTGGCAGAAATTAATTTAAAATTAATTCCCGCTGTCAAAACAAAAATCGTGTTTTTAAGAGATAATAACTATCAAAAGATTGACACTTGTTTATGTTCGGTTTAATTGTAAAATAATGTCCAATGACAAACATTATATTAAATGGTAAAAATATATTCTAAATATACTTTAAAACTACTAAAATTCAAAATTTATCATTATTAATTATTTTGATTAAAAAAGTTGTTTTTAATTAAAATTTAGTAATTTTCACTATTCATCAAAATATGAAAGTTATCCGAAATGTACCAAAATTTCACCAGAGGCTAAATTCGATATTCTGAATCCAAAAATGATGTCCATTTTGAAATATAAAATATATATAATTTCAAAAAGTAGGTATTACTATTCATAACGGCTAGTTTGATTGGTTATGGTGTGTTAGAACTCGGTGTTGCGTACAACACACGCTATCACATTATTCAAAGAGAAGCGTACCGTAGAAGCTTGGGGTGTTACATTCTCCCCTCCTTCAAATAATTTCGTCCTCGAAATTTCTAGAATACTTATCACATGAAAAGATTCGGGTGGTTCTTCATCATAAGTTCCTCGGGTTCCCACGTTGCCTCTTCCATCTTATGATTTCTCCACAAAACATTTACCAGACGCGTCGTCCGGTTTCTCAGTACTTGTTCTCTTGTATCAAGAATCCTGACAGGCTCTTCACAATAAGACAGATCGGGTTCCAGTTCTAATTCCTCATAGGTGAGTACATGCGTTGGGTCAGGCATGTATTTTCTCAACAGAGATACGTGGAACACATCTTGAACTTTGGAGAGACTTGGCGGCATTGCCAATCGGTAAGCTACAACCCCAATTCGTTCTAGAATTTCGAAAGGTCCAATGTACCTGGGACTCAATTTACCTTTCTTACCAAAACGTATGACTCCCTTCCACGGAGATACCTTCAAGAAAACAAGATCACCGACTTGAAATTCCAAATCCTTCCTTCGATTATCGGCATAGCTCTTCTGCCTACTTTGAGCTACTTTGATGTGATTTTGGATTACTTTCACCTTTTCCACCGTTTCCTCCACCAGTTCTGGGCCTACAAGTTTTATTTCACCAACGTCATCCCAACAGGTTGGTGTACGACATCTCTTTCCGTATAACGCTTCATATGGTGCTATCTGAATACTCGAATGGAAGCTATTGTTATAGGAAAATTATACCAGAGGTAAATATTGATCCCACATACCCTGAAAGTCAAGTGAGAAAGATCTCAACATGTCTTATAAGGTCTGAATAGTCCGTTCTGATTATCCATCTGTCTGAGGGTGGTAAGCAGTGCTCAAATGAAGTTCAGTATCCAGGGATTTCAGAAGACTTTTCCAAAATCTTGAAGTAAAACAGGGATCACGATCAGAAACAATTGATAAGGGTACTCCATGATGTCTCACAACTTCATTAATATATAGTCTTTCTAGACGTTCCAGGGGTAGATCTTCTCTTATAGCAAGAAAATGTGCTGACTTGGTAAGACGATCAACAATAACCCATATTGCATCATTCCTTCTAGGAGTCTTTGGTAGCCCCATGACAAATTCCATGGTAATATTGTCCCATTTCCACTCCGGTATGGGAAGAGGTTGCATGACTCCTCCAGGCTGTTGCCTTCCAGCATTCACCTGTTGACAAACCATACATCTTGACACAAAATCAGCAATCTCCCTCTTCATGTTGTCCCACAAAAAATGTTCCTTCAAATATCTATACATTTTTGTGCTCCCAGGGTGTATAGAGAAATTGGAACAATGAGCATCATCCAGCAATTCTGTTTTTAGATCAGGTATATCGGGAACACAAAGTCTCTTCCTGAATTTCAACATTCCATCTTTATACACAAAGTCTCTCAATATCCCATCATTCACAGCTTTAATCTTCTTTTGGAATTCTTCATCATCGGTCTGAGAGCTCTTAATCTTTTCTAGTAAAGATGGTTTGGCAACCATTTGAAAAAGCATTGATGTTTCACCTTCCCTGGTTATTCCCATGTCCATCTTCACTAGATCCATGAAAATTGTATCCCTTGCAATTCTCATATTGTTCAAAACTCCATGGTCTTTTCTACTCAAAGCATCTGCCACCTTGTTTGCCTTCCCCGGGTGGTAGTGTATCGTACAATCATAATCCTTGAGTAATTCAAGCCATCTCCTTTGCCTCATGTTGAGTTCTTTTTGTGAGAAAATATACTTCAAACTCTTGTGATCAGTATAAATCTCACATTTTTCACCATAGAGGTAGTGCCTCCATATCTTCAAAGCATAGATCACAGCTGCTAACTCGAGATCATGAGTAGGATAGTTTTGTTCATGAATTTTCAACTGTCGTGATGCATAGGCAATAACTCTATCATTCTGCATAAGGACACAACCAAGTCCTTTCTTCGATGCATCACTATAAATAACGAACCCATCATTCCCCGATGGTAGAGTCAATATAAAAGCATTGACTAATCTTTTCTTCAGTTCTTCAAAACATTCTTCACACTCTTTTGTCCAAACAAATTTAACCCCTTTACGTGTGAGCTTCGTTAATGGGTTAGCCAATCGGGCAAAATTCTGGACGAAACGTCGATAATAACCTGCCAAACCAATAAAACTGCATATCTCAGTTATAATCATAGGTGTTGGCCATTCTTGGATTGCCTTGGTCTTAGAAGGATCAAAAGAGATTCCATCTTTAGAGACAATATGTCCAAGAAAACAAATATCATGAAGCCAGAATTCACACTTGCTAAACTTCCCATATAATTCATGCCTCCTCAGAGTCTTCAAGATAATGCGCAAGTGATTTTCATGATCTTCATAGGTTTTGGAGTATACCAAGATATCATCAATAAATACCACCACCAATTCATTGAGATACTCCTTGAAAACTCTATTCATTAGATCCATGAATATAGAGGTTGCATTAGTCAATCCAAAAGGCATTACAGTAAACTCGTAATGCCCGTACCTGGTTCGAAATGCTGTCTTCGGAATGTCTTCCTTCTTCACACACAACTGATGGTATCCAGATCGAAGGTCCATCTTTGGAAAGTATTGAGCTCCATGCAGTTGGTCAAATAAATCATCAATGCGAGGTAGGGGATACTTGTTCTTTATCGTTATAGCATTGATCTCCCTGTAGTCGATACATAACCTCATAGATCCATCATTCTTTTTAACAAAAAGAATAGGGGCTCCCCATGGAGAAACACTAGGGCAAATAAATCCCTTATTACTCAATTCCTCTAGTTGTTTCTTTAGTTCGACTAACTCTACAGTAGCCATTCTATAAGGGGTCTTCGATATAGGCCTTGATCCAGGAATCAAATCAACAGAAAACTCAACTTCTCATTCTGGAGGATGTCCAGGTAAATCTTCCGGAAATACATCTACAAATTCTTTCACAACAGGTACATCCTCTATTTGAACATTCCTTTCCTCACCGACAGTTATTTCATTCTCTTCCTCCCCAATAATTGAATTAAGTTGAGCTACTGGGGGTGGATCTAAATAAGAATTAGGTGGTGACGATTCTGCTCTAAAGATAAGGTGTTCCTTATCATTATCATCAAGAATCGTAACCTCTTTCTTCTTACAATAAATCTTCGCATCATAGTCAGAAAGCTAGTCCATACCGAGGATTATATCAAACTCAATCATAGGTATGACGATGAGATCAGCAGATAAAGAAAATTTATGTGCTCTAATGGGGACTGATTCACAAATCTTTGTTACAATGATACATCCCTTAGGAGTTTTAACTGACAACTCCCTTATTAAATCAAATTGGAAATATCTAATTTTCTTAGAAAACTGGGAAGATATGAAACAATGCGACGATCCAGAGTCAAATAATGCATTTGCTAAACATGAGGAAACCATTAAATTACTTGCCACCACGTCTTTTGGAGCTTCTACCTCTGCAGTAATGATAGCATAAGCATGGCCTTGATCCCTTGGCCTTTTCTGAGGTAAGTTCTCTTGACGCTTAGGAAATGCATTTGCATAATTCCCCATCTCCCTGCAATTGTAGCACTGAACGTTGATAGCTTCTTTCTTCCCCTTGAAATCATGAGCCTGGTGGCCTTTTTCACCACACTTGTAACAGACTCTCATTCCCTTCAAGCAAGTACTAGGATGTTTCTTACCGCATTTACCACAAGATGTATATTCAACCATTCCCTTCTTCCCCTTATTTCCATTCCCAGATTGATCAGCAGGTCTCTTCTTCTCTTGCTTTGATTTAAAGTCATAAGACTTAGAGAATTCCTTTTCGGTCTTGATAGAACATGAGACAATGTCTTCGTACGATGAAAAGGATTGTGAGACTAATGCTCGACGAAGAAATGGTTTTAACCCATCAAAGAAACGATCAATCTTACTTCTTGTGTTGCGAATATAATCTCCAGCATACCTCGCTAACCTTGTAAAGTTAGCCTCATAATTTGTGACATTCTCATCCTCCTTCTGTCTCAGACTCAGAAATTGCCTTTCCATATCTGCTCGATGGTCGTGAGGGAACTATTTTTCTAAAAACAGATCTTTGAACTTCCTCCTTTCCATATTTGATACTTCATCATCTTCCTTCATGTTCTGAATCAATGACCACCATTGATCAGCATCTCCAGTGAGACTGTAAACTGCCATGATAACGTTTTCCCTTTCACTGCTCCCCAAAGCCTGAAATATTTTCATTAGGGAAAATATCCATTGCTCAGCTACTAAGGGATTGGTATTCCCATTGAACGTTGGTGGTTGTTGCCTCATGAATCGATCTAACATTGATCCTCCACGCTGCGGATCTGGGTGCTCCATACGGGTAAGGTTATTATTCATAACCTGAGTAAGTTGTCCCAGTATGGTGATTAGCTGATCAGCACCAGTTGCATTACCAGCCCCACTATAATTATCTTGAGCAGGAGGGCAATCCCTACACGGAGTGCGTGCATTGATACAGTTTGCATTTCTTCCACTAGGCGCCATTTCCAAAAAATGGCATAAACTAGATCAGTTTATGAATCAAAATACATAATCCCATACTTATAAAACAATTAACATAAATTGAACTATTTATGGATATAATCCATAATCATAAAAATGTTTTCTTTGAGGAAGTATATTCTCATAAACCCTTCATAATTATTTGTAAAGAAAATGAGAGTTATCCTAAGCATATCCCCCGGGAGTGTCGTAACCAAGAGTGCAGCAAGGCCCGTTGTCGTGCCCCAGTTCCCGTTCGAGTCTAGCTCAAAGCGGTGTTTTTGGGTTTTACCCCTAGGTACATCTGTGCCAGAGCCGCCTCTACCTGCTCGTATCCAAACAGGGATGTATTGCTCGGAAAACTCACAAAATCTCTACAATACCAAAATTCTAGGAAGTTCTTCTATACTAATCCTCAAAGTTCATCTTAGGTCTACGTGCTCTAATCAGAGTTTATCTAAATCTAGCTTCCATGGTTTGTTCTAAACTTCCTCTGATACCAACTGTAACGCCCCGACCCCAGTTACCCAGAGTTGGTGCATTAATTACGTAACATTGGCATGATCACAAGAAAGATCAAATCTCGAAAGACCGATTGGTTTAGTAGCCTTGGAAACACTAGATATATTCATAAGTTTTACATTACATCATAAAATGAAAAACTACTACAACAACATAATGTCTCCACAGTCCACACTATTATCCCCTCATAATATCCCTGCAGGTCATTTATAACATACTTCTTCACTTCCTGGGAAAAATAAAACATAGAAAAGGGGTGAGCTCAAATGCCCAGTAAGGATAACAATTTAGCGGAACATTCAAAATAAGCATAAACATTTAAGGCAATGTATTACTAAAAAAAAAGCCTTTCAAACCTGAAATTACAACATAGTATGGAATAAATAAAATGAAATAATTCCATTTACTTATTCACATGGATATTCTACTAATCGAATAATCACATGCAAAATCAATAACCACTTTCATAATGATGGAATGCATAATGCCAGACTATCATAACCACATAGCCAAGGCCTCGTGCCAAGACTAAAAATAAGATTTTGTCAAGGCCTTGTGCCAAGACACTAGTTTGTCTCATGAGACCTACCGATGCATCGAGGATCTATAGCGGGCTCCACCCGTCACATATTATGTCCAATGCATTCCCATATGAAAAGGTTTAAATATAACATAAACATTCGTATTAAAACTAGCATACGAAATGTCAATACATTCACCATAAACTATGAATGGTATAAAAATAGCACATCCACAGTCAAACATATCACAAAACCTTCAATACAATATAGAAGTTTTGTATCATAATAAATCAACTTCAAATAATCTTAAAATCCATCAAAGGATGTTGACATAGATGAAATCAAAATTCTTTTTAAAGAAATATCTCCTTTTATTTTGAAATCATTTAAGATCCATATAAAATAAAATATTTTCTTTGAAAATAATCTTATAAGCTTTTAAGGGAAGCTTTGACAATTTTAAAACGGTGGAAAATAACCGCACCCGCCGTATAAGTTAAAAAAACATTCTCACCTTAATTCTGTCGAAAAGGTTAAAAGGGACCTTGTTTTGAAAACGACAGAAAGATTCCATTATAAACCACTTATAAAAGTAAAAAAGGGTATAAATGACTTTAACTCCTATTCTAGTAAATAGTAAAAATGTTTTTAAATATATTTTTAAGAAACATGGATGTGGATGATAAAGAGATCCGAGTAGATTATTACATATAAACAACCTCAGATAATGAAGAGATTGTGAAATAACCCTTACCTTGTACTTTTCCTCGGTTGGGGTAGGTTAACCTCCTGTATAATGGTGAAATAATTGTTATTAAATTATACAAGAATCATATATATTAATATTATATCATATATGATCTTTTTACATTGATTTGTTAATAATATCTTAGAATTATCGTCGTTTCGGGTGTTAACTTACTCATTTTCTTTTATATGTTTTGTTACATAGGCCATGTTTGTTGTATCTTATTCATATCCATAATTATATCAAGTCCTTAAACATCATTTTTAAATCATCAAATGATAATTATACTTGAATGGATACGATGGAGAATGAATCTCATCGCGTTCGTGGAGACGGTAGTCCGTACGTACGCACGAGCGACAATATCATTCTTTTGATATTAAAATAATATATAAATGGATGGTATATCATATATACAGAATCATTAACATGTTATATTTATTATTTAAATGATTTACACATCATTATTATACCCATCCAAAATAATAATATATTGAATAACAATTACACCACGACGTGGAGACGGTAATCCGTACGTACGCACGTATGGTGACATGTTATTCAAAGGGTGGATAGAATACTGAATATGGTTGTACCATATTTATAATAACATCACAGTATATATATGATACTGGAGTTATTATTTTAGAATGGTAACAACAAAGGAAGAAGAAGTGGAAGAACTTGGAAAAGGGTGGTGAAATCATTACCTCTTCTTCGGGTTCTTCCTTTTGATTTGATCAAAAGGGCTCCTTAGGGTGGCTTTCTGATCAAACTAAGGCCTCTAGGTTGTATTTAGGGATGTTGGGAGAGTATTTGGGCAGAGTTTGGCCGAACCAAAAGGCTATGAAGGTGTGAAGAAATGAGAAGGAGGAGTGCCCTTTTATAAGAGGGGTGAGGGGCACCTTTGGAAAAGCTAGAAATATTAATTTATAATAAATTAATATTCGGTTTCTAATGACTCCAAAGTTGACTATTCAAAGGTTAAGGTGGGTATGGGTCGAAAACAACTCAACCAATAGAATTTAGACAGGTTTGGGTACTTATAATAACCTTATCTTTAAGTATTAACTCTAATTTAATTAGTTTCACTTTTACAATGTCTCTTTGTATTTTTATATAATATGGTTAATAAACTTACTATATACATCCAAGAGACCCGAAAGTGGTCCATTAATGATGAACCTATCATTATATAAGTATATTGGCCGAACCTTAGATTTTTATGAATTTAATATCAATTAATAATATAATATTTGTTTTTAAGAACTCTTTTATGTCAATTTTGACACTATTCAATAGCTAATTTTTGTGAAACTCATAACAGATTGATTACTTCGAACAAAGTCAAATAAACCAATCCTAATATATCATATTATCCTAGAAAATTAGTTTAAATCATTAAAAGTTTCATATTATAATTATTTGGGTATTTATAATATCAATTATTTTAATTTTTCACTATTTTAGTAATTAGTGCATCATCATTGTGTAATAAATAAAATAAATTATTTAATGTCTAAAAATTATAAATAAAATATACTTATGTAGGAAATATTTTTATCTTTCTAATTAATATTTATAATCTAAAATCCAACATAAATAACACTATGTAACAATTGGTTTTCTAAAAGATATATGCTTGTGTCATTTTTGTATTCATTTTAACTTAATTAAAATAAAGTGTCATTATCACTTACAAGTGGATCCATGGGGTCCCAAAAAAGACCCAAAGATGCTCATGGTCGACCATGTATCAACAAATAGGTTTAAGACACGTTTTAGGGTAATTTAGTATTATTATAATATTATTTTTTAACCCTTATTTACCGGATTTACCCTTAACCATGGTAAATAAAATATTTACCGTAGTAATTATTCAAAAATGTCTAAAAATAATAGTTACCTATTTACACAATTTGAACATTCTGATTCCAAATATGGAATCCATTTTCATAAATTCAAAACATAGAAGTGGCAGAAATTAATTTAAAATTAATTCCCGCTGTCAAAACAAAAAGCGTGTTTTTAAGAGATAATAACTATCAAAAGATTGACACTTGTTTATGTTCGGTTTAATTGTAAAATTATGTCCAATGACAAACATTATATTAAATGGTAAAAATATATTCTAAATATACTTTAAAACTACTAAAATTCATAATTTATCATTATTAATTATTTTGATTAAAAAAGTTGTTTTTAATTAAAATTTAGTAATTTTCACTATTCATCAAAATATGAAATTTATCCGAAATGTACCAAAATTTCACCTTAGGCTAAATTCGATATTCCGAATCCAAAAATGATGTCCATTTTGAAATATAAAATATATATAATTTCAAAAAGTAGGTATTACTATTCATAACGGCTAGTTTGATTGGTTATGGTGTGTTAGAACTCGGTGTTGCGTACAACACACGCTATCACATTATTCAAAGAGAAGCGTACCGTAGAAGCTTGGGGTGTTACAGATGATATAAATTTTCAACATGGCTGCATATACGCCTTATAAAATAACAATGGTGAATTATATCATGAAATGCCTTAGTTAATGGAAATTGAGATGATGTTCCTTACATATAATCTGGTCATTCACATGCTTCAGGCTCTTCTGAAGTAATAAACTTCTATTAATTATTTAATTTATCGAGAACCAATCCCATGTTTATTATTACATAAATTTCTCTTAATACCAAGTTATATACAGTTACATAATTAACTATGATTAAGAAGTGATGTTTGACTATATTCGGGTTTATTTGTTAAAAACTACATTGGTAAGCGACTATGGTCAAAAGGGCCATTATATAATCCAATAAAAAAATAATGAAATTATTATAATATTTATAAGTAAATTATACTTTTAATATAATTCATTAAATGTGGTTATGAAAAATGAACCAACATTACAATCATATAGATGGTCGGTCATATGTACACATTAGTAACATTTCCATTTATCAGTGATCATTATGGAAAGATGGTAATTAATATTTATCTTTTAAAATGATAATTATATCATAAATAAAATATTAATCAATTATACGTACATTATTATATCATTTTTTATATTTTTTTAGAAAAAAATCGCATTTCTTTGTTGATACAGTAGTCCACACATCTATGAACGACATTATCACTTTTTAGTGTATGAAATTTTAAGAAATAAAGAGATATATTATATAATCAAAAATATTATTATGAAATTAATATAATCTATATTTCATTTATGTTACATATTTTTTTTAAAACCATATTTATTGAATTCCATGTAATGTGTGAATATGTCACATCGCATTAAAGAGGTGGTAGTCCACATGTCCACAAACGATATTCTCATACACCCAAAAAAAGGAAATAATGAATTTATATATAAAATATTAACCCCATGATCATAAATGCATCATGAAATTCATATATATCGTATAAAAATAATATTTCACCATTATTTCTAACCATGAGAGGTGGTAATGGAAGAACAAATGGCATCGGTCTGTGAGGTGGTAATATGCCCAACACAAGAATGATGACTGTTTATCCCATTTGACTAAAGTGTGTGAGATTATGGTTTTATCCCTAAATTAATAATGAAATATAATATTTCATATATTGAAGATACTATATAATCATGATATAGAAATAAAAAATATTGTTTGAGACTGAAATAAATCAAATGTTATTTTTAGTGATTTTTACCTATTCATCAGTTAACTACATTTGGTTTGCACCAAAGACTTCGTTGGATGGATTATGTACAGATTTAAACCTTATAATATAAGCGTACAATGGTTTGGAAGATATTTTATAGTTATAGGTCAATAAAAAGGGATTCAGTTGTGTTAATAGAGGAGGGTACGTGGTTTCCTTTTATATGTGGGGGGAAATCACACAGTTGGCATTTAATAAAAGATGATAGGTGAAACAATGATTTTACAAAGAAAGAGACCTAAATAAAACATAAAATATAATCCTAGTGTATTAATATTTTTTTAATATATCATATAATTTTTAAAATGTTTTTTACATCATTTGGACCCTTAATATTATATTTCCATCATTATGTAAACTACTTTGTACCCTAATAAATGTAATTTTTTAAATGTATTTATTAGTATTTTGTGTTAAATAACAAGGTCAAATTACTGTAAATTATAAATTTTTCTGATAAAAAATAATTATTTCATGTTAATAAATTTTATTTATCAATTTGTAAGAAATTAATTTAAAAATAATCCCACATAAGAGATGAAATATTGACTTTTTATTGTTGAAATTTTCAAAATAATGAAATGTTTCTAAGTCCAATTTCAATGTGAAATTGATTCCAATGACCCTAATTTGAATTATATGTTTTTATAATTGAATGAATTATACTTTAAAACCAATTTAAAATATTATCTAACTATATAAACAAATTAGAAAAAAAATGTCGTTTTCAATTCAAATTCTTTGTTTTTCTCAATTCATAAAAATGAAAATCTTAGAAAACCCCCCAAAACTATCCAAAGATAATTTTTTAGATTAAAATTAAAATATGAAGATTAATTGTTTCATTTAAAAACAATAATGCTTCATGTTTTTGTTTTCAAAAATATGTTCCATTAAAAGGATGAAATACTACATTAAAAAATAAAACTTCTTATTTGTAAAATTGAATTTGTTCTTATCTTGTGCCTATAAAATATATTGTAAGAAATTTAAAAATATTTGATTGAATAAATAATATATATATATATATACTTAATTATCATCATTAAATAAGTGAAATAAAATTAAATTCTTAAGATATAAAGCCTTTTAGAGAATAAAAAATTTTCATTTATATTCAGTTGGTCTTAACTTCCATTTCTGATTAATTTGTGAACAATAAATTCATTTTATAAACATTAATAGACCATATTCGAATAATTTAGTTAATCTAATAAAATCCCTCCATTTGAATTTTCATGTGTTAAATATCATGTTAAATAATAGCATTACTATTAAATTATTTTCCAAAATGAATCATCCTAGCATGGAAGACCATATATATTAGAAACATGATGTTTCGTCGAACAGAATATAAACATGGGGTTCATATAAAAAATTCTAAATTGTGAATTTTATACAACTCAAGCTATCAAATAAATTAAATTAATTTCATAGAAAATATTTTATTGTATCATAGGATTTTATAGGGTTGGTCCTAATATGTAATTTAATATATAATTATCATATCTATGAAATTATTTATAATCTAATACGATAAACCATATAGCTCATTTTCCCTATTCAATGGAAAAAATAAATCATCATTCATGTGTATGTGTGGAGTATCTACATCATGGGACCATCGATATCGAATTTTTATTTCAACATTACATATCATGTATAGTCACATGAATAAATTTAAATGAAAAATATTATTTTAACTACATAAATTTATTTATGGTAATAATAGTTTTATAATCCTCTTACTGACGTGAAATGAAAATAATCATTATAAAACTAACAAAATTTAACAATCAAACTACAATGGAAAAATCTATATTTTTAATATTTTTTTCTATTCACTAATTAATATCATAATAATATATAATTCTTATATATAATTGTAATAGAAATTAAATTTTACCTTTATGCAACTATTATAATAAATTTTTTACTTAATCACCAATTAATCATCCATTTATCATGTAATGTGTATGTTTGGGTTGGTTTGAAAAACTACATGAAAAATTATATCATATTATATCAAAAAAGATTATGAAAACAGAATTTCTACTATAATATGATAAAAATATATAAATAATTATTAATTTTTTTAATGTAATGGATACATAAATATTTAACCCATTAATTAAGAAAACACCCTTCATATGTAAAAAATCACTAAAAAATATACACTATCAATTTTATGATCTAAGATAAAGAGAAATCTTCTCATGAAAAGAAATTTGAACATCTTAAAAAATTATAATTCATCCATCATAGTATATTATATTAACTGATAATGATGAAATTTTTTAGTAGGATTAATATAAATACAACTATTATGAAACTATTTAAAATTTACGATGATTACCCACACACAACATTGAAAATATCAATTGAATAGGTAATATAAATGAAGATTAGAAATATAAATAGAATGAAAAACAGTTATATATATAATTATTATTAAATATTTGGTTAAGATATTTATGTTTTTTTATAGGATTTTATTGTGGACTCGACTAAGTGGGGAGGAATAGTGAGGGTTTCTTTGTCCCATTTTCAACTCCACAAGTAATTTTTAGATATTATGTGTAATTATTATTTAATATGTTTTAATAGAATCATAATTGTTTAAAAATATGAAAATATCTTTCTTTTCATTTCATTCTACGGTTCATTTCATGAACTTCTTCTCAATATCCTTTGATTATTACATAATTAATTTTGTGATATTTTCACCTATTCGATTTTTATTCATTGAGTCATATTATTGATTAATTGAATATAACATTAAATAATTCAATGGTAAATTAATTACCCTATTTTATATGGATTTCCATTTTTTATCTATGGAATTTACAACTCATTATCAATAATCAATTATTTGATAAAATAATTTTCTAAAATTAAAGTGTATCATTGTGAAGAATAATTATTATTCTAACCAATGAATATGTTTTCCATGACCATAATTTCCTTCCTACCAATGATAAAATTTATTTTTTAGAAAACTAATATGAATTATTCTCAATTATTATCATAGTTGTATTTTACAATTTTTTAATGGAAAATATAATACAATTTTTATTATATGGATTTACCATTGCAGTTATATAAAATTATATAACAGTCTTTCCATCAATAAAAAATAAATTTTTTTATGTTCCACCACAAATTTATTTCTTTAAAAATTATATACATTCAATAATACATTATTGATGTCTCATTTAAAAAGAGTGATCTCAATTATTTCAATCTATGATTTAAAAAAATAAAATTTTAAATTGACCTGAAACCTTGGATTTTACAATAATGTTAAAAATATTTTATAAAATTTCTTTTTATTTTTTTCTTCTATAGTTTTATTTTCTATGAAACTATCTCTCTGTATTTATTTGAAAATAATTTATTTTTCTTCTTATTTTATAAAAAAATTACATTAAAATACATTCAAAATATCATGAATATTTTTTATTTTCTATGTTGTTTTTCATAAACAATTAAAATTTTTATAATCTATATAACTACTATTTGATATATATTATTATTTATTAAGAATATTATTCAAATTATTCCATCAATATTATTCTCTTTATATATTATGAATGTTCCTTACTATCAAGAACAATTACTATTACTAAATTTTTATTTCATAATCATTAAAGATAATAAAAAACTATTTCTTTCAATGTCATCATTTAGTTAATATCCTATTTATTAATACATTGATTTATGGGTTTTCACCTAAATTCCACAAGTTGACTGATTATGGAAATTATTTTCTTAAAAATAAACCCATTATCTATTCATTATAAATATTATATTCTATAATATCATTATAAAATGGTATTTACATTTAAGTTAATTTTTTTATCGGACACACAATTATGTTCGATGGGATTACAATGTTATGATTATTGGTGGGATTATTAGTGTCTTCCATAAATTATTCCATTAAATCCATATATAAATCCCATTAAAGTTTGATGGGTTATTTGTAATGTGTTAAATTGTGCTCATTTTATTTCCATGGGATATTTATACAATAAAAGTGAATGGTTATCACTTTTAAATTATCATTAAAATAATTTTCTATACATGGGTTTTTTATGATGTGATAATTGATTTATTTCAAGTGGACACTTATATTTATGGTTGAAGATGAGTGGGTTATATTATCACCATTTAGTGAATTGTTTATTGTGTATATTTCATGATATATGTATTTGTTATTAAGATAATGTTCCTCATAATCTTGGTCATTGATGAAGTGTCTCATTGTTTTTTCCCTCTATAATAATGTTTTTTCGTATTTTTACGACGTTATATTGTTTTATTTTTATTTTAGTTAGTATTTTATGCTCTCATGGATAATTTTTATCTATTTAATCCTTTGATTAATGTATAATTTAATTTCAATACTGATAACATAGTTTATGGTCTAATCATTGATGGGAATTATTTTTGTATGTATATTGATTATACCCATATGTTCATCTTATATACAGTTATGATATTGGATTTTTATCTCATTTATTTACCCTTATTAGGAATATAAGATCACCCCTATCATAGGATTTGGTTTCCAAACATTATAAATATTAAATATCATATTATATATACCTGATTATATTCTTTGTATAGTTTCTGGTAGATATTGAGTTCTCATTATGGAATAAGAAGATACTCTAAAAGTGAAAAGATCCATTAGTTAAAAGGGAATGAGTTTTTTTAGTTAATTTTTTTTTCTAAATTCTCTAAATATCTAAAAATCAATTTTCATGAGAACTGTATTGAAATGGATTGATTTCTTTTAGAAATGTAATCACCAAATGATTTGGTTGAGGATATAACACTACCTTTAGAATAAATTATAGATGTTAAGTCCAAAAGGTGAAACATGAGACAATTTTTTTTTAATATTAGTATAATTTATAATCGGATATAATAGAAGTAAAAAATATAACTCATAATAAGTACAATGAAATCGGGGAAAATTAAATATGATTAAAACATAATGGAAAAGAATATATTTACATAAAATAATTAGAGAGTTAATGTTGAATAATATTGGGCATGTGTGAAAATGTATGTTCTAGGAGTAGTGGAAGCATCTTTATTGCATGGTCATCTCAGATTATAGTCCTAATTTATGAATAATTATTACTGAACATGTAATAACATTGTGTATAATTAAAACCATTGATTACATGACACAGAAAAATAAACAAAGGAACTAGAATAAGTGTTTGGACATGTAATGAAAAATAAAATTATAAGTATATATAGAATTACCTCAAAATATAATTCTCTCATTATTGATGATCCAGTTGATTAAAACTCATCTAAATATTGATTCACTATAAGATCCATGTGTATAATCGCTATAGAATCGATCCATTGGTGAACCAAAATCACTTTATTCCTCCATATAATCTCTTGGTTCAATCATGGTCGACCCTGATCAGTAATGTTGTTTGTTGTTACTCGCATTATAATTATTCCTAAAATAGGAATAAATCTTGATGTTCTAAAATTTTCATGAGAGTTTTGGAGGAGTGAGAATGTTATAGATCTCTTGATCTCTCTCTAGGGCTTGATAGATTGTCTCTTTATTTACTGTGAATAACATTATTGATTTTGTAATGTGACATAATTTCATATTTATTAGGATGTTTTTTGGGTTGGAAAATTAATGACCAGCCCCTCCCCTCTTTAAAATTACTTATAAAACCCAGGTGAAATAGTAATAAAATTATTATTATTTACAAGACATGAAAAAAATATTAGAATATAAATAAATATCATTTTTTCCATTTCATATCAGAACATAAATATAGGTCCTATTTTCCTCATCGAAAATGTAACAACCCAAACCCAGTTACCCAGAGTTGGTGCATTATTACATAACATTGGCATGATCACAAAAGATCAAGTCTCGAAGGACCGATTAGTTTAGTTTCGTTGAAACACTAGATACATTCATAAGTATTACATTACATTATAAAGTGAAAAACTACAACAACATAGTCTCCATAGTCCACACTCATATCCCCTCAAACTACCCATGTAGGTCAGTCATAAAATACTAATTCACATCCTTGGAAAATATAAAACATGGAAAGGGGTGATCTCAGATGCCAAAAAAGGATAATAATATATCAGAAACGTTCATAAATAAGAATAAACATTTATGGCAATGTATAACTAAAAAAGCCTTTTGAACATGAATTTCAGCATAATATGGAAAAAATACAATGAAATAATGCCATTTACTTATTCAAATGGATATTATTCTAGTCTAATAATAAAATTCAATATCAATAAACACTTTCATAATGATGGAACACAAAATTCCTTAATATCATAACCACATATTCAAGGCCTTTTTCCAAGACTACAATAATATTTTGTCAAGGCCTTGTGCCAAGACACTATGTTTTCTCATGAGACCTACCAATGCATCGAGGAGCTATAGCAGACTCCACTCGTCACTTACTAAGTCCAATTCATTCACCACATGAATATTTTGAAACATAACAGTAACATTCATATTAAAACTAGCATAAGAAATGCCAATACTTTATCCAAAAAACATGAATGGTATAAAAATAGCACATCCACATTCAAACATAACTCATTAAATTCAATATGTAAGACTGTATTGTAATAGATTAACCTCAATCGAGAATAATGAAGGATATTTACATAGATGAAAATAATCATCAAAACTATTTGAGAGAAATATACCCCTTTTTCATGAAAACATTTAAAATTCACACTATTTGTCAAGAAAACCTTTAAAATAGATTTTTGAATCAAAGTTTCCCATACCACTATGAAACTATTAAAAGGAATTTTAATTTTAAATCTTCAATATCCATATAAATAAAACCTTAAAACAATTTTTAAAACATGGACATTAATGAGAATGATTTTTAATAATAAATCATTAAAACATTTAATATTATATTTTAGTTAGAGTTCCTAACCAAAATAGAGACACTTTAATAAAAATAATTATGGTAATAAAAACATTATAATATCATGAGAATAATGAGATACATGATATACTATGTCAATGTACATTATATACACCATATAAAAGAGAATTGGTGTTTGACAACAAAGAAGTCTAAATGGAATGTAAATTGAGATGAAATCTCTTATAAAGACTGTATCAGTAGGTTAAGGTTAAATAAATGACATATTTATGTCTAAAAAATATAAATACACTCAATATGATTGGATATTCACTGTAAATCAATCAGAGGACATTGTCACAAATTCTTCTAAAAACAACACCAATGAATTTGATATTTAACTCAACAAATGGAAATTGTGTTAAAATTACTCTTATCAAGTTCATATCGATGAATTGAGAATTTTTCAATGGAGTGATTATTTGTATCAAAAGTATATCCACAGAAAGGGGAGTTGAAATTATGACATAAGCAAATGAATTGTGTTTCCACACACAATCTTGGAGTAAAATAATCAATGAAGTATGCGTAAAGCCGAATGAGTGGAAATTGAAATTTCAAATTCCCTTATAAATTTTTTAACATATGAAACATACACCCATGAATGAAGGATCATATAATAATGATTTAAATATCCCTAAATTAATGTATATTACACAATTAATACAATCATGGGAAATACACACACCACATGCAATAAATAAGTGGTGAACAATGGAAATCTCACGAAATTATAAGTGGGATAAGAAACCCCTTACTTTGTACTTTTTCCTATGTCTGATGTAAGTTAACCTCCTGTATAATGGTGAAATAAATGTTTTTAAATTATAATAGGATCATTTAGATTAATATGATTTCATATATGATCTTTAACATTGATTTGTTAATAATATCTTAGTATTATCGTCATTTCGGATGTTAACAGATTCATTTTACTTTATTTTCTTTGTTATGTGTGTTATATTTGTAATCGATGGGATGTATCATATTCATATTTATAATTATTTCATGTACCTAAAAATTATTTTTAACCATCAAATTAAACATAGTGTTGAATGGATATTATGGGGAATGAATCTCATCGCGTTCGTGGAGACGGTAATACGTATGTATGCACGAGCGACAATATCATTCTTTTGATATTAAAATAATATTTAATTGGATAGTATATCATATATACAGAATAATTATCATCCTATATTCATTATTTAAATTAATTACAAATCATTATTATACCCATCCAAATTATAATTTATTGAATAACAATTTCATCAAGACATGGAGACGATAAGTTATACGTTCGCACTTATGGTGACATGTCATTTAATTGATGGATAGAATAATGAATATGGCTCTACCATATATTCTTAACGTCATAGTATATTGAATATACTGGAGTTATTATTTTAGAAATAAACAACTAAGAAAAAGGAAGTGGAAGAAGAAAGGAACTTGAATGTGGTGGTGAGATATTAAAATCTTCTTCGGGTTCTTCCTTTTGGTTTCATCAAAAGGGAAAATTAGGATGGATTTCTGGCTAAATTTATTTCCCTATAATGAATTTATGATAGTTTAGAGGGTATTTGGGAAGATTATGGTCGATCCAAATGGCTTTTATGGTGTGAATTAGAGGCAAGGTGGTGTGCCCTTTTATAAGAGGGGAGAGGGGCACCTTAGAAAAAGCTAGAAATATTATTTAATAATAAAATATATTTCGGCTTATAATGGCTCTAAAAGGTATTATTTAAAGGTTAATGTGTTTATGTGTCGAACACCACTCAACCAATAGGATTTATACAGGTTTGGGTTACTATATTAACTTTATATTTTATATTTAACTCTTAGTTAAATAGTTTGACAATTATCATGTCTCTTTGTATTTTTTTATTTTATTGTTAATAAACTTACTATATACATCCAATAGAACCCCAAGTGGTTAATTAATGATACACCTATCATCATATAATTCTTTTGGCCGATCCTTAGATATTTAGGGATAGTATATCAAAAAATAATATAATATTTGCATTGAAAACTCTTTTGTGTAAATTTTGACACTATTTGGTATTTTGTTTTTTCTAAATTCATAACAGAATTATTGCTTCAAAAACAATTCATCAAACCAACTCTAATATGTCATATAAATCTAGAAAATTAGTTCTATTCATAAAAAGTCTCAAATTACATTTATTTTGATATTTATAATATAAATTATTTTAAAATTTAATTAATTTGGTAATTACTACATCATCATTGTGTCATAAACAAATTATATTATTTAATGTATAAATAAAATAAATAAAATTCCATTATTTAGGAAATATTTTTATCTTTCTAATTAATATTTATAGTCTAATTTCTCTTATTTATAACCCTATATTAAAAATGTTTTAGTTATTAAACATTGATTTTATCTCCTGTAACTCTTCGTTGAATTAAATAATAATAAGTTTCCTAATCTAATCCATGTAGACCGAAGAGGTTTATATTTTATTTCTAAGGTTTTTTTGGTCGAATTATACTTATCCAATAAAATTAGGACATGTGTTAAGGTAATAATAATATCATTTTTACCTTTGATTACCCTATTTACTTTTAACAGAGGTAAATAAATGTAAAAAGTTACTATTCACCAAAAATTAATTTTATCTCATTGAACCAAATTCTACTCCTTGATATTAACTGTGTCTCTAAGATTTTCTAAATTCATCTCAAATAAGTGGTAAAATTTTGTTTTATGTGAATTTTCATATTCTCCTAGGAGGGTAAAAAGTGGTAAAATGTTCAATAAAATTTTTATATATCTAAAATTATTATAAACTAACTACAATGAATTACATTGAACTTATATAGGTATTATATATCTATTTTGACCTAAAATAAATTTAAATAAAATAAATAAGTAATTAAATAAAAATTCAGTTTTAAACTATAACTCAGTGTTTTTCACTATTCATCAAAAATTAAATGTTTTCAAAAACATACCAAAAAATCACCCTTAGATAATTTTGATATTTTGAATTCAAAAATGAACTATATTTTACCAAATTCAAAACATAGAAATTCTATTTTTTAGTTTAAAATTAATTCCTATAGTCAAAACCAAAAATCGTATTTTTATGAAATAATAACTACTGAGAGATTAACATTTGTTTATGACCAATTTCTAAGTGAAATTACTTCAAATTACCAACATTGGATTAAAGGGTAAAATTTTAATCAAATTATAAATCCAACCCATTCATATGTATAGTCTAACACTATAAATTATTTTGAATAAAAAAGTTGTTTTCTGTTAAAATTTATTATTTTTCACTATTCACCCAAATATGAAAGTTATCAAAAAAACACCAAAAATTTATTAAAACTAAATTATTATGTCCATATCCCAAATAATAAGTTTATTTTGTCAAATTTAATATATAAAAGTTTCAAATATTAGATTTAAAAAGGGTCTACCATTAAAAGGCGGTAAAATTTCATTTCTATGGAAAATACTTCTTTTATCTGAAAAAAATGAATTTGTACTTAAATTATGTCTAAGAAACTCATAATATGGAATCTAAAATTATAAGAGTTATAAAAAGTTCAAAATTCTGTTAATACTATTCATAACCACTTTGGAACGGCTAGTTTGGTAAGTCGTGGTGTGTTTGAACTCGATATTGTGTGTAGTGTAAGTTATTGAATTATTTTGAAGAACTAACGTACTATGAAACTTGGGGTGTTACAAAAAAATACACTACATTGATTAAAACTACATAAAAATAATGCTCGTTAAATTATATTTTGATAAATATAATTAATATTATTTTCTTAAATCATTAAATAATATATTTATGGTAATTTAGGATAGTTATTCTATTGAACAACATGTGGATAATTCATGGGGATCAACAAAAAAAGAAATATTATTTATTGCAACTGTTAAATTCAATTCATATATTTGACTGGGATTGTGGATACACTTGTTTCGTGACCCTATATACCTACTCATCTATGGAATTATGTTGATTGACTTAATTTACAAGGATAGAACATAAAAAAATTCTAAGTAACCAATATAGAATTATGTTAATGTCCTATAGACATCCAACATCCTATAAATTCTTACCATGTAATAAAGTAACGTTATTGCAGTATCTCAAATAAAGCTTGTTGCATGTCGGTGTCATCAATATATATGTTTGATGTCTCGTTCATTGAATTTCTCTAAATGAATTCACCCACTGAGCACCATGGCCATGGATTTTTGTAGGTAGATTAATTCCCAACAAAGACTCTAAGATATCGACTTATATCAAGGGACGGAAGGGATAAATCCATTCTCACATTATTTTTTAATGCAATATCACTCATGACTTACCCCAAAAATCCAACCTCATATAAAAAATATCTCATTATTGTTTTCTTTAATACATAGAAGTATGAAAGTCGTGATATATATTAATGACAATCATTAAATCGAAGGATCAATACATGCCTCCACATATACTAATATCAAATGAAACATGAAAATATTTTTTTATTGGCTGTATTATTCTCATATCCACCTACCATAGAGACAAAAAAGTGTAAAGACCATTAAAAGGTGTCTTAATAACATACTAGCCACTTACCTCATATATCCTATATCATATATTTCATTTTAGATAATATGATACAAAAATAGAATAATATTTAGGAATACTACAATGGAATTTCCATGTTCACAACATATTAGAGAACTTTCATAACCTTCAAATGAAATGTATATTCATAAAACTTTATAACATAACAAAATCCCGAAAAGGAACAATAAATATTTTATATAAATATAAATTATTGAAATAAAAAATAGGTAATCATGTACTAAATAAATAAATTCTAGGTTACCAACTCTAATAGGCTCTAACTTTTTGTAGATCCAATTTATAACAACTCTGAATCATCTTGCTCTCAAATGATACTCATACATCTATTGGGATGGATCTTTAATCATGTTTCCCCCACATTTTCCTCTATATATGTTCCTCTAACTGTATCATTACATAATTAATAAAATTTGATAAGTAAAAGAAACATCTAAATTATGTGATTTTTTTAAATTATGTGACCATGGATCCTTGGAAAGGACCATTGTTGCACTATTATTGTGGTAAAATTATATAGTGAATTGAATACTAGGAACATATCATAATCATGGAAAAAGTTACAAATCCAAAATTATTCCTTGGATGCATCAAAAAACACAATATACTAAGATGCTACTTTCAAATTGGCGACAACATATAGCTTTGAACTCCTCCCGCTTACATGCCCCCAAATATGATAAGGGATATATATGGACATTGATTTCATATCATTTTGATCTATTTAAAATATATCATATATATAACCGAAGAGGATTGGATCTTTATCAAATCTATACAACATGATTTCATTAATTTTTTACACAAATACTTATTGATAGCCATAAAAACCCAAAGTTGGTGACCTATATATTCGTGATATCTTACAATCATGATCAAATATTATTTTAATTCAATCCTCAAATTTGAAATGGTATGCATGAACTATCCTATCAAATAATCATATGAGATCATAATCATTCTCTCTTTCTCCTCTAATGTTTACTGATACATTTTCATGGGATAATTTATTCTTTGTGACACTGGATCCAATCCCATCATTTAATTTGACATATTGATCCTCTTTATTATCTGGTCTATATGTGTACTCTGACATAGTTCTGGTTTCTTCGTGGATCCATTAGGCACGGTCTATATCCCTATAATGTAGGCTGTATCTCCTAATTTCGTCAAAATGAATCATTCTATTAACCACTCCATAACCTCTTGTACGGCTAGTATCTAATTTACAATTAGTTATTTGTCACCAATATATACTAGAAAAAAAAAACAAACTTATCCCATTAATCCTATTTTATACACATGGATCACATTCTATAATAATGAAATAGAATTATTTTATGGATTCATTGAATAGAAAACTCCATTACCAAGATATATTATATAATCCATACAAGGTTATCTATAACATACCTACTTTTTGTGAATTTGTTGAGGTCAAAAATCCTTCAAGATGTATCATATACAAATCCTACAATAGGATACCATTTAGTAAATATATTTTGACACTAGTTTGTTTAATCTAATTTTCATGGAAGGTTTCTTTGGAAAGAAAAATTATTATGTATTTGAACATGAAAACATGAGAGAAGGAATTATTATAGTCAATTATTTAGCTTCTTCTAAATACTTTAGCAACTAGTCAATATATATAGGTGTTTACTTTACCTTCCATGTATTGTTTTCAATTTGAAACACATTTATAGTTTAAGTGATTTATATCAAGAAGAAGATCGATTTGATACATGGAATACATATTTTAATTCATGGAATCTTTCCATCATACTGATTCAGGGCTCTTTATGTGATCTCTATGGACGATAAGATCATTATTTTCAGCAATAATGTGTCACCATAATTAAAGAATAAAAAACAATTTCTATCTAGTTCCCACACCACTATACCACTACAATGAAAAACTAATTTTTCATAAACAACTTCTAACATGAGGGATTTTGGAATCTCTTCATGTACTAGCACTTGTGTATCTTGGGAATAAACTTCATTGACTACATTCATTCACCCATTTTCCAACACGATGATGTGGTTCCTCTAAATAAATTTGGAATGTCATACAATAGTTAAATTATTAATGGATTGTTTGTATATATAGTATTCCTTTGTTCCATTTGAATATCCTATAAAGTTGAACTTTGTGCTTCATTTTTTTAGTTTCGTGTTTACTCTATCATTATAATGACCTTGACAATCCAATAATGAACATGTGAAAAACAAGTGTCTTTACACACCATAAGATGATGGTGTAATAATTTTACCATTTTCTTGGTACTCAGTTTAGTATGTATGATTTTTTATAATAAATATCCCAAAACGGATAATGGATGGATTAGGTGAACCATCATCAATCATACGATGTCAAATAATGTATGGTTCCCCTTTTATTAAAACCATACCACTATATGTTTATAATGTGTGGTGAGGTGTTATTAAATTACAAAATCCTATATAATGTTTATAATATCATAGTTAAGATATTCAACACATCAAACTGATTTATTTTTCTATATATTTTTACCAGGTAGATTCTCAACTTCATTTGTGAAATCTAGAAACTTTTTAATGGATTCTTACATATACCTCCACACACATAAGTGTGCACCAATTTTGTATTCTTTGTATCCCTTTCACCTTAGCCATTGAATAATGGTTTAGTTATATTTATGTGTAAACAAGAATGACACCATTCATGTGGTTTAATCATTTATGATTATATGTATATATCGTGATATATCATTGTCAAATTCATCTCATTAACAATACAAAAATAGTGATACAAACACTACTATTTAAATGAGTAACATGTAATTTTTTTTTCAAATTGAAATTTTTATTTTTTGAAATTTAATACATGCATACTATTATTCAAATGTTCCAAAACATAAATTATATTACCTTTATAAAAATAACAACTCATATTTCCAAAAATTAAAATCATTCCAAGCATTTCTAGAAAAGAAACATATAATATTATTTTTGAAATGTTGTCTACATAATAATAATTCATTTATACCAAAATTAATCTTTTTGGAAATGTGTGATCATAGTTTGTAATGGAAAAATAATGCAGTATCACTCCATTACAAGCCCATAGGCCAACCTCAGCTCTGGAAACCTTCTGAAATCGAATTCTTTTTCCATTTGGACTCAAATATAAGAACCAAGGTAGTTATCTAATTCCAAAATTATTGATTTAGAATGATTAAAATAAATAAAAAATCATAACGGATGATTCGCCTTAATTTAGTGGTTGGCTGAAATTATAGTTCTAATGGCTCTGTTTTCCACTTGAAAAACATACTACATTATGTTCCATTACCATCCTCCTAAATTTCTACTTCCAGGAATCATGGTGCCCTTGATCTGTAGACATTGAATAACTGTTTGGACCCATTAACTTTTTTGTCTTCATATTTACTATAAGAATTCAAGGGTTTTCATTCCCCTTGTCTTTATCACGATGGAAAACATAGTAATAAATTATGATAGTATCTTATTCATTTTTCTCAAATTATTATTCATAATATAACTGGAGAATTTTTTTATTGTGGGAACATAATTAAATCATTGTGTAGTTCATCAAGGATCCTAAAACCCATTATTTCCAGACGCCCAATTCATATAATCATCTTGACTGTACACTTCTCAACTGGCACCAAATCTCTATTCAGTCATAAGAATAGTGAAATTGAAATCATATATCTCTCTTATCTCACCATCTCATGATAGAGAACATGAAGGTGATAAATGATGTTTTATGAACCCATATCCTCAAATTTCATTAAAATATCAGTATATATTGAGTGTATATTGAAATTTGAAGATTAATTATATCATAAAAATGAATTAAATTTATATATACTTCTTCATGGGTAGACTCTTTGGTATATGCCTCATTAAGTGTGATTTCCGTCATATATTTTTTTTATGTGGCATTATACAATGCGTAAGATCCTATGACATTAATATAAATTGAATCTAGTGAGACGGTTTTCCATCTCTAGTATAGATCATCTTGATATTTTCTAGGTAGTTTGATTTTACATTTATATAAATTTCTAGCTAACGATTATTACTTATTTAATTACTAAACAGACTAATATATTTAATTTAAATTAAATTCCATTAAACTTGCACTATTTTATGAAAACCTAATATCCCTATCCATTAGGTTGTAAGTTACATATTTCATCATTATTCTAGTGGTAGGGATCCTGATTTCCATTATCATAACCCAAATATGGTTTTGACATGTTATTGGAAGGGTTTTACATAGGTGTATCTTTCCAACATCATTAACACATTGTTCATTGATATTTTGGGTGGACTCCCAAGTCCAGAAAACATTAAAAAAAATTCTCCTAACCCTTTACTCTTTGTCACTTAATGTCTTGTATTTGTTATCCAAACATAATGTGAAGTTTTTAAATTAAACAAAATGATGTTAGATTAAATTTATAAAATAATTGAAGGTACTAAAACATATTCCTGACATGAAAATTAAATGATGTAATTTGTTATTACTTATTTGTAAAAGGATATACCAAATTTATTTTTTAGTTTGAATGATTTTAATAATTATGTGTAAAAACCAGTTTTATCTTACCACATTCATTAATAATATTAAGTGGATTTTACTTAATTAATTAACTATTGTAGATAAATTTTACACAAAATTATGTTATATTTTATTCCATCTTACCTTCTGGTAAATTCATATATTATTTGTTTGAAAAGAATCCATAATAAAAAATAATTAACCATATAACTAATAGAAATAAAATATATATGAAATTATAACGAGATTCTATAATTTTTAGATTATATAGAATATAATAAACTATCCCTTAGATATTGGATGAAAACACCATGAAAATAAACATATTTCAAGTTCCAATATTCCACTTTATAAACTATGTTTCACCTCAATTTTTTTCCCTTAGCATTTAGACATGGACTTCATACTCTTAGTTTGGAAGCTGCATTTATATATTATTATTACTCACAGATATGTGAGGGTATCAAATTTATTAGATAATGGTGGGTTTTAAATAAAAAAACCATGGGTAGATAGGAAATAAAAATAAATAAGAGTGGATGATATATTGGGATACAAATCTTATTTAATCAAATAAATTAAAAGAAACCAGTAACATGCACAAAGATGGTGTAATTTCGTCATAATTAAACAAATATGAATCATACATACATTCAAATTTGTGTTATGAACAATTATTTTATCGTAATTAATTATTATAATATACCATGAATTATTAAAATTAAATCAATTTATATTAATTTCATTCAATAATCCTTAACACACCATCAATTATAATTTTGTTCATAATTAATTTCATTTAAAAATTAATCAATTAAAAATTTATACATGGAGGAAATGTAATGTAAGCATCCACCTTTCATGGAATGATCATTATTTAAAACATAGCCCATCAACTATGCTTGTGGCTTCAATATCTTTTGATAAAATTCAGGGTGTTGATATTAATACTGATTCTAATGTTTCTGCTACCACTTCTAAGAAAAAGCAGGGAAATCAAACCATCCCATCATCCTCTAATGCACCTAGATGGTCAGCAAGAAATAAGGGCTCGGGTTGATCTAAAAGGTGGAGCTCTAGCTCTAAAAGTCGGTTTAAATGAATTGTTTGTTTTGGAAATTTCAGGGTTTATCTACCTATGATAATTTTGTTGTGCTTAAGAGATTTATATTGACTCACAAACCAAGTTTATTTTCCATTGTAGAGCCTAGAATTAGATTTTCTTTGAAATATTTACACTTGTTCTCTTTTGGTTATAACTTCCCTGGTTCATGCAAGGACGGAACCTCTACTGAAACTCTCTGGGTTTTTTATCACTCATCTTTTCAGTCTGTTAATGTTGTTAAAACATCTGAACAAATGTTTACTTGTGAATTTTTCTATTCTGGTGTTTGTATTGTCTGCACTATGATATATGCTAAAAATATATATCAAGATCGAAGGTCCCTCTGGATTGACCCCATTTCCCTCTATACCTCTGTTCAAGATCCCTAGCTGGTGATCGGTGATTTCAATGATATTATTCTCCCATGTGAAAAGATTGGAATGTCACATTCTCCCATCTCAACTAGAAAATTTAAAGCTTTCATTGAGGGCAGTGACCTTAATAAAATAAATCTTACTGGTTCCAAATACACCTGGTATAGAAAATCCCTCAATAAGATTGTAGCTAGAAAACATGACAGAGCATTGACTAATACTGCCGCCCTTGATAAATGGGATTCCATATCTAGCATTACCTTACCCATGATCAACTTTGAACATCACCCCATTATTGTCAGCTTCAAATCGAAGGGCTCAAAATCTCCCCTCCCTTTTAAATTTAACAATGCTTGGGCTGCTATCCCAGAATTCTCCAACCTGATTACAGATTTCTGTGATGGCATGTCGCGATATAGTTAATATTTTGCTTCCATTGCTAAATTAAAACTTCTGAAAGAACAACTCAAGGGTTGGTGCTTCTCAAAAACACAGAAGCTTGATAAGGATATCTCTTCTTTGGATAGTGACCTCATTCGTATTCAAATCTCCAATATTTGCTCTGATTTATCTCTTGATCCCCAAGATGAAATTACTATTTCTATGAAGCCGAAACCTCTTCTGAAGCTCCAAGATAACATGGGCAAGCAAATATTTAAAACTTAATGGCTTTCAGATGGCGATAGATATACTAAATTCTATAATTCTCATAAAAAAATCATGAAAATCTCGATGTCCCTTTCATTTCATAAAGTAGATGACACTCTTCTTGACACTGAGGATGCCATTGAAAATAATGTTGTTGGTTACTTCTACATTTTTTTAATGATCCGGTGGTTAGTAAGGATCTCCTTCCTGGCATCATTCCTAATATGGTCACTGCTGAGGAAAATGATCATCTATTAAGCATACCTATGGACCATGAAATCAGGGACACTATTTTCAGCCTCAACCCTAACAGAGCACCGAGATCGGATGGTTTCAAAAATGGTTTCTTTCAGTAATACTGGGATCTCATACATATAGATGTTTGTAAACTGGTCAATTTTTTTCTCCAATGGTGTTCTTCCTTACGGGATAAATGCTCAATTCCTTACTCTTATTCCTAAATTGTATAACGCTTCTGAGATTCATCTTTTCCAACCTATTTCTCTCATCAACACCCTCTATAAAATTATCACAGAAATTCTCTCTAACATTCTCACCTACATCACTAATAAAATAGTTTCTTGGAACTAATTTGGCATTATCAAATGAAGAACCATTCAATATTGTATCTTCCTTGCCTCATAATGTACTAATATTCTGAATAAAGTCATTAGAGGAGGCAGTGTGGCAATAAAGTTAGACATCAGGAATGCTTTTGTCACTATGGATTGGAATTTTATTTTCGAGGTTCTTAAAAAATTTGGGTTTCATGACTCTTTTATTACCATGATCCACACCTTATTCAATTCGGATTCCTAATCTGTGATGATCAATGGGTCCCCTAAAGGTTTTTTCAAATGTACCAAGGGGGGTAGGCAAGGTGATCCCATTTCAGCCATTCTTTTCACTATTTATGAGAATTATTTAAGTAGAATTATTATGAGCCTTGTGAATCAGAAGAAAATAAATCCCATTTAGGCTGCTAGAAACTTAAATGTTCCTACAATTCTTTTATATGCTGATGATATAATTTTATTCTTAAAGGGAGATAAATGGAACATTAAAAACCTCAAAAGTGCCCTGGAACATTATGAAGATACTTCGGGTCAAGCGATATGTTGGAACAAATCCTTTGTTTTTTTGGGAAATTTTTTTCCCTCAACATAAAAAGTCACATCATTTATTACATAGGAATCAAAGAAGTCTCTTTCCCTTTCACTTATATTGGTGTACCTATCTTTTCGGGAAGACCAAAATCAAGCTATTCCCACAGCACTGTGGACCAATTATCAATCAACTCTATTCTTAGAAAGGTAAATCTCTTTCTATGGGTGGCAGGGTTTGTCTTGTTAAGTCTACAATTATTTCCAAGATGGTTTACTCGATTATGGTTTACAACTGGCCCACTAGACTTCTCAAAAGAATCAATACATGTATTAAATATTTTGTTTAGACTGGTAGTACGATTGAAATAAAATATGTCACTATACCACGGGTCACTTGTGTTAATCCCCTAGATATGGGTGTTCTTAGTATCAAGAATATTACGCTTTTTAATGAATCTCGTCATGATAGAATGACTTGGAATCTTATTGATAGAAATTCTGATTCCATTGTCTTTCTTAATAAAAGGTTTTTTACTAAGGTTTGGAATGGTAACTTGGGTTACATCACTTCTTCAATCAGGACTTCCATCAGATGGTCTTTCCATAAAATTATGAACAATGCTAGATAGATGGTCAGCGCTGATTCCTATATGAATTTATGGCTGGACAACTGTACTGGTGTCCCATTAATCTCTTTGATAACGTCCAATACTAGTCCTATTAACACCACCTCCACGATTTGTGATGTTGTTAACTCTCATGACATCACCCTTCCAGACCACATCAGTCACATCATTGACAATTATCATTTTTCTAACACTGATGATTTCCTTATCTGGGAACCTACCTTTCATGGTATCCTGGAATCTAAAAGTTTCTACAAAACCTATTTTAGTAATTATATTTTTAACATTTCCTGGTTTAAAGCTTTTTACAAACCATAGATCATGCCCTCGCGTTTTACTCTCATTTGGCATGTTGCTCATAATAGGGTCCCCACTGATGTGTGTCTTAAATATTTTTGGATTTATATTTGCTCAAGATGTCATCTGTGTAATCAACACCACGAGGATGCTAATCATTTGTTCTTGTCTTGTGTTATAGCTGCGGCTCTTTGGATTTACATTTCTGACATTTTTGGTTGTAGATGGTCACTTATTGGTTCTATCACCTCTCAACATCAACATTGTGTGATTTGGGAGTCTTCTAAGAAAATCATGAATATTTTTCTGGCTGCGGTGGCTGAGCTTCTACATGTGATCTGGTATGACAGAAATAATTTTTTTCTGTAATAATTGATTGTTCAATCTCAATGCAGGTAAAAAACGTATTCTTATTTCCATTAAGGATGTTGCCTTTCTTCAGAAGGATCATTGTGACAACTCTATTGGCGATTTTGAGATCCTTCGCGATCTTTGAATTGCGGGCTCTTATAGGATACCCCTACGTATCATTGAGGTATTCTGGCAAGCCCCGCAGCGAGGATGGATCAAAGTGGATGATGACAACGCTTCTAGAGTTAACCCGAGTCTAGCGGGCTATGGTTCCATCTTCAGATATTTTCATGGAAAATGCCTTAGCTGCTTCTTCGGTGGATGTGGCATGACCTCGGCTTTGGAAGCAAAAATGTTGGGAGTCATTCATGCGGTGGAATTTTCCAAGCAGAAGGGTTGGAACAACCTGTGGATTGAATGTGATTCAACCACCGTGGTATAAGCTATCTGGAAGGGAGTGGTGCACCTTACTTGGCCGCTTACCTCTTGATGGATGAAATGGATTTCTTTGATTAGGAATCTCAACTAAATTTCCACACATGTGTTCCGTGAAGTGAACATGGTTGTCGATAGTCTTGCCAACAAGGGGGTCAATCAGGTCATTAACTGGATGGATGATTTGCCTAATAAATTGCTCTATTATTTCAATAAGTATTATAGGAAGATTCAATCGATCGGACTTTTGTAACTCCTTTTATTTTATTCAATAAATTGTTCACAGGACTTTGACTGAGGCACCACCTTCTAAAAAAATGATGATTACATAGCTACATGGAATGTGTCGTCTTCTTCCTATGTCTAAAGTAAATTAAAATGGATTGGTATTATTTTTTATTGATGATTAGTTCATGGTACACAATTTTCTCTTTGTCATTTATAGTGTGAGGCCTTGGAGTTTCATGATAAGAAAGTCCCCACGTCATGTATATGATAAATGACAGACTATGATGTAGTTCTTCAAACCATGTACCAATATGCCGGGATCTACAAACTAAACTGTTTTTATCAGATAATAAATTTGATAAAATGGTATCTGATATGATATAGAGAAGTAAAAATGATATACATAATATGTGAAATAACATTAGGAAATATATTTCATATAAGATAATTTTTTATAATAAATATAATCTTTTGAACATATATATGGATTATCTCAAATGCTTCACATTTTATAATTCTTAATTATTTACAAGTGTTGTTGATGAGGATGATGAAGGGAATGGATGAAAATGTTTATATGTTACAATAAATCTATCTTAAGTATATTAATTTTCAATGGCATGAAAAAAAATAAATGATTAATAAGTTAATATAAATTAATCATGTTTCCTCTCTGATACTACTTAAAGGTTCTTGGTGTAATAGAATTCCTTTTCTAGCAAGGACTACTCAGATTTGTAGTCTAAATTTATTAATAATCATAGCATCCTAATACAAAAAAATCATATAAAATGAAACCCATATATTACATTACAAGATAAAAATGTTTGGACTATATTTTAGGGATATTAAGATGTAATTAATAATTAATTATTGAAAAGATAGATAGTTACCACAACTCGTAATCCCCTATTTTTTGATGACCTGGATAGCTTGATCTTGCCGTGAAATTATTATGTTAAAGGATCCATGTGTAAAATACCACTAAGAGTCATCCAGATGTGCACCAAAACCATTTAACATCACCATAGAATATTTAGGTGATTGAATTGCTAATATTGAATGCTCGTGTTGTTCTTGGATGATCATTGGAAACTTATTCTTAATTTAGAAATAACTCTTAATGTTCTCTCAATGGCTTGATAAACTATAAGGATATTTTTTTAATATTTTTAGATATCTAGATATATCTCGAGGGTTTGAGAGAGTCTCCCACTATCTGTTGTGCACAAAAAGAGTAATTCTGAAAATTGATATAATTAGATATTTATTATGACAGGTTTAGTGGTGTAAAATTCCACACAAGCCATTTCCCACTTCTTATTTTATAATTAATCAATTTTTCAGTAATAATAATATTATTAATAATAATATCACATGTTAATAACTTTAATAATATTAATAAATGTATTTTATAACATTTACAATTAGGCCATTAATATCAATCAACTTTCCCTCATTGACAATTATTGATCTTTTAGTAATGAATATTTATTCAATATATAAATATCTCAACACTTTTCGTTAAAATTTTTTTATAAAAACATTGATCATCAAATAATGTAAATAAGTAATATTAATTATTTAAATAACATATTCTAATGAATGACATGGGATTAAATCATGAAGATCAATTGAAACTGAATAAATATTATATATCAAAACTTGTTAAATAAAGTACTTGAATTTCACTAAGAATAAGGATCCACTTCATGTGTTTCCATATAGGAATATTTTTCAATATAATGGGGTATTATGGTCCAAATTCAGAAGATAGATTCTAAAAACACACTATCGAACCAATATATAATGATTTAAATGTCACATTAACATCTTACTTCCTACGAATTCTTACTGTGTAATATAATCTATTGAGAATGACACCCCAAGCCAAAAGCGTTCATGGTGCAGTCATCAACCTATATGTCCGACATCTCATTATTTGACTTTCTATAACTGAACACACCCACAAAACAACATATCAACATATTTATATAGGAATTTCAATTCCCATCGAAGGGCCTGAGATATCAACATTCTTCTAGGGACGGAATGAATATGTTCTTTATCACTTTACCTATTATTGCAATATCACTCATGACACACCCATTGTATCGTATCTCAACGCGAACAGATGCCTCCATATTTTTCATCAATACATCAATGTATGTGATCTATGATAATCATTAATGATTATATAAAATGTAAAGGAAAAATATATATTCCCATATTTTGGAATTTCCAACGACACCAAAAAATGTTGATTTCCTATTTGAGGGTATGTTCTCATAACATCATATATTTTAGATTACCAAAGGATAACACTATGAGAAGTTGTCTCATTTTATTATGAGTCTCATACCACTAATATCCTATATCAATAATATCCCATTAGATAATATCATCCTTCGATATAATAATATTCAAGAATATATTCAAATAACCTCTAGATTATCATTATTGTGTGAAAATGTCATAACTGTTCAATCCAATTTATATTCTTATGAAATTATCATATAAAAACATCAATAAAAGGAACAATTATGTTGTGATAGGAAATAACCTTAATATTATAAAACACATATAAACATGTACAAAATAATTATGTTCAAGGGAACTAATAAAAAAATATGGCCCATCAATTTGATGTGTGTTGAGTTCAGAATATGAGGTTATTTATTTGAAACAGACACTTTGATGCAAGTTTATAAATAAATATTAGTATAAAAAATATTTACAATCATTTTTAAAATTCAAATATTAATAATTATATGAAGTCTATTTATTCAGGTGAAGAATTAATGAATCATCTATGTCCTAGGATCTCATGATAATTAAATATCATTTTATATTTTTTTTTACCCATTGATTCAGGTTTTGGACATGTAAATAAATAAAAAAATCCTTTATTCATTCTCCAAAACCCACCTATAAAATTTAATTTGTGTTTGTTAAAAAATTTCAAATATTAAGAGATGGTCAATTAGACGCCTTTATCTATCTTTACACGAATTGAAACAGGTTTTTAGAATATTCAATAAATTAAAATTTACTTTTGATCATTTCAAAAAATAACCGAGTTGGATTTACATGTTTCCAATTCTGACGTGAAAAAAATTTATTGATGGAAATTTTATATTGATTTAAAGATTATCTGAGGTAATTTTCAAGGTTTTATCCCTAAGACACATGTTTTTAAAGGCATTTAAATCGAATAAAAATTTTTATCAGTCATTATGACCACAACACAATTAATATTGGCACGTAATTTATTTTTAATGGTCGCATATATTCAATTAGTTCTAAACATTTTTCCACATTTTAATAGGATTGTGATGGAAAATATGACACTTTTGATCATATTTGTTGGTTCGGTTGAACACTTCACATGTGGTATGTCTGTATATATCTGAAATGAATGTAATTTCATTTTCCCATGATTTCATGCCAAGTTGAACTCAGGTGATCTGTTTTCAACATCTTTTCCAAGATTCTTTACTGTAAGAATAAAAAAATTACAAAAATGGATGATGAAAATTTAAATTAGAATATATATTATTGGTTATATCACAAAGAATTAAAGTATGACTGAACCTCCTTCCAAAATCAGTGGTTTTTCTTGTCATCATTAATAAATGATCATAATAATAAAGAACTAAAATAATCATCTTCGGGGGTGGAATGATTTACAAAAATGAATCTTCTTCTTAGAAAAAAAACGAACGCTTTTCTTAGTAAGCTCTATGTTTTTGAATTAGATTTCATATACAATCTCCAATAGATGAAATCTATATCGAAATAGACATTTCTTAAAAAACCTACATCTAGATGATATGAAAAGATCATGTTAGTAGATATAATTCTACATTAGTATAATTTTACATTTCATTGTGAGGATAAATAGATTTCACCCAACCCTCCCATGAAGCCTCTAACATGGGAGTTATGATAACACCCATAGGTGTCCCATCCCTTATAGATCACTGAATGTGGATTTAACTACATGGGTCCAATATGGATAATCATATCAATCATCCCTCCCCAAAATAGGTAAAAATTCATTACTCAACACTTGAAACCTTGTTCACTATGAATAGATATACACCCCCAACCAAACCATAGGATACTATCAAGTTTACATAAAATCATACATCATATTAACATAACATAATTATAATTTATATTTTTATTAATCAAAAATAGAAGAGGGAATATATCAATTTGAAAAACGAACTGAAACTTCACCCTAAATGTAGTGGTGGTTTGGTCACCATAAATAGGGAACCATGGAATAATCATTTCACCACAACTAATAAGAGCTGTTTAAATTTTCAATAATGAATCATCCGATAACATTGTTAAAGTTAATTTTCATAAGATAAATTAAATTAAAATTAAATTAAAAATATAACTATACTATATATTAGGATCTCAAATAAAAATTAACAATTCATGAGAAAAATTGATACTAAGTGGTTTAAAAAATATTATATCTCATAACTACTCGCTATAGTGCTGTTGGGAATACCTCCACATGCAATGGTTTAAATAAAAAAATTTAAAAATATTATTCCATAAATTACATTTTGTTAGGAAAAAATACAATTATCATCTTCAAATAGGATGTCTTATTTACAATTTTTTTCATATTTATTTCAAAATCAATTGTTTATTATAATGTGAATTATTAAAATAAATTATTATTTTTTAAATTATTGTGATTAAATTAAAAAACCATGATAACCATGTATCACACTTAACCTAGGGTGATAATTTATATATTTTCACATTTTTTTAATAATTTGAAACTGTTGTATTAAAAAGTAAAATAAAAATAACAGAATATGTAAGGAATGAAAATGGAAATGGCCGTGGAGATAGATTTAAAAGAAAATGGAGTAAATGGGTAAAATTATATGTTAATATAGAAAAAGTTAAAATATATAAATATTATTTGTAAAAACAAGATTAATGTGAGTTAAAATATAAAAAAGTAGAAGATTAACTAGACACAAATTTTGTTCTCAAGGAAAGAGTATATGTAATATTAGAGTAAGTAACAAATGTATTAAATAAAATGTTGATGTGGAAGGGGGATTAAACTTATACATAGAATAATTAGATAAATATAAAAAAATATTATAAAAAAATGAATGCCATAAACATATTCGAAAGGAGAGGTATAATAAAAAATAAGAAAACATGAAAAATTTGAATTATAAGTTAAACTAAAATTAGAGATATCCTAAATAGAAACTCAATGATCTAACTATAAATGAAAAACATGTTCAATCATAAAATTTTGATTGAATGTGAATGTGGGGGTAAATTTGGATGTAGAAGATGAAGCAGAATCCAAAATCTATAAACTATGTTGTTGTTATAAAAAGTAGCAGAGATATTTGAAATGAAATAAAAATAAAAATAAAAATTAAAATAAAATAAAAAATAAAATATTGAAGGATAAATCCTAATTATGAATAAATACTAAAATAATAATACATTATAAAAAATATAATAATAATTTAATTTAGAGAGAAAAATTTAAAAGAAAGATTTTATATAAAATTTAAAGGAAAAATAAAACCAATGATCATATAAGAATAACATAATCCAAATTCATAGGATGATGGAATAAGTTAAACTCCATTTTGAATGTAGCATTAATAATAGACATAGATGATAAAGAATAATCCAAAATCCAAAATTTGGAAAGGTAAAATCAAAATCATTTTGGAAGTAGAAGAAAACTTTCGCAAGTTGGATGAAACTACACAAAGTAAAAACATACTTAAAAGAAGTAAAATAGAATTATTAGAAAATGGAAAAGTAGAAGTAATTTTTTATAAAAAATGTAGTGTCAAGTAAATAAACCATTTTAGATGTAGAAGAATAATCTAGAAGAGCCAAAATTACAACATAATTAGAAGCAATATTAAATGAAAAACCATGAAGATGTTAATATAAATGAAGAAAACAAGAATAAAACTTATAATATCAAATAAAAACCCAATATAAAAATATATATGTGGAAAATTAATTTAAATAAAAAAATATATTAAACAATAATAAAATTCAAAGGCTTTAATTAAAAATAAAAAATTGGGAATCAAAATAAGAATCATGAAATAAAAATAAAAGTAAAAAGAGAAAATTGATGAAAATGAAAAAAAAATTAAATGGTAGAATATATAAAAATTATAATAAAAGAAATAATAAGATGTATAAAATGAAATGAAAGATGATCCACTGATCATATGTGAAATCCAAGAGAAGAATTCATAAGAAAAATAAATATATGTAACAGGAGAACAAAAAGTCTGAAAAATAAAAAAGGAAGTAATAAAATAAAGTCATGTATACAAATAATTCAAATCAAAAGTTGTAAAATAAAAATCATCAATCCAAAATCCCATAGTAATAATATTGAAATAAAGGTAGATGCATTGATAAGTGAAGAAATAGTTTAATAAAAATAAGTGTAATAAAAAATATAAGAAAAATCATAACTAAATTAAAAAATTATACGAAAAAATAAATAAATAAATATAAAAATAGAATTCCAAAATCCCTGAGAATAAAATTTATGCCTCCAATAGTAGTAGATGAAAATGATGTAGGAATGAATCCAGAAGTTGTTGTGTAATCTGAAGTAGAAGTTAACGCTAGAAACTACTGTCATAAAAGAAGTGAGTGTTGATGTTGGGGAAAAAGTAATTTTATATTGAGAATAAAATATTGAATTTAAAGAAAAACAAAGAAACATATGTGATAATCATGGGTATATAAGATGAATGTATATGTAAAATATAAATGAGTAAAAGTATAATTCATAAGTAGTGACAAAAAATAAAAAAAACCCCAAGGGTCATAACCTAACTAATTATAATGAATTATCACGAAATCATTGAAAATTATAATTGAATAATTTTGTACGTGTAATATTTGATAATCCATAAATATAACATGTTTTCATCTCACAAAATGAGGTATTTGGTTAATCCTTAACTCTTTGATGTATTTTTTTAATGATATTTATGTAAAATAAAATGGTTTATTTCAGTCCTTCTTACTACACTACATGTTTGATTCCAATGAGGATTTTTCATTCAAGGGAAAAATTAATCAACCATCAATATCCTATTATTTCATAGATATTTTTTGCTATTTTCTATATTGAAACACCATGACATAGTTTGTTGACATTTCAATGAAAAAAAACCTTTCATTTATTTATTTTGGGAAAATTGTTTGTCCAATTGAAGAGGGGTTTATAGAATCATGTTAAAATTTAAAATGAGAGTAATTTTTCAATATTTGAATAATTATCAAGGTTAATTTTCAATATTTATACCCATTGATGATTTTTTTTCACAATAAAATAAATAAAAATACACTTTTGTTAATATCAAATAAACCACACGTTAGAATAATGTGTGTTCTATTAATATATGTCAAAAATTAAATGATGTACATTTGACATGGAGTTAACTACAATCTATGGAAATTTATTGGGTTATTTCCCTCATATGAACTCCTTTAAATTCTTTTAAATCTAATAAAATTGTATGAATTTCTATTATCACGACATCATTGTTGGAATGAATTGTGTTCTTTCATTACTAGTCATAAATCATCATGTAAATCCAAAATCATATGGATAATTTTGATTTAATTTTAAATGAATGTGATGGAAAAATAAAACATTTGATCATAATTAGAAATTAATGTGTCAGTCTAATGTATATGTTTGGAATCTATTTTCTCAAAAATAATCTATGAATCAAATTGATTTTGAGGGTCACAAATACACTTTTTTATTTTACTAATAAAGCTAGTTTAATTATTTTTTAGTTATATATTTCCATAAAAATGTATATTATTTATAGATTATAATACTTAATAAAATATTTTTAATATGATTTGAATGAATTCTGAAAACTCTCTTTATAACCTATATGAATAAGTGTAATATATGGTTCATATACCAAAAATTTTAAATAGCATGTATCGATCATGAACCCTACACTATTGAAATGGTACAGTTTACGGACCCTACATTTGGATTGAACACTAAGCCTATGAAAGGGAATTTATGGAAAATCAAACCTACATTTATAAGGAACCCTATAATTGGGTAAACATGCATATGGTATATCTACCAAAATTATTAATCAATAGCACCTTATCAACCATATGTTTGGAATTTTTTCATCACATAATAAAACTGTATGTATGACAATTCAATGATAGAGATTAAATTAAAGAAACATTCCATGATTTAACAAAAGCTCTTGATGGATGTAAATGTTATTTTAATATGTAATTTAGGACTTATTCAAAGGCTAATAATCAATGGAGTAAATAATTCAATTTTCTATGGATGTTCTGACAACCATGAATGTTATAAATATTAATGATTATGATCTTTTAGGTGGAATTCGTGGATTTTCTCAACCAAATGAAATTCGAGTGTTCACTATATATGAAAAGTGAATTTTTAATTTCCATAATATTTTATAAATTCTATGTCATTGTGAATTCAGATCATATGTAGATTAAAAAATATAAATGGAAACTTTTATTTCTGATATAAACTACACTTTAGAGATATAAAAATTTCAACATCATGATGTGTAATTGTTGTTATTATTTGTGGTTGATTTTATTGAAAATTGTTTTCATACGATCTCTTAGAAGCAATTCTATGTGGAATACTTTCATCGTTGAAGAAGAAGATCTATATTTTGTCAATTTATTATGAAACTATGATCAAGAACATGGAAATTAATCAAAATTAAACTCTTTTGATTTATTGGAGTTTTAGCTGCTTTAATTCAATCATGGAAGAGTATCAACTTCTATAACAAATCTATGAAAGATATGGTTCCCTATAAAATAAAAAAGGCTCATTAAATCCTTTTTCTGAAGGATTAAACAACATACACTCCATTATGATGGTATTCTGAGAATAGAACATTTCTAGTGAAAATCAATAAGCTTGTATAGAGAGAATTAGTAGAGTGGAGGAGGGGATCTTTTTTTCCCTGATCCTCTGCAAAAAAACATGTATTCTTCTTTAAAATTTATTTTCTACTAAAATTACATAATGTAGATAATTATTCATATATAGATAAGTCACAATAAAATTAAAATGTTAGAATCTTTTATGATTATCGAATAGACACAATTCATCTCTTTCTTGTGTATCTTTGTATTATTCTAAAGTAAAAATTGGTATTAAAAAAGTTATTTTATAAAAAACAATATTATATGTCGAAAGATTAATGTATAAGTTCAATACAAAATAGATAGAAAAGATGGCCCTAGAGAATGGATTTCAATGATTCATGCCCAATACTTGAATAATGATAACTTATAAAGATGGAAATCTTGTATGATTATTTATCCTAAAAATCATGGATTTGAAGTATATAGAAGATTATTACTCGCAATGAAATTCCTGATAAACCAGAAACATTGGATGATACTATATAAGCTTAGTACGACATCAATTAGAATGAAATTAACACTACTATTTGTGGACTTGGTACTGATAACATAAATCGAGCATCTCAATTTCCGACTCCTTATGAAATGTGGTAGAAAATCATTTCCACATATGAAGGAACTCATAATGTCATTAAATTGATTTTTTCTAATACAAAACTAATGTTTGGAAATTTAATAATATATCATGGAGAACGAATCTCCCAAATGAATGGTCGATTGATGGAAATAGTTAATGATGTTGATGCTCTAGGAGATTCTAACTCAAAATCAGATCAAACCCTGAATGTAATCACAGTAAACCCCTCAAAAAGGAATAGAATATATTCTGTTATATGAGTGTCATCACTAGTAAAAAATACTATAATGAAAGAATTTATTGGAACACTGATGATGTACAATGAATAGATACAACCTAAATATGGATATCATAAGACAATAAAAAGGGAAAATACTACCTGAATGTTACAACTCAAAAAAATGAAACGAAATTAAAAGGAGATGTTAAAATCTCAATATATTTAGAATTATTAAACACTAAAATAGTATTGGATCCACTTTACAAAAAATAAATGAAAAATATTACATGAAAATATATGTTTCAAAAAATACTTCATGATATATTAGAAGTGAACTAATGAATTATGATTCAATGAATGAAAAGGGATGAGGAATATAAGACCTGATTTCCCCTAGAGAAAATATAAAAGAAGAGAAATTTAAAAGAAAAATATAAAGAAATATATAGTCAGATTAATGGGAAATAAGATATAAAGGATAAATGGAGTGTGTCTGAAGTCTCATGTAGAACTTCAATATCTGATTGAGAAATTGAGCCAAACAATGTTAATGAAAACATGTTCTATATAGATAAGGAATAAGAAGAGGTATACTTATATAATTTGTATGAATTTTATTCTAATAGTTGATCAAATAGAAAATTAGATTCTTATTTCACAATTCATGAAGGGAAGTATGAATCTATAATAAAAAATAATAAGTGACTAAAAAAAGTCATAATGATATTTAATGTGAAAAGGTTGCAATGCTAAATCAACATCATTAATTAAGTAAAAAATTCAACACATCTACATCGAACATTGTTGTTCATGAAAATAGAATAGTAGAACTACAGTATAATGTAGAATCAGTCAAAACTTCTACCAGTATTTTTAACAATGGTGGAAATCCTATAAATGGTATTTTTGAAAATCATGTATTAAAAATGAAAAATATAAAATGGCATGTTTTTTATAAAAATCCACGATATGTAAAAATTATTTTCATCCAATTTTTAAAAATTATGCATGTTTCTATTGTTGAATTAAAGGTTATTATTATAACAAAAAATTCTTAAGAAATCCTTATATAAGTGTAATTATAATTTATTTTGATTCCAATAATATGTAAGAATCAATTAATGTATGTATGGGTAAAATAAAGAAAATATGGATTCTTATATCCTGGATTTCTGACATAGTTGGACACAAGAAGATTTGTTTATATACATTTTTAGGTGAATGACCAAAGGGGTGAATTTTTTATGGTATATGGATAGTGGTTTCCTAAGGTATATGAGTGGATACTCATTTAATATTCATTCACTAACAAAGTTACATTGAGAAAAAATCACTGTTGTAGACAATGTTAAAGGAAATATAGTCATATTTAGAATAGTTGGGGATCCAATGTTAATACAAGTCAACAAAATTTTATATGTTGAAGGACTAAATAAAACTTGATAAGTATTTTTCAACATTGTGATTGTGATTTTTTGATTATTTCCTGAAAAATTATTCCTCAGATTGAATGTTATATTTCGTAAATTTAGAGCATCGAGAACTGAAAATTTTTACCCCTTGGATCATAATTCCCTATGTAAAAAAATATAAATTTCATCTGTATATAAAAATGAATATTGGATCTATAATAAAATACTTAGTCATTTAATTATATTTACATTATATAAATTTTATAAGTAAAACATAGTTTATGATTTATTTGTCATAAATTTCAGAATGATGGATTTTGTGATGGATGCACACTTTCTAAGAAACATATATCAAATTTAAAATAAATTAAAAATGTTTAAAAATATAAACCACTAGAAAATATACATATAGATCGTTTTGAAACATTAATGGTAGCAGGTTTGGAAGAAAAATTGTATGTTAATATAATAGTTGATGATTTTGGATGACTTTCATGGGCTTATTTTTTAAATCGGAACAGATAAATGTTCTCTATTCCTAATAGATTTTGTTAAATCATTCAAAATTTAGATAATTTTAAAATACATTCATTAAGAAGTGATTATAATTTACCTTTCTTAATTTACATAGATATTACATATCATTTCGGAATAATAAAAACATTATAAAAATAGACTCCTGAAGATCATATTAGTTTAGTTCTCTTAGAAACGTGAAAAAATAAACACGGGTACATGAGTGAGATACATTTTCTCCCAATTTGATCTTCATGACTAGAAACGTTATTATAATCATCATACTTAATACATATTTTCATAACATCGGGATGGAAATATTAAAATGGGTTGGCTCAGATGATATGTAAGGGTAAATAAGGGAGACATTTAAGTTGAAACCTGGGAATATGGGTATGAGAATATTATCATAACAATAAAAGATCATACACTTAGTATCAAATAACATAAACAATAATCATGAAATAATATTGGAGTTGTTTCCCTCATTGAGCACAAGCAGAACCCTACCAGAATTAGATATTATACTTGGAAGATCAAGTTGCAGGGCTCCCTGCATGCCGACCCCTCTAACATGCACATATCGTTTTTTTGGCATAAGGACTACTCGATTGACGTAGTCCAATCACGTTATCAATTCATTACTATTAGTATTACCAAAGTTGATTTCTCCCTCCTCATGAAGGTGGTCTATGGAAGTTGTGACCCCCCACCAAAGGGAAACTTTGTGGAGTGAGTTAAATGATTTCGACACTGATAATAATCCATGGTTTGTTGGTGGTGACTTCAATGTGGTTGCCTTCCCTAAAGAAAGGAAAGGAAGAGGCCCTTTTCAGAGGAATGCTAGTAGGGAGTTTTTCCAATTCATGTCTGGGAAAGGCGTCATAGACCTTGGTTTTGAGTTGACTTCTTCACTTTGTGCAATAATCGTCGGGGGCCCATGCAGAACCCCGCCAGAATTAGAGACAATACATGGAAGCTCATGTTGCGAGGCTCCCCGCATGTCGACCCCTCTAACAGGAACATGTGGATTTTTAGTACAGGGACTACTCGTTTGACCTAGTCCAAGGAAGTGATCAATTCATTAATGTTAGGATTACCAAAGGTGATATCTCCCTCCTCATGACGGTGGTCTATAGAAGCTGTGACCCCCACCATAGGTAAACTCTATGGAGTGAGTTAAATGATTTAAACACTGATAATCATCCATGGTTTGTTGGTGGTGACTTCAATGTGGTTGATTTCCATGAAGAAAGGAGAGGAAGAGGCCCTTTCTAGAGGAATGCTAGCAGGGGGTTTGTCCAATTCATTGCTGGGAAAGGCCTCATCGACATTGGTTTTGTAGGTGACTGCTTCATTTGGTGCAACAATCGTCGGGGGCCCAATCGCTCATGGACTCATCTTGACAGGTGCATGGACAACATCCAAGAAACAACCATGTTTTCGAACACAATGGTGAGCCGCATGGTTCAGGGGATTTCCGATCATTCTCTATTGCCGGTTCCCATCTCCTCGGGGCAGGATTCTCGGGATCATTTTCATTTCTACCATTAGGGGGCTGAATGCCCGGGGTATCAGGACATGGTTCATGAGACAAGGAACAAACCCTTGAAAAGTTGCACATGGGTTGAAATTCATGAGAAACAGAAGCGCCTCAAAACTCACCTTTAAATGTAGAGGAAATAAATCATGCCTAGTGACTCAAGTTTGAACGACGCTCTGAAGGAGGTTGACAGCCTAGAGTCAAGGCTGGAAGAAACGTGGGATGACCAAACCATTGAGTAGCTTGTGAAAAGGAAGGAGGAGGTGGCGGTAATTCTTCTGCAGCAAGAATGTTTTGCAAGGGAATCGTCAAGAATTAAATGGCTCAGAGAGGGTGACAGGAAAACTGCATATTTCCAAGCCTACATCAAAGAAAGGAAGAGACCTATTAAACCAAACATTCTTTTGAATGATGTCTCTTATACGAATGTCAAAGACATCGTGGGTAACATTGAACACTCATTCTTTAAAGACCTGCATACCGGCCCTTATTCCCAAATGCCGAATGGGTATACAGGAGGGGACAATGGGATCTTTGAGATCCCCCCTAAGCGTGTTTCTATTCAGGAAAATGAAGGGCTCAGCACCATGCCAGATGAAAATGTGATGTATAATGCTATGATTAACCTCCATCCGGAGAGTGCACCAGGTCCAGATGGCTTCCCGGGTTCTTTCTACAGGTCTTCATGGGATGTTGTGAAAGCAGATATTGTGCTTGCTATCCAGAACTTCTTAAAGGGAGGTAATCTTCCACGTGTTGCTTGTTCCACCACCATGGTGCTTCTACCTAAGACCAGGAACCCTTCCTCTATCATGCATTATAGACCTATAAGTATGTGAAACTTCCCTTATAAAACCCCCTCATGTCTCATCAATTTGAGGTTGTCCATCCATCATCCATGATAGATCTCCTTGGAGCAGCATGGTTTCGTGAAGGGTCGGTCGATTCATGGGTTCATTGCTCTTGACCAAGATACAATCAGAGATATCAACCATAAAACCCGAGGTTCCAACATTTCTATCAAACTGGATATAAACAATTATTATGATCATGTGGAGTGGGGATTCATCATCAAGGTGCTGGCAGGTATGGTTTTTTCCCCATGGAATATTGACCTTATTTTCAGATGTTTTAGCTCAATGTGGATGGAGGTCTATTTTATGTGAAAGTCGTATGGTTTCTTTAAGGATACTCGTGGCCTGAGGAAAGGCAATCTGATCTCTCCGAGCATCTTTGTCATGGCTCAATATGTCCTCAGCCTTCTCATTCATAGGAGCATCAACAATGGGGATATTTTGGCCTACCAAAGGACTATGAGAAATCAGTCTATCTCTCACCTTATGTTTGCTGAAGAAACTCCCATTTTCATTAATGGTTGGAGATCCTCGCTTAGAGTCCTGAACAAGCTGCTGGAGTTATATTGTCACTGGAGTGGTCAAGTTATTAATAAAGAAATAATTATGTCCTACATTTCTAATAAATTCACTCCCAGCCACTGCTCGGAGTTCCTGTTGTCCCTCACCATGCAAAGAGGGAATTTCCCAATAGATTATCTCGGAGCCCCAGTTTCCCCAGCTAGAGTAAGGATCCGGGATTTTCATTTTCTTTCCAGCAAGATCTCAGATCATATCCTCAACTAGAAGAAAAGGTTCCTAACTTTTGGTGGCCGTTTTACCCTTATCAATAGTTTCCTTGTGTCCACACCGGTCCATACCATCTCTGCTTATGAAGCCCCAAAGGGTGTCCTCTCCAACATTGATAAACATCTGGATAATTTCATATGGGATCCTCATGTGGAAGGGAAATGACACTCGATCTCATGGAGGAGGATGGCCAGACCGACAAGGGAAGGAGGGATCAATGTGCATAGTCTTGAGGATACAATTTTGTGCATGCATGCGAAGATCGCCAGGGATGTATTGGAACAACGCTCTCTATGGGATAAAACCATGCACGCGCAGTATGTTCGACTGAATATGGAATCCCGCGGATCTCCCTTCTGGTCTATTATTTCTTAGCTCACTTTTTATCATCTTCGTCAATCTAGATGGATCATCCTGAGGGGAGATATTTCATTCAGGCATCAAAACTAGTCGGGGGAGGTGATTGGTTTCTCGGGTTGTCCTGCTCCTTCACTTACTTATAGGGAATCCAATGCATACCCGAATATTACTAATGCAGTGAGGAAAGAAGAGAAACATTAATTATTAAACATCATTTTGTTTTCTCTGGATATGGATTGTTGTGTATTCACCCCTTCCCTGTCAGGGGTCTTCATGATGCGTGATTACCGCCGAACCAGAGTAGCGCTAGAGATTTTTGATACCTGGAACGATAACCTATGGACCAAAGTCATCTCTTCTAAATATAACTTCCTGGTGAGGAAAATCAGGAGCAAAGCCATTCCAATGGAAAAGTATGTTAATTGATGCGGTGTACCTAATGTGTCAAAATGTTCCTGTTGTTGAACTAGCCCGGAGGAAAGTTCAAATCATCTCTTCATCTAGGGTGATTGGGCATGCGTTGTATGGAGCTTCTTAGGGGAGTTCCCTGGTTTATTGGACGTCAACATGGAATACCTTACTTTTTTTGACATATGGTTCCACGGCTCGGGTGACAAGGGCCCGGAGAAACTGGCTCGCACCTTGATCCTGCAGGCTGGTTGTTGGTGTGCCTGGCAAGCAAGAAACAACCAGAGGCACAACGGGGTCCATTCCTCGGGTAATTCTATCATCATCAACACGCAGAATCTCCTCCTTGACCAGGGATATATCTCCAGTAAGTGACAAGAATCCCCTTCTCTCCACTGGATGCATTTGAGGCAGCAAGGCACCAAGGTCGTGGATACCACTGTTAAAGGCCAATAGATCTGATGGAACCCTCCATCTAGAGGTCTCATGTTGAAAACTGATGGATCATTTAGGTTGGTAGTCTTGTGAGGGGGTGGGGCTGTTCGGGACATGCATGGATTATTTTTGTTGGCCTTCTCTTCTCGTCTCGGCCAAGGTTCCTCTCTTCAGGCCGAATCCAAAGCCTTGCTGCTAGGTCTTTCTCTCTGCCAGCAGGAAGGTATTTCCAATTCAGAAGTTGAAACAGACTCTAAAATTTTACATGATGCCTTAAATATTCTATGACCTACTCCTTGGTCTATTACCTTTATTATCATAAAATTTAGATTTATGATCTCCAACACTACTAAGGTGATGCAATCCTGGAGGGAAGGGAACCAAGTTGTAGACTATCTTTCTTCTTTGGAGGTCATTGGCCCGGATCCGTTTTGTATACATAATGTTCATACTCTCAAATCCGAAGGGGTGAACGTAATCAGGGGTGACGCCCACAGGCATCACTACTTTAGACCCCCTAAGGTCCCTTCTGGTCGAGGTGATGTGGGGTTGAGATTTTGGTTTTTTTTCTCTTGTTTATTTAATAAAAATTGAAATGATGATAATGATGAAATAAGTATTGGAATTTCATAAGATATGAATCATAATGAATTGAATAACACAATCCATAGAATCATACCATTGTTATAAGACATAAAATTGTAGCGGATACATAATAATATAATATGATTTTTATAGTATCCAAGGAATATCTACCAAGACCATATTATGATTATGAGTTCACTCCCCAAATCATATTGGTATTCGCAGTTAACTACCATATCCATATAAGTAGAATTAATCCACTCCTTAGACCATCATGGTAGTAATAGTTCACACACATGGCCATCTTAGTTTTCAAGGGACACTCCCAAGACCATATTAGATTAGTTCATGAGATATAAATCTTTACCCAATTCATTGGAGAGAGATATAGGTCCATCCAATCCCACAATTAAATCATGCATACATGTTACACAAGATCATAAAAAACTATATCATAACCCATAAAATAAAATGGTTATCATAAACATGTAATCATATCATATGCAGTGGAAAAAGATTTTGGTTTCAAAATAATATTATAATAATAATAACCCATGAAAATAAGATGGATTCAGAATCATATAACCCATGAAATAGAAACATGTTTCATAAACAACATTCCATCCAAACGTGATCCACTCAGAGAAATAATATGATTGGAGACATAGAAAATTTCTTAATAAATGCATGAGTAACACCAATGGATGTCATCGGAGATGGTTATTTTTTTAAAATACATTTTAAAAAAAGTTCATTAGGATCATAACCTTTATTACTTGGATAATTATTTTTAAATCATAAAACCCTTGGAAAAATAATTTATTGACAATAAACATGAAAAAATATAATTAAATCATGAAATCATTTTTGAAAACCATTTTCCTTAAAACATATAATGTAAGTATTAATTTTTCGAAAGACCAATTAGTTTAAATTATATTGAAAACATACAAACAAATATTGAAAATGTTTTGAAAACCACTTCATTGAAAATTCATTGGAAAACTAAATACAAATCAGGAAAATATATTGAATATTATTTCGTTAAGAATAATTTGAAGTCATATAAAAAAATATTCAAAATATTTTTAAATTCATTTATTTAAAATTATATGAAAATTTAAAAATAATGCTCTAAATTTTTTTCAAACACATTTCAGTAAAAATAAATTATAAACATATAAATAAAGCATGAAAACATTTTAAAAAAATTTGTTTAAAATACATTGAAAACATATAAATAAATATTTAAACTGTTTGTAAAACCATTTATTAGAATGTACATTGAGTGAATATAATGAAATAATGATTTTTTTCAAACCATTTCATTTAAAAATAAAATTTAAAAAATTTTTGTTAAAAAATATAATTTTCATCATGAAAAGGAAGATTCAACCAAATAATGGAAGGTAAATTTATATGAGTTGTCTGAGCTTAAATTACAATTCATTTTCCACTATAAAAACGTTACAAAAATACATGGTTCAAAAAGTAAGACAAATATTATTTTTAAGACCTTAGTAAAAGAAAATAGGGTCAAAGTTACTTTTATTTATTTTAGGATAATTTTAAAATATTCCTGGAGACCGTTTTTAGAAAAAATTGTTTAGAAGGAACATAGATTTTTGACCGAAGAGAGGATAATGTCACGACTTCATAAATAGAATTTCATAACTATATTATGTACCGAAGAGTGAAAAAATGGTACCAGTTCACCAATATATCATGAATAACTATAGTAAAAGTAATCCACTATAATTCATAAGACATGTATCTTAATATTTCATCTACGGAAACACAAACATAAACAGTCTCAATATGCTATGATATTGTTCAATATACTCTTACCACATGGTAACATTGTACCATACTCCCCATATATTAAAAAAAACTCAAGATGATATTAAATATGATTAAAATTAAAGGATGATTAATATAACATTTCTATGTTAATATATAAACTGCATGTAAAAATACATGTTTATAACATGACATGTGTCTTAAATAAGGTAAATAAAGACAAAAATAATTTACCGATTTGGTAACTTTTGAAACATTATACCAATTAAAGAAATTTTTTCAAATAGACATTTAAATAACCATAAATTTATGTATAAGAATGAAATAATACACCTACAGGATGTATTAACACCACCCAAAAGGAATGTGTGGTTAATAGATTAAGTACCTCATACAAATAAAAAGTGAGATGAAATTTCCTTACTTTGTTTCATAACACTATTCATACTCGTAAAACCCGAATTTATAATAAATATATGTTTATAAAAAATATAACACAAAAATATATACTTATATAAAATTTCATACATTCTTTAATTATTTCTTTATATTACCCCTTATAAACAATTATATGTTATGGTTACACATGAGGTAATATTTTCATTGTTTTTCGTATGTGTATTATTTTCTTTTATCATTGGTCATTGTACATATATCATTATTTAAATAATGTAAAATATTATATAAATATCATTAATATTCAATATAAGTATATTATAATAATATATATAAGTTTGAAATGGATTACACCATTCATGGATAAGGTAGGTTGTACATTTGCATGAATACTACCTTTGTTTTACTGACGTATTGAATGAAAAACTATAAATGAAATAGATGTATATATATATAATTATGTAATATAAATAAAATATAATTTTTATGTCATAAATATGATATATGTATAGTAAAAATATCATTAATATATTCCATGTGGTTTTTAAATGCATCACATTGCTTTGAGGGGGTGGTAGTCAACACATCCTCAAACGAAATCCCCATTATTACACAAAATGGGATGTATAAAGATAAGTGTTATAAATGGATTAAATAATATTGATGAAATTTTATGTATAATATATAATATATATAAATATATGGTCTATCATAATTTCAACCGTGATAGTCATTAAAGGGAAAAATGAACAATCTTGGTTTCGTGAAGCTGTAGTTCGTCATACAAGTAAACAGTGTGTTCTTTACACAAATAGATGGATGTGTGTGTAATAATAGGTATACAAACTATCATAATAAAATCCTAGTATATTCTTGAAATTTGATTGGTTAAAAAGTATGGAATAAGAATATTTTATGAGGTGGATAAGGGAAATAACATAAAATACCTCTAAAATGAACGTTACCACTTATTTAGGTAACTTCTTTTAGTTTTCACCAAAGGGCTTCCTTCAATTTCTATATGACAAAGGGGAAGATTCTAGGATTATGGGAGGAATTTTTATGATGTATTTCTAAGAAATTGGTCAAGAAATAGTGTCTTGATATGTTTTATGAAGTAGGAGGAGCGAAGTCTTTTTTATAGTGAAAGAGGAGTGTCACTCTTGTAAATTTTAGGAAAGTTATTTCCAACAACTTTTTTCCAATAAAAGCGGATCCAATAATAGTAAAATGTAGATACATGTTATTATATTGACTAAATATGGCCATAAAAAATATGTTTTACATGTTCATATGTTATTTAAGACCTTAAGATTAAGGTTTAGTACATTGATAACTTCATTTTCCATTAATCGATGTAATCAGTTTTATTTACTTTCACAAATAAATTTAATAAATAAAGTAGTTGAACATATTATACACTATAAATGTTATTGATTATAAATATAGAATAAATTTTCTCAAAGTTCAATCATAAAATTGTATGATATTAATTTCTATTTAATCATGTAGTCGGGTCAGCAATGCTTGTTTTTAAAGTAAAAACATTCATAAGCTTGATATTTTTTTTATTAGATTTCAATGCGAAAATAATTACAATTAACTATATTAGTTTTATTAATAAAAATATGATCAAATTATACTTTAAAACCATTAAATATAAAATTGATCTTTATAAATAAATTAGATGAAAATTATGATTTGAACTTAAATTTAGTATTTTCACTATTCATTAAAAATCAAACTACATAGAGAAATACAAAATATATTCAATACCATAATTATTTTTTAATAATTTATAAGATGAATTTTAGTATTAAATATTAAATATATAAAATTTCCAAAAATTTGAATTAAAATGGGACTGCCATTAAAATACGGAGAAAATGTGTTAATAGAAATATTGGTTTTTAAGACTAACATTCGTTTTATTGTTATCACATGTCTATCAATTCTATTGGATAACTATCAAAAATATTTAATTTAAAATAAAACATATATATTATGTTAACGTCACCAAATAATTGTAATTAATTTAATTTTTTAGGATAAAACAGCATTGTCAGAATAATAAATGTTTTTTATGAAACTATTTCTTTAGTTTCAATTGGATCTTATATGCATTTCTAATCCATTTGTAACCAATGAGTTAATTTTATATTTTTGGGAAACCACATATTTTCATACTTTATTAAATAATATTCAAAACCATCAACATAACGACCATTTTATATGTAATTATATCAAATAATTATATTATTAATTATAGTTTGCTAATAATCGGTCATGCGTCTTATACAAGACATCGATGAAATTCAATCTTCTGTGTAATGTATTCCATCCTAGGTTTTCATGTAGACAATGATAAAAATTATTTTGTGTTTAGTGAATTTTTACAAGCTATTTCATATAACTCAAGAAAAACATATTTCATTATTGTAAAAACTAAACTATTTTTAGTGTTGTGCGGAATGAAGGATATCAAAATGATTAAATTAATTCGAAAAAAATATTTCGGGAAAAAATTATGGACTTACATTCAACCACTTTAAAATTAATTTAACCATTGAAATTCATATAGATAATCAATGATTTAATAAATTTATCATCCTTTAATAATAACCCACATCAAAAAAATGAATCCTAAAATTTACTTTTTTTAAAAAAAGATAAAAACAAAAAAAATTACCCAAGGTAACATATAAGTAGGGTTCCACAAATGAAAATATAGGTCGCACGTGAAAACATGGACATGTGAGACAAATCTAACTTTCATGTTCTAGTGGATTTTGATAGAAAACATCTTTTTTGTATAATAATAATAATTAAAATGATATAAATATGTTATTTTCTAAGGGACCATTTGATTCATCGGAAAAGTAGTTACAAGTATAATTTTTTCACTTTAATGATCATTTCATTTAGGTGGAATAATTTTCATGATATGATATACATACATGATATATTTCTATAGAAAAAAATTTATTACTTGGTTTTGCATTGATGGATTTATAATTCATCTTTTTCCTCAAGGAATGAATGAATAAAAATTACCTTTTTGCACAAACCACTAAACAGAACTTCTAATATATATTAAGGATCATTAAAGAATGAAAAGTTGAACTATATACCTATAGATATTTTATTAATTCATTGTAAATTAATCTATAAATAGAAAAAGTAACAGCCATGGTTTATCATAAATTTTTATTCACCAGAAATATTTATACATTAACTTAGACATCTTGTATGCCAGTGGTGGGCATGAAGCCCTTATCATCCTTTGGCCCTGGGATCAAGACCTGCATCCTTGTCGTATCTGATTGGTTGTCACATGACTGACATGATGTAATTTTCTAAAACCCCAATAATATAATTTGAAAAATATGACAGATATATTTTAAATATGGTTAATCACTAAATAGCATTTTAACTAATATTTTTAATACAATAGTAATACATAAATACATCCTCTAACGTTTAACGTAAACTATTCATGAATGGTTTTCCTTATAAACCTTATAAAAAACAAGATACAACAATGTATAAAAATTTCATGAAATAAACATTACAATGATCTCCCATATATTATAAAGTATTTCCCAGTTGTCACATTATAAACATGTAAACATCCTCAATGTATACTCTCATGAATCATTGTAATAACCCGAATTACCATAAATTCTTTTGGAAAACATGTGTGCATCCTTATTCGAAAGGCTACTGGATATTTTTTATATAATATAAATTTTGTAAAATTTATACATGATAACATAAAACAATTTTCCAACAAAACCTTTATCTTTTCAGAGCTCATAAATCCTATCCAATTCGAATCAATTAATTCTGTATCCTTGATAAACACAAGAGTATCATCATCTTGAACACATTAAGGGTGACCTTAAACTAATCCAAAATATCACCAATCCATAAACTCAGTTTTCAAGTCTATCTGAACCATTCAACGTATTCTTGTAATTCCTTAGCAAAAATCATTAACTGAACAATCCTTATATGAATCACCATTTATAATTATGGAATCCCAAAATACATAAATATTTCAATCCTTCCACTCTAATGATCATCATGGAATAGGTAATTCCATGTTTTATAAGTAAATTCAAATATTTGGGAGCTGAGTTGTGTAATTTCCATGTTCTGAAATGATAAGACATTGAACTCCATGAAAATTCCTCACTACTAGACTCATTTTCCCATACAGATGACATATTCCCATCAACATAATGTATTCTTCAAGTTTTTTTATTTCCATGTTTGTGACTTATTGGAAGCTGAATCCTATTTCCACTATATTCCATACCATGTTATTATTTATAAAAGTCTATATTCCCCTTATTAGATGTCTTAATAATGTCACAAAATATAGCATTATTAATCATATATCACGAAAGCTGATTTAGAATTATCACAATATTATTCCCTTAAGTGATAATCCAATTTGAATTCTCATCATAAATGTTAATACATTACCCTATGGTTCCTTCCATTCACCTAAACCACAATACACTATGTGAACAAAACATAATATATAAGAAAAACTCAAAATCAGGAAAAATTATATAAATTATTTATAAATCATTACACAAACATTTTAATCAACAAAAACAAATATTTATCCTAGGTTATTTATTTTAATATTCAATTTACATAATTATTTATTTTTTTTGAATATTTTGTGAATTTCCAAATCACATCTCTCATGAGTGTTAAACCAGACTTGTAGAAAGGCCCATTTTCATTTACTAGATTACCCCATGTATGGAATAAGACTTATTTTCATAGTTATTTCCCATAGGTACATTTTTTCCAGATAAAAATCAACTTTTAAAATCCTTACATGGATCAATATCCTGGAAACAATCACTCTATCTACTACCAAATTTACATGAATTTTTTTAAAAACATTCCCTTATCCATACGATTATCTTGAGACATGTCCTTTGGGTTCTCACCAAGGTTTTCTCATCTTATGTTAAACAGGATAACCAAACCTTCACCATGATACCAATAATGATGAACCTATCATAACATACATAGATATTAGATATCATTTTCAGAATAAATAAAACATTATACAAATGGATGCCCAAAGACTGTATTAGTTTAGTTCCCTTGGAAACATGGAAACATCAAGATTTGTACATGAGTGTGCTAAAATATCTCTCACATGGTTCTCCATGACTATCAGCCATCTTAGACACATAATACAAAATACATATCTTCATATCCTAGGGATAGATAAATAAAAAGTGTTGATATTAGATGCTCAGTAAGGATAAACAAGAGAGACATGTAAGCATAAACATTAGCATATGGGTATGATAAGTGATCATAAAATTAAAAGATCATACTGTATATATTACATATCATTGAAAAAGATCATGGAATTAATATTGGAAGTACATAATACCTGAATCATATGTAATTAAATAACATAATCTATAAAACAATAAATTACAAATAAAAATGGAATTGTGGAAAACACAGAGAAAAATAGTATGTTTTCTATAGTAGTAAAGGAATTACTAACAAGACCATATTAGTAGTATCAGTCCACTCTCATTACCATCTTGGTAGTAATGGTTCACTCCAATGGATATCTTAGTAGCATGAGTTCACTCCTCATACCATCTTAGTAGTCATGGTTTACTATCATGGCCATCTTAGTGGACAAGGATCAATCCCAAAACCATATAAAGCTATCTCCTGAGATATAAATCCATACCCAATGCACTGGTGGGAGATATTGGCCAAACCGATCTTATAATTAATTCATACCTACATGTGCCACAATATCAGTATAAATATTTTCATAACCCATATAATTAAATGGGTATTGTAAACATTTAATCATACCATAACCTATGGTAAAAGATATAGGTTCCATTATGTTTTCGTCAAAATAATAACCCATGACAATTAGTGGGTTTCCAAGGAATATAAACCATGAAAAAGAATCATTTTTCATAAACATCATTCTATAAAAACCTGATCCATTTATATAAATAATATTAATGAAAACATAATATTATTTTCTTAGAAGGAATGATTTAAAAAAATATTTCATCTTTGAAGGGGAAAAAAATTGCATACCTTTTAAAAACATTTATTGAGGAAAATATCCATTCTTGATAATAAACTTATTTTAAAATTTAAAAGACGTTTGAAACTATTTTCATGAAAATGAACTTAAAAAATTATCAATAATTATTGAAAACAATGGTGAAAACCATTTTTCATAAAAAAAATATAAAAAAGGATGAATGTTTTTTTGAAAATCATTTATTTTAAAATAATTTGAATAATTGTAAATAAATTTCTGAACCATTTTAAAAAACATTTCAATGAAATTACACTTAAAATTATTAAAAAATCATGAAAAAAATTTGAAACCCATTTCATTGAAAATAAATTAAAAAATAAATAAATTGTGAAAACTTTATAAAAGAAATTTATTTTAAAAATAAATTGAATTTATTTTAATAAATCTTCAAAATATTCCGAGAACCATTTTGTTGAAAATAATTTGAAATATAATAATGATTTCATAAATACTATTTGAAAAAAAAATAATTAAAAATATGTAGAAAACTTATAAAAAAAGGATGAAAAAATTTTAAAATCCCATTAATTGAAAATTAATTTTAATTTTTTTTAAAAAAATTAATCTTTTCAACATGAAAAGGAATCTTCAACAAAATGAAAGCAGGTAAACCCATACATGTCGTATAAGGTAAAAAGAGAATTCTTTTTACACAATAAAAGGGATAGACGAATTACATGATTGGAAATTGACAATAATACTTCTTTTATGAAGTTTTAAACTGTGGAAAGGATGGAAATTATAATTAACTATTTTCGGATAATAGTATAATATTCATGGAATCCTTCTTAGAAATTTTTTTTAATAGAACATGGATTTCTGAATGAAATTATGGTAATATCGAGAATTCATAAAAACACTTTCGTAACTATATTATTTATAAAAGAATTGAAAAATTGTATCCATTAATAAAAATATAATTAAAAAAATATTAAGATAAAATTCATTAGTGTTCTTATGATATTGAACAAAATATATCATCAGAGGAATCATAAACATAAACAATTTTTATAATTGATGATATTTTTTCAATAAACTCTTACCACATGGTTTCCTTGAACTATACTCCACATGTAATGAAATTAAATGAAGCATTAAATATCATCAAAATAATAATATTAGTGATATAAAAATAAAAAGGACGTATATACACCTCATGGAAAAATAAAGGTGCATAACATGGTATGTGTCTCAATGAATGAAAATTGAGACAAAATTACTTAACAATGTGGAAATATTGGAAAACTAAAACCCATGAAATAAATTTCATAAAATGGATATTTAAATAACCCTTAATATAGTAACAAAAATCATATAATACTTTAATGGGATGTATAAACACCAGAAAAAATGAATGGGTGATGAATAAATCATGTATCTCATGGACATAAAAACTGGGATGCAATTATCTTACCTTGTGTCTTGACAATGTTCATACTGATATGGAATAAATTTATAATAAATAAATTTTTATTAAAAATAATTTAAATAACACTATTCTAATATATATTTAAATAAGTGTTTTTATTATGTCATTATGTCACACCCTGACCAATGCATTATTTTAACTTAATTATTTTGGGTCTCGTTTTTGAATTTTGTGTTTTGAACCGGTTTTAAATTAAAAGAGAATCTCGTTTTTATACGAACGCGCGAGCGTATGCGCGCCCTGCACAGCCCCTAAATTTTGTTAAGGGATTGTTTGTTATTGAATGTGTTTTTTTTGAGACACGCAACCATGCGCGCGACCCCGCGCGTGAGACCGTGCACGGTGTCCGCCCTCAGGTGATAATTTTATTATTATTATTTTGGTTAATATTTTAATTAGGGATTTGTTTATTCTTTCAGATTTTATTTATTTATTTTATTTCATTTTATTCACTCTATTTATTTATTTTTATTTCATTTTATTTATTTATTTCATTTCATTTTATTCATTTTATTTATTTATTTGTATTTCTATTTCATTTTATTTATTTATTTTTATTTCCATTTAATTTTACTTATTTATTTTTATTCCTTTTTTTCTTTTATTTTTTTCCCTCCTTTTCTTTCCTCCCTCACCCTCTCTCGCTCGGAACCCCCTCCCCTTTCCCCCCCGTCGCGCTACCCCTCCTTCCCCCGCGCCGAACCCTACGCCGCACCCCCTCCTCCCCGCCGGGTCGCCGCGCCACCCGCCCTCTCCGGCCGCCGCCCTCTCGCCGTGCTCCACCCTCTCCGGCCGCCACCCACGCCGGCCTCCCTCCAGCCGTTCTCCCGTACCACGACGCGAACCCCCTCTCCTCCTGAACCGCCGGCCGTTCATTAGAACAGTTCCACCGGCCCTCCTCCGGCGACCGAGACCTTCCGCGGCTGTCCCGCTCTCCTTCGGCGCATGCACCCCCCCGGGTAAGCTCTCTCTTCACTTCTCTTAGTGGTTTTTGTCTTCCAGTGGGTATTGGGTCCGATCTTGGGGTTTATCATTTTGTTTTTGGGTTCAATCCCTTGTTTTAGGGTTCAATTTGATCTCTGTGCGGTGCGACTATAGTGCGATTTGAGTTTCGCACCAATTTGCGAGAAATTCGACACCGAAGGTTAGAGTTTCCATGTATTATTGTTGTTTGATGAATTAATTCTCCTATTTGGTTAATGTGGAATACTCTTTTATTTGTTTTCTTGGTGTGAATATATTTTTACTTGACATTTGATAGGATTTCAATATGTTTAGTAGCATGTTTATTTGATAAGCAAGTTTTGATTTTGTGAAAACCCATGTTGGGCCTTTTGCTGTGTTTCATAAACTTTGTTGTTGGTTTATTATGTCACGCAAGGGTTACAAATTCTGTTTCATTATATTATTGGTGTGTGTTTGGCCTTATAAGATGTTTTCATTTGGCGTTCGCGTTCAAAGATCAGTAATACTGTTTGGAGTTGATTCGTAATTTTTTTTGGGGTTTATCAAATCTTTTAATTGTATTTTTGTTTATAATTGAGGTTCGACTTCAGATGATTTGAAATGGGGTTTTCACTTCTAATTGAAATGGGGGGTTTCTTTGCAAAATGCAACTTGGTTTTGAAATGAAGTTTTATCCATTCTTTATGTTTGATAAAAATTTCAATAAAAATTTTATTTTTGAAATACACTTGATGATTTAACTTTAGGAAAAATGATTTTTAGCATGTGCTGTCTTTGTGTTTGATTGGTTTCTCTAGTTTAAAAAGTGCTTTTGGTTTTATAAAATGGTTATGGGGTTTTCTTGGATTTATGTTGGTACGTTTGAATATACTTCTGCCTTCCTTTGGAACTATGTATAAAAAAAATTCAGATTTGTTTATAAATGGATTTTCAAATGTTTAAGAAATGAGTGAAGGTCCAACTGGTAGTTGTGATGTGATATTGATTTCCCTTGTTGAGCTCTATTGTTGCAGATGAAGATTATGGTTTATGCGATTAATTCTTGTATTATATTAAATGGGTGTGTCGTTAGCGCAAACCCATTTATGTTATTTTGAAACGTTATGTAGATTTTTCAGTGTTTAATTATTTTATTAAATTATTTATGTAGTGCGCTGGTCCTTGCTTCGATGGTTTTGGGCTGCTGGTTTTGAGAATCCTACATGTACATGCATAGGGTAAGGCATGTACATATATATGCCATATTTGCACATATTCCCGTATGGTGCGGGGAATATGTGCAATGCATCTTGGGGTGTATATATATATATATGTATAAATTCATGTGCATGTGTGTGATAAGTGTCGGTTCGAGTGGCCATCGACAAATAACGACATGTTTGAGGTAGGTCCTCTATGCCTATGCCTTTAATTTGAGATTCATAATTGCTTGATTGTTTTAAAAACATGTTTTACATTTACGCTATATTCACATGCTATGGAATCAGGTTACAGTTGCTAGAAATGATTACGCCTTTGATTTGGAAATTTAAATATATTTTTTTTATGCTATCGGTCTTAAGTGACCTTTTATTGAAAAATTGATTTCTTAAGTGGTTCTGAATTAGTAGTGTGTATTTCCAAAGGTGTTTGGCCTTTTGGCTGATTGATTTTAAAAAGTGTTTCCTTTATGTAATTAAGCATGTTTGGCACTTTAAGATTTGGTTTGCGAAAATAGAAAACCCCTTTTTAGTCATTCCCCCTAAATTTGAAAATAAAATGTGATGCAAGTGTTTATGAGCAGTTTGTGATATATGTACCTAGTGTAAAGGCTTGTGCGTGAATGTTGGATGTAAAGAGAGGGGAATGCACTTAAGTAGGGAGTGAGGTGGTGAAAGGTGGAATGAATTTTAGATAAAGAAAGTGTAATGTACTTGTTTGATTGTTTGATAAAGAAAACTCACCACCATTTGAAATAGAGCACAATGGGAAAACCCGGGTATCTAGGTGGGTGACCAGGACTAGTACGCTAGATGACACGGCAGAGGTTCGTCCCGGTTTGTCTAGCAGGATTGACGCAACAACGCTAACTAAACATATGAATTTCTGATGATCGTGGTCTCCTAAGCCACGTTTTCTGAGGGTCATGGCCTTCTAAGCCACGTTTTCGGAGGGTCGTGGTCTTCTATTCCACGTTTCACCGAGGTACGAGGTCTCTAGGTTCCCACTTGTTCTAGCTACCTATAGGGATTACCCATAGTGCTCATTTGTGACATGCTGCTTGTGATGTAACTTTCTTTTCAGTGGTTTCATACCTGATGTCTTGTTTGTAAAAATCACATTTTATTCCAAACTGGTTTCTTTTCATTTTGAAATGTTAATGCATGCTTGGAACCTATTTTGAAAATGTAGTAAGAGTGAAATGATTTATTTGAAAATGCAAACTCATTACTTGATTTTGAAAGAAGGGAAACCATTATTTTATTATATCTTATTTTCAAACTGGCTTTTTGTTGGATTTCTTATTAAAGGCGGAGGCATAGGACGTGATTATATTTTTGGCTTTCCTACTGAGCATCTCGGTGCTCACGCCTATATTTTTTTTTTCAGTTGTAGGTTTTAGTCTTGGATCACTTTTGGAAGCGAGTGTGGTTGACGTACTGTGGTGATCCACGGGTTCACCTGAGATATGTCACGTTGTTTTGCTTGTTTCACTTTCCATTTCCCCCTTGTTCAAATTATTATTATTATTTTTATTTATCTTCTTGTTCAGTTTATGTTTATTTATCTTTGTTATGGGCCAAACCATTCCCAACTGGTTTGTTTTGATGCCCGGCACTAGTTGCCAGCCCGTGGGGATCGGGAACGCCCTTCGGGCCATGTCGCAGACCGGGTCGGATGATAACCCGGCCTGGTTCGTGACAAAATTGTATCAGAGGTGCCCTTGTTATTTGGGGTGTCAAGTAGCTTGGTGATTAGGTGTGTTGGGACTCGAGAGGTAGGTGCGGGAAGGATGTCATGAACCCTTGCCCGTCCCGAGACTCGAGTTGCCAGGGGTAGTTCGGGATTTGAATTTTTCTTCTTTGGATTGGTAGGTGTGGGTGAGGGACGACCAAGGAAGTGAGTCAGTGTTACGCAGCGGACTTTCATGGAGTAGCGACCCATGTATAGCCCGAGTGCACGGTTCAAGATACTTCCTGTGGTGGATGCCCGCTCGGAGCATGGTCTGCTAAGCCATGTTACCGGGTTGGCATAGCCACTAGTCCCTTATTTTTGAAAGTTTAATGTGATTTATGTTTGACCTTCATTTTGGTTGATGTGAGTAGATCTTGAAAATGAAAATGGGTTTGTGTGAAGGTGGTTTAAAAATGGGAATGTGGTGTTAGAGTGGAAAAGTGGTTTTGAAATGGAAATTGTTTTCATTTAACAAATGTGTGGTTTCAAAAGGGAAAAAATGAGAGGTGTTTGGAAGTTGTTTTGAAATCTCAGTAACACTTTTTGGAATGTGAATTGGAAATGTTTTAGGAAATTGGAAATGTATTGCCTTGATGATAAGCTACTTTTTCAAATTGGTTGGGAATTTGTGATGTGTGCTTAATGGAATGTTTTGGAAATGATAAGTGTCTTGAATTGACCCTTGGTATTCCTATGAGTGATCACATACATTGAGGTGCGCATGTGGAAAGTGGAGGAATTGGTGATGTGAGTGGATGGGTTCTTGAGCTAGCACATGGATATGTATGTGTGAGACTTCATGGGATATCAATGGTGGATATCTAAGTTGTTTTGTTTGCTGAAAAGTGGTTTTCAAAAGTGTTTTTTCAAACATTTAGAAAGGTGAGTGAGAAATTGTTTAGCCTTCTCTTTTCGGGTTGGGTATTCTATTTCGTGAGTTCTCGGTTTTGACATATTGAATAGTGGTTGGAATAGTGCTTTGAGTTTGTGCTTTCGTTTGTGATTGAGGTGTGGAATTTTGATTTATGATGAGTTTTGATTTGGATTCATGCCACTTGTATTGAGTATGCTGCCCAGAAAAGACCCAAGAATTTCTAGTGAGTCTCTTCTAGTTGTTGGTTCTACCCAGACTCTTAGCGGGGTGGTGGAATTGAATCCTTTTCTGTTGTTGTTCGTATTCCGTGGTGATCATGATCTATCAAAGTTAGCAGACTGGCTTGGTGAAATCGTTGGTGTTTTCAGGTTATTGGAAACTCCCAAAGCTAAGAGAGTCTGTGTTGGTTCAGGTCTATATGAAGGTGAAACTTGGGATTGGTGGAGGAGATAATCCTAGCGTCGTTGCATGACGGTATTTCTTGGAAGGTGGTTGGGACCACTCTCGTTTGATGGTTTATATTTGTGGAAGTGAAGGTAAGTGAAGCGGCAAGGCTCGTGAGTGTCTAGCAAGGCCAACAAATAGTGAAGGACTACGTTGGGCGTCTCAAGATGTTGGTTTCCTTTTCACCAAAGATAACGTCGCCGAATCAGTTAAAGTTTCTCTTGTGTGGGTTCTTCGTCTATTGTTCAAGGACCGGTCCCCTTTGGTGTTTGGGATGGTTCCCCATTCTGTGAGAGCGAGCCGGAGGAACCCATCTCAGACAAGTTTTCTCGAAAATTCCATCTTCTATTAGTCAGACCACTCTCTTGTTCGCCTCTTTTGTGGCCGGTTTGGGTACTTTAAGCTGCCTTGCCATCATCCTCCGAACGCCTGCCGTTAGTGTGGCCATTTGCGGAAACATAGAGAAGTTCCGCTAGCGGCCTTATCAGGAGGAGTCTCGACAGGAGATTGTCAGCTCCTGACTGCGGGGCAGTAGATGCTTCAAGACATCAGAGCTCCAGCCTCAGGTCTCGGAGTGAAGCCTTTCACGCAGTCAGGAATCGTTGGGTGTGGGTCACATTGTTCTAACTTTTGTCTCTAGTGCTAAAATAGGGACGGTTTAAATTTCTCGGTTCAAGCTTCCTCGTCTTTGAAGGTTCTATTTTTCTGTAAGAGGCTCAAAGGTCTCTTTTTCTCGTTGTGGTCTTTGTTCTTTGAATACCCCACTGTGGTTGTAAAAAGGCATGGTGATCTTGTTTTCTTGTAATTCCTGTAGCTGCGCCTCCTCAAGTGTGACCCATTTTGTTTTAATGCATGCTTGTTTTGGAGATGCCCATCTCTTGTAGAAATGATGAGTCATGGTTAGGTTCGTTATTTGGTAGAATTATTCTTTGGGTTTCTCTTTTCACAGTGGTCTCTAGTTTGGGTCAGAAGATCTCATGTCGGTTTATATTGGTTGGTTAAAGCTAGTCGGTTCTTAGATGGTGGGGAGACTCACCATGAATCTTGTCGTGCCTTTTTCGAGGTTTGGTCTGTGTGGAGGTTCCCTCTTGGATCAAGTTAGAAGTTCCAGAGTTGGGTCATGCTAAGAACCTCAATGCCGGTTGTGCTAGTCGGGTTCTTGTGGTGGGGAGAACCCTCCTCTTTTCCTGATGGTCCTTCTCTTCTCAGTTTCCCTTAGAGATGGTCGGGTGTGACTAATGGAGTGAAAAGTCATACCAAGTTCGTGATTTTGTTGGCCTCGTTCAGTTTCGAACTCAACTTTGTTTCCTCGTTTGGCTTGGTGACTTTCTGGGGGCAGAATGTTTTTGTGGTGGGGAGAATTATCACACCCTGACCAATGCATTATTTTAACTTAATTATTTTGGGTCTCGTTTTTGAATTTTGTGTTTTGAACCGGTTTTAAATTAAAAGAGAATCTCGTTTTTATACGAACGCGCGAGCGTATGCTCGCCCTGCACAGTCCCTAAATTTTGTTAAGGGATTGTTTGTTATTGAATGTGTTGTTTTTGAGACACGCAACCATGCGCGCGACCCCGCGCGTGAGACCGTGCGCGGTGTCCGCCCTCAGGTGATAATTTTATTATTATTATTTTGGTTAATATTTTAATTAGGGATTTGTTTATTCTTTCAGATTTTATTTATTTATTTTATTTCATTTTATTCACTCTATTTATTTATTTTTATTTCATTTTATTTATTTATTTCATTTCATTTTATTCATTTTATTTATTTATTTTTATTTCTATTTCATTTTATTTATTTATTTTTATTTCCATTTCATTTTAATTATTTATTTTTATTCCTTTTTTTCTTTTCTTTTTTTTTTCTTTTTCCCTCCTTTTCTTTCCTCCCTCACCCTCTCTCGCTCGGAACCCCCTCCCCTTTCCCCCCCGTCGCGCTACCCCTCCTTCCCCCGGGCCGAACCCTACGCCGCACCCCCTTCTCCCCGCCGGGTCGCCGCGCCACCCGCCCGCTCCGGCCGCCGCCCTCTCGCCGCGCTCCTCCCTCTCCAGCCGCCGCCCACGCCGGCCTCCCTCCGGCCGTTCTCTTGTACCACGACGCGAACCCCCTCTCCTCCTGAACCACCGGCCGTTCATTGGAACAGTTCCACCGGCCCTCCTCCGGCGACCGAGACCTTTCGCGGCCGTCCCGCTCTCCTTCGGCGCATGAACCCCCCCGGGTAAGCTCTTTCTTCACTTGTCTTAGAGTTTTTTGTCTTCCAGCGGGTATTGGGTCCGATCTTGGGGTTTATCATTTTGTTTTTGGGTTCAATCCCTTGTTTTAGGGTTCAATTTGATCTCTGTGCGGTGCGACTATAGTTCGATTTGAGTTTCGCACCAATTTGCGAGAAATTCGACACCGAAGGTTAGAGTTTCCATGTATTATTGTTGTTTGATGAATTAATTCTCTTATTTGGTTAATGTGGAATACTCTTTTATTTGTTTTCTTGGTGCGAATATATTTTTACTTGACATTTGATAGGATTTCAATATGTTTAGTAGCATGTTTATTTGATAAGCATGTATTGATTTTGTGAAAACCCATGTTGGGCCTTTTGCTGTGTTTCATAAACTTTGTTGTTGGTTTATTATGTCGCGCAAGGGTTACAAATTCTGTTTCATCATATTATTGGTGTGTGTTTGGCCTTATAAGATGTTTTCTTTTGGCGTTCGCGTTCAAAGATCAGTAATACTGTTTGGAGTTTATTCGTAATTTTTTTTTGGGGTTTATCAAATCTTTTAATGGTATTTTTGTTTATAATTGAGGTTCGACTTCAGATGATATGAAATGGGGTTTTCACTTCTAATTGAAATGGGGGGTTTCTTTGCAAAATGCAACTTGGTTTTGAAATGAAGTTTTATCCATTCTTTATGTTTGATAAAAATGTCAATAAAAATTTTATTTTTGAAATACACTTGATGATTGAACTTTAGGAAAAATGATTTTTAGCATGTGTTGTCTTTGTGTTTGATTGTTTTCTCTAGTTTAAAAAGGGCTTTTGGTTTTATAAAATGGTTATGGGGTTTTCTTGGATTTATGTTGGTACGTTTGAATATACTTCTGCCTTCCTTTGGAACTATGTATAAAAAAAATCAGATTTGTTTATAAATGGATTTTCAAATGTTTAAGAAATGAGTGAAGGTCCAACTGGTAGTTGTGATGTGATATTGATTTCCCTTGTTGAGCTCTATTGTTGCAGATGAAGATTATGGTTTATGCGATTAATTCTTGTGTTATATTAAATGGGTGTGTCATTAGCGCAAACCCATTTATGTTATTTTGAAACGTTATGTAGATTTTTCAGTGTTTAATTATTTTATTAAATTATCTATGTAGTGCGCTGGTCCTTGCTTCGATGGTTTTGGGCTGCTGGTTTTGAGAATCCTACATGTACATGCATAGGGTAAGGCATGTACATATATATGCCCTATTTGCACATATTCCCGCATGGTGCGGGAAATATGTGCAATGCATCTTGGGGTGTATATATATATATGTATAAATGCATGTGCATGTGTGCGCTAAGTGTCGGTTCGAGTGACCATCGACAAATAATGACATGTTTGAGGTAGGTCCTCTATGCCTATGCCTTTAATTTGAGATTCATAATTGCTTTCTTGTTTTAAAAACATGTTTTAAATTTACGCTATATTCACATGCTATGGAATCAGGTTACGGTTGCTAGAAATGATTACGCCTTTGATTTGGAAATTTAAATATATTTTTTTTATGCTATCGGTCTTAAGTGACCTTTTATTGAAAAATTGATTTCTTAAGTGGTTCTGAATTAGTAGTGTGTATTTCCAAAAGTGTTTGGCCTTTTGGATGATTGATTTTAAAAAGTGTTTCCTTTATTTAATTAAGCATGTTTGGCACTTTAGGATTTGGTTTGCGAAAATAGAAAACCCCGTTTTAGTCATTCCCCCTAAATTTGAAAATAAAATGTGATGCAAGTGTTTATGAGCAGTTTGTGATATATGTGCCTAGTGTAAAGGCTTGTGCGTGAATGTGGGATGTAAAGAGAGGGGAATGCACTTAAGTTGGGAGTGCGGTGGTGAAAGGTGGAATGAATTTTTGATAAAGAAAGTGTAATGTACTTGTTTGATTGTTTGATAATGAAAACTCACCACCATTTGAAATAGAGCACAATGGGAAAACCCGGGTATCTAGGTGGGTGACCAGGACTAGTACGCTAGATGACACGGCAGAGGTTCGTCCCGGTTTGTCTAGCAGGATTGACGCAACAACAATAACTAAACATATGAATTTCTAAGGGTCGTGGTCTCCTAAGCCACGTTTTCTAAGGGTCGTGGCCTTCTAAGCCACGTTTTCTGAGGGTCGTGGTCTTCTAAGACACGTTTCACCGAGGTACGAGGTCTCTAGGATCCCACTTGTTCTAGCTACCTATAGGGATTACCCATAGTGATCATTTGTGACATGCTGCTTGTGATGTAACTTTCTTTTCAGTGGTTTCATACCTGATGTCTTGTTTGTAAAAATCACATTTTATTCCAAACTGGTTTCTTTTCATTTTGAAATGTTAATGCATGCTTGGAACCTATTTTGAAAATGCAGTAAGAGTGAAATGTTTTATTTGAAAATGCAAACTCATTACGTGATTTTGAAATAAGGGAAAACATTATTTTATTATATCTTATTTTCAAACTGGCTTTTTGTTGGATTTCTTATTAAAGGTGGAGGCATAGGACGTGGTTATATTTCTGGCTTTCCTACTGAGCATCTCGGTGCTCACGCCTATAATTTTTTTCAGTTGCAGGTTTTAGTCTTGGATCACTTTTGGAAGAGAGTGTGGTTGACATACCGTGGTGATCCACGGGTTCACCTGAGATATGTCACGTTGTTTTGATTGTTCCTCTTTCCATTTCCCCCTTGTTCAAATTATTATTATTATTTTTATTTATCTTCTTGTTCAGTTTATGTTTATTTATCTTTGTTATGGGCCAAACCGTTCCCAACTGGTTTGTTTTGATGCCCGGCACTAGTTGCCAGCCCGTGGGGATCGGGAACGCTCTTCGGGCCATGTCGCGGACCGGGTCGGATGATAACCTGGCCTGGTTCGTGACACATTATATTACCTGCTTGTTGACAATTCTTTATTAAGGTTCCAGTTCGGGTAATATTCTCCTTGTTTTTCGCATGTGTATTATTTTTTTATCATTGGTCCGTATACATATATAAAGATTTAATGAATGAAAAATTTGATATGAATATTAATTAAATTAATTATATGTTTATTTTTATAATATATGTACGTATGAAATGGAAAACATCATTCAATGAGATGGTAGGTCATATGTACGCATGAACAATGCTTCTATTTTATTGACGTATTGAAAGTATGAATGTAAATGATATATGTGTATATGTATATATGTATATAATATTGTTATATTAGTATTATTATGTCATATATATCATATAGTCTCACTAAACATACCCTTTAAACATTCCATGTAGTCTGTGAACAAATCAGTTCGCTTTATGGGGAAGTAGACCATACTTTCTCAAACAAAATTATAATATTAAAAAATGGTTATTAGAATTATATGTGTCATAAAAGGATTAAAAAAGTATAAATAAATTATAAATATAATATATAAAATATATAAATATAGTACCCATTATAATTTCTACCATAAGAGGCGGTAAAGGAGAAATCCATAATTATCTTTTTGTGAGGCGGTAGTTCACCGTACAAGTAAACCGTATATTAATTACCCATTAGATGTGTGTGTGTATAGGTGTTGGTATAACCATTATCATAAAAAAATCACAGTATAATGATGATACTCATGTTTTTATACATTTATGGAATAAGAAGAATTATGTGGTCGATAATTGAAATAATATAAAAGAACATGAGGAACAATGTTACCTCTTATTCAAGTTACTCCATTTAGTTTCCAAAAAAATAATTTATGGATTGATTTCATCCCTAGAAGAGAATTATAGGATAATCGGTGATATTTTTAGGAGATATTTTGGGATATATTTGTTTATCTAATGTTTCATTATATGTGTGAGGAAGTGGTAGGAGAGGAAGCCTTTTTATAGTGGAGGAGGAGTGACACTCTTGTAAATTTTGATAATGGAATTTCCACGCACGTTTTTCATAAAATAATGTGGATAGAATAATGTAAAAAGTATTAAAAAGTGATTATAAGGTATAATTATAGCCAGTAAATGGATTTTTTACTTGTTTCTAGGTCATTTTGGCTCTTAATTTTAAGGTCTAGTCCTTAGTTATGCTTAATTTTACCTTAATCGATGTAATTAGTTATAATTATTTTCACTAATATTTTTGGTCAAAAAATATGTTAAACATATTATAAATTATTTTGTGTTATTATAACAAATATGGAATCCATTTTTTCAAATTCAAATAACAGAAGTGGAGGAATTTAGTTTAAATTTAATCCCATAGTATAGTCGACAATGTACATTTTTAAATTAAAAACGTTCAACAATTTGATATGTTTTTATATTAAATTTCAACGTATAAATCATTGTGATGGTTTAAATGGGTGTATTTATAAAAATATAATATAATTAATCTTTTAAAAGAAATTTTTTTTTAATTTAACCTCATATACCTATTATATGAAAAGATGTTTTGATCTAAAAGTTAGTATTTTCACTATTCAATAAAAAAGAAATTTTATAGAAAAATACCAATAATTTACGCTAACATAAATATTATGTTCATATTTTCAATATGTAATTTATTTTGATATATAATTTCTATAAATTTTTTAAGAATTTTATTTAAAATGGATTCTTCATTGAAATGTGGTAAAAAATGCATTAATAAAAATATAGATTTCTAAGCATAAAACAGTATTTTTTCATAATTTATTTATATTAAATCGATTGGATGAATATACAAATTATTTTATTGAATATATCACAAATATAATAAATTAATAACACAAAATAATTTTATTTAATTTAATTTTTAAGATAAAATAGCATTATGAGTTTAAAAATAGTTTTTTTATTAAAATAATTCCTAATGTTAAATCGGTTATTATATACATTTCTAAAAAAATTGTAACCAATAAATACATTTTATATTTTCTGTAAAGAACATATTTTCTTATGATAGTTAATAATATTCATAAAGATAAACATAAAATCTAGGTTATGTATAATAATAGTAAATAATAATATTTTGAATTATAGTTTGGTAACACTCGGTCTTATGTGATCGCAAGACATTGTGGAAATTAAATCTTGAATGTAATGCGTGCTGACTTCATTACTCTATATAGAACAGGTTAAATGTTATGTTCTTTTTAGTGTATGATAATTTGGTGTTTCAAATAAAGAAATACAAATATAGTTAAGTAATTAAAAAAATAAACTATTTTCAGTGTTCTCTGAAATTAAAAATATCAAAAAGATTAAATTGTTTCATTAAAAAATATTTCAGAAACTCTCAAAGTGTTACAATGATCTTATTGACAAATTTTAGAATGAAAAATTTAATTATTTTGACTCAATCATAGGTTTTAAACACACCTTCTTTTCACCAAGAACACCTCAATAGAGTTGTATTATTGAATGAATATATCAAACTATTCATGAAATACGAAGAAACAACATTAAATGAATATAGTATTCATAATTATTTTATGGCTAAAGATGTAAATATAGTTTTCTATATCATGAATAGTGTTTAAAAATATTCTTAAAGAGAAACCTTATGAAATTTGGAATATATAGAAACTATATTGAGGCACTTCAATGTATTTAGATGCAATGTGTATATCTTAAAAACTAAGGAAAATATTTGAAAATTCAATCTTAAGATTGATGTAGGAATATGTATAGTATATTATGTTACTTATAATACCTATATAGTATATAAAAAATTTCAATTATTATTGAAAAATTAAGTCATTTTATGTTTTGAGGAATTTGATCCTTTTGGTAAAAGGAATGATTAAATAGATGAAAATGTGGAATATTTTAAGAAAATGAGGCTTGAATCACATAAGGATGATTTATAAAGTAAAATAAATGCAGTCTAATTTTATCTAGAATAACATAAAGATGGTGAACTTGAATGTTTCCTACCTAGACAATCTGAAAATGTAAAATATAATCCTTTAGAAGCTGTTATAGGAGATCATGATACTAGGGTAAGATCTCGAAGAAATGTTGAAAAAATAGATGAATTTTATGCATTCCAATCAAAATTAGAACCTAAGACTATAGAAAATCCACAAAATATTAGATTTAGTCAATGGATATAAAATAAGAACACAATCAATAGACCATAAATACTGTTCAGGAGTTAGTTAAGATATTGTACAATTATCTTGTAATTTGAACCAATTGTATATTTATAATTAAACAACATTATCCTGGGACAATTACTACAAATAAAGAATGATTTGTAGAAAAATGATACAACTAAGAAGAATTAATATAATATGATGAAATCATTTCACTTATTTCTAGATTAGAACAAATTTTTATCCTTATACCTTATGCATCTAGTATTATTTTAAAATTATATTATATGGATGTGATATGAGATTATTTAAATGAATATTTAATGGGAGGAGTTTATGCTGAACAACAAACATGTTTTGAATACCCACATATACCAAGTTCAGTTTTCAAAATTATTGAAGCTATATATGTACTTAAGAAAGCACCTAGGGTTTGGTATGAAATATTATGATCTTTTATATTGTAAAATGGATTCTCTCTAGGGTATTGAGATCCAAAATTTTTTATTAAAATTGATTATTCTCATATATTATTAATAATAAGAAGTGTAGATGATATTATTTTCGGATCAGCAAATAAAAATCATTTTAATTATTTTTCAAAACATATAAAAAATTAATTTTAAAGGAGTTTTATTGGTGAATTATATATCAATCTAGGAATTAAAATTTATCAAAAATATTATTGAAATGTTTTAAATCAATGAAAATAAATAATTTATTTATTAAAAAAATAACAATAAAATAGAAAGACTTATACAACTCCCATGAGTAATAATGTAATCCCTTATTCGGATAAATCTAAAAAACTATATGAAAATAAGCTATACAGAGGTGTGTTTGGTAGTTTATTATTTCCTACTACTAATAGGTAAGGAATAATGTTTTCTATATTTTATGTGCTAGATTTAAGTCAAGAAAAAAGAATCCAATATAACTACTATTAAAATAATTTTTAAATATTTAAAAGGAACAATTATTAAATATCTATTTTACCCAAAAATATTAGATTTTAATTTAAGTTTATATTCCGATTCTGGTTTTGGAGGATATAGATTCGTTTGGAAAAGAACGTTATGAACTTGAAACTTTTTAGAAAAATATTTAATTTCATGATCAAATAAGAAGAAATATTCAGATTCTTAGTCTTGATCTTATGTAAAATAAATATTTTTATGCATTTTATGGGAACATGTGTTGGGGAGGAAAGACACCTTACTATAATTCAAACATAATTAAAATATTCTACCAATTTTATTTGATAATACAAGTGAAATTAAAATACCAAAAAATCCTATAATCAGTCATGATGTAAGAACATTTATATAAGACATCATTTTCAAGGATATCTTGTTTAATGTAAGTCTATATCATTTGGATTTTAAAAGACTGAACATTTACATGCTGATTTTTTTACAAATCCACGTCTTATTGCATGTTTGATTTTATTAAGGGGAGTTATGAATATTTATTTTCAAATAAATTTTTATTTACTTGTTATGTTAATTTCATTATGTATAGTTTTTTATTTATTTATATTTTTTAAATTAAATCATCAATTTGTTTCATTTTTTAAAAATAAAAGCTTTTAAAAATAAAAACAAATAATTATTTTGACAAGTAACGTAGTATTAGGGACTCTAACCACATCACCAAAAACAGTCATAAACCCATTTCTCTATCTTTCTTTTCCTTATCCATATATTTATAAACCATTTACCATCAATAACTCTCAAATTCCTTTTGAGACACTAGATTCTGAAATTTCAACCTTCATAATTTCTTAAATTTTCATGAAAAAATGAACCAATGAAGGTGAACAAAGACACCCAAGATTGATAGTGAGTTATGATAAGAAAAAATCCATCAAGGAAATTCTATTTATTTTGAATGTATTTATCAATTGTTTTTGAGGATATATTTGGAATGATTCCACATAATAATATTGGTAAAATTATGGAAGATTATATGAAGGAATTTTTTTCTAAAGTTTTTGGAGAGGAAATGTCCTTATTTGAATCATGGTTATTCCATACATGAATATACAATTTTCAGTGTTACAAAAAATCCAAACAATTCTGGCTGGCTCTTCCACATGTTTTTTATTTTTTAACTATCATCAAACATGTATTGTATTAAAGGATGAACGTATGGGATGGGTGGCGATGCCATGCCCACAAAAGAGACTGAAAATCATCTTATGTACAAGTAAATGAGGGTATTTCTATATAAATAATTATGATTTGAGGTGTGATTCATTTTTTTGCTGGTCAAATATTTCTCTATTTTCATTTTCATGATGTTTTGATTCCATTATCAAAATATCATCCTTTTGTTGATAGGTTTATTAATGATCTCTTTGACATCATTTTTTAAGGAAAGCATATTCCGTAATGATTCTTCTAGATGTTACTTATAATATAATGTGACAAATGTTTCTCAACGTATATTCAAGAGTTAGTATTAGGAGATCTGGTATCTTTGGAATTTTGATTGTTCTATGTTTCTTATTCCATTTTACTTAACTGCATCCTAATTGTTTTCTTAGTACATGCGAATACATCAACAATAATTGGAAATTAATATAGGTATTTTATCATAAAATCATGGAGTTAACCTCCCATTCCATGTTGTTTTTATTAATTAAATCTATTTTTTATGGATTTCTAATTTGATGATTTGATGTTGTCTCCTGAAGTTCAAGAAGCAGTTCCTTTATATAGATTTATTTGGCCTTGTATCTTTCTTATTTATTTTCTCAGTGCTTTCTAATATATTAAAAATATCTAGAAATGTGTTTCATAAAAAAATTATACTGGTTTCCATTATTATTTTTTAAATACTACATCATCACCCAATTTTAGAGCATAATACCAGTCTCCAAAGGTCCATAATAGTCATCTACAAACTATTTCAACTTTCATGTGAATACTATAGCCCATGTTTTTTAATAGTGATAAATGCACAGGTGTATAATAGTCAGAGATCCTTCCATTCTCTCTGAACATGGGAATACTAGATGTGGTAAGTCATGTGCTGAAATATACTAAATTACTGACTTCATGGAAGTCTCATTTTTTGGTAATTTATACTTAAGTCCTAGGGATATGATCATTCACAATGAATTATATAGTCGATTAAAGTTTTGGAACATGATGAATTTTCATAACTATTGTTTCATATAAACATGTTTCATGATTGTAGAAATTGATTTGTGTTTAGGCATTCAAACCTCCAACCAATTTTTTTGTGGTCCTTGCATGTAGTATTTTTAAGGGATACGTGTGTGTTCGCATGAACATAAACACATATATATTTCTTATATGTTGATTCAATTCTACCATATTACTTCTAATTTCATTTGATTTGTTTTCATTATTGATTTAAAGAATAAAATAGGCTTAATAAGAAGAATAAATATGCACCCGATGAACTCTAAAGGTTCCCTTATGCTCGAAGGTGACATTATGGAATGTTTATTTCTTCTTTTGTACCGTAATACTACATGTCTGCAAAGAGTTCATACTAGAAATAATATTTACATAAGTCAAGTTGATGTTCACGAAGAACTAAAATGAACACTCAATAGAAACAAGATGTGGTGGTTCCAAATCTGAAGACCACTCCTACTAATGGACTGAGGTTGACCTGCAGGAACAGTCCAGCTGTGGACAGTTTTAATACAACACCTGTTTGGGGTTTTACACAAAACATTTCTATTCCTTTTATTTTATTTTCTTTTATTTAGTTATTTTACTATTTAATAACATTTTTTTGTGTATTCTGGGTAGGAAAGAAGTTGGGCATCACCTCACGCACATGTTTAAGATCGAATCATACTGTTGTTGGAAGCATAAACAGACATCTAGGTCGGTTTTTTCTACATTTTTTGATGTTTTCCACATTAATATTTAATTATTATTTGATACATTTACCATTTAATATCAAGGTTTCTCTAAATGGAATTTTTTTTGTAGGCTTTAGGTCTCTACTATCGATGATGTGATATACTCCACTCTATAATGGACATTTGTGTGACTATTAAGGTAAATATATCCTTGATTGGTGAAATCCACTACTATCTAAAGTGTAAAATTATTATTTATTTTCTCAGTCCATGTTAATACATTATGATGATCTAGAAGTGTGTTTGATGGTATAGTTTAGTTTTGACCAATTGTGTTTGGGTTCCCTTTCTCCATAATTTATGGGATTATAGTTTTGGACAAGAATACTGCTCATGTTTATATCCATATAGCTCATACCTGATATTTTTTATAATATATGTTACTGATTCCTACACCAACCAAGCATATAGTTCATGATCATATGTTAATTAGTTTTCAATGTGTTTTTGAACATATAATAGAGCCTAAATTTCCCTAATTACGTCACATTGTCAATTGTATTTTTTTATTCTTACATATAGGACCTAAATCAGTATGTATGTTCCTATTCTATTTTTTATACAGTGTAGGATAAGGTGAACAATATTCATTTCAGTTGGAAATGATTTGGGGGAAAAAGTATTGGATATCATACTCTCTCTGAAGATTTATGACTTCTATGAAGATGGTTGTCTTTGTATTAAGGTTGTGGTATAATATACATACATGTGTTAGTTCAAAGGGTTTTATATTTGAGTTGATGAAAATTTAATGTGAAGTAAGGTTTTTTAAATGGAAAATTCTAGATAATAATCCAATGAGTACTAATGATATTATTTATAAATTTGACACACTTATGAACTCTATCAAATTTAAATCCAACAGTTGCACAATTAGTATTGGATTCAATATATTACTGAACAATGTTAAGAGTTGGTTTAGTTAAATGGTGTATATGTGCATATTTAAAAAATGTTAAGGATCATCCCATTATAATTTGATAGTCTTTTGGTGATTCACATGGCCTACAAACTATAATTTCACTCATATTTAAATGAAATACAACTTCAATTGAATTCTTGTGGAGGATGGGAAATTGGAGAAACAAAAAGTGAATGGTAATAAACATATGGTAGTTTATTTATAATTTGGTATTTAATCACCCCTACATAACAATTTCATGTATGATAAATTATATTAACCCCTGTTTATTTTCTTACATATCATAAATGCAGTACTCCAGATTATTTCAATCTTGATGAACATAATCTTTCATCATTTGGTTCGTGTATAATCTGATGAAGAAGAGGCAGAATGTTATGGAACTTCTCCACCATGCTCATAACTATTTCATCCTTGATGTTGTTCAGATCTTCTGCAAAGGTCAATATTCTCAATATCACTTCTAGGATGTTTCGGGTGCAAAGAAGGTATTCCTTTTTTTCTGAATTTGTTATGCTACCATTAATTATAGTGTACTATCTAGGAGGATATAGTGAATTCTGAAATGTTGACTCTGATGTATCTTCCATAGAAATGGATTTACAATCTTGATGTGGTGTAGGAATTCACCTTTCCTTCAAACCAACATAATTTTCACGGAATAGGTAAATAAGAAATGTCTTGTGACTCCCCCACACCCTGATCTCTGCCCAAAATATCCAACTAATTTGGCCATCAACTATATGATTTTCAATCATATTCAACTTCTCCTCCAAGTTCATGTGAAAATTAAATGAATGTTAAATCCACTATATAGTTTCTCTTTCATATTCTTATCAATTATTTATCATTCAGATGGTTTTCATTTGAATTTATGTAACTATTTTCAACGATTTTCATTCACCCTTATTTTATTCATGTTGTATCACATGGTTTCCGATCAAATATAAATAATTTATAATCAAAAATGAAATCTTGCATGTTTATTTCACAATTTATTATTTAGGATACCATGGTTGATGTATTAGTATTTATTATAGGGGAAGATGGTACTGATGCAGCAGTCCAGTAGCTAACTGAAGTAACTCAAATCAGTGGATGAAATTCTATAGGTGATTTTTTCATATATTTTAAAAAATTCTAGAAATATTGTGACATTTCAACTCCTACTATTTAATATCTTACATTGATCTTATTATAGTTTCAACTCCCCAGATGTTGTGATAATTATTTTGGATATGTATTAGTAATGGAAGGAAAATTATTCATATTTTTTGGAATATATGATGCTATGGAGGGGAACTTTTATTGTTATATTCCATTTCTACTAAACCATGTTGTACAGATATTGTCCAAAATAGCTTTAGCAATAGTTTCATAAATCTGAGATGTACTACATAAACCAGATATGTATTTGAATTATTACTAAATGATTTATTTCATGAATGATGTTGGATTTTTTCATCTAGATTCATGTTTTTTAATTATTTTGTTACTAATGGAAATTTTGGATAGTTGATGTCTCCATGGTTTGGGTTTCTATTTTTAGTGTTTGGTAGGAAGCAATGGTGCTGGAGATTTTTGACATTTTTTTATCTTACTATTTTGAATAAATAACATTGTATTTTGATGGATCTTTTAATATTTATTTTAACATTGTGTTCCCTGTTGGAGCATCAAAACTCACTGTTGGTTTCTATAAATGTTGAAATTTCTAGTAGATGCTGAAGAGATAAGGGCAGAGTTATAGCATCTGTAAAATACACCTTTTAATTATTCCTTTTTCATAACTCTAGGGATTACATTCTCACAGTTCATTTATAGCCTTAAAATGTAGTTTTCTCATTTTATTTGGATTCATTTAATAGTTTATTTTAATTTTATTGAATATGAGTTAATTTAAAGGCCCGTAAAAATACTCCAAGCAATTGTTTGAAGGGAGAATCTTACTTGAAGATGTCTAAGATCAAATCCCATCATCAGGTTTGTAATAGAAGAATGAAGAACCTAACAAAAACGTCATTTACAATCGATCCATGAGGATTCCCACATCATTACCAATAAAGATGCTAAAACATCCGGTCATGTTGATGAAAAAACAACTGTTCAGATCATAATAGAGGATTGTTTCAGAATGTAAAATAATCACCGTTTGGGGTGTGATGATGTCAATGGTGAAAATGATGTACAAAGTGTGTCTTATTTAGTATTATATTTATTTGAGTGTTTCTCATTGAACAGTTTAAGATTTATTTAGTTGTATGATTTATTTAAATTGAGATAGTTTCTTAGACCATTAGAACATGTATTTTTTTGGGTAGTGGATTGAGTAGTGAGTCATTTATTTGAGAGTTGAATAATTTTTAAAAAATTTGGTGAATGGATGAATTTAATACGTCATGTTGCAGAAAATATTCAACAAATTAATACATTACAAATTATGTAGCAATTTCTTACTTTTTAACAATTCACAATTAGTTCAATCATTTTCACATTTCATATATTTATGATTACAACCACTTTTTTTTATTTTATTTATCTATCACATATAATTTTAGTGAATTCATTAGTTTTATAATGATTAATGTTAAAAATTAAATCAAATATCAATCCACATAATTTAGAAATTCATATACTATTAATCTATCATTTTTCTTTGTTAACAATTTAAATGGTCTCTTCATATGATATGCACACCTATTCCATTATCATACACTCATTTATAATTAAAAATTATTCAACATTATTGTTTATTATAAACTATTATAAATACTAATTTCATATTAAAAGAAAAACGTGTAATCGAATACGTCTTCCAATAGCACGAGTGAGTACAAGATTGTTTAGAAAAAGATCATTAGGAACCTGACAGTTTTTTGAACAAATTTAATTTCATGATCTAATAAGAAACAATATTCGGTTAATTTGTCTTGAGATGAAATAGAATAACTATTTGTATGCATTTTCTGGATAAAGTGTTTTGGATGAAAGACACCTTATTGGAATTCAATCAAAATTTTAATAATATACATATTTAATTTGATAATACAAGTGTAATTAAAATATAAAAAAATCCTATAAATTAGTAATGACTTAAGAAAGTTGATATAATAGATCATTTTCAAGGATATCATTTTCTAAATAATTATATATCTTTTGAATTTTTAAATATTGAACATTAACATGCTGAGTTTTTTTACAAATCCACTTCTTATTGCATGTATTGATTTTATTAAGTGGAGTTATGAATATTTAATTTCAAATAAATGTTTATTTACATGTTTTTTTAATTTCAAAATTTATAGTTTTTATTTTAATCATATTTTTTTAAAGGAAATCATGAATTTGATTCATTTTTTACAAATCACAACATTTCAAAATAATAACCAATAATTATTATGATGGGTAAAGTATATTTAGAGACTTGAACCACATCACAATAAACAATCGTAAAAATCATTTCTCTATATTTCTTTTCCATATCCTCATATTTATAAACCCGTTACTATTAATAGTTATCATTCTCCTTTTGAAACACTGGACTCTAAACAATCAACCTTCTTATTTTCATAAATGTTCATGAAAAATTGAACTGATGAAGGTGAAACAAGAGACCCAAAATTGATAGTGAGTTCTGTAAAAAACCCATCAAGGAAATGCTGTTGATTTCGAATGTATTTATCAAAAAAATAATTTTTCATAAGAAAAACCTCACCATTAAAGGTTTGAAGATTCTTTTTAACATATATAATAAAATTTTTATTTTTCATCTAGAACTAAATCAGTTCTATATGAATTTTCATTTTAGTTTTGAGAAAAGAGAAGATATAATCACGACACAGTTTGATGATAATGAATATTTTATCTCCTCTGTTTAAACAACATTGATCATAAAATATACTCTTGTAGGACTGTTTCTTTTTTATATTCGATCAATTAAAAATAAATATAATATGTCAGAAGATTTAATGTCTTTTTTCTTTAGCTTCCTGAATATAAGACAAATAATGGTAAAGGATGTTAAGGATTACAATATGGTTCATGTGAAATACATCCAATATCCAATAAAACATTGAATTGAAGAATTAAAAATGATTATTTATATTGACATGTATATCATGTTCTTGTTCATTAGTGATATCATGCTAAAAATTCATAGGTATATTCTTCGACATCAGAGTCACTACTGTTAAGAAATAGAACACATATATTTCTATATATAGGGTCAAATTATGTCTCTTATTTTGTATAGAAATTGTAATATTCTCCATCATGATGTTCAAACTAAATTTCATCATTGAAGTACACTTATTTCGTAAACCTTGATAAAATTTAGTTTCTTCTAAATCCTATTAGAAGTAAAACTATTGCCCATTGGGGTAGATTACCAATAAGAATTAAATCCTAATGTTCTAGGGGGAGGTAAGAAATCACAAAACTGTTGGATCAGTTTCCCAATGTAATGAATAAATTATATATTCATGATAGGTAGATAATTATCAACCAAAAAATGGATACTCAGATATGATGCTACTAATGATGATGGTGTAGAGCCTAATCAAGTGAAAAATGAAGTTATCATCACATAGTCCATAGTCATAGAAGAACCTACCTATCAAAATCCTGAATTTGACATTGATAAACCTGATGTGGATTCTATAATCATGTTTGAATGATTATCAGTCACTCCCAAGGAACAAAAAGCTAAAATACAACCAATAGATAAGAAATATTCTATTGGAATAGAAAACATCAAGGAAAATTCTCAAGGAGATGGGAAGGTTTTAATTACAGTAGGTGAAACCATTGAAAGTGTGGAAAATCAAACTATCTCTATTATTTTACAATCGTTGTTTAGAAAAACATCTATATCTAGCGAGAAAATAGATATTCTTGATAATATTTCATTTTCCTATTGTAATATGAATATATTAAATTCCATAGCAACAGTGGAATAATCTCCACAAACAATACATAATGAATAAGACATATATAATTCTCCATATAAATACATATAGGTATTAGTAATCAAATATAATAGAATAATGGTGGAGAATTATAGTATTTAACAAGAGTTGGAATAAATAAGGAAATATTTTTATGTATTGGGAAATTATACTATTACTATAGTAAAATTATAATATATTATTACCCAAATAAAAAATATTTGAGAAAATTCAGTTGTCAGAAGTGGTTTTGATTCTTTTACAAGAGAAAAATTACTTCATTTTTTGAAAACTAAAAAAAAAATATTTCTCAATGTTTTATTTTGGAGATTTAAAATTGAGTTCGGGAAGTCATTTTGAATTTATAATAACTAGTTTAAGTCAATAAAGATATTCCAAATCATCACAACCAACTTCTACAGTTTTGATCATGTGATTTCAATCAATCATTTATTTGAAGTATAGCATTAAGGATATGCTTTATTCTCTTCAGTGTAATATTTCACCTCTTCATGTGTTGTTAGACTACCAGCTAGATATCATTTAGATGTTATGTTAATTTTAACCTATATTCATACTACTTCTCAATCAGTTATGTGAAAATAATTACAAGTTTATTCATACTATGTTACATTGTTTATGACTATTTATGATTCAATATGATTGAACGTTTGAATATTAGACATGACTCATGAGTGTTGAAGAGACAATTGTATGAAAAAAATTTAGGTGTTTATGAGGATAAATGAATGAATTGGTGGACGTTGTTCAGGCCATTTGAGATTCATTACAACATGAAATATCTATTAAACTGTTCCTTTATACTTTATCTAGCCCAACTTTTTAAACTATTTCTCTACCAAAAAAACTATTGTAAAAAAACATTTAATGAATACTATTTTATTATAGTTTTTTATCATTATTTTTTTTATTTATTCTACCATAAATCATATATCATTTTCTTCTAAAGAATAAATTTAAATAAATTTATAATTTTATTCTACATTGAATATTTTTTTAATCCAAATTTATCTATATTATTTTTGATATGATAAAGTGGATAAAATTGGGTAAACTCAAAATTATTTATTCAATTACCAGTTTTCAGTATATTAAATAGAATGGATATTACCCAAACTATAATATCTATATTTTTATAATGATATTATTTTATTTGTGTTTATAATTCCTATATTTTCTATAAGATATGTTATGGGTTTTGTGATCCGTAAAAATGGGACACTATTGGAGATGTATTGTCCCAATAATACTATATAAATCTTATTGATTTCGATGCTTAGAAATACCAATGTATTTTTCTAATGAATTCAATATATGTATTTCATAGGAATATATTTCATAAGTTGTTTATCTTGTTTATGGGTTATAATATTTTTTAATGTATTTTGAATGTGTTTTGAAAGAAATATAGAATCGATATTCCTACCATATTTTTGTAAGCGTCTCATGGGGTTTAGATAATCTAGGTTTGAGGAAAAATATTGAGATCATGTTCCCTAATATATTGATTTTTGTTTCTTACCAGCATTAAGTTTGGATGGAACTATAACGACCCATACTTTACATACACTGTTAATACTTCAAAATTGAAGCACACTTATTACAACATATGACAAAACCACAAAGGACCGTATAGGTATAGTGTCTTTAGAAACTGGGAAACATAAACAACTGGTTCATAAATCTTCTACAGTGTCTCCCATTTATTTCATCATATCTAGGGTCCCTTTTAGCATATTCTACTTAATATCCATCTTCCTGACCTAGGGAAAAGAAAACATAAAAGGGTGACCTCAAATGCTCACCAAGGGAAAATAAAGGAAATAAAAATCATATCATATCTTTTTGAAAATCATATCCTGCAAAAGAGATAATAATATCTTAACATGGAATAAATCATAGAAGTGAAAATGAGATCCCCATAATCATAACATGAAACTTGAAACTTTGTGGCATGCACACATAATAATGGAAAATCATTTCTTGTTAGTCATGACTCATTGCCAAGACTATCTTAGTGGACAAAGTCCCTTTCTGAACTGAGTCACCCTCGTTCCAGTCCTGTTTCACTGAAACGGTATAACCTACCATTCCAGCCATGTCTATCCCATGAGATATAAATCTTTCCCCAATGCATTGGAGGGAGATATAGGTCCTACCCATCTTATAATGAATCCTTTCTTATGTGTTCCACATAATCATAAATCATACATCATCGCATAACACATGTAACAAAACTGGGATTCTTGAAACATCATGACATCATAAAACAAATCATATAAGGTAAATCACTTCATAAAAATAATTCCCTCAAAACATAATAAAATAAATGTAATAATCGGGATAAAAACAGAACCCTATATTATCTTAGATGGAAAATAATTTTGATAAAACATTTGAACTCCATTCTTGAGGAAAATATCCTTTCTACATCAAAAATACTTTTATTTTCTTAACATGTCATACAATTATAAACTAAAAGAAGTTGATTAAAAATAAACTTGAAAACATATAAAGTAAGATTCTTGGAAATAATGTTTTAAAAATCCATTCTTGCCGTATAAGTTAAAAAAACATTCTTCGCGTAATTTTGTCGGAAAAGTCAAAAAAGTACCTCGTACAAAAAATGACAAAAGATTCCTTTCATATCTTTTACTAAAAACTCACCGAAGGGTAAAATAGGATTTAAAGATTTTTAGGTGAATGGAAGTAATATTACATATTGAGGAAACATGGATGTGGATGATAAAATACACCCCAGTAAATGCCAAAGTATAAAGAATATCGGATAAAAATGAGATTGTGATATTTCCCTTACCTTAGGTCCGATTTGCTTTGTAAGTGTCTGAAGCTCCTGTATAATGGTTTAAATAATGTTATTGACTTATTCCAAAATCATACATATTGATATGATATCATATATGGTCATATTCTTAGCTTCTTGTTAGTAATATTTCATTGTTACTTGTTACTCGGGTCTTTATTGCCTTTTGTTCTTATGCGTGTTTTGCCGAATAAATTCTTATTCATCTTTTAAGGTTATAGATACCTTATATCCAGAATGTTATTAGTTTAACATATATCATATTTATTCATTCAATTCATTTATATAATTACTATATAATGATGATCATGTAGAACGAGTCGCTTCACATCGTGGAGACGGTATTCCGTACGTACGCACGAGTGATGATATCGTTCCTATGATCGTGGAATTGTATTGGAGTATATATATAGTATTTCAGTATCAATATTACTTTATAATAATCATAAATAGTTACTCATTACACCATTATACACATCCTTGTAAGGTGATGGTGGAAAATAGATTACAACACGGCGTGGAGACGGTATTCCGTACGTACGCTCGCGCAGTGATTTCATTTTTCCGTAGGATGGATAGAAGGTGAATTAGGGTTGTTTCATATTTATAATAACATATCAGTATGTAAGTAATACTTATGTCATTACTTTATCATGAAACAAATAATGAAGAAGAAGTTGAAGAAGAAAGAAATTGAAAAGATCGGTAATGGATATTACCTCTTCTTTGGAACGCTTCTTTGAATCCTCCACTTAGGGAACTAAGATTGGTCTTTGAAGAAGACAAGGACCTCTAGGATTATTCTAGGGAAGTGGAGAGGAGAAAATGGCAGGGGTTGTCCGAGCTTGAGTGCTCAAATTGGTGTGAGGAGGAGGGGGAGGAGGTTCCCTTTTATAAGGGAGGAGAGGGGCACCTTAGGAATATCTCAAAATATTATTTTATATTAAAGTAAAAATCGGTTTATAATGGTTCCAAAGGGTCTTATTTCGAAGAAAAAGTGGGTATGGGTCAAAATAATATCAACCAATAGGACTTAGACATGTTTAGGGTATTATTTTAACCTTATCAATTAGATTTAACTCTAAGTTTAATAATTTAACTTTTACCGTGTCTTTTTGTTTTCTTTCACTATATGGTTAATACACTTACTATAATATGCCAAACGAACCCCAAATTATTTATTATTAATATATATATCCTTATCTAAGTCATTTGGCCGACCCTTAGATTTTTAGGAATAAAATAACAATTAATAATATAATATTTGATTTAAAAACGTTTTTGTGTCAATTTTGACACTATTTGATATATGATTTTTGTGAAAGTCATAACAGAATTATATGTTCGAACCAAGATGATTATATCAACACTAATATATCATAGTAACCTATAAAATTAGTGGAATTCATAAAAAGTCTCAAATTACATTTATTTTGGTGTTTATAACATCAATTATGTCAATATTTCATAAATAAGATAATTACTGCATCATCATTGTGTCATAAATAAATTAAATTATTTAATGTTTAAAAATAAAATACCATTATGTAGGAAATCGTTTTAGCTTTCTAATGAATATTTATAATCGAATTTATCTTATGTATAACCCCATATTAAAAATGATTTACTTATTAAACTTTGATTTTAACTATTTTAACCCTTCTTTAAATAAATTAATAATAAATGTCCTAATCTAACCCAAGTGGGCCTAAATGGTCATATTTTATTCATAAGGTTGTTTTTGGTCTAATTACACTTATCCAATAGAATTAGGACATGTGTTAGGGTAATATTAATATCATATTTACCCCTATTTACTATTAACCGCGGTAAAAAAAGTAAAAAGTTACTATTCACCAAAAAATTATTTTTATCTCATTGAACCACATTTTACTTACTGATATCAACCGTGTCAGTCGGATTTTCGAAATTCCATTCACAGAAGTGATAAAATTAAGTTTTATGCAAAATTCAGTTTTTAACCTACCACTTAGTGGTTTCACTATTCATCAAAAATTGAAAGTTTTCAGAAAAATACCAAAATTTCACCCTAGGTTAATTTCGGTATTCCGAATCCAAAAATGAAGTCCATTTTGAAAAATAAAATTTATAAAATATCAAAAAGTGGTTATTACTATTCATAACGGCTAGTTTTAATAATATTTTAATAGCATATCGTTGTTTAGTGAAACTCGGTATTGCGTATGACGCAAGCTATCGAGGAAGGTCGCGATTGCGTGTAAAGTAAGCCAAGCTAGTATGTAGTGAAAGTTTCCTTTGATGATATATATAAAAACAAAATATTGCTCATAAAAATCTCGGGTGTTACAGGAACCCTATGTCTGAGAATGGGAATGTATTTATAATTAACACATATTTGTATGGAACCGTAAATTTTAGGAAACAAATGTATGGTCTATTAACCCAGCTTCTTTAATCTCCCATACATTGTTAACCATATGTTTGGCGTTTTTCTTCACATATAAGAGACCTAAGTTTGACTATTCAATAATAGAGGTTAAAATAATGAAATTTTTATTGAATTCTATAATCGTATTGATGGAAATAAATATCTATTTAAAATCTATTTTTTGGATGATTCAATGTATGGTATTTAATGGATTAAATCATTTCTTTTTCTAAGGAAATTTATGATGCTATGGAATATATAATATATGAATGATTGAAATCTGTCATGTTAAATTCATGGAACTACTCAACCAAAATAAGGCATAGTTATCTATATATATGAAAAGATTATTTTAACTTTTCATATGATTGTTTATATGAAAATAACTTTTTTCAATATAGATCTTCTATAGAAAAAAAACAGATTAAGCGCCATTGTTATTTCTGAAAGAAACTATACCTTAGAGATATATATAATTCCTCCTCGTTCTACTTAACTTATATTGTTTGTTTTTGCATTTATTAAGGATAATTTGCAACCATGATCTTTTTTATGGTATTATATCTTTATGAATTTCATATTTCCCTAATATGATATGTAATCTATTAGTTTCTACCACAACTATGATCACGAACACTTCAATTTAATCTAATAAAACTACATTAATTTATTAGATTTTTGGTTGCTTGGATTCATTAGTAGAAGAGTTTGAGCATCTCTAACTAATATTTTGGAAAATCAAGCTCCATATAAATGTACCATAAGTCTCAATAATTCCTTCTTATAAAGGTGTCGATTTTACACACACATTTGTGAATGTCGGTTAACAAGAGTACATTTCTAGTGAAAATCATCATGTTCATAGAGAATGATTTTGTGGAGTGGAAAAGGGTATCATTGTGTCGTGTACCACTATAAAATATTATGAGTTCTTCTTTAAGGTTTGTTCACATATCAAATCACATAATTTAGATAACAGTACATATCTTCATAAATCAAAAATAAATTCAAAATTCATAATAACTAAAGACCATTAAATTAAAAAAAATACCCCCCTTAAATGTATTTTTTTATTCTGAACTAATAGCATAGTTTGTTCATAGAAATCAATAATGAATAAAATTTATATTTCCATGTTTTCAAGATAAGAAATGATCAATTAATTATTTTTCCTCCCATTTACAAGATTTTTTCAATAATAGATGAATAACACTAGAAAATTGGAATATGAGAATCTATTGTTGAATAAATGGTTTCTTTTTATCTGAAATAATAATATTTTCAGTTAAACTAATTTCAAAATCAGTGAAAGTATCCTATGTCCACAAATATTTGATCTAATAACATCCAACTGCTATAATAACATTTATTTACGAATTTTTTTTACAGAAGGATGATTCTGGAACGACTAAGAAACAAAATCTACACATAGTAAATAGAATTTTTTGGAATTATTTTTTCGTTCAATAATACATAATATGAAATCTATATTTGAACATCCATTAAAAATAAACATAGATCTATAAGAATATAATATTTCATGTTAAAATATTGGATTGTCGACAAACATTCTTTTACATCACATAGTGGGGATAAAAATATTTCACTCCCCCAATGATGCATTTAGCCATGTAATTATGATATCTCCCAATGGTGGTCATACCTATATATATCACCAAATGTGGAATCATCGCACGGGTATTATCTGGAACATCTGTCCCACTAGCACACCTTATAATACATATAATATTGTTTCCCCCAACACATAAACCAATGTTCATGAGGAAAAAATCATGAACTCTCACCAACAAACCTATAGAATATTGTCTCGTTAATAGAAAACAAAACATCAAGATAACATAACAAAAATAGAATTCTATTTTGATTTATCAAAATAAGGATCTAAAAGATTTAAATTTGGAATATAAATAGAAACTACACTCTAATCGATTTGTTGGTTTTACCACCATTATCAATATATCCCAGAATTTACTATATCATCATAGTCAAGATGGGAAGAGTAAATCTTACACAATAAATCCTACATCATTTTATTAAATTTAATTTTAATTAAAAATAATAATATTATAATTAAAATTAAAATTTATATTATTATTTAAAATTAATTATTATAAAGCATGATAAAAATAGATTAATATGTATCATAACAATATATTAGATATTTTTTATCTTTATGTAATGGGAACCACCTCCCAATGAAAGGGACACTAAAGTGCCTGAAAATAAAATATACCAAATTTCACTTAATAACTAATTACATTATGTAATAATAAATATCTGATTTTCAAATATGATATCTCATTCAAAAAATGATTCAATTTTTCTTTCAAAATCCATTGTTTATTATAATGTTAATCATTAAAAAAATTAAATTTTTTAATTTGAAAAACAATGATTGAAATAATAATCTACAATCTCTGAAATCACACTTCCCTGAGAATGATCATTTATATATTAAGAAAATAGTGCTGATAAGAAGAAAATAAATATGTAAAAAACAAATGTAAAATAGTAAAATTTATAAAACACATAGTTCACCAAAACAGAAATGCTGATATAGATAATTATAGAAGAATGCATAGTAGATGAGGTTAATTACTAGAGTTGGAGGGAAAGGAGCCGATGAGATAATGAACATTTAGAAAAAAATTGAAAAATCATATATATATATATATGTGTGTGTGTGTGTGTGTGTGTGTGTGTGTGTGTGTAATGAATAATAAAATGATCTAGGGGAAAATTTAGTTTCCAAATATATAGTAGGAGAAAGAGAATACGTGGTATGAAATTTTGGAAATAATAACTAGGATTGTAATGCGAAGTTGAAGTAGTCATATAATCATTAAAAAAGAAAAAGTGATAACAAAAAGAGAGAACTATATTAAAATAAATATTAAAAATTAGATATTTAGGAAAAATAACACTAGAAAATGATGAATAAATATTGAATCTCAAAACATAGATATCCTAAATAAATATTCAAAGCACTATCCGAAGATGAATCTAAAATTTCAAATCATAATGTGATGATTGAATGTGAAAGTGTGGGAAATAGTTGAATAAGAATAAAATAAAAATCCCAAATCTATATTAAATATTAATGTTCAAGAAAATAGTATATATATTGTATATAGAAAAAAACAATGAAAATATATATACAATTTAGCTTCTAAAATTTGTTCACCATTATATCTATCTATTCATTCAAAAATATTGAACAAGATAATCAACATGTAGTAACTAATTCTTTCAAACATATTTGTATTTGAAATTCTATAAAATTTCTAACAACCTTCTTAGGATTGGTGCAACATATCACCTATCCTGATTCAACAGAAACATCTACACTACTGTTGGTTATTTTGACAGTATATGTACGAGCATTTCTATCAGTCTCTTGTAGCACATAATACAGTAAAGTGCAGGTAAGAGTAATTTTTTATAAACAATAACTAAATTAATGTCTTTATCATGCATTATTTATCTATTGGACATTACAATTAAATTTTTTCTCTTAAGTGGTTTTTCAATTATCATTATATCAATCAAGTATATATTTCATTAACTACATTTAAACAGAAATATATTTTGATTTTCTGGAAAACAATGACATTTCATTAAAAAGAAATCCCATTAGATGGTCAGTTTTTTTGATGTGTTATAACTGAGTCCTTCAATGTCAGCAACTTCATATTTTGATCCTTTGATATATTTTTTTCATTAAAAAAATACTATATAAGGTGTGCCTTCCTTCTCTCAAAATTTGTATTTATATATTTTACATTGACATGATAAAAATAAAACTTAGAAACAAATTGTTTAACTAATTCATAGGTTCAACATGATCCTTATTCTTCATGGGTTCTCCCTAGAAGAGGTTTTTATGGAAAATAAATGTAAACAAGGATGTTCCATGCTTTTAATGATGTCTATAGAGAAGGTCTATGGGTATCCCTTCCTTTAAATTGTTTATTTTTTATAGAGTATTGATAGTGCAATATATATGTATTTTTTCTTCAATTTGTTTGTTTATGAACACATTCTAAAAGATAAATTGTAAGAGCACCATCCTGTAGTTTTTCTTTTTAAATTGATCAATTGTTATTCAGGCTAGATTGGGCATGATTGTACATAATAAGAATTTTAAATTTTTGGATGTTTATACGAAGGAAAACTTCTTTTCTAAGGTTGCTGGAGATGCAATGTCTCTATTTGAATCATGGTTATTCAATACATGAATATACAGTTTTCGATATCCCAAAATATCTGGACAATTCTGGCTGGCTCATCGACATATATTTTCTTTTGCAATGATCATCACACATGTATTGTAGAAATGGATGACCTTATGGGATTGGTGGAGATTCCATGATAAAAATAAAGAATAAAGATCATCTTAGGTATAGGTAAATGAGGCTATTTCTCCATAACTAATTATTATTTGAGGTGTGATTCATTTTATTAGAGGTCAAATATTTCACTATATTCATTTTCATGATATCCTGATTCCTTTATCAAAATGTCTTCATATTGTTCATAGGTATATTAATGATCTATTTTAAATAATTTTTTATGGAATTCATATTCTATATTGATTCTACTAGATGTAACAAAAAATATGATGTGCAAAAAATTTCTCAACCTATATTCAAGAGTTATTACTAGGTGATCAGGTATCTTTGGAATTTTGATTGTTCTATGTTTCTTCTTCCTTTTTACTGACTATTTCCTAATTGTTTTCTAAGTACATGTTATTACATCATCATGAATTGGAAATAAATTATGGTATTCTATCATAAAACCTCTGAGTTGACCTCCCTTTCTATGTTGTTTTTATTAAATAAATATATTTTTTATGGATTTCTAATGTGATGATTTGATGTTGTCTCCAACAGTTGAAGATGTTGTTTCTATATATAGATTTATTTGACTATTTATATTTCTCATTTATTTTCTTCGTGAATGTGATTACATTAAGAATATCTAGAAATTTCTTTCATTAAATTTTTTTAGTGTTTTCCATTAAATTTATTTAAATACTACCTCATCAACCAGTTTTAGTGCATAATTCAAGTCTCCAAAGGTCTATAATAGTCATCTACAAACAATTTCAACTTGCATGTGAATACTATGTCCCATGTTATTAAATATTGATTAATGTACAAGTGTATAATGGTCGAGTTACTTCCATTCTCTTTGAACATGGGAATAGTAGATGTGTTATGTCCGGTGATGAAATAAACTAAATAAGTGACTTCATGAAAGTCTCATTTTTTTGGAAATTTATACCAAAGGCCTCGGGATATGATAATTCATAATAATTTATATAGTATATTGTACATTAGGAACATGATACATTATCATCAACTATTGTTTCATATAAACATGTTTGATTATTGTAGAAACCGATTTGTGTTTAGGTATTCAAACCTCTATCCAATTTGACTTGTGGTCCTTGCATGTAGTATTTTTAATGGATACATGTGTGTTTTCATGAACATAAACACATATATATTTATCATATGTTTTCGCAACTCTACCATATTACTTCTAATTTATTTTTATTTTTTTCATTATTGATTTTAAGAATAATATAGGCTTAAGAAGAATAAGAAATATGCACCCGAAGCACTCTAAAGGTGCCCTTCTTCTCTATGGTAACATGATGTCATGTTTATTTTTTCCATTATACCATAATACTATATTACTGTTGAGAGTTCATAATAGAAAATGTATTGACATCACTCAAGTTTAAGTTCAAGAAGAAATACAATGAACACTCAATAGAAACAAGATGTGGTGGTTCCTACTCTGAAGACGAGATTTGCTAATGGACCGAGGTTGACCTTCTAGAACTGTCCAGTTGTGGATAGTTTAACAACAACACCTATTTTGGGTTTTAAACCCCAAAATTATTTTCCCTATTCTTTTCTTTTATTTTCTTTCGTCATTTTACTACTTAATAACATTTTTTTGTTTTCTGGGTAGGAAAAAAGTTGGACATCTCCTCACACACCTATTGATGATCGAATCATACTATTGTTGGAATCATAAAAATAAATCTAGGTCTGTTATTATACTTTTTTGATGTTTTACAAATTAATACTTAATGTGTATGTGAGACATTTCCCATTTAATGTGAAAGTTTCTCTAAATGACATTTTACATGGAGGCTTCATGTCACTGCTTTCCATGATGTGATTTACTACACTCTGTAATTAAAATTTGTGAGACTATTCAGGTAAATATGTCATTGATTGGAGCACTCCACATCTTTTTAAAGTGTAACGTTATTATTTATTTTTTTAGTGCATGTGAATACATTAAGAAGATATAGAAATGTGTTTTATTGTATAATTCAATTTTGACCTAATGAGTATCATTTCTCTTACTCATTAATTTTTTGGATTGTTGTTTGGATTGGAATTATGATAAAGTTTATATCTATATATCTCATACAAAATATTTTTTATAATATATGGTACTGAATCCTGCACTAACTAAGCATATAGTTCATCCTCAGAGGATAAGAATCTTTCAATGTCTTTTTAAACATCGCTTAGAGCCTATATTTCCTTAATTACGTAACATTGTCAATGGTATTTTTATTATTCTAACATATATGTTCTAAATAAGTATGTATGATCCTATACTATTTTTCTTCACAACACGAGATAAGATGAACTGTATTCATTTCATGTGAAAATTCTTTGGGGGATAAAAAAGTATTGGATACCATACTCTCTCTCAATATTGATGACTTCTATGAAGAAGGTTGTCTCCATCTTAACGTTGCAGTATAATATACATACGTGTGTTAGTATAAAGGATGTTATATTTGAGTCGATTACAATTTAATGTGAATTAAGGTATTTTATATGGCCATCGCTGGATAACATACCATGAGAACTAATGGTTTTATTTAATAATATGCCACACTTATGAGATCTATCACATTTAAATCCAAGAGTTTCCCGATTAATAATGGATTCATTGTATTACATAATAATGTTAAGAGTTATTTTAGTTGAAGGGTGTATATGCTTATATTCAAAAATGGAAAAGGAACATCCCATTATAATTTGATAGCATGTGGGAAATTCACATGGGAAAAAAACCATAATTTCACACATCATTGGATCATATTTCAATGAAATACAACATCAATTGGATTCTTGTGGAGGATGGGAAATTAGGGAAACAAAATGTAGAAGGTAATAAAATTATGGTAGTTTATTTATGCTACTGTATTTACTCATCCCTGGATTACAATTTTAGGTATTATAAATTAGATTACCCCTGTTTAATTTTCGACATGTCATAAATGCAGCACTCTAGATTATATCAATCTAGAAGGACATATTCTTTCATTGTTTGGGTAATGTATATTTTAATGAAGATGTAGAAACAAGTAATTTCACTTCTCCACCATAATAATAATTTTTTCATCCTTGGTGATGTTCTGATCTTCTCCATAGGTCAACATGCTCGATAGATCATCTATACTATTTCAGGTCCAAATAAGGTATTCCATTTTTTCTACATTTGTTATGCTACTGTTAAATTCTAGGGTACTATATTGGAGGATATAGTGAATGCTGATATGTTGACTCTAATGTGTCTTCTAGGGGAAGTGATTTACCATATTGAAGGGGTGTATGCATTCACCTTTCCATTAAACCTAAAAATGTTTGATGGAACATATAAATAAGCAATATCCTGCATCTCCCCCCACACATTAACCTGCTCCCAAAATCTCTAACTAATTTGGCCATAAACTGTCTGATTTTTAATCATAATCGACGTCTCCTCTAAGTTCATAAAAAAATTTATATGAATGTTCAATCTACTATATAGTTCTACTTTCATATTATTATCAATGATTTATCTTTAAAATGTATTTCATTTGAATTTATGTAACTACTTTTAGTTAATTTCATTAACATTTTTTATCTTCAGGTTGTATCTCATAGTTTCAGATCAAATATAAAAAATTTATTTTCAAAAAATGAAATATTTCATATTTATTTCACATTTTATTATTTTGGATACCATGGGGGTGTATTAATATGTATTATAGGATAATATGATACTATTACAGAAGTCCAGTTGCTAACTGAAGTAACTCTAATCAGTGGATGAAATTCTGTAGGTGAGTTTTTCATATATTTTACAAAATTCATAGAATATTATGTCAATTCATCCCCTACTATTTACTATATTACATTGAACATAGTATTGTTTCACCTCCTCAGAAGTTGTGCTAATTAGTTTGGGTATGTTTTATTAATGGCAGGAAAATACTTCATATTTTCAGGAATTTACGACACCATGTAGAGAACTATTTATTATTTCATTTCATTACTACTAAACCATGCTGTACAGATATTGTCCAAAATAGGTTCAACTATAGTTCAATAAATTTGAGATGTACTACATAAATCAGCAATATCTTTTCAAAATTATTACATGATTTATTTCTTGAATTATGAGTGCTTTTTTTCCTATAGATTCATGTTTTTGAATGATTTTCTTACCAAGGGAAATTTTGGATAGTTGATGTCTACATGGTTTGGGTTTCTATTCTTAGAGGTGGGTGAGTAGCAATGGTGCTGGATATTTTTGACATTATTTTAGCTTACTATTTTGAATAAATAATATTGGATCTTGATGGATAATTTAATATTTTTTTAATCATTTTTTTCCCTCTAGAAGCATCAAAACCCACTGTTTGCTTCTATAAATGTTGAAATTTCTGGTAGATACTGAAGAGACATGGGATGAGTTGCAGCGTGCGTAAAATACGCCTTTTAATTATTTATTTTATCTTAACACTGAGGATTAAATTCTCACAATTATTTTATAGCCTTATGATGTAGTTTTATAATTTTATTAGGTTTTAGTTAATATTTTATTTTACTTATATTGAATATGTGTTAATATAACGGCCCGTAAAATTACACCAATCAATTTTTTGAAGGTATAATCTTACCTGGTGATGTTTAAGGTCAAAGGTAGTGCTTGGGTATGAAACAGATAAATAAAGGAACCAAATATAAAACACCATTTACCATCGAGCCATAAGGATTCCATCATCATTTCCAGTAAGGATTCTAAAACATTGGGTTCACTTGATGAAAACACAATTGTTCAAATCATAACAGAGGATTTTTTTGTAAAGTAAAAAAATCACCACTTGGGGAGTGATGATTTCAATGGTGACAATGAATTAGAGAGTGATTATTGCTGAGTAGTGTGTTTATCAGAGTTTTTCTCATTGAGCAATGGATAATTTATTTAATTGGATGATTTATTTAAATTGAGATAGTTTTTAGGAAATTAGAACATGTATTGCTTTGGGCAGTGTATTAAGTCATGAGTCAATTAATAGAGCATTGAATTATTTGAAAAAAAAAGTTTGTGAATGGATGAATTTAATACTTCATGTTTCTGAAAATCTTCTACCAATATACATTAAAAATAATGTAGAAATTTCTTACTTTCTTATAATTGGTAATTAATTCAATCATTTTCAAATTACTTATTTTTATGATTATAATCAATGTTTTATATTTGATTTGTCTATCACTTATTATTTATGTTCATACATTAGTGTTATTGTGATTGATGTTGAAAATGAAATCAAATTTATATCCATATAATTTAGAAATTCATATACTATTAATCTATCATTTTCTTTGGTAACAATTTAAATGGTCTCTTAAAATTCTATGAACTCATATTCCCTTATCATAAACTCATTTATAATTAAAATTTATTCAACATTATTGTTTCTTCTAAACTTTTATAAATACTAATTTATTATTAAAATAAATTCAAGTAATCGAATATGCTATGCAATAGCATGGGTGAGTACTAGATTGGGTTGAAATGAACATTAGGAACCTGACACTTTTTTTGAAAAATATTTAATTTCATGATCAAATAAGAAACAATATTCAGTTTCTTATTCTTGAGCTGAAGTATAATAAATATATGTAGGGATTTTCTAGGAACAAGTATTACGGATGAAAGACACCTTACTAGAATTCAGACATAATTTTAATAATCTACATATTTTATTTTATAATACAAGTGAAATTAAAATATATAAAAATACTATAAATCAGTCATGATATAAGAACATTGAAATAAGACATCATTTTCAAGGATATCATGTTCTTGATAAGTATTTATCTTTTGGATTTTTAAATACGGATCATTAACATGATGATTTGTTTACAAATCCTCTTCCTATTGCATGTTTCGATTTTATTAAGGGGAGTTATGAATATTTAATTTCAAATAAATTTGTATTTACTAGTTTTGTTAATTTCATTATTGATAGTTTTTATTTTAATCATATTTTTTTAAATGAAATCATGAATTTTGGTCTTATTTTTCAATGCACAAAATTTCAAAATAATTACCTATAATTATTATGATGAGTAAAGTAGATTTAGAAACTTGAACCGCATCACCAAAAATTGTCATAAAACCATTTCTCAATCTTTCTTTTTCTTATCCTCATGTTTATAAACCCTTTTCCATCAATAGATCTAATATTCCTTTTCAAACTCTAGATTTTGAACATTCAACCTTCATATTTTCTTAGATGTTCAAGAAAAATTTAATCGATGAAGGTTAACCAAGAGAACCCAAATAGATAGCGAGTTCTATTAAAAAAACCCATCAAGTAAATTTTTTTGATTTTGAATGTATTTATCAAAACAATAATAATTTTACAGAAGAAATACCTCACCATTAATGGTCTGAAGATTCTTTTTCACATATAAAATAAATTTTTTTATCTAGAACTAAATTAGCTTTGAAAGAATATATAGTTTAGTTTTTAGGAAAGATAAGATATAATCACGAAACGGTTAGATGATAATGAATATTTGATCACCTTTGAGAAATAACAAAGATCTTAAAATGTACTCATGAAGGAGTGCTTATTTTTTATATTCAATCAATTGGAAACAATTATAATATGTTTGAAGATATGATATATTTTCTCTTCGACTTCTTGAATAGAGTACAACTGATGGTGAAGGATGTTGAGGATTACTATATAGTTCATGTGAAATTAATCCAATATCAAATACACTATTGAATTGTGATTTAAAAATGATTATTTATATTTACATGTATATCATGTTCTTATTCATCAGTGATATCATGCTAAAAATTCCCATGTATATTCTTCGACATCAGATTCACCACTGTTAGGAAATAAAAATCTTGTATTTCTAAAGGTATGGTCAAATTGTGTCTCGTATTTTGTATAGAAATAGTAAAATTCTCCTTCTATAAGTTCAAACTAAATTTAATCATAGAAATACTCTTAATTCCTAAAACTTAATTAAATTTGGTTTCTTCTAAATGATGGTAGTAGTAAAACTGTTTCCTATTGGTGTATACGACTGACAAGAATTCAGTCCTAATGTTCTAGGTGGAGATAGGAGATTACAAATCTATTGGAACAGATTTCTTATGTAATGAATAACTTATATAATCATGATTGGAAGATAATTATCAACCAAAAAGGATACTTAGAAATGATACTGGTAATGAATATGTTGTAGAGCTTGATCAAGTGAAAAATGAAGTTCTCATCACACATTATATGGACATAGAAGAACCTACCAATCCAAATCTAGAATTTGACATTTCTAAACCTGAAGATGACTCTATAACAGCATTTGAATGAGTATCAATCACTCCTGAGGAACAACATGCTATAATTCAACCACAACATAATAAATATTCTCTTGGAATATAAAACATCGATGAAAATTATAAATGAGATAGGCGGGTTTAAATTTTAGTAACTGAAACCATTGAAATTGTAGAAAATAAATCTTTCTCTATTATTTTATAATCCATGGTTAGAACAACATCTATATTTATAGAGAAAACAAATTTTCTTGATAATATTTCATTTTCCTCCTATAAGATGAATATATTAAGCTTTATAGAAATAGTGGAATAATCTCCACAGTCAATACATAAATAATAAGACACGTCTAATTCTATGAATATATACATATATGTATTAGTAATTGAATATAATAGAATGAAGGTGGTGAATTCTAGTCTTTAACAAGAGTATGATTAAATAAGGAAATATGAATTGGTAAATTAGACTATTAAAAGCATAAATTTTTAATCAATTTATACCCTACTATAAAATATCAGAGAAAATTCAGTTCCTAGAAGAGGTATTGATGCTTTTACAAGGAACAAATTTGTTCACTTTTGAAAATTGAGGGAAAAATATTTCTGAAATACCAATTTCATATATTTAAAATTGTGTTTGGGAAGTCATTTTTAATCGATAATAAGTTCTGCAAGTCAATAAGAAGATTCCAAATCTACACAACCATCTTCTCCATATTTGATCATGTGATTTCAATCAATCATTGATTAGAAGTATGACATGAATGATAAGCTTTATTCTCTTTAGTGTAATATTTCACCTCTGTATGTGTTGTTCGACTACCAGCTAGATCTCATTTAGATGTTATGTTAATCTGAACCTAGATTCATACTACTTCTCAATCTGTTATGTGAAAATAATTACAAGTTTATTCATACTATGGAACATTTGTATGGCTTTTTATGATTCAATCCGATTGAATGTTTGAATATTGGAATGGACTCATGAGTTTTGATGAGACAATTGTATGAAAAAAAAACATTAAATGTTAATGAGGATAAATGGATGAATTAGTGGATGTTCTTCCCACAATTTGAGATTCATTACAACATGAAATCTCTACTGAACTAGTCATTTTAATATTAACTATACCTACATTTTGAACTATTTCTCGACCAAAATAACTATTGTAAACAAAAATAACATTTAATTAAAATTATTTTGTTTATTATAATTTTTTATCATTATTTTTTAAATTTGATCTACCAGAACTAATATATCATTTTATTCTGATATATAAAATAACATTCATTCATTATTATATTCTACATTGAATGTTTTTTAATCCATATTTAACTACTTTTTTGATATGATAAAGGGGAGAAAATTGGGTAAACACAAAATTATTTATTCAATTACCAGTTTTTAATATATTAAAAGAAATGGATTTTACAATAACTATAATCTCTGTATCTTAATAAATATATTATTTTATTTTGGATTATAATTGGTATATTTTATATAAGATATATTATGGTTTTAGTGATCATAAAAAATTGGACACTGTTGGGGATGTAAATCAGAGTAATACTATATAAATCATATTGATTTTGATGATCATTAAAACATTTGTATTTTTCTAATGAGGTCACTATATATATTTCAAAGGAATCTATTTAATCAGATGATTATCTTATTTATGGGTTTTTATATTTTTCTAAGTATTTTGAATGTGTTTTGAATGAAATATAGAATCACTATTATTACCATTTTTTGTAAGCGCCTCTTGTGGTTTAGATACTATATATTTGGGATAAAATATAAAGATCAATTTTCCCACTATATTGAATTCATTTATCATATCATCCTTATTTTTGGATGGAACCTTATGTCTATGAATGATAATGTATGTATAATTACCCAATATTTGTAAGGAATCATACATTTTAGGAAACAAATGAATGGTATATTAACCCTACTTCCTTAATCAACCAGACATTTTCAACCCTACGTTTGGGTTTTTCCTTCACATAAAGGAGCCATGCATTTGAATATTCACTCATGGTGGTTAAATTAAACATATTTTTCATTATTTCTGCAATGGTATTGATGAAAATTAATATCTATTTAAAATCTGTTTTATGACTGATTCCACGTCTTTTAATCAACAAAGTAAATCATTTGTATTTATAGGGGAATATATTATGCTATGGAATATATAAAATATGAATGATTGTGATCTATCATATTAAATTCTTGGAACTACTCAACCAAAATATGGCCGAGTTGTCTATATATATTAAAGTATTAGTTTCACATTCCATATGATTGTTTATGTTAAAATATCAATTTTTAAAACAGATAATCTATAGATAAATAAAAGATTAAGAGTCTCTATTATTTCTGAGAGAAACTATACCTTAGAGTTATATATATTTCCGCTTTGATCTAATTAACATCTCATGTTTGTTTTGTACTTTATTAAGGATCATATACAACCATGATCTATTTTATTTTATTATATCTTGAGGAATTTCATATTTTACAAAGATGATTTGTAATTTATATTTTCTACCACAACTATTATCAAGAACTTGTAAATTCAATCAAATCAAACTACTTTCATTTACAAGATTTTTGGCTACTTGGATTCATTCTTGGAAGAGTATCAGCTTCTCTGACTAATATTTGGAAAATCAAGTTCCCTATAAATATATTATAAGTCTCAATAATTCTTTATTTTAATGGTGTCAACTATATACACTCATATGTGAATGTCTTGATTTAAGAGAACCTTTCTAGTGAAAATCAAAATTCTCATAGAGAGTGATTTTATGGAGTGGACAAGGGTATCGTTGTGTCTCATTCCACTATAAAAAGTTATGTGTTCTTCATTAAGGTTCTTCCACCTATCAAATCACATAATATATTGAAGATTACATATCTTCATAAAATCACAAGTAAATCCAAAATTCATAATCAATAAAGTTCATTAAATTTCAAAAATACCCGCTTTAATGTATATTTTTATTATTATGAACTAATCGTATAGTTTTTTCATAGAAATGGATAATGACTAAAATTTCTATTTAAGTGTTTTCAGGCCAAACAATGCTCATTTTCTCTGTTTTTTTTCCTCCTTTTTCCACGATTTTTTCAATAACAGATTAATAACACTATAATTTTGAAATATAGGAATCTAATGTTGAATAAATGGTTTATTTTTATGTAAAATAATAATATTTTGAGTTAAACTCACTTAAAAATCATATAGAGTGTCCTATATCCACAAAAAATGATGTAATAACATAAAATTGCTATAATAATATTTAGCTATGAAATGTTTTACAGAATGATGATTCTGGATCCACTAAGAATCTAAATCTTTACATAGTAAATATAGTTTTTTGGAATTAGTTCTTTCGTACTATTATAAATTACATAAAACCTATATTTTAACAACCATTAAAAATAAACATAGTTCTAGAAGAATATAATATTTCATGCTAAAATATTGGATTATAGACAAACATTATTTTAAATCACATAGTCAAGATAAATATATTTCACCTGTCCCCCCCCCACCCCCCAAAGATGAATCTAGCCAATTAGTTATGATAACTCCCAAAGGTGGCTATACCCATATAGATCACAAATTGTGGAGTTATCAAATTGGGTATTATCATGATCACTAGTCCCACCAGTAAGCCCCATAATTGGTAGAATATTGTTTTAGCCAATACAAAAACCAATGTTCATGAAGAAAAAATCATAAACACTCACCAAAAGACCTATATAATATTGTCTAGATAAAAGAAAAAAATATCACGATAATGTAACTAAAATAGAAGTTTATTTTGATTTATCCAAATAAGGATCTAGAAGATTTCATTTTGGAATATAAATATAAACTACCCTCTAATTGATTTGTTGGTCTTACCACCATTGTAAATGTATCCGAGAAATGATTATATCATCATAGTCGAGATGGTAAGACTAAATCTTATACAATCAACCCTATATAATTTTATTAAATTTAATATTAATTAAGATAAATTAAATTAAAAATATATTTATAATTTATATTATTATATAAAATTAAATATTATAATTCATGAAAAAAAAATGTTAAGAGGTATGATAATAATATATAAGATATTATTTTCTCTTTAATGTTATGGGAACCACCACCCCATGGAAGGGACACTAATGTTTCTAAAAATAAAAAATACAAAATTTCACATAAAAACAAATTATATTAAGTAATAATAAATATACGATTTTAAAATATGATATCTCATTCATTAATTATTTTTCAATTTTCTTTCAAAATCATTTGTTTAATATAAGTTTAATCATTAAAATAAATTTATTTTTTTAATTTAGAAAACAATTATTGATATATAAAACCCAAATATCCTAAAAACACACTTCTTTTAGAGTGATCATTTATATATTAAGAAATTAGTGCTAATAAGAAGAAAATAAAGACGAAAAAAATGAATATGAAATAGTAAAATTAAAAAAACATATAGTTCACTGAAAGAGAAATGCACATATAGACAATTATAGAAGAGTATATAGTATATGAAGTTAATTACAGTAGTTGGATGGGAAAAAGTAGATGAGATAATTAATAATTAGACAAGTAATTGAATATTCATATATATATATATAAGAATAAAATGAACTAGGTGAAAATTTATCTTCCAAATATATAGTAGGAGAAAGAGAATATGTTGTATGAAATTTTAGAAAGAATAACTAATATTGTAATTGGAAGTTTAAGTAGTCATATAATCATTAAAAGAGAAAAATAGATAACAAAAAACTATATTAAAATACATATTCAAAATAAGTTGTTGAAGGGAAATAACACTAGAAAATTATGATGAAATATAAAAGTCCAGAACATATATATCATAAATAAATATTCAAATCACCAACCAAATATGACTATAAAATGTCAAATCATAATTTTTTGATTGAATGTGAAAGTGAGGGAAATAGTTGAATATGAATAAATTAAAAATCTCAAATATATATACAATAAATTTATTTACCTAAAATAGTATATATATTTAATATATATTAAAAACAAAGAAAATATAAATAGAAAATTCAAAGGTAGTGTATAAAATAAAAATTATAATTGGAATAAATGCATAAGTGATAAATTATGATCAGAAAAATAAAAGAATAGATTTATGATGATTTTTTTGAAGAAGGATATAATGTAAAACTAAAAGGAAAACATGAATCATGGTTCAAAATAAATCCATAATACAGAAGGTGGGGGAGAAGGGATAAGTCAAACCCGATTTTCAATATCGGGAAAAAACATTGAAATTGAAGGAAAAGACAAATACAAAATATAAAATTTGAAAGGAAAAGCACAATATAAGACTAGAAGAAGAATAAAATGTTTATTATTTGGGGGTCAAAATAAATATAAAATAAATCCTCAAAAATAATAAAATTGAATTAAAAGAGAATGTAAAAATTTAAGGAATTATGTTGAATAATTCTTGTGGAAAAAGGAAGAAACATAAATAGAATTATAAACTTAATATTGAATACATATTATAGAAGACATTAGAAGAATAATTTGTAGAATAAAATAAAAAATCTATAATACATTAAATATAAAAAATTTAAACTATAAGAAATTTTAATGAAATAAAAAAAGTATTCAATATAAAAATATGAAAAAGAAGAAATTTATTAAAAACAATATGGTACAAAATCTAGAAGTCAAAATAAAAAATCGAGAAGAATAATAAGATAAAAGAAGTAAAAAATCTAAAATAGAAGAGAAAATGACTGAACAATAAAATGACAAAGGTTGATGTTTGAAGTATCATTACAAAAAACATAAGAAAAGAATAATTAGAAGTGAAACATAATCCAATGAGATGTGGCTTCAGATAAGAAAAAAAACATACGAAATACAAATAGAAGTATTATGAGAAATATAAAATAGAAGAAAAAAATATATGTAACAATTTAAACTCATTTGTACTTATAATACAAATAAAAATCTGTAAAATGATAATAAAAAACAAATATGTTCAATGAGAGAATCCAGAAATTGATGTATATGAATTATTCAGAGTTGAAATAGTTTGAAACAAAATAATATTGATCATTATTTGATTATATATATCATAAATGATTTTAGGATCATTATACTATTTTTCAAATAAATGAAAACTCATTTTCTCAATTTTAACTAATTTTTTAACAGATAACTTTATTCATAAAGTGATAATAAAACAAAAAATTTGATTATACCAAGCAATTCAGGTGTCAGATTGATATGGGGTTAGTTTTTACATATATTAAATGACTGGAAATTAATTTTTTTTACCGATGTGAGTTCTTTCCCTTCATTTTACCACCTAAAATAATTATTTACCATTTTTTAATATACTAAAAAATACGTTCATCTGAATAATGTGTGTTTCATTCCTAAATTTCAAAAATTACTCTCAGATCATTGCCTTTAATTTCTAGGTGATTCTAATTTTATCAAATCCATTTTTCCATTTATTAGAGATATATCATTTTTATGAAAATATATAGGTTAAATGATAATTTAGATAAAAATGAGATGTCATGTAATAAAATTATTGTATGGTTGACTCCAACATGCGAAACATTTTTTTGGGAACATTATACTATGATTTCATGGTAATTTAAACTCATTTTTTTTATTCCATTAGTAGACTTATCAATTTATTAAGAATTTGAAGCTCAAATATAATATTCAATTATAATGATACTTTAGGGTTTTATATTAATGGGTATTTGGTTCTAAAATATCCAAATTGACTCAATGATATAATTTCTATGTTTTCATGCTAATTTGAACATTTTTACTCAGTTTGAAACCTTACACGTTATATTATTCATTTATTAATTAGTGATGATAGTATAAAATAATTTTTTCAATTATACCAAATAATTAGAAAATATGATTCATGAACTGTTTATTCATAAATATCAAATAATAATTAGTGATAGTTTTCATATTTCTCCATTAAAAATATATAGTGGAATTATTAGTTATTCTCCAAGACAGGTGATACTTTATCATAATAAATATATCAAGGATAAATGTTATATTTGAATATACCTGGCAGACTAAGTGATGTGGATCTATTTTGTTACATTTTTCTATATCATTTTACTTTTACTGACTATATTATTATTATGTAAATGTGTTGAAATTGTTAAAATATCTAAATAGCATCAATAAGTTGTTTTAAATGAATTTCGGTTAATTCATTTTCTAAAATGGTTACTTAAAATTTATTAAGTCAATATTTATGTTTTTCATGTTCATTTGTTTTATGATTAATTATATATAGTTCTTTCATGTGTGAAAATAATTGTAACAATATGTATTAATGTTTCTCGATCATTGTTTATTAGTTCTCAAGGATTTATTTCATTATAATATTTACGTTCAGAATTTCAATTAAACTAATCTTTGAATTCATATATTTGTTTAGCATATTTTTTATATTTTAAATTTATAATTTTGAATTAATTAGTTTTCATTTTTTAAGGTTTATTCATGTCTTTTGTGTATATTAAAATTGGAAAAGGAATCAAAGACCATAGGTTCAATAGTTTGGGTGGTTTCTCAACAAACCACATGACATGTAATTTTACTAAATAAAGTGGAATAACGAACCATATGTCAAATATTAAAGTGAGAATGACACTAAAATGAATCTACTAAATGGAACCAAATGAAATAAAATTCAATCTTCAAACTATCGTGGAGTGTTGAAAATTTAACGCTAACATAATGATCATTTTATGGAGGGAATTCTGTAGATACAACGAACTGACTGACTTAGGAAATCTTATCAACCAAAAATGGTAGAGGAGGACCAAATATGATCGTCAGGGATGGAATATTATATAATCAAACCCTAATTACTTATTAAAAGATCATATTTTATTAATGTAGCTCAATCAATGATTGAAGGCAATAATGTCTAGCCTTTTCTTAAAGAAAAATATCGGAGATGGGTTAGAAATGGGTTTGATATAGAGGTTTAATTTGGTAAAAAACATCTTCTGACTAATTTCTGAACCAACTTGTACAAGCCCATGAAATTGAACGTCATATTAATTAATTATTTTTTCTTCTAATAAGAAATTAGTATTTATAAAAGTTTAGAAGAAACAATAATGTTGAATAAGTTTTATTTATAATGGAGTGTATGATAATGGAATAGGAGTGCATAACATATGAAGAGACCATTTAAATTGTTAACAATGAAAAATGATAGATTAATAGTATATGAATTTTTAAATTCTGTGGATTGAAAATTGATTTCACTTTAAACTTCAATCACTATAAAAGTAATGTCTGCACTGAAATAATAAGTAACAAATAAATCAATGATAAAATAGTGGCTGTAATCATAAAAATAAGAAATGTGAAAATGATTAAATTAATTACAAATTGTTAGAAAGTAAGAAATTACAATATAAGTTGTAATTTATAAATTTGTACATGATTTTCGGCAACATGATTTATTACAATCATCCATTAACCGTCGTTTTTTGAAAATAATTCAATGCTCTAACAAATGACTCACTACTCAATCCACTGGCCAAAAAATTAAATATTCTAATGGTCTGAGAAACTATCTGAATTTAAATAAATCATCCAATAAAATAAATCATCCACTACTCAATGAGAAACACTCTAATAAACTATCTAATCAATAAGACACTCTCTGTAATTCATTGTCACTATTGAGATCTTCACTCCCTAACCAATGATTTTTTTACATTCTAAAACAATCCATTGTTTTGATCTGAAAAACTGTTTTTTCATCAACTATACCAGATGTTTTATCATCGTCATTGGAAATGATGATGGAATACTCGTGGCTCAATGGTAAATGGTGTTTTTTAGGTTATTTTTTACTTCTATTAAAGACCAGATCATGGTTTGTGACCTTAAACATATTCATGTCAGATTCTACCTTCAAATAATTGCTATATGTATTTGTATGGGCTGTTAAATTAAATCATACTCGATTAAAGTATAATAAACTATTATCTAAAACCCAATAAAGTGAGAAAAAATATTCATAAGGCAATAAAAGAACTATTAGAATTTAATTCATGCACTTATGATAACAGAAAGAATTAAATGGTGCATTTTAAACATTCTACAACTCAACCCATGTCTCTTCAGAATCTACAAGAAATTTCAACATTTATAGAATCCAATAGTGGGTTTTAATGCTCCTACTGGGAAAACAATGTTTAAAAAAATTAAAATATTGATGATGTTCTAATGTTATTTATTGAAAATAGTAAGCTAAAAAAATTTCACAAATCCATGAAACTATTGCTTCTCACCCAACTCTACCAATAGAATCACTAACCATGTAGACATCAACTATCCAAAATTTACCTTGGTAACAAATTTTTTTAAAAACATGAATTTAAAAGGAAAAAATCCATCATCTACAAATAATTAAATATTATAATATGATTGCAAAGATATAGCGGATTTATGATGTACATATCAGATTTATTGAACTATAATTGATCCTGTTTTGGACAATATATGTATAATAAGGTTTAGTAGTAATTAAATATAACAATAAACTGTTCACCTACATGGTGTCATATATTAATGAAAATATGAAGAATTTTCCTGCCATTTCTAAAACGTATCCAGAATATTTATCACAACTTCAGAAGAGATGAAAAAATACTAAGTTCAATGTAATATAGTAAATAGTTGGAGTTTAACCATCACTATATTTCTTGAATTTTGTAAAATATATGAAAAACTCACCTGTAGAGTTTCTTCCAATGATTTGAGTTACATCAGTTTTCAACTGGACTGTAGCATCAGAATTATATTCTCATATATGAAATACTAATACATCACCCATGGTATCCTAAACAATAAAATGGGAAATAAATATGCATGATTAAATTTTTTGAAGATAAATTATTTATATTTGATTTGAAACTATGAGATACAACATGATAAAAATAAGTGTGAATGAAAATCACAGAAAAAAATTAAAAATTTCAAATGAAAACTATTTGAATGATAAATCATTGATAAGAATATAAAAGAGGCATAATATAGTTGATTGAATATTTATAAAATTTTTGCATGAACTTGGAGGAGGCGTCGATTATGATTGACAAAAATATAGTTGATGGTAATTTTAGGTTGATATTTTTGGAGGAGATTAGGGTGTGGGGGGAGTCCTAGGACCTTGCGTATTTACCTATTCCCTAAAACATTTATAGGGATTAAAGGAAAGGGGCATGCCTCCACCACATCAAGAGGGTAAATCCCTAACCATGGAAGATATAATGAAGTCAAAATTTGAGAATTCACTGTATCCTCCTAGATATAAGGCTATAATTAACGATAGCTTACTAAATGCAGAAAAGAAAGAATACATACTTTGGACTCGAAATAGCCTGGACGTGCTATCAAGCAAGTTGAACTATGGAGAAGATCAGAAAAACATCAGGGATGAAACAATGATGAGAATGGTGGAGAAGTGCAATAACATTTTTCCTCATCTTCATCCGATTATACATGACCCGAACAATGAAAGAATATGTCCTTCAAGATATATATAATCTGGAGTGCTGCATTCATGATAAGTGAGAAATTAAATAGGGGGTAATCTATTTTATCATACCTGAAATTGTAATGCAGGGATGATAAAATGTAGTTTCATAAATAAACTATCATAATTTTATTACCTTCAACTTTTTGTTTCACTAATTTCCCATCCTCCACAAGAATCCAATTAAAGCTGTATTTCATTGAATTATAATCCAATGATGTGTGAAATTATGGTTTATTAGCCATATGAATAACCCATGGGATAACAAATTATAAAAGAATGACCTTTTACCATTTTTAAATACACACATATACACCCTTAAACTAAACCAACTATTAACATTATTTTGTAATACATTGAATCCATTATTAATAGTTTAACTGTTGCATTTAAATGTGACTAAGATCATAAGTGTGTCAAATTTATAAACAAAACCATTAGTTATCATTGGTTTATTATCCAATGGTGTCCATGTAAAATATCTATCTTCACATTACATTTTAATCAAGTCAAATATAAAAGCCTTTGTACTAACACATGTATATATATTATACAGTAATGTTTAAATGGAGACTACCTTCTTCACATAAGTCATCAATATTGAGAGAGAGTATGGTATCAAATACTTTTTTATCCCCCAAATCAATTTCAATTGAAATGAATACAGTTCATCTTATCTTGTACTATAAAGAAAAATAGAATAATAACATACATATTGATTTAGGTCATATTTGTACGATTAAAAAATACAATTGACAATGTAACGTAATTTGGGAAATTTAGGCTCTATGATATGGTAAAAACACATCGAAAAATTATTATCCTATGGTCATGAAATTTATTCTTGTTTGGTAAATGATTCATTACCTCATAATATAAAAAATATCTTGTATGAGCTACATTGATATAAATTTTAGCATCATTCCAATCCAAACTACAATCCCATAATTAATGGAGAAAGATAACCAAAACTTATTAGGTTAAAACTAAATTATATAATCAACCACATTTCTATATATTCTCAATGTATTCACATGAACTGAGAATGTAAATAGTAATATTACACTTTAAATAGTAGTGGAGTGCACCGATAAAGGAGATATTTACCTGAATAGTCTCACAAATGTCCATTACAGAGAACACTAATTCACATCTTTCATAGAAGCGACCTGAAGCCAGTTCATAAAATGTCATTAAGAGAAAACTGAACATTAAATGGGAAATGTCTCACATAATCATTAATTATTAAGGTTTAAAACATCAAAAAACATAAAAACATAGATATGGATGTCTGTTTATGCTTCTAGAAAATATTATGATTCGATCTTCAATAAGTGCGTGAGGTGTTGTCCAGATTTTTTCCTTCCCAAAAAACACAAAAAATGTTATTAAATAGTAAAATGAACAATGAAAATAAATTAAAAGAAATAGGACACATATTTTTTTTATTAAACCACCAAAATGTGTTATATTTAACCTATCCACAGTTGGACAGTTCCCGTAGGTCAACCTCGGTCCATTAGTGGGTGTGGTCTTCAGAGTAGGAACCACTACATCTTGTTTCTTTTGAGTGTTCATTGTAGTTCTTCGTGAACTTCAATTTGAGTGAATTCAATACAATTTTAATTAATACTTCTTAACATTCATGTTTAATTATGGTATAATGGAATAAATAAACATTCCAACATGTTACCTTCGAGAAAAAGGGCACCTTTAGTGTACTTCGAGTGCATATTTATTCTTCTTCTTAAGCCTATGTTTTTCGTGAATGAAATAAAGAAACAAAAATTCAATAGAAATCATAAGTAATATGGTATAGTAGAAACAACATATAAGAAATATATATGTTTTTATGTGCATAAAAACACATACATATCCTTTATAAATTCCACATGCAAGGACCACAAATCAAATTGTTTGGAGTTTTGAATGCCTAAAGAAAAATCGGTTTCTCAAATAATGAAACATGTTTATATGAAACAATAGTCAATTGAAATTCATCTTGTTCCACATTTTTAATAGACTATCTAATTTATGATAAATGATCATATCCTGAGGCCTTAATTAAAAATTTCGAGAAAATTAGACTTTCATGAAGTCACTTATTTAGTATATATCATCACATGACATACCACATCTACTATTCCCATATTCAGGGAGAATGGATGTATATCTGACTATTATAAAATAGTGCGTTAATCATTATTAAAAAAAATTGGCTATAGTATTCACATGAATGTTAAAACAGTTTTAAGATGAATGTTATAGTCCATTGGAGACTGGTATTATGCACTAAAATCGGGTGATGATGTATTATTTAAAAAGAATTAAAGGAAGCCACTAGAATTTTTTAATGGAAGGAATTTATAGATCTTCTTAATGTATTCATATGAATTGAGATAACAAATAATAAAGATACATAGTCAAATAAATCTGTATATAGAATCTGCATCTTGAACTTCAGGAGACAACATCAAATCATCACCTTAGAAATCCATAAAAATAGATTTATTTTATAAAAAAAATACGGAAAGGGAGGTTAACTCTAAACTTTTATGATAAAATAACTCCATTTATTTCCAATTCATCTTGATGAATTCATATGAACTGAGAAAACAATGAGGAGGCAGTAATGTAAAAAGGAAAAAGAAACATAGAACAATCAAAATTCAAAAGATACTCAATAACATAATAGTAACTCTTGAGTATATATTGAGAAATTTTTTGGCAAATCATATTTTATGTAAAATCTATTAGAATGACTACAAAATATGTAATCATCAAAAAATGATGTCAAAAAAATCATTAATATTCCAATCAACAATAGAAAGATATTTTGATAAAGGAATCAAAACATCATGAAAATGATAGTACCCAGATATTTGACCAGTAATAAAATTAATCACACCACAAAACATAATTAGTTATGTTGAAATATCCTCATTTACCTATACCTAAGATGTTCATCAGTCTCTCTTGTGAGCATGGCATCCCCAACCCTCCTATAAGTTCATCATATACTACAATAAAGGTGTGACGATCATTGCAAACGATAAAACTTGTGGATGAGCGAGCCATAATTGTCTGGATATTTTGTAACACTGAAAACATAATATTCATGCATGGAATAACCATGATTCAAATAGGGACAATGCCTCTCCAGCATCCTTGTAAAAGCAATTTTCCATTTTATAATCATCCTGAAATTTACTATTCTGGTAATGTGCAATCATGGAAAATCTCGCCTCAAGAAGAATTGATCAATTTAATAAAAAAACTATGTGATTGTGCTCTTACAATTTAGAATTTAGAATGTGTTCATATACAAACAAATTTAGGAAAAAAACATATATATTTCACTATCAAGAGACTATAATGAAAAAATAAACAATTTAAAGGAAGGGAAACCCATAGACCCTCTATAACGACATCATTACAAGATTGTAATATCCTTGTTTACTTTGATTTACATAGAACCCTCTGCCAAGAAGAACTCATGAACAAGTAGGCTCAAGTGAATCCTATGAATGAGTGAAAAAAATATGTTTTTAAGTTGGTTTTTTATCAAGTTAAATGAAAATATAAAAAAAATTAAGGGAAGGAAAGGACACCATATACAATCCTTTTTTAAATTGAAAATTATAGCGAAGGATCAAAATATTATGTTGGTCACATTGAAGGACTCGGTTATAACCAATCAAAAAAATTAGTGACCTTCTGATTGGTTTTCTTTTTTATGAAATGTCATTATTTTCTAGAAAGTCAAAATATTCTTCTGTTCAACTATATTGAATGAAATATATATTGGATTGATATAATGAAAATAGAAAAACCACATGTGTAAACATTTTTTAAATTGAGGTGACCAATATATAAAGAATGAATGATACATAAAAAAATTAGGTATTGATTATAAGAAATTAATCTTTCCTACGCTTTACTATATGATATGCTGCAAGAGATAGATGGAAATGCTAGTACATATGCTGTCAAAATAACCAAAAGCAGTGTAGATGTTTCTACTGAATCAGGATTGGTGATATGTATCGCCAATATTAAGAAGGTAGTTTGAAATTTTACAGAATTCCAAATACACATATGTGTGAACGAATGAGTTACTACTTGTTGATTCACATGTTTAATATTTTCGAAGGAATAGAAAGATTAAATGATGAAGAAAGGTGAACATGACACATGGCCAGAAGGCTTACTCAGAACTATATATTGGGGATATGAATGACAAAGCAATGCAGATAAACGTAAAAAAGAATGCAAAGTATTCGACAGCCAAAGAAACAGTTCCTGTTGATGTATTCGGATGTACTGAGAAAACAATTATGAATAAGCCATGTAAAAAATGATGAATAAACATTGAACAATCAGAATTCCAAATATACTCGATCACCTAATACTGACTCTTGAATATATGTTGAGAAATATTTGGTGCATCATATTGTAATTAACATCTAGTAGAATCTTTACAGAATATGAAATAATTAAAAAATGATGTCAAACAGATCATTAATATACATATCAACAATAAGAAGATATTTTTATTAAAGTATCAAAACATCATGAAAATGACAGTAGTCAAATATTTGACCAGCAATAAAATGAATCACACCCCAAATCATAATTAGTTATGTTGCAATAACCTCATTTACCTATACCGAAAAGGATCATCAGTCTATCTTGTGAGCATGGAATTTCAACCAATCCAATAAGTTAATCCTTCACTAATATACTTGTGTGATGATCATTGAAAAAGAACAAACGTGTGGAAGAGACAGCCAGAATTGTCCAGATATTTTGTAACACTGAATACCGTATATTCATGTATGGAATAACCATGATTCCAACAGGGACATTACCTCTCCAAAAACCACGGAAATTTTTTTCCTTTATATAATCATCCAGAAATTAACCATTCTTGTTATGTAAAATTAAGAAAAATATATCATATAGAATAATTGATCAATATAATAAGATAAACTATGGGATGGTGCTCACACAATTTATATTTTTGAATGTGTTCATAAATAAAAAAATTTAGGAAAAATAAATATATATTTCACTATCAATACACTATATAGAAAAAATAAAAAAGATAAACGAATGGATACCCACAGACCTTCTCTATTGAAATCATTACAAGCTTGGAACATCGTTATTTACTTTGATTTTCCATTGAAACCTCTACCAAGGATAACCCATGAAGAAGTATGGTCAAATTGAACCAATGAATGAGTGAAAAAAAAATATGTTTCTAAGTTGTATTTTTATCAAGTCAAAGGAAAATATATAAATACAAATTTTGAGGGAAGGAAGGGACACCATATACAGTCATTTTTCATGGAAATCTATAACGAAGAATCTAAAGGTGATGTTTGTGACATTAAAGGGTTCAGTTATAACTCATCAAAAAAATAACTGACATTCAGATTAGTTTTATTTTTTATGAAAATTCATTTTTTCCCAGAAAATAAAAAATTGTTTATGTTCATCTCTATTGAATGAAATATATATTGGATTGATATAATGCTAAAGGAAAAACCACATAAGTAAACATTTGTTAATAGTAATGACCAATTGATAAAGCATGCATGATATAGATCAGAATTTAGGTATTGTTTATAAGAAATTACACTTACCTACGCTTTACTATATGATGTGAGGCAAGAGACATATAGAAATGCTGGTACATATTCTGTCAAAAAATGAAAAAACAGTATAGATGATTATACTAAATCAGGATAGGTGATATGTAGCACCACTCTTTAGACGGTTGTAAAAAATTATATAGAATTGGAAATAAAAATATGTATGAAAGAATGAGTTACTACATGTTGATTCACCTGTTAAATATTGTTGAAGGAATATATAGTCATAACGGTGAAGCAAGGTGAATTTTCCACATGTCCCGAAGGCTTCCTCGGAACTATAACATGGTGAGAATCACGTCGATGCAAGGAAGATAAACATGAAAGGGAATGAAATGTAATTGACGGCCGAAGAAACAATTCTGTTTTATGTATTCACATGTATAGAGAAAACAAATTAGTAATCAGTCAAGTAAAAAAGGAAGAAGAAACATAGAACAATTAAAATTTCAATGATACACGATCTCTTAATACAAACTCTTGAATATAAGTTGAGAAATTATTGGCACATCATCTTGTAATTAACCTATAGTAGAATCATTACGGAATATTATTTCCTCAAAAAATTATGTCAAATATATCATTAATATACCTATCAACAATATGAAGATATTTTTAGAATGGAATTAAAACATCATGAAAATGAAAATAGTCAAAAATTAGACCATTAATAAAATAAACCACACCTCAAATCATAATTAGGTAAGTTGCAATAGCCTTATTTACCATTACCTAAGATGATTGTTAGTCTATATTGTGAGCATGAAATCTCCACTGGTCCCATAAGTTCATCATTTACTATAATACTTATGTGATTATCATTGCAAAAGAACAAACATGTGGATGATCCAACCACAATTTCTTGGATATTTTGTAACACCGAAAACTATATATGTAACGCCCCGACCCCAGCTACCCAGAGCCGGTGCATTACTTCGTAACATTGGCATGATCACAAAAGATCAAGTCTCGAAAGACCGATTAGTTTAGTAGCCTTGGAAACACTAGATACATTCATAAGTCTTTCATTACATCAAAATTAAACAAACTACAAAAAAACATGGTCTTCATAGTCCACACTCATATCTTCACTGATTATTCTTGCAAGTCAGTCATAAAATACTTCTTCACAACCTGGAAAATTTTTAAACATTGAAAGGGGTGAGCTCAAATGCTCAGTAAGGATAACAATAATGCGGAAGCTTTCATAAATAAACATTAACATTTAAGGCAATGTATAACTAAAACAAAAGCCTCTTAAACATGAACTTCAACATAATATGGCAAAAGTAAAATGAGATAATGCCATTTACTTCTTCACATGGATATTCTACTGGTCGAATAATCACATGTAATATCAATAACCACTTTCATAATGATGGAATGCATAATGCCAGACTATCATAACCACATAGCCAAGGCCTCGTGCCAAGACTACAAATAAGATTTTGTCAAGGCCTTGTGCCAAGACACTAGTTTGTCTCATGAGACCTGCCGATGCATCGAGGAGCTATAGCGGGCTCCACCCGTCACTTATTAAGTCCAATGCATTCCTCATATGAATAGGTTTAAACATATCATAAACCATAACATAATCGTATCACATAAAACATGCATAAAGGAAACATAACATTTCCACATTTCAATCACAAGATATCAATACAACACTTTGATATGATAAAAACGCTTTCAAAACCATTTTTAATACCAAAATAAAAGAAAGTTAAAACTTTGTATTTATTTTTCATTAAAAAAAATGATGTCTTGTAGAGGAAGCCGAATCTCAAATAATGGTCACGGCGGCGGAGAAGTCGTTGTCGCCGCATAAGTACGGAAAGAAAACATTCTCTTTTGTCGTTTAGCAAAACGCTTCGTATAAAAAGATTCCTTTTGAATAAATGTAAAAGTCAAAGGGGTTTATACACCGTATAAAATAAAGTTGTGTATAAAACCAAATATGCCTCAATGAAAGGAGATTGAGACGAAGTCCTTAAAAAGATCATTTTTAAAATAAAATAGATATATTATGTGTATTCACTATAGGTACACATAAAGAAAGTAAAAATACAAAATAAGACATAATAATATCATGACATAATTTGAAAGTAGGAGATTAACCCAAAGAATGGAAGTTGGGTTAAGAAGTTCCCTTACAAAGATCATTTATAAATAAAATAGATATATTATGTGTATTATCTATAAGTACACATAAAGAAAGTACAAATACAAGATAATACATAACAATATCATGACATAATTTGAAAGTAGGAGATTAACCCAAAGAACAGAAATTGGGTTAAGAATTTCCCTTACAAATATCATTTAAATAAAATATATCTATTATGTGTATTCACTATAATTACACATAAAGAAAGTACAAATACAAGATATGACATAACAATATCATGACATAATTTGAAAGTAGGAGATTAACCCAAAGAATAGAAATTGGGTTAAGAAGTTCCCTTACCTTGTGTCCGACTTGACTCAACCGTTCTTTAACCTCCTGAATAATAAACTAGAGTTAATATATACCTTATTAAGAACCATTCTCAATTTCATTATCCTTATTATATCACTTATTACAATGATATGATCATTATGTAATTATTTAAGTTAATAACGGTCGTTTTGTCGACCTTTGGTACTTGAGTCAAAAATAAACTTCTTATGATTACAAGTTGTTAATGTGGTGAAATATCCATTATATTCATAATTTAGATGTCATATATATCTTATATATCCAGTATATACATTCATTTATAATATTACGTAACATTTAGAGGTAAGAAATGAAATGCACCGTTCATGGAGACGGTAAGCCGTACGTACGCATGAACGCTACTTCCATTTCTATTTCATATTTTCTGGAATGGAATCATAATGATATGAGAGTATATTATAATTCCAGTATAATAACATATATAATATCATTAACTTTATCCTTCACACATCCCACATATGGTATTAACGAATCAAATCACTTTCAGGGGGCGGTAGTCCGCGCTTCCTAAAATGAAGATATCGTGTTTTACCCATAATGGAAACCATAAAGGTATGCCCAAAATGAAAAAAACAGAAGCTTAAGGAAAACATAAACATATTATATATCATATATAAAAATAGTGACATCATAATGGCCACCTTTGAAGGTGTTAAATGAGTGTTGAACAATCATCGTTTCGGGAGGCAGAATTTCGCCATCCACGGAAACCTTATGTTCTTTAACCATTTGATGTAGTTGTGTGGAAGTGTAGCTCAAATAAATCTTATAACAACATCCTAGTATATTTAAGATACTGGTGTTGTTACAAAAGAAGTAAATAAAAAGAGTTTAGGGGGTTGGAGAAGCAAAATAAAACAAAAGAACATGAGAGAATGAATTACCTTAAAAAGTGTAACTCCTTTTGAGTTGAGCCTAAAGGCTTCCTTTGAAAGGATTCTGCCCAAAGGGAATCCTCTAGGATGAGGAGAGGGATGTGGAGAGAGCAAATGGGCAGGGGTTGGCCGAGCCAATGGCTTGAAGAGTGTGTGAAATGAGGTAGAGGTGGGGGCCTTTTATAAGAGGAGAGGAAGGGCACTTTTGGAAAGTAAAGGAACATTACATTATTTGAAAATGTGTTTCGGTTTTAAAAGGTCCCACATTGATAGAATTCGTGGATAAGGTGATAAGGCATCGAAATCCACTCATCCAATTGGTTTTGGCCATGTGTAGTTCATAGATTTTATATTACCTTTCCATTTTATTTAAATCGTCAAATAATGATGTCATCGCTGCATCATTATTATGTCATAAATAATTAAATTTATTTAATGTCTAAAAATTATAAAACAAATACTATGATATAGGAAATCTTTTTATCTTTCCAATGACTATTTATAATCAAAATTTGGACTTGTGTAACCCTACTTAAAAATTGTTTTAGTAAAACACTTTATGTTAGTGTCATTTTCACTTTAACATTAAATAAATAGTAATTTATGTTATTTCCCAACAAAAGTGGATCCATGGGGTCCCCAAGTTAGGCCATGGCTTGTCTTGGTCGGCCATGACACAACCAATGAGGTTGGGACATGTGTCTAGGTCATTTAATATTATTAAAGTATTATTTATACCTTAAACTACCCTAATTACCACTAATCGCGATTAAGAACTTAATAAGTTACTATTCACCAAAAAATTATTTTTATCCCATTGAACCACATTTTACTTCTTTATGACAACCATGTATGTCGGATTTTTGAAAATCAAATCACAGAAGTGGTAATATTTCATTTAAACGAAAAATCAGTTATTTAACAACCACTTAGTGGTTTCACTATTCATCAAAAATTGAAGTTTTTCAGAATAAGGCCAAAATTTCACCCTAAGCTATAATTGATATTCCGAATTGAAAAATGATGTCTATTTTAAAAAATTCCAAGCATATTAGTTGCATTAATTAATTTTATAATTAATTCCCGCTGTCACAAAAAATAGCGTGTTTTTAAGAAACAATTTATATCAAAAGATTGACAATTGTTTATGTCCAATTTCAATGTCAAATTAATTCTAATGACCACCATTGGATAAAATGGTAAAAATATATTCTAATTATACTCTAAAACCACTCAATAGTATAATTTATCACTATGAATTATTTTGATTAAAAAAAGTTGTTTTAAGTATTTTTCACTATTCATAAAAATTTTGAAGTTCTCAGAAAATTACAAAAAATTCAACATAGGCTAATTTCAATATTAGGAATACAAAAATGAAGTCCATTTTGAAATATAAAATTTCTATAATTTTAAAAAGTTGTTATTACTATTCATAACGGCTACTTTGATTTGTCGCGATGTTTTAGAACTCGAAGTTGCGTACAATGCAAGCTATTGTATTATTGAATGAGAAGCGTATCGTGGAAGCTCGGGGTGTTACATTCTCCCCTCCTTCAATAAATTGCGTCCTCGCAATTTGAAATTTTTCTTGGAAAATAAAAGGTTGAAAAGAGAAAATACCTTTGAGGAAAACCCACATCGGAAATAAGGTTAATAAATACATAACATTAAAAGAAAGCAGGATAAGTACAAAGGTCACCCGATATAGCCCACTCTAGGATTATATGAAAATATGGATATGGAGGAGAAACAGACCATCAAGGTCTGATGGAGAGTTACAGAAAACAGGATTAGGAGAAAGTTTAACCACAAGAAAATCACAAACTTGTGATTGGTTAAACGGTCATTGAATCCCCAGTTGGAAAAGTTAACCGACAACATTTTTGTTTTAAGTTACCTTTTATAATGTTGAGGAATTTATTTAGGAGATTTACTAAGAACGTAAGGGAATATACATACTTGTTATGTATACTATCATTCGTTAATAAATTTTTGCCACAAACCCATCTTTTACTCCAAATGGTAACGGAACTCAAAAATATTCTATTTATCCTAATTGTATAAGCTTCCAAATGTTAACACATACCATTTAGATTAGTAAAACGATTTTGTAATAACCAGGGACTTCCTGTAGGCTAGTGGTAGGAAATAAAGGCTTGTCGCACTATGGTTGTGGGTTCGATTCCTGCAGCTGTGTCCGACGCGACGGGTTATTCCCCACCCTGCAGGTTGTCCTTTTTCTAAAAATATAGTATTATAGTATTCCAGAAATAATCTTCAGAAAAGTTTTAACCTTAAACAATACTATTCAAAGTTCAACTTAATCCATCCCAACATTTATAGTTATCCAAAATACCTCTGTTCCAAACTTTCTCTAAAAGGTCTCTTAATTCCAAAATCAATTGTAACATCAGATTCCCCACACAAAGAAAAGTTTCTCTTATTGTCACATACTAAAAATATGATTACCTTAATCATATTAAAACCTTACTGAAACCAACAAGTACTGCAGTACAATCCTTATATAGATCACATTATTCTAATAACCAGAATATAATCCATGAGTCCGAAAGCATCAATACATTAGTTATTCTGCTTCAACTGTAGTAATAGCATAAGATTGTCCTTGATCCCTTGGCCTTTTCTGAGGTAAGATTCCTTGACGCTTAGGACATTCATTTGCGTAATGACCCATTTCTCTACAATTGTAGCATTCAACTTTGACAGCCTCTTTCTTTCCCTTGCAATCACGTGCCTGGTGACCTTTTTCTCCACATTTATAACAGACTCCCATTCCTTTTAGGCAAGTACCAGGGTGATTCTTCCCACAATTATCACATAATGGAAAATCCTTCTTTCCCTTTTTCCCTTTATCTGTCTCTTGTTCCACCGTTCTCTTCTTCTCTTGCTTTACTTTGTTGTCATAAGACTTAGAGAATTCCTTTTCTGTCTTGATAGCACATGAGACTATATCTTCGTATGATGAGAAGGATTGTGATACTAAAGCTCGACGGAGAAATGGTTTTAACCCATCAAAGAAACGATCAATCTTACTCCTTGGGTTACGTATATAATCGGCAGCATGCCTCGCTAACCTTGTAAAGTTAGCCTCATACTTTGCGACATTCTCATCCTCCTTCTGCCTCAGACTCAGAAATTGCCTTTCCATATCTGCTCGATGGTCACGAGGAAAGTATTTTTCTAAGAAAAGCTCTTTGAACTCCCTCCATTCCATACTTGATACGTCGTCATCTTCCTTTGTGTTTTGAATCAGCGACCACCACTGATCGGCATCTCCAGTGAGGTGGTAAACTGCCATGACAACCTTCTCCCTTTCACTACTCCCCAAGGCATGGAATATTTTCTCTAAGGAATTTATCCATTGCTCAGCTACTATAGGATTTGTACTCCCATTGAAGGTTGGTGGTTGTTGCCTCATGAAGCGGTCTAACATTGATCCTCCACGTTGCGGATCAGGGTGCTCCATACGAGTAAGGTTGTTATTCATAACCTGCGTGAGTTGTCCCAGTATGGTGAGAAGCTGATCAGCACCAGTTGTATCACTAGCTCCACCATAATTATCCTGAGCAGGAGGGCAATCCCTACGCGGAGTTCGTGCATTGATACAGTTTCCATTCCTTCTACTAGGCGCCATTTCTAAACAATGGCATAAACTAGATTAGTTTATGAATCAAAATACATAATTCCATACTTGTAAAACACTTAACATAAATTGAACTAATTATGGATATAATCCATAATTATAAAAATGTATTCTTTGAGGAAGTATATACTCGTAACCCTTCATAGTGGTTTGTAAAGAAAATGGGAATTATCCAAAGCATATCCCCCGGGAGTGTCGTAACCAAGAGTGCAGCAAGGCCCGTTGTCGTGCACCAGTTCCCGTTCGAGTCTAGCTCAAAGCGGTGTTTTCGGGTTTTACCCCTAGGTACATCTGTGCCAGAGCCGCCTCTACCTGCTCGTATCCAGACAGGAATGTATTGCTTGGAAAACTCACAAAATCTCTACAATACCAATATTCTAAGATGTTCTTTTATACTAATCCTCAAAGTCTATCTTCGGGCTATGTGCTCTAATCAGAGTTTATCTAAATCTAGCTTCTAAGGTTAGTACTAAACTGCCTCTGATACCAACTGTAACGCCCCGACCCCAGCTACCCAGAGCCGGTGCATTACTTCGTAACATTGGCATGATCACAAAAGATCAAGTCTCGAAAGACCGATTAGTTTAGTAGCCTTGGAAACACTAGATACATTCATAAGTCTTTCATTACATCAAAATTAAACAAACTACAAAAAAACATGGTCTTCATAGTCCACACTCATATCTTCACTGATTATTCTTGCAAGTCAGTCATAAAATACTTCTTCACAACCTGGAAAATTTTTAAACATTGAAAGGGGTGAGCTCAAATGCTCAGTAAGGATAACAATAATGCGGAAGCTTTCATAAATAAACATTAACATTTAAGGCAATGTATAACTAAAACAAAAGCCTCTTAAACATGATCTTCAACATAATATGGCAAAAGTAAAATGAGATAATGCCATTTACTTCTTCACATGGATATTCTACTGGTCGAATAATCACATGTAATATCAATAACCACTTTCATAATGATGGAATGCATAATGCCAGACTATCATAACCACATAGCCAAGGCCTCGTGCCAAGACTACAAATAAGATTTTGTCAAGGCCTTGTGCCAAGACACTAGTTTGTCTCATGAGACCTGCCGATGCATCGAGGAGCTATAGCGGGCTCCACCCGTCACTTATTAAGTCCAATGCATTCCTCATATGAATAGGTTTAAACATATCATAAACCATAACATAATCGTATCACATAAAACATGCATAAAGGAAACATAACATTTCCACATTTCAATCACAAGATATCAATACAACACTTTGATATGATAAAAACGCTTTCAAAACCATTTTTAATACCAAAATAAAAGAAAGTTAAAACATTGTATTTATTTTTCATTAAAAAAAATGATGTCTTGTAGAGGAAGCCGAATCTCAAATAATGGTCACGGCGGCGGAGAAGTCGTTGTCGCCGCATAAGTACGGAAAGAAAACATTCTCTTTTGTCGTTTAGCAAAACGCTTCGTATAAAAAGATTCCTTTTGAATAAATGTAAAAGTCAAAGGGGTTTATACACCGTATAAAATAAAGTTGTGTATAAAACCAAATATGCCTCAATGAAAGGAGATTGAGACGAAGTCCTTAAAAAGATCATTTTTAAAATAAAATAGATATATTATGTTTATTCACTATAGGTACACATAAAGAAAGTAAAAATACAAAATAAGACATAATAATATCATGACATAATTTGAAAGTAGGAGATTAACCCAAAGAATGGAAGTTGGGTTAAGAAGTTCCCTTACAAAGATCATTTATAAATAAAATAGATATATTATGTGTATTATCTATAAGTACACATAAAGAAAGTACAAATACAAGATAATACATAACAATATCATGACATAATTTGAAAGTAGGAGATTAACCCAAAGAACAGAAATTGGGTTAAGAATTTCCCTTACAAATATCATTTAAATAAAATATATCTATTATGTGTATTCACTATAATTACACATAAAGAAAGTACAAATACAAGATATGACATAACAATATCATGACATAATTTGAAAGTAGGAGATTAACCCAAAGAATAGAAATTGGGTTAAGAAGTTCCCTTACCTTGTGTCCGACTTGACTCAACCGTTCTTTAACCTCCTGAATAATAAACTAGAGTTAATATATACCTTATTAAGAACCATTCTCAATTTCATTATCCTTATTATATCACTTATTACAATGATATGATCATTATGTAATTATTTAAGTTAATAACGGTCGTTTTGTCGACCTTTGGTACTTGAGTCAAAAATAAACTTCTTATGATTACAAGTTGTTAATGTGGTGAAATATCCATTATATTCATAATTTAGATGTCATATATATCTTATATATCCAGTATATACATTCATTTATAATATTACGTAACATTTAGAGGTAAGAAATGAAATGCACCGTTCATGGAGACGGTAAGCCGTACGTACGCATGAACGCTACTTCCATTTCTATTTCATATTTTCTGGAATGGAATCATAATGATATGAGAGTATATTATAATTCCAGTATAATAACATATATAATATCATTAACTTTATCCTTCACACATCCCACATATGGTATTAACGAATCAAATCACTTTCAGGGGGCGGTAGTCCGCGCTTCCTAAAATGAAGATATCGTGTTTTACCCATAATGGAAACCATAAAGGTATGCCCAAAATGAAAAAAACAGAAGCTTAAGGAAAACATAAACATATTATATATCATATATAAAAATAGTGACATCATAATGGCCACCTTTGAAGGTGTTAAATGAGTGTTGAACAATCATCGTTTCGGGAGGCAGAATTTCGCCATCCACGGAAACCTTATGTTCTTTAACCATTTGATGTAGTTGTGTGGAAGTGTAGCTCAAATAAATCTTATAACAACATCCTAGTATATTTAAGATACTGGTGTTGTTACAAAAGAAGTAAATAAAAAGAGTTTAGGGGGTTGGAGAAGCAAAATAAAACAAAAGAACATGAGAGAATGAATTACCTTAAAAAGTGTAACTCCTTTTGAGTTGAGCCTAAAGGCTTCCTTTGAAAGGATTCTGCCCAAAGGGAATCCTCTAGGATGAGGAGAGGGATGTGGAGAGAGCAAATGGGCAGGGGTTGGCCGAGCCAATGGCTTGAAGAGTGTGTGAAATGAGGTAGAGGTGGGGGCCTTTTATAAGAGGAGAGGAAGGGCACTTTTGGAAAGTAAAGGAACATTACATTATTTGAAAATGTGTTTCGGTTTTAAAAGGTCCCACATTGATAGAATTCGTGGATAAGGTGATAAGGCATCGAAATCCACTCATCCAATTGGTTTTGGCCATGTGTAGTTCATAGATTTTATATTACCTTTCCATTTTATTTAAATCGTCAAATAATGATGTCATCGCTGCATCATTATTATGTCATAAATAATTAAATTTATTTAATGTCTAAAAATTATAAAACAAATACTATGATATAGGAAATCTTTTTATCTTTCCAATGACTATTTATAATCAAAATTTGGACTTGTGTAACCCTACTTAAAAATTGTTTTAGTAAAACACTTTATGTTAGTGTCATTTTCACTTTAACATTAAATAAATAGTAATTTATGTTATTTCCCAACAAAAGTGGATCCATGGGGTCCCCAAGTTAGGCCATGGCTTGTCTTGGTCGGCCATGACACAACCAATGAGGTTGGGACATGTGTCTAGGTCATTTAATATTATTAAAGTATTATTTATACCTTAAACTACCCTAATTACCACTAATCGCGATTAAGAACTTAATAAGTTACTATTCACCAAAAAATTATTTTTATCCCATTGAACCACATTTTACTTCTTTATGACAACCATGTATGTCGGATTTTTGAAAATCAAATCACAAAAGTGGTAATATTTCATTTAAACGAAAAATCAGTTATTTAACAACCACTTAGTGGTTTCACTATTCATCAAAAATTGAAGTTTTTCAGAATAAGGCCAAAATTTCACCCTAAGCTATAATTGATATTCCGAATTGAAAAATGATGTCTATTTTACAAAATTCCAAGCATATTAGTTGCATTAATTAATTTTATAATTAATTCCCGCTGTCACAAAAAATAGCGTGTTTTTAAGAAACAATTTATATCAAAAGATTGACAATTGTTTATGTCCAATTTCAATGTCAAATTAATTCTAATGACCACCATTGGATAAAATGGTAAAAATATATTCTAATTATACTCTAAAACCACTCAATAGTATAATTTATCACTATGAATTATTTTGATTAAAAAAAGTTGTTTTAAGTATTTTTCACTATTCATAAAAATTTTGAAGTTCTCAGAAAATTACAAAAAATTCAACATAGGCTAATTTCAATATTAGGAATACAAAAATGAAGTCCATTTTGAAATATAAAATTTCTATAATTTTAAAAAGTTGTTATTACTATTCATAACGGCTACTTTGATTTGTCGCGATGTTTTAGAACTCGAAGTTGCGTACAATGCAAGCTATTGTATTATTGAATGAGAAGCGTATCGTGGAAGCTCGGGGTGTTACATTCTCCCCTCCTTCAATAAATTGCGTCCTCGCAATTTGAAATTTTTCTTGGAAAATAAAAGGTTGAAAAGAGAAAATACCTTTGAGGAAAACCCACATCGGAAATAAGGTTAATAAATACATAACATTAAAAGAAAGCAGGATAAGTACAAAGGTCACCCGATATAGCCCACTCTAGGATTATATGAAAATATGGATATGGAGGAGAAACAGACCATCAAGGTCTGATGGAGAGTTACAGAAAACAGGATTAGGAGAAAGTTTAACCACAAGAAAATCACAAACTTGTGATTGGTTAAACGGTCATTGAATCCCCAGTTGGAAAAGTTAACCGACAACATTTTTGTTTTAAGTTACCTTTTATAATGTTGAGGAATTTATTTAGGAGATTTACTAAGAACGTAAGGGAATATACATACTTGTTATGTATACTATCATTCGTTAATAAATTTTTGCCACAAACCCATCTTTTACTCCAAATGGTAACGGAACTCAAAAATATTCTATTTATCCTAATTGTATAAGCTTCCAAATGTTAACACATACCATTTAGATTAGTAAAACGATTTTGTAATAACCAGGGACTTCCTGTAGGCTAGTGGTAGGAAATAAAGGCTTGTCGCACTATGGTTGTGGGTTCGATTCCTGCAGCTGTGTCCGACGCGACGGGTTATTCCCCACCCTGCAGGTTGTCCTTTTTCTAAAAATATAGTATTATAGTATTCCAGAAATAATCTTCAGAAAAGTTTTAACCTTAAACAATACTATTCAAAGTTCAACTTAATCCATCCCAACATTTATAGTTATCCAAAATACCTCTGTTCCAAACTTTCTCTAAAAGGTCTCTTAATTCCAAAATCAATTGTAACATCAGATTCCCCACACAAAGAAAAGTTTCTCTTATTGTCACATACTAAAAATATGATTACCTTAATCATATTAAAACCTTACTGAAACCAACAAGTACTGCAGTACAATCCTTATATAGATCACATTATTCTAATAACCAGAATATAATCCATGAGTCCGAAAGCATCAATACATTAGTTATTCTGCTTCAACTGTAGTAATAGCATAAGATTGTCCTTGATCCCTTGGCCTTTTCTGAGGTAAGATTCCTTGACGCTTAGGACATTCATTTGCGTAATGACCCATTTCTCTACAATTGTAGCATTCAACTTTGACAGCCTCTTTCTTTCCCTTGCAATCACGTGCCTGGTGACCTTTTTCTCCACATTTATAACAGACTCCCATTCCTTTTAGGCAAGTACCAGGGTGATTCTTCCCACAATTATCACATAATGGAAAATCCTTCTTTCCCTTTTTCCCTTTATCTGTCTCTTGTTCCACCGTTCTCTTCTTCTCTTGCTTTACTTTGTTGTCATAAGACTTAGAGAATTCCTTTTCTGTCTTGATAGCACATGAGACTATATCTTCGTATGATGAGAAGGATTGTGATACTAAAGCTCGACGGAGAAATGGTTTTAACCCATCAAAGAAACGATCAATCTTACTCCTTGGGTTACGTATATAATCGGCAGCATGCCTCGCTAACCTTGTAAAGTTAGCCTCATACTTTGCGACATTCTCATCCTCCTTCTGCCTCAGACTCAGAAATTGCCTTTCCATATCTGCTCGATGGTCACGAGGAAAGTATTTTTCTAAGAAAAGCTCTTTGAACTCCCTCCATTCCATACTTGATACGTCGTCATCTTCCTTTGTGTTTTGAATCAGCGACCACCACTGATCGGCATCTCCAGTGAGGCGGTAAACTGCCATGACAACCTTCTCCCTTTCACTACTCCCCAAGGCATGGAATATTTTCTCTAAGGAATTTATCCATTTCTCAGCTACTATAGGATTTGTACTCCCATTGAAGGTTGGTGGTTGTTGCCTCATGAAGCGGTCTAACATTGATCCTCCACGTTGCGGATCAGGGTGCTCCATACGAGTAAGGTTGTTATTCATAACCTGCGTGAGTTGTCCCAGTATGGTGAGAAGCTGATCAGCACCAGTTGTATCACTAGCTCCACCATAATTATCCTGAGCAGGAGGGCAATCCCTACACGGAGTTCGTGCATTGATACAGTTTCCATTCCTTCTACTAGGCGCCATTTCTAAACAATGGCATAAACTAGATTAGTTTATGAATCAAAATACATAATTCCATACTTGTAAAACACTTAACATAAATTGAACTAATTATGGATATAATCCATAATTATAAAAATGTATTCTTTGAGGAAGTATATACTCGTAACCCTTCATAGTGGTTTGTAAAGAAAATGGGAATTATCCAAAGCATATCCCCCGGGAGTGTCGTAACCAAGAGTGCAGCAAGGCCCGTTGTCGTGCACCAGTTCCCGTTCGAGTCTAGCTCAAAGCGGTGTTTTCGGGTTTTACCCCTAGGTAAATCTGTGCCAGAGCCGCCTCTACCTGCTCGTATCCAGACAGGAATGTATTGCTTGGAAAACTCACAAAATCTCTACAATACCAATATTCTAAGATGTTCTTTTATACTAATCCTCAAAGTCTATCTTCGGGCTATGTGCTCTAATCAGAGTTTATCTAAATCTAGTTTCCAAGGTTAGTACTAAACTGCCTCTGATACCAACTGTAACGCCCCGACCCCAGCTACCCAGAGCCGGTGCATTACTTCGTAACATTGGCATGATCACAAAAGATCAAGTCTCGAAAGACCGATTAGTTTAGTAGCCTTGGAAACACTAGATACATTCATAAGTCTTTCATTACATCAAAATTAAACAAACTACAAAAAAACATGGTCTTCATAGTCCACACTCATATCTTCACTGATTATTCTTGCAAGTCAGTCATAAAATACTTCTTCACAACCTGGAAAATTTTTAAACATTGAAAGGGGTGAGCTCAAATGCTCAGTAAGGATAACAATAATGCGGAAGCTTTCATAAATAAACATTAACATTTAAGGCAATGTATAACTAAAACAAAAGCCTCTTAAACATGAACTTCAACATAATATGGCAAAAGTAAAATGAGATAATGCCATTTACTTCTTCACATGGATATTCTACTGGTCGAATAATCACATGTAATATCAATAACCACTTTCATAATGATGGAATGCATAATGCCAGACTATCATAACCACATAGCCAAGGCCTCGTGCCAAGACTACAAATAAGATTTTGTCAAGGCCTTGTGCCAAGACACTAGTTTGTCTCATGAGACCTGCCGATGCATCGAGGAGCTATAGCGGGCTCCACCCGTCACTTATTAAGTCCAATGCATTCCTCATATGAATAGGTTTAAACATATCATAAACCATAACATAATCGTATCACATAAAACATGCATAAAGGAAACATAACATTTCCACATTTCAATCACAAGATATCAATACAACACTTTGATATGATAAAAACGCTTTCAAAACCATTTTTAATACCAAAATAAAAGAAAGTTAAAACTTTGTATTTATTTTTCATTAAAAAAAATGATGTCTTGTAGAGGAAGCCGAATCTCAAATAATGGTCACGGCGGCGGAGAAGTCGTTGTCGCCGCATAAGTACGGAAAGAAAACATTCTCTTTTGTCGTTTAGCAAAACGCTTCGTATAAAAAGATTCCTTTTGAATAAATGTAAAAGTCAAAGGGGTTTATACACCGTATAAAATAAAGTTGTGTATAAAACCAAATATGCCTCAATGAAAGGAGATTGAGACGAAGTCCTTAAAAAGATCATTTTTAAAATAAAATAGATATATTATGTGTATTCACTATAGGTACACATAAAGAAAGTAAAAATACAAAATAAGACATAATAATATCATGACATAATTTGAAAGTAGGAGATTAACCCAAAGAATGGAAGTTGGGTTAAGAAGTTCCCTTACAAAGATCATTTATAAATAAAATAGATATATTATGTGTATTATCTATAAGTACACATAAAGAAAGTACAAATACAAGATAATACATAACAATATCATGACATAATTTGAAAGTAGGAGATTAACCCAAAGAACAGAAATTGGGTTAAGAATTTCCCTTACAAATATCATTTAAATAAAATATATCTATTATGTGTATTCACTATAATTACACATAAAGAAAGTACAAATACAAGATATGACATAACAATATCATGACATAATTTGAAAGTAGGAGATTAACCCAAAGAATAGAAATTGGGTTAAGAAGTTCCCTTACCTTGTGTCCGACTTGACTCAACCGTTCTTTAACCTCCTGAATAATAAACTAGAGTTAATATATACCTTATTAAGAACCATTCTCAATTTCATTATCCTTATTATATCACTTATTACAATGATATGATCATTATGTAATTATTTAAGTTAATAACGGTCGTTTTGTCGACCTTTGGTACTTGAGTCAAAAATAAACTTCTTATGATTACAAGTTGTTAATGTGGTGAAATATCCATTATATTCATAATTTAGATGTCATATATATCTTATATATCCAGTATATACATTCATTTATAATATTACGTAACATTTAGAGGTAAGAAATGAAATGCACCGTTCATGGAGACGGTAAGCCGTACGTACGCATGAACGCTACTTCCATTTCTATTTCATATTTTCTGGAATGGAATCATAATGATATGAGAGTATATTATAATTCCAGTATAATAACATATATAATATCATTAACTTTATCCTTCACACATCCCACATATGGTATTAACGAATCAAATCACTTTCAGGGGGCGGTAGTCCGCACTTCCTAAAATGAAGATATCGTGTTTTACCCATAATGGAAACCATAAAGGTATGCCCAAAATGAAAAAAACAGAAGCTTAAGGAAAACATAAACATATTATATATCATATATAAAAATAGTGACATCATAATGGCCACCTTTGAAGGTGTTAAATGAGTGTTGAACAATCATCGTTTCGGGAGGCAGAATTTCGCCATCCACGGAAACCTTATGTTCTTTAACCATTTGATGTAGTTGTGTGGAAGTGTAGCTCAAATAAATCTTATAACAACATCCTAGTATATTTAAGATACTGGTGTTGTTACAAAAGAAGTAAATAAAAAGAGTTTAGGGGGTTGGAGAAGCAAAATAAAACAAAAGAACATGAGAGAATGAATTACCTTAAAAAGTGTAACTCCTTTTGAGTTGAGCCTAAAGGCTTCCTTTGAAAGGATTCTGCCCAAAGGGAATCCTCTAGGATGAGGAGAGGGATGTGGAGAGAGCAAATGGGCAGGGGTTGGCCGAGCCAATGGCTTGAAGAGTGTGTGAAATGAGGTAGAGGTGGGGGCCTTTTATAAGAGGAGAGGAAGGGCACTTTTGGAAAGTAAAGGAACATTACATTATTTGAAAATGTGTTTCGGTTTTAAAAGGTCCCACATTGATAGAATTCGTGGATAAGGTGATAAGGCATCGAAATCCACTCATCCAATTGGTTTTGGCCATGTGTAGTTCATAGATTTTATATTACCTTTCCATTTTATTTAAATCGTCAAATAATGATGTCATCGCTGCATCATTATTATGTCATAAATAATTAAATTTATTTAATGTCTAAAAATTATAAAACAAATACTATGATATAGGAAATCTTTTTATCTTTCCAATTACTATTTATAATCAAAATTTGGACTTGTGTAACCCTACTTAAAAATTGTTTTAGTAAAACACTTTATGTTAGTGTCATTTTCACTTTAACATTAAATAAATAGTAATTTATGTTATTTCCCAACAAAAGTGGATCCATGGGGTCCCCAAGTTAGGCCATGGCTTGTCTTGGTCGGCCATGACACAACCAATGAGGTTGGGACATGTGTCTAGGTCATTTAATATTATTAAAGTATTATTTATACCTTAAACTACCCTAATTACCACTAATCGCGATTAAGAACTTAATAAGTTACTATTCACCAAAAAATTATTTTTATCCCATTGAACCACATTTTACTTCTTTATGACAACCATGTATGTCGGATTTTTGAAAATCAAATCACAGAAGTGGTAATATTTCATTTAAACGAAAAATCAGTTATTTAACAACCACTTAGTGGTTTCACTATTCATCAAAAATTGAAGTTTTTCAGAATAAGGCCAAAATTTCACCCTAAGCTATAATTGATATTCCGAATTGAAAAATGATGTCTATTTTACAAAATTCCAAGCATATTAGTTGCATTAATTAATTTTATAATTAATTCCCGCTGTCACAAAAAATAGCGTGTTTTTAAGAAACAATTTATATCAAAAGATTGACAATTGTTTATGTCCAATTTCAATGTCAAATTAATTCTAATGACCACCATTGGATAAAATGGTAAAAATATATTCTAATTATACTCTAAAACCACTCAATAGTATAATTTATCACTATGAATTATTTTGATTAAAAAAAGTTGTTTTAAGTATTTTTCACTATTCATAAAAATTTTGAAGTTCTCAGAAAATTACAAAAAATTCAACATAGGCTAATTTCAATATTAGGAATACAAAAATGAAGTCCATTTTGAAATATAAAATTTCTATAATTTTAAAAAGTTGTTATTACTATTCATAACGGCTACTTTGATTTGTCGCGATGTTTTAGAACTCGAAGTTGCGTACAATGCAAGCTATTGTATTATTGAATGAGAAGCGTATCGTGGAAGCTCGGGGTGTTACAATATATTCATGTATGTGATAACCATGAATCATATAGGGACATTGCCTCCATAGTATCCTTGGAAAATAAAATTTACTTCTTATATTCTTCCAGAAATTTACAATTCTTGTTATGTTCATTCATGCCTAATCTAGCCTCAAGAACAATTGATCAATTTAATAATAAAAAATACGGGATGGTGCTCTTACAATTTAGCTTTTGGAATGTGTTCATAAAAAAAATTGAGGAAAAAATAAATATATATTGGACTATCAATACACTATAAATAAAAAATAAACAATTTAAAGGAATGGATAACTGTAGACCCTGTTTAACTACATCATTACAAGCTTGGAACATCCTTGTTTATTTTGATTTTCCATAGAAACCTCTTCCAAGGAGAAACCATGAAAATGTACACTCATATTGAACCTGTGTATCAGTGAAACAATTTCATTCTATGTTTTATTTTTTTCAAGTAAAAGGAAAATATATAAATACAAATTATGAGGGAATGAAGGGATACTATATATATTTATTTTTAAGGGAAAATTATAGTGAAGGATCAAAAGATGATGTTGGTTACATTGAAGGACTCAGTTATAACATATAAAAAATAACCAACCTTTTGATTGGTTTTCTTTTGAATGAAATTTCATTATTTTCTAGAAAATAATAATATGTTTCTCTTCAAATATAGTGATAGAAATATATATTGGATTGATATAATGATAACTAAAAAACCACATAAGTAAACAATTTTTTAATTGTAATGACCAATAGATAAAGCATGCATGATACAGACATAAATTTAGGTATTGTATAAAAGGAATTTCTCTTTTTTCCCTTTACAATATGATTTTCTCCATGACACAGATGGAAATGCAAGTTCAAATGCTGTAAAAATAACCAAAAGCAGTGTAGATGTTTCTGCTGATTTAGCATAGATGATATGTACCACCAATCTTAAGAAGGTTGCTAGAAATTTTATAGAATTGGAAATACACATATGTGTGAAAGAATTAGTTACTACATCTTGATTCACCTATTCAATATTGTTTAACGAATAGATAGATATAATGGTGAAGAAAGGTGAATATTCAAAAGGGCCAGAAGGCATCCTCAGAACTATAACTTGGTGAGAATCATGTCGATTCAAAGAAGATAAATGTAGAATATAATGCAATTTATTTGAAAACCAATGAAACAATTCATGTTGATGTTTTCAAATTTACTGAGAAAGGAATTAATAAGTAGTCATGTAAAAAGGAAGAAGAATCAAAGATCAATCAAAATTCCAAAGATACTCGATCACCTAATACTAACTCTTGAATATAGGTTGAGAAATTTTTGACACATCATAGTGTAAATAACATCTAGTAGAATCATTATGTAATATACAGTCATCAAAAAATGATGTCAAATATATCTTTAATATACCTATAAACAGTAAGATGATATTTTGATAAAGGATTCAAAACATCAAGTAAATGATAGTAGTCAAATATTTGACCAGTAATAAATTGAATCACACCTTAAAAAAATTGAGTTATGTTGAAATTACCTCATATACCAATAACTAAGATGATTGTTAGTCTCTCTGGTGAACATGGCATCGCCACACATCCCATAACTTCATTCTTTTCAACTATACATGTGTGATGATCATTGCAAAAGAACAAACATGTGGATGGGCCAAAAAGAATTTTATGGATATTTTGTAACACTGAAAACTGTACATTCAAGTATGGAATAACCATTATTATAACAGGAAAATTTTCAATCCAGCAATATTAGAAATGTAATTTTCCATTATATAATCCTCCATAAATATACAATTCTAGTTATGTGAAATCATTTCAAATCTCTCCTCAAGAACAATTGGTCAATTAAATAGGAAAAACTTTATGATTGTTCTCTTACAATTTATCTTTTATAATGTGTTTATAAAAAAAATTGATGAAAAAATACACATTTATATCAGTATCAATACACTATAATGAAAAATAAACTATTTAATAGAAGGGGTTCCCATATACCTTATGTAAATGCATAATTACAAACTTGGAACATCTTTATTTACTTTTATTTTCCATACAAACCTCTACCAAGGAGAACCCATAATGATGTAGGCTAAAATTGAACCTGTGAATGAGTCAAACAATTTGTTTCTATGTTGTATTTTTATCAATTCAATGGAAAATGTAGAAGTACAAATTCTGAAGGATGGAAGGGACACCATATACAATACTTTTTTAAGGGAAAATAATAGTGAAGGATCAAAATATGTAGTTGGTGACAATGAAGGACTCAGTTATAACACATCAACAAATAAATGACTTTGTGATTGGTTTTCTTTTTAATAAAATTTCAGTTTTTCCAGAAAATCAAATTAGGTTTATGTTCAACAGTAGTGAATGAAATATATATTGGATTGGTAGAATTCTAACTGAAAAACCACATAAGTAAAAAAAATTTAATTAGAATGTCTAAGAGATAAATCTTGCATGATACATACAATAATATAGTTATTGTTTATAAGAAATAACTCTTACCTACACTTTACTGTATGATTTGCTACAAGAGACAGACAGAAATTCTGGTAAAGATGCTATCAAAATAACCAAAAGCAGTGTAGATGTTTATGCTTAATCTAGATAGGTGATATGTATCTCCAATTTTATGAAGGTTGTTAGAAATTTATAGAAATTAAAATACACATATGTGTGAAAGAATGTGTTGCTACATGTTGATTCACCTATTCAATATTGATGAAGGAATAGATAGTCATAATGGTGAAGCATGGTGAACTTTCCACCAGGCCAGAAGGCTTCCTCAAAACTATAACTTGGTGAGAAGCACGATGATGAAAATAAGATAAACGTGAAATAGAATGAAAAGTAATCAATTTCCAAAGAAACAATTCCTGTTGATGTATTCACATGAACTGAGAAACAAATTAGGTAGAAGTCAAGTAAAAAAGAATAGGAAACATAGAACTATCCAAATTCCAAATATAAGCGATCGCATAATAATAACTCATGAATATAAGTTGAGAATATTTTGTCACATCATATTGGAAGTAACATCTAGTAAAATAATTATGTAATATGATTTCCTCAGAAAATGATGTCAAACATATCATTAATATACCTATCAATAATAGGAATATATTTTGATAAAGGAATCATAAAATCATAAAAATGATAGTGGTCAAATATATGACCATATATAAAATTAATCACACCTCAAATAATAATTAGTAATGTTGAAATAGCCTCATTTACCTATACATAATATGATCATCAGTCTCTCTAGTGAGCATGGCATCGCCACCCATCCCATATGTTCATCCTTTACTACAATACATGTGTGATGATCATTGCAAAAGAACAAACTTATGGATGAGCCCGCCAGAATTGTCTTGATATTTTGTAACACTGAAAAAATTATATTCATGTATGGGATAACCATGATACAAATAGGGACATTGCCTCACCAGAAACCTTGAAATGTAATTTTAATTTTTATAATCATCAAGAAATTTACCATTCTTGTTATGTGAAATCATTCCAAATCTACCATCAAGAAAAATTGATCAATTTTATATGAATAACTAATGGATGGTACTCATACAACATAGCTTTTAGAATGTCTTCATAAACATTCAAATTGAGGAATAATGTATATATATTTCACTATCAATACACTATAAAGAAAAAATAAACAATTTAAATGAATGGATATCCATATAACTTCTCTAACGACATCATTACCATCTTGTAAAAACATTGTTTACTTTGATTTTCCATAGAATCCTCCACCAATGGAAACCATGAAGAATTATGCTCAAATTGAACCTGTGAATGTGTGAAAAAATTTGTTTCTAAGTTGCATTTTTATCAATTCAAATTATTATATATAAATAAAAATGTTTAGGGAAGGTAGGGACACCATATACAATCCTTTTTTATGGGAAAACTATAGAGAAGGATCAAAAGATGATGTTTGTGACATTGAAGGGCTCAGTTATAACAAATCAAAAAAATAACTAATCTTCTGATTATTTTTATTTTTTATTAAATGTCATTGTATTGAAGAAAATCAAAAATTATTTCTATTCAACTTTAGTGAATGAAATACATATTGGATTGATATAATTCTAATTGAAAAACCACATAAGTTAACATTTTTTTAATTACAATGACTAATAGATAAATCATGCATGATACATATAGGAATTTAGGTATTGTTTATAAGAAATTACACTTACCTATGCTTTACTATATAATGTGATTCAAAAGATAGACGAAAATGTTGGTACATACGCTGTTAAAAAACCAAAAGTAGTGTAGATGTTTCTACTAAATTTGGATAGGTGATATGTAGCACCAATCATAGGAAGGTTGTTATAAATTTTATAGACTTTCAAATAAACATATGTTTTGAAGAATGATTTACTACATGTTGATTCACCTGTTAAAATTGTTGAAGTAAAAGATAGGTATAATGGTGAAGAAAGGTGAACATGCCACTTGGCCATATGGATTCCTCAGAATTATAACTTGGTGAGAAGCACGTCGATGCAAAGAAGATAAACATGATAGGGAATGAAAAGTAATTGACGGCAGAAGAAACCATTCATGTTTGTGTATTCACATGTACTGAGAAAACAATTAGGAATCGGTCAATTAAAAAGGATAAAGAAACACATAACAATCAAAATTCCAATGATACACGATCTCCAAGTGCAGACTCTTAAATATAATTTGAGAAATTTTTGGCATATCATCTTTTATGTAACATATAGTAAAATCATTACATAATATCCTATCAACAAAAAATGTTGTCAAACAGATCATTAATATACCTATCAACAATATGAAGATATTTTGATAAAAGAATGAAAATATCATGAAAATGACAGTAGTCAAATATTTGACCATTAATAAAATTAATCACACCTCAAATTATAATTAGTTATGTTTTAATAGCCTCATTTACCTTTACCTAAGATGATCGTTAGTATCTCTTATGAGCATGACATCACCACCGGTCCCATAAGTTCATCCTTTACTACAATACATGTGTGATGATCATTGCAAAAGAACAAACTTGTGGATGACCCGACCAGAATTTCCTAGATATTTTGTAACATTGAAAACTATATATTCAGGTATGGGATAACCATGATTCAAATAGGGACATTTCCTCTCTACCAACCTTGGAAAGTAATATTTCCTTTGTATAATCTTCCAGAAATTTACCATTCTTTTTGTTTTTATTCATTCCAAATCTACCCTCAAGAACAATTGGTCAAATTAATAAGAAAAACTATGGGATGTTGCTCTTACAATTTAGCTTTTAGAATGTGTTCATAAACAAAAAAATCGAGGAAAATATATATATATTTATATTGGACAATAAATACACTATAAAGAAAAAATATACAATTTAACGGAAGGGATACCCATAGACCTTCTCTAACAACATCATTACAATATTGGAACATCCTTGTTTACATTGATTTTCCATAGAGACCTCTACCAAGGAGAACCCATGAAAAAGTATGCTCAAATTGAACCTGTGAATCAGTGAAACAATTTGATTCAATGTTAGATTTTTATCAAGTCAATGAAAAATATATTAATACAAATTATGAGGGAAGTACGGGACACCATATACAGTCCTTTTTAAGGGAAAATTATAGTGAAGGATCAAAAGATGAAGTTGTTGACATTTAAGGACTCGGTATAACTCATCAAAATAATAACCAACCTTTTGATTGGTTTTTTTATGAAATGTCATTATTTTCCATAAAATAAAAATATGTTTTTTTTCAACTGTAGTGAATGAAATATATATTTTATTGATAGAATGCTAATTGAATAACCACATATGTAATCATTTTTAGAATTTTAATGACCAATAGATAAAGCATGCATGATACAGACAAAAATTTATGTATTGTTTAAAATAAAATACTCTTTCCGGCACTTTACTATATGATGTGCTACAAGAGATAGATGGAAATGCTAGTACATATGCTGTCAAAATAACCAAAAGAAGAGTAGATGTTTCTGCTGATTCAGGATAGGTGATATGTAGAACCAATCTTAAGAAGGTTGTTATAAATTTTATTGAATTGGAAATAAATATATGTGTCAAATAATGAGTTATTGCATATTGATTCAACTGTTCAATATTTTTGAAGGAATGGATAGATATAATGGTGTAGAAAGGTGAACTTTCCATAGGGCCATAAGGCTTCCTCAGAAGTATTACCTAGTGAGTAGCATGTCGATGCAAATAAGTTAAATGTGAAATAGAATACAATGTAATCGACAACCTAAGAAAAAATTCATGTTGATGTTTTCACATTTTCTGAGAAAACAATTATGTAGTAGTCAAGTAAAAAGGATGAAAAAACATAGAATAATCAAAATTCCAAAGATACTTGATCACCTAATACTAACTCTTGAATACAGGTTGAGAAATTTTTGGCACATCATACTGTAAATAACATCTATTAGAATCATTATATAATAAGTAGTAATTAAAAAATATTGTCAAACCAATCATTAATACACCTATCAGCAATAAGATGATATTTTGATAAAGGATTCAAAACTTCATGAAAATGACAGTAGTAAAATATTTGAGCAGCAATAAATTGAATTACACCTTAAATCACAATGAGTTGTGTTGCAATTACCACATTTACCAATACCTAAGATGACTGTCAGTCTCTCTTGTGAACATGGCATCATCACCCGTCCCATATGTTCATCCTTAACTAAAATACATTTGTGATGATCATTGAAAAATAACAAACTTGTGGATGAGACAAAAAGAATTTTTTGGATATTTTGTAACATCGAAAACTGTACATTCATGTATAGAATAACCACTTTTCGAATTGGGAAATTGCCTATCCAGCAACATTGGAAATGAAATTTTCCATCTTATAATCCTCCATAAATTTATAATTCTAGTTATCTGAAATCATGTCACATATATCCTCATGACCAATAAATCAATTAAATAAGAAAAACCTCCCGATGTTTCTCTTACAATTTATCTTTTAAAATGTGTTCATAAACAATCAAATTAACGAAAAAATACACATATATAGCACTATCAATACACTCTAAAGAAAAAATAAACAATTTAATGGAAGTGTTACCCATAGACCTTCTCTAACGACATCATTACAAGCTCGGAACATCCTTTTTTACTTATATTTTCCATACAAACCTCTCCCAAGGATAACTCATGAAGAATTAGGCTCAAATTGAACCTGTGAATGAGTCAAAAAATTTGTTTCTATGTTGGATTTTTATCAAATCAAAGGAAAGTATAAAAATAAAAATTTTGAGGGAAGAAATGGACACCATATACAATCCTTTTTAAAGGAAAATTATAGCGATGGATCAAAGGATGAAGTTGGTGAAAATGAAGGACTCGGTTATAACACATCAAAAAAATAACTTACCTTCTGATTCATTTTCATTTTAATGAAATGTCATTGTTTTCCAGAAAATCAAAATATGTTTCTATTCAATTGTAGTGATTGAAATATATATTGGATTGATAGAATTCTAACTGAAAATCACATAAGTATACATTTTTTAATTGGAATGACTAATAGAAAAATCATGCATGATACCGATATAAATTTAGTTATGTTTATCATAAATTACTCTTACCTACATTTTACTATATGATGTGCTATAAGAGATATACATAAATACTGGTAAAGATGCTATCAAAATAACCAAAACTAGTGTAAATATTTATAATGAATCTCGATAGGTGATATGTATCACCAATATTAAGATGTTTTTAATAAATTTTATATAATTTTAAATACACAGATGTGCGAAAGAATAAGTTACTACATGTTCAATATTGATGAAGGAATAGATAGATATAATGGTGAAGTAAGGTGAACTTTCCACAGGGCCAGAAGGCTTCCTCAGTACTATAACTTGGTGAGAAGCATGTCGATGCAAAGAAGATAAACATGAAATATAATTCCCAGTATTCGAGAGCCAAAAAAAAATCATGTTAATGTATTCACATGTATAGAGAAAACAATTTTGCGCAATTAAAGTAAAAAAGTAAGAAGAAACATAGAAAAATCAAAATTCCAATGATACTCGATCACCTAATACAAACTCTTGAACATAGTTTGATAAATTTTTGGAAAATCATATTGTATGTAACATATACTATATTCATTACAGAATATGTTTTCTTAAAAAATGATGTCAAATATATCATTAATATACCTATGAACAATAAGAATATATTTAGATAAAGGAATAATAACATCATGAAAATGATAGTATTCAAATATTTTTCCATAAATAAAATGAATCACACCTCAAATAGTAATTAGTAATGTTGCAATAGCCTTATTTACCTATACCTAAGACGATCATCAGTCTCTCTTGTGAGCATGGCATGGCCACCCATCCCATAAGATCATCCTTTACTACAATACATGTGTGATGATCATTGCAAAAGAACAAACTTGTGGATAAGCCAGCCAGAAAGATTCTGGATATTTTGTAACACCAAAAAATGTATATTGATGTATGGAATAACCATGATTCAAATAGGGATATTGCCTCTCTAGAAACCTTGGAAAAGAAATTTATTTCGTATAATCATCCAGAAATTTACCATTCTTGTTATGTGAAATCATGCCAAATCTAGCTTCAAGAACAATTGATCAATGTAATAAGAAAAAATATGGGATGGTTCTCTTATAATTTATCTTCTAGAATGTTTTTCATAAACAAACAAATTGAGTAAAACATACATGTATATTTAAATATCAATACTTTATAAAGAAAAAATAAACATTTTAATGGAAGGGATACCCATATACCTTCTCTAAAGACATCAATACAATATTTGAAAATCAGCATTTACTTTTATTTCCCATAAAAACTTCTGCCAAGGAGAACCCATGAAGAAGTAGGTTCCAATTAAACCTATGAATATGTTAAAAAAATTTCTTAGTTTTGTTTTTATCAAGTCAATAGAAAATATATAAATACAAATTATGACGGAAGGAAGGGACACCATATACAGTCCCTCTTAAGGAAAAAATATATTGAAGGATAAAAATATGAAGTTTGTGACATTGAAGGACTCAGTTATAAAAAATCAGAAAAATAAACGACCTTCTGATATGTTTTTTTATGAAATTTTATTTTCTTCCAGAAAATAAAAAATATGTTTTTGTTCCACAGTAGTGAATGAAATATATATTGAATTGATATAATGCTAACTAATAAACCACATAAGTAATCATTTTTTTAATTTCAATGACCAATAGATAATGCATGCATGATACAGACAGAAATTTAGGTATTGTTTATAATAAATTACTCTTACAAGTGATTTAATGTATGATGTGCTACAAGAGACAATCAGAAATGTTGGTATATATGTGGTTAAAATAACCAAAAGCTGTGTAGATGTTTTTTCTAAATCATGATAGTTGATATATAGCACTAATCCTAAGAATGTTGTTATAATTAAATATAATATTAAATAAAAATATATGTGAAAGAATGTATTACTACATGTTTATTCAACTGTTCAATATTCTTGAAGTAATAGATTGATATAATGGTGAAGAAATGTGAACTATTCACAGGGCTAGAAGGCTTCCTACAAACTATAACATGGTGAGAAGCACATCGATGCAAAGAAGATAAACATGAAATAGAATTCAAAGTAATCAACAGACAATGAAATAATTCCAGTTTATGTATTCACATTTACAAAGAAAACAATTAGGAAACAGTCAAGTAAAAAGAAAGAAGAAACGTAGAACAATAAAAATTCCAAAGACACTCGATCACCTAATACTTACTCTTGAACATAGTTTAAGAAAATTTTCTCACATCATATTGTAAGTAACATCTAGTAGATTCATTATGGAATATGCAGTTCACAAAAAATGATGTAAAACAGTTCACTAATATACCTGTCAATAATAGGATAATATTTTGATAAAGGAATCAAAACATCATTAAAATGACACTAGACAAATTTTTGACCTACAGTAAAATGAATCACACCTAAAATCATAATTATTTATGTTGAAATAGCCTCATTTACCTATAACTGAGATAATCGTCTGTTTCTCTTGTGAGCATGGCATCGCCACCCATCCCATAAGATCATAGTTTACTAAATTCATCTGTGATGATCATTTCAAAAGAACAAACTTGTGGAAGGGCCAGCCAAAATTTTCTAGATATTTTGTAACGCTAAAAACTATATATTCATGTATGGAATAACCATTATAATCAAATAGGGACATTGCCTTTCTAGAAACCTTGGAAAATAAATTTTCCTTCATATAATCATCCAGAAATTTACCATTCGTGTTATGTGAAATCATGCCAAATCTAGCCTCATGAAAAATTGATCAATTTAATACGAAAAAATAAGGTATAGTGCTCTTACAATATAGCTTTTATAAAGTGTTCATAAACAAACAAAATGAGGAAAAAATACATACATATTTCATTATCAATACACTACAGATAAAAAATAAAAAATTTAATGTAAGGGATACCAATAGACCTTCTCTAAATAATTCATCATAAGCTTGAAACATCTTTGTTTACATTTATTTTCCATAAAAACCTCTCCCAAATAGAACCCGTGAAGAAGTAGGCTCAAATTGAACCTGTGAATGTGTGAAACTATTTGTTTCTATGTTATATTTTTATCAAGTCAAAGGAAAATTAATAAATACAAGTTTTGAGGGAAGGAAGGGACACCATATAAAATCCTTTTTAAGGGAAAATTATAGAGAAGGATCAATAGATGATGTTGGTGACATTGAAGGGATCAGTTATAACACATCAAAAAATAACCAACCATTTGATTGGTTTTATTTTTTATAAAATTTCATTATTTTCAAGAAAATCGAAATATGATTATGTTCAAATATAGTGAATGAAATATATATTGGATTTATAGAATTCTAACTGAAAACCAACATATATAATGAATTTTTTTTAATTGTAATGACAAATAGATAAAGCATGCATTATACAGATAGAAATTTAGGTATTCTAAAATAAAAATTACTCTTACATGCACTTTACTATATGATGTACTACAAGAGACAGACAGAAATGCTTGTAAATATGTGTTCAAAATAACCAAAAGCAATGATGATGTTTCTACTGAATCAGGATTGGTGATATGTAGCACCAATCTTAAGAAGGTTGTTAGAAATTTTATAGAATTGAAAATACACATATGTATGAAAGAATGGGTTACAACATGTTGATTCTCCTATTCAATATTGTTGAAGGAATAGATAGATATAATGGTGAAGCAAGGTGAACTTCCCACATGGCCATAAGGCTTCCTCAGAATAATAACTTGGTTAGCAGCACGTCGATGAAAAGAAGATAAATCTGAAATTGAATTCAAATTAATTGACAACTGAAGAAACAATTCTTGTTGATGTATTGACATGTACTGAGAAATAAATTAGGAATCAGTCAAGTAAAAAGGATGAAGAAACCTAGAACAATCAAAATTCAAAAGATACGTGATCCCCTAATACTAACACTTTAATGTAGGTTGAAATTTTTTGGCACATTATATTGTATGTAACATCTAGTAGAATCATTACAAAATTTTCAGTCCTCAAAACATTAGGTCAACAAGATCATTAATATACATATCTACAATAGGAAGACATTTTGATAAATGAATCAAAACATTATGAAAATGAAAGTAGTCAAATATTTTCCAGCAATAAAATGAATCACACCTCAAATCATAACAAGTTTTGTTGAAATAGCCTCATTTACATATACCTAAGATGATTTTATGTCTCTCTGGTGAGCATGGCATCACAACTCGTCCCATAAGTTCATACATTACTACAATACATGTGTGATAATATTTGAAAAAGAACAATCTTGTGGATGAGCCAGCCAGAATTGTCTGGATATTCTGTAACACCGAAAACTGTATATTCATGTATGGAAAACCATGATTCAAATATGGACATTGCTTCTCCAAAAACATAGGAAAATATATTTTCCATCATATAAAAACCCATAAATTTACAATTCTTGTTTTTGGAAATTAGGCCAAATCTAGCATCATGTACAATTGATCAATTTAATAAGAAAAACTAAAGGATGTTTCTCTTATAATTTAACTTTTAGAATGTGTTCATAAACAAACAAATTGATGAAAAATACATATATATGCACTATCAATACACTATAATGAAAAAATAAACAATTTAAATGAATGGATACCCATTCACTATCTCTAATGATATCATTACAATCTTGGAACATCCATGTTTATTTTGATTTTCCATAGAAACCTCTTACAAGGAGAACCCAGGAAGAAGTAGGCTCAATTTGAACCTATGAATGAGTGAAAACTTTTTTATCTATGTTGGATTTTTATCATGTCAAAGGAAAATATATAAACAGAAATTTTTAGGGAAGGAAGGGACACCATATACCGTCCTTTTTTAAATGGAAAATTATAATGAAGGATCAAAATATAAAGTTGGTGACATTGAAGGACTCAATTATAACAAATCAAAAAATAACCAACATTTTGATTGGATTTATTTTTTACTAAATTTCATCGTTTTCTATAAATTCAGTATATGTTTCTGTTCAAATGTAGTGAATGAAATATATATTGGATTGACAGAATGTTAATTGAAAAACCACATAAGTAAACATTTTTTAATGGAAGTGGCCAATAGATAAAGAATGCATGATACAAGCAGAAATTTCTGTATTGTTTATATGAAACTACACATACCTGCACTTTACTGTATGATGTACTACAAGATAATTATGGAAATTCGTGTACATATGCAATCGAAATAACCAAAAGCTGTGTAGATGTTTTTGCTAAATCAAGATAAGTGATATGTAGCACCAATATTAAAAAGGTTGTTAGCAATTTTATAGAATTTCAAGTACACATATGTGTGAAATAATGAGTTAATACATGTTGATTCTCCTGTTAAATAATGATGAAGGTATAGATAGATATAATGGTGAAGCAAGGTGAACTTGGCATAGGTAAATAAGGCTTCGTCAGAACTATAACATGGTGAGCAGCACGTCAATACAAAGAAGATAAAAGTGAAATAGAATGAAAAGTAATAAACATCCAAAGAAAAAATTCATGTTGATGTATTCAAATTTATTAATAAAACAATTAGGTAGAAGTCAAGTGAAAAGGAAGAAGAAGAGAAGAACAATCAAAATTCCAATGTTAATCGATCACCTAATACTAGATCTTGAATTTTGGTTGAGATCTTTTTGGAATATCATATTGTATGTAACATCTTGTAGAATCATTACAGAATATTTAGTCCTCAAAAAAGGATTCCAAACATATCATTAATATAGATATCAACAATAGGAAGATATTTTGATAAACGAATCAAAACTTCATGAAAATGACAGTAGTCAATTATTTAACCAGAAATAAAATGAATCCCACCCCAAATCTTTATTAGTTTTGTTGCAATAGCCTCGTTTACCTATACCTAAGATGATCATCAGTCTCTCTTGTGAGCATGGCATCGCCACCTGTCCTATAAGTCCATCATTTACTATAATACATCTGTGATGATCAATGGAAAAGAACAAACTTATGGATGAGCCGATCAGAATTGTCTGGATATTTTGTAACACCGAATACTATATATTCATGTATGGAATAACCATGATTCATACAAGGACATTGCCTCTCCAGCAACTTTGGAAAAGAAATTTTCCATCGAATAATCATCCAGATACTTACCATTCTTGTTATGTCAAATCATGCCAAATCTATCCTCAAGAACAATTGATAAATTTAATAAGAAAAATTACAGGTTGGTGCTCTTATAATTTAGCTTTTATAATGTGTTCATAAACAAAAAAAATTAAGGAAATATTACAAATATATTTCTCTATCAATACAATATAAAGAAATAATAAACAGTTTAATGAATGAGATACCCATAGACATTCTCAAATTACATCATTAAAATCATGAACATCCTTGCTTACTTTGATTTCCCATAGAATCCTCTTCCAAGGGGAACCCATGAATAAGTAGGCTCAAATTGAACCTATGAAAGAGAGAATTATTTTTATAAGTTGTATTTCTATCTAGTCAAATGAAAAAATATAAATAAAAATTTTGAGGGAAGGAATAGAAACTATATACAATCCTTTTTTAAGGGAATATTATAGAGATGGATCAAAAGATTATTTTGGTGACATTGAAATAATCGGTTATAACACATCAGAGAAATAATCGACCTTCAGATTAGTTTTACTTTTTATACAATGTCATTTTTTTCGAGGAAATTAAAATATGTATCTATTAAACTATAGTGATTAAAATATATATTGGATTGATAGAATTCTAACTAAAAACCACATTATTAAACATTTTTTTAATAGAAATGACCAATAGATAAAGCATGCATGATACAAACAAAAATATAGGTATTGTTTATACGAAATTACTCTTAGATCTGATTTACTGTATGATGTGTCGCAAGAGGCAGACAGAAATGTTAGTACATGTGCGGTAAAGATAACCAAAAACAATGTAGATGTTTCTACTAAATCAGGATAGGTGATATGTAGCAGCATTCCGAAGATTTTGTTAGAAATTTTATTAATTTGAAAATACATATATGTTTGAAATAATGAGTTACTACATGTTGATTCACCTTTTCAATATTATTGAAGGAATAGTTGGACATAATGGTGAAGTAAGTTGACCTTGCCACATGGCTAGAAGGCTTCCTATGAACTATAACTTGGTGAATAGCACATTGATGCAAATATGATAAACTGGAAATTGAATGCCAAGTAATCGACAACCGAAGAAAAAATTCATATTGATGTATTCACATGTACTGAGAAAACAATTAGGAAGCATTCAATTAAAATTGAAGAAGAAACATAGAATAATCAAAATTCCAAAGGTACAAGATCACCTAATACGTAGTCATGAATATAGGTTGAGAAATTTTTGGCACATCATATTGTAAGTATCATCTAGTAGAATCATTATGAAATATGAAGTCCTCAAAAAATGATGTCAAATAGATCATTAATATTCCTATCAACAATAAGAAGATATTTTGATAATGGAATAAAAACATCATGAAAATGGTAGGAGTCAAATATTTGACATGAAATTAAATGAATCACACATCAAATTATAATTAGTTATGTTGTGATAGCATTATTCACCAATACATAAGATAATCGACAGTCTCTCTTGAGAGAATGGCATCTCCACCCATCCCATAAGTTCATCCTTTTCTATAATACATGTGTGATGATCATTGAAAAATAACAAACTTGCAGAAGAGCCAGCTAGAATTGTTTGGATATTTTGTAACACTGAAAAATATATATTCATGTACAGAATAAACATGATTCAAACATGGACATTGCCTCTCCAGAAACCATTGAAAATAAATTTTCCGTTGTATAATCATCCAAAAATTTACTATTCTTGTTATGTTCAATCATTCTAAATCTAGCCTCAAGAAAAATTGATCAATTTAAAAATAAAAACTACAGAATGTTGATCTTACAATTTATCTTTTAGAATGTGATCATAAACAAACAAATTGAGGAAAAAATACAAATATTTTGCACTATCAATAAACTGAAAATTAAAAATAAACAATTTAAATGAATGTATACCTGTAGACCTTCTCTAAAAAAATCATTACAAGCTTGGAACATCCTTGTTTACTTTTATATTCTATAGAAACATCTTCCACAGAGAAGCCACGAAGAAGTAGGCTCAAATTATACATATAAATGAGTGAAAAAATTTGTTTATAAGTTATATTTTTATCAAGTAGAAGGAAAATATATAAATAAAAATTTTAAGGGAATAACGGAACGCCATATACAATCCTTTTTAAGGGAAATTATAGAGATGAATGAAAAGATGATGTTGGTGACATTGAAGGTATCAGTTATAACACATCGAATAATAACCTATCTACAGATTGGTTTTCTTTTTTTATAAAATTTACTTGTTTTTTCGAAAATAAAAATATGTTTTTGTTCAACTGTAGTGAATGAAACATATATTGGATTGGTAGAATTCTAACTAAAGAACCACATAAGTAACCATTTTTTAATTTTAATGATAAATAGATAAAGCATGAATGATACATAGAGAAATTTAGTAATTTTTTATAAGAAATAACTCATACGCGTGCATTACTGTATGATGTGTTACGAGAGATAGACAGAAATGCCGGTACATATATGGTCAAAATAACCAAGAGCATTATAGATGTTTCTACTGAATCTGGATAGGTGATATGTATGTACAGTCTTAATAAGGTTGTTAGAAATTTTATAGAATTACAAATACACATATGTATACAAGAGGACTTACTACATGTTGATTCAACTATTCAATATTGTTGAAGGAATAGATAGATATACTTGTGAAGTAAGGTGAAGTTTCCACTGGGCAAGAATGCTTCCTTAGATCTATAACATGGTGAGTAGCACTTCGATGCAGTGAACATAAATGTGAAATAGAACGCAAAGTAATCGACAACCCAAGAAACAATTCATATTGATGTATTCATATGTACTAAGAAAACAATTAGTAATAATTGAAGTAAAATGGAAGAAGAGACATAGAACAATCAAAATTAGAAATATATTCGATCACCTAATACTAAATCTTGAATATTGGTTAAGAAATTTTTGGCACATCATATTGTAAGTAACATCTATTAGAATCAATACGGAATATGCATTCCCCAAAAAATTAGGTCAAACAGATCATTAATATACCTATCAACCATAGGAATGCATTTTGATAAAGGAATCAAAACTTCCTGAAAATGAATGTCATCAAATATTTGACCAACAAAAAGATTAATTGCACCTCAATTCATAAATAGTTATGTTGAAATAACCTCATTTACCAATACCTAAGATGATTGTCAGACTCTCTATTGTGCATGGAATCACCACCCATCCCATAAGATCATCCTTTACTACAATACATATGTGATGATATTTTCCAAATGACAAACTTGTGGATGAGGTAGCCATATTTTTCTGGAAATTTTGTAACATAGAAAACTGTATATTCAAGTACGAAATAATCATGATTCAAATAGGTACATTGCCTCTCCAGCAACCTTGGAAAAATGATTCCCTTCATATAATCATCCATAAATTTACCATTATTGTTATGTGAAATCAATCCAAATCTTGCCTCAAGAACAATTAATCAATTTAATAAGAAAACTATTGGATGGTGCTCTTTCAATTTAGCTTTTAGAATATGTTCATAGAAAAACAAATTGAGGAACAAATACATATATATTGCACTATTAATACACTATAATGAAAATAATAAACAATTTAAAGGAAGGTCTACCCATTGAACTTCTCTTACAACGTCATTACCAGATTAGAACATCCTTGTTTACTTGGATTTTCAATAGAAACCTCTGCTAAGGAGAACCCATGAAGAAATAGGCTCAAATTGAATCTGTGAATGAGTGAAACAATTTGTTTCTAAGATTTATTTTCTTTATGTAAAAGGAAAATATATATATACAAATTTTGAGGGATGGAAGGGTCACCATATAATGTCCTTTTTAAGGGAAAATTATAGCAAAGGATCAAAAGATAATGTTGGTGACATTGAAGGACTTGGTTATAACACATCAAAAAATACCCGACCTTTTGATTGGTTTTCATTTTAATCAAATGTCATTGTTTTCCAGAAAATCCAAATATGTTTATGTTCAACTGTATTGAATGAAATATACATTTTATTGATAGAATACTAATAGGAAAAACCCATAAGTAAACATTATTTTAATTACAATGACCAATATATAAAGCAGGGATGATGTAGGCATAAATTTAGGTATTGTTTATAATAAATTACTCTTACCTGTGGTTTACTGAATGATGTGATTCAAGAGACAGAGAGAAATGATGGTATATATGCTGTCAAAATAATGAAATATAGTGTAGATGTTTCTGTTGAATTAGGATAGGTGATATGTAGTACCAATCTTAATATGGTTGTTAGAAATTTTATAGAATTCAAAAAACACATATGTGTGAATGAGTTACTACATGTTGATTTACCTATTCAATATTGTTGTAGGAATAGATGGATATAATGGGGAAGCAAGTTGAACTTTCCACAGGGCCAGAAGGCTTCCACAAAACTATAACTTGGTGTGCAGCACGTCAATTCATAGAAGATAAATGTGAAATTTAATGCAAAGTAATTGACAGCTGAAGAAAAAATTTCTGTTGATTTATTCACATGTACTGAGAAAAAAAAATAGAAAACAGTCAATTAAAAAAGAAAAAGAAACATAGAACAATCAAAATTCCAAATATACTTGATCACCTAATACTAACTCTTGAATATAGGTTGAGAAATGTTTGGCAAATCATATTTTGAGTAACATCTAGTAGAATCATTACAAAATATGAAGTCCTCAAAAAATGATGTCAAATAGATCATTAATATACCTATCAATAATAGGAAGATATATTGATAATAGAATAAAAACATTCATGAAAATGACAGTAGTCAAATATTTGACCAGAAATAAAATGAATCACACCTCTAATCATAATTAGTTTTGTTGAAATAACATCATTTACTTATACCTAATATGATCATCAGTCTCTCTTGTTAGCATGGAATCACAACTCGTCCCATATGTTCATCCATTACTACAACACATGTGTGATGATCATTACAAAAGAAAAAACATGCGGATGAGCCAATAAGAATTGTCTGGATATTTTGTAACACCAAAAACTGTATATTCATGTATGGAATAACTATGATTCAAATAGGGACATTGCATATCCAAAAAACATGGAAAATAAATTTTTCTTCTTATAATCATCCGATTATTTACTATTCTTGTTATGTTCATTAATGAAAAATATATCCTCAAGACTATTGATCAATTTAATAAGAAAAACTACGGGATGGTGCTATTACAATTTAGCTTTTAGAATGTGTTCATAAATAAACAAATTGAGGAAAAAATGTATATATTTAACTATCAATAGACTATAACGAAAAAATATACAATTTAAAGGAAGGGATACCCATAGACCTTCTCTAATGAAATCATTACAATCTTGGAAAATCCTCGTTTAGTTTGATTTTACATAGAAACATCTACCAAGGAGAACCCATAAAGAAGTACGCTCAAATTTAACCTGTGAATCTGTGAAACAATTTGATTCTATGTTGGATTTTAATCAAGTAAAAGGAAAATATATAAATAAAAATTATGAGGGAATGAAATGAAACCATATACAGTCCTTTTTAAGTTAAAATTATAGTGAAGGATCAAAATATGATGTTGGTGACATTGAAGGACTCAGTAATAAAACATCAAAAAAATAACCAACCTTCTAATTGGTTTTTTTTTGAAATTTCACTTTTTTCCAGAAAATAAAAATATGTTTCTGTTCAACTATAGTGAATGAAATATATATTAAATTGATATAATGATAACTAAAAAACCACATAAGTAAACAATTTTTTAATTATAATGACCAATAGATAAAGAATGCATGATATAGACAAAAATTTAGGTATTGATTAAAAGAAATTAATGTTTCATGTGCTTTACTATATAATGTGTTGTAAGAGACAGATGGAAATGCTAGAACATATGTTGTCAAAATAATCAAAAGTAGTGTATATGTTTCTACTGAATTAGGATTGGTTATATATAAAACCAATCTTAAGAAGTTTGTTAGAAATTTTATAGAATTGAAAATACACATATGTGTGAAAGAATGAGTTACTTCATATTTATTCTCCTGTTGAATTTTCTCGACGGAAAAGATAGATATAATGGTGAAGAAATGTGAAATTTCCACTAGGACAGAATTCTTCCTCAGAAATATAACTTGGTGAGAAGCATGTCGATGCAATGAAGATAAACGTGAAATAGAATTCAATGTAATCAAAAACCGAAGAAACAATTCATGTTGATGTTTTCACATTTACTGAGAAAACAATTAGGAAGCAGTCTTATAAAAAGGAAGAAAAAACATAGAACAATCAAAATTACCAAGATACTCGATCACCTAATAATAAATCTTAAATATAGGTGGAGAAATTAGTGTTACATCATACATTAAATAACATCTAGTAGAATCATTATGTAATATACAGTCCTAAAAAAATGTTTTCAAATAGATCATTAATATACCTATCAACAGTAGGATGATATTTTGATAAATTATTCAAAACATCATGTAAATGGTAGTAGTCAAATATTTGACAAGTAATAAAATGATTCACACCTTAAATCATAATGATTTATGTTGAAATTACCTAATTTACCAATAACTATAATGATCGTCAGTATCTCTTGTGAACATGGCATCACCACCCATCCCATAAGTTCAGCCTTTACTATAATACATGTGTGGTGATCATTACAAAAGAACAAACTTGTGGATTATCAAATGATAATATTCTGGATATTTTGTAACACTGAAAACTGTACATTCATGTATGGAATAACTATTATTCAAATAGGGACATTGCATATACAGAAACCTTAGAAATGCAATTTTTCATCGTATAATACTCAAGAAATTTACCATTATAGTTATGTGAAATCATATCAAACCTATCCTCAATAACAAATGATTAATTAAATAAGAAAAACTTCGTGATGGTTCTCTTACAATTTATCTTTTAGAATGTGTTCAAAAACAGACACATTAAATAAAAAAACACATATATAGAACTATCAATACACTATAAATAAAAAATAAACAATTTAATAGAAGGGCCACCCATATACCTTCTCAAAAGACATCATTACAATCTTAGAACATCCTCATTTACATTTCTTTTAAATACAATCCTCTCCCAAGAAGAACCCATGAATAACTTAGCTCAAATTGAACCTCTGAATGAGTCCAAAATTATTTTTCTATGTTGGATTTTTATCAAGTTAAAAGAAAATATATAAATTCAAATTTTGAGGTAAGGAAGGGACACTATATACAGTTGTTTTTGTAATGGAAAATTATAGTGAAGGATCAAAAGATGAAGTTGGTGAAAATAAAGGACTTGGTTATAACACATCAAAAAAATAACTAACCTTCTGATTGATTTTCTTTTTTATGAAATGTCATTGTTTTCAAGAAAATAAAAATATGTTTCTGTTCAATATTAGTGAAGTTAATATATATTGTATTGATATAATTCTTAATAAAAAACCACATAAGTAAGCATTTTTTAATTAAAATGACTAATAGATAAAGAATATATGATACAGATAGAAATTTAGTTATTTTTTATAAGAAGTTACACTTACCTGCACTTTTCTGTATGATGTGCTACAAGAGATAGACTGAAATGATTGTACAAATGCTTTAAAAATAATCAAAAGAAGTTTAGATGTATATGTTGAATCTAGATAGGTGATACGTATCACCAATCTTAAGAAGGTTAGAAATTTTATAGAATTTTGAATACACATATGTGTGAATAAATGAGTTAGTACTTCTTGATTCACCTATTCAATATTGAAGAAGGAATAGATAGATATAATGGTTAACCAAGGAGAACATTCCACAGTGATAGAAGGCTTCCTCCAAACATTATCTTGATGAGAATCACATCGATGCAAATAAGATATATGTGAAATTGAATGAAAATTAATCAATGTGGAAAGAAACAATTCTTGTAGATGTTTTCACATGAAATAAAAAATCAAATTAGGGAGTAGTCAAGAAAAAAGGAATAGGAAACATAGAACTATCCAAATTCCAAAGATACTCTATTACCTAACACTAACTCTTGAATATAGGTTGAGAAATTTTTGGCACATCATATTGTAAGTAACATCTAGTAGAATCATTATGGAATATACAGTCCTTAAAAAATGATGTCAAACATATCATTAATATACCTATCCATAATAGGAATATATTTTGATAAATTAATCATAACATTGTAAAAATGAAAGTAGTCAAATATTTGAACATAAATAAAATGAATCACACGTAAAATAATAATTAGTAATGATGCAATATCCTCATTTTCCTAGATCTAAGGGGATCATCAGTCTCTCTTGTGAGAATGGAATCTCCACCCATCCCATAAGTTTATCATTTACTTCAATACATGTGTGATGATCATTGAAAAAGAACAAACTTGTGGATGAGTGAGCATGATTTGTCTAGATATTTTTTAGCACAAAAAATTGTGTATTCATGTATACAATAACCAAGACCCAAATAGGGACATTTCCTCTCTAGAAACCTTGGAAGAGAAATTTTCCTTCATATAATAATCCAAAAATTTATCATTATTATTATGTGAAATCATGCCAAATCTATCCTCAAGAACAATTGATCAATTTAATAAGGAAAACATTGGGATAGTGCTCCTATAATTTAGCTTCTAGAATGTGTTCATAAACAAACAAATTGAAGAAAAAATACATATATTTTTCACTATAGATACATTATAAAGATGAAATAAACAATTTAATGGAAGGGAAACCCATAGAACTTCTCTAACAAAATCATTACAATTTTGGAACATCCTTGTTTACTTTGAATTCCAATGGACACCACTTCCAAGGAGAACCCATGAAGAAGTAGGATCAAATTGGACCTGTGAATAAGTGAAACAATTCGTTTCTAAGATGGATTTTTATGAAGTCAAAGGAAAATATATAAATAAAAATTTTTAGGGAAGGAAGGGACACCATATACTGTCCTTTTTTAAAGGGAAATTATCACGAAGGATCAAAATATGATGTTGGTGTCATTTAAGGACTCAGTTATAACACATCAAAAAAATATCCGACCTTCTGATTAGTTTTCTTTTTTATGAAATGTCATTGTCTTTTAGAAAATTAAAATATGTTTCTATTCAACTATAGTGAATGAAATATATATAGGACTGACTGAATGCTAATTGATAAACCCCGTAAGTAAACATTTTTTTAATTCAAATGAATAATAGATAAAGCATGCATGATATAAATAGAAATTTAGGTATTTTTTATAAGAAATTACTCTTACATGCGCATTACTATATAATGTGCTGCAAGATACAAACAGAACATCTTGTACATATGCGGTCAAAATAACCAAAATCAGTGTAGATGTTTTTTCTAAATCATGATTGGTGATATATAGAACAAATATTAAGAATGTTGTTAAAAAAATTATTGAATTACAAATACATATATGTGTGAAAGAATGTGTTACTAGATGTTGATTCACCTGTTCAGTGTTGTTGAAGGAATAAATATATATAACGGTGAAGAAATGTGAACTTTCGATAGGGCTATAAGGCTTCCTACGAACTGTAACATGGTGAGAAGCACATCAATGCAAAGAATATAAACATGAAATAGAATGCAAAGTATTCGACAGCTGAAGAATAAATTCATGTTCATTTATTCACATGTACATAGAAAACAATTAGGATGAATTCAAGTAAAAAGGAAGAAGAAACATAGAACAATCAAAATTACAAAGATATTCGATCACTTAATACTTACTCTTGAATAATGGTTGAGAAATTTTTTTCACATCATATTGTAAGTAAAATCTAGTAGAATCATTTGGGAATATGCAGTCCTCAAAAAATGATGTCAAACAAATCATTAATATACCTATCAACAATTTGAGGATATTTTGATTAATGAATCAAAACACCATGATAATGAATGTTGTCAAATATTTGACCGGCAATAAAATGAGTCACACCTCAAACCATAATTAGTTATGTTAAAATAGCCACATTTACCTATATCTGTGATGATAGTCAGTATCTCTTGTGAGCATGGAATTTGCACCCATACCATAAGTTCATCCTTTACTAAAATAGATGTGTGGTGATCATTTCAAATGAACAAACTTGTGGAAGGGCCAGCGGGAATTTTTTTTGATATTTTGTTACAGTAAAAAATTTATAATCATGAATGGAATAACCATGATTAACAAATCAGGACATTACCTCTCCAGCAACCTTGGAAAATAAATTTTCCTTCATATAATCATCTAGAAATTTACCATTCTTGTTATGTGAAATCATGCCAACTCTAGACTCATGAAAATTTATCAATTTAACAAGAAAAACTATGGGATAGTTCTCTTACAATTTAGCTTTTAGAATGTGTTCATAAAAAACAAGTAAAAAATACAAATATGTTTCACTATCAATACACTATAATGAAAGAATATACAATTTAAAGGAAGGGATACCCATAGACCTTCTCTAAAGAAATCATTACATTCTTGGAACATCTTTGTTTACTTTGATTTGGCATAGATACCTATTCCAAGGAGAACCATGAAGAAGTAGGCTCAAATTTAGTATGTGAATGTGTGAAACAATTTGTTTCTATGTTGTATTTTTATCAAGTCAATGGAAAATAAATAAATGAAAATTTCTAGGGAAGGAAGGGACACCATATATAGTCCTTTTTATGGGAAAATTATAAATAAGGATCAAAAGATGATGTTGGTTACATTGAAGGAATCATTTTTAACACATCAAAAAATTTCCAACCTACTGATTGGTTTTATTTTTTATGAAATTTCATTATTTTCCAGAAAATCAAAATATGATTCTGTTCAGCTATAGTGAATGATATATATATTGGATTGATATAATGCTAACTCAAAACCCACACATATAAACATTTTTTTAATTGCAATGACCAGTAGATAAAGAAATCATGATACATACATAAATTTAGGTATTATTTATAATAAATTACTCTTACTAGCACATTATTGTATGATGTGCTACATGAGATAGACAAAAATTCTGGTACATATGCGTTCAAAATAACCAAAAGTAGTGTAGATGTTTTTGCTGAATCGGTATAGGTGATATGTAGCACCAATCTTAAAAAGGATGTTATAAATTTAATAGAATTGAAAATAGACATATGTTTGAAAGACTAAGATACTTCATGTTGATTCACCTATTCAATTTTGTTCAAGGAATAGATAGATATAATGGTGAAGCAATGTGATCTTACCACATGGCCAAAAGGATTCCTCAGAACTATTACATGGTTAGAAGCACGTCAATGAAAATAAGATAAATGTGAAATAGAATGAAAAGTAATGGACATCCAAAGTAACGAATCCTATTAATGTATTGAAATGTACTGAGAAAACAATTGGGAATCAGTCGTGTAAAAAGGATAAAGAAACATAGAACAATCAAAATTCCAAAGATACTCGATAACCTAATACTAACTCTTGAATTTAGGTTGAGAAATGTTTGGCACATAATATTGTAAGTAACATCTAGTAGAATCATTACATAATATGCAATCCTCAAAATATTATGTCAAAAAGATAATTAATATACCTATCTAAAATAGGAATACATTTTGATAAAAGAATTAAAACTTCATGAAAATGACAGTAGTCAAATATTTGATGATCAATAAAATTAATCACACCTCATATAACAATTAGTTATGTTGAAATATCCTCATTTAACTATACCTAAGATGATCTTCAGTCTCTCTGGTGAGCATGGAATCGCCACCGGTCCCATAAGTTCATCCTTTACTACAATACATGTGTGATGATCTTTGCAAAAGAACAATGTTGTGGATGAGCCAACAAGAATTGTATGGATATTTTGTAACATCGAAAACCCCATATTCATGTATGGATTAACCATGATTCAAACAAGGACATTTCCTCTCCAAAAGCTTGGAAAATAAATTTTCTATCATATAATCATCCTTAAATTTACCATTCTTGTTATGTGAAATCATGCCAAATCTATCCTCATGAACAATTGATCAATTTAATAAGAAAAAATATGGATTTGTGCTCTTACAATTTATCTTATTGAATGTGTTCTAAAACAAACAAATTGAGAAAAAATACATATATATTTTACTAACAATACATTATATATTAATAAATAAACAATTTATATGAATGGATATACATAGACATTCTCTAACGACATCGTTACAATCTTAGAACAACCTTGTTCATTTTTATTTTCCATAGAAACCTCTACCAAGGATAACCCTTGAAGAAGTAGGCTCAAATTGAACCTATGAATGAGTGAAACAATTTTTTCTATGTTGGTTTTTTTTAATGTAAACATAAAATATATAAATAAAAATTTTGAGGGAAGGAAGGGACACTATATACAGTCCTTTTTTAAAGGGAAAATTATAATGAAGGATCAAAAGATGAAGTTGGGGACATTGAAGGACTCAATTATAACACATATAAAAACAACCAACCTTCTGATTGGTTTTATTTTTTAACAAATGTCATTGTTTTTCAGAAAATAAAAATATGTTTCTGTTCAAATGTAGTGAATGAAATATATATTGGATTGAAAGAATGATAACTGAAATACCACATATGTAAAAAAAATTAATTTCAATGACAAATAGATAATGAATGAATGATACAGACCAAAATTTAGGTATTTTTTATAATAAATTGCTCTTACCTATGATTTATTATATGATGTTCTACAAGTGAATTATGGAAATTTTTGTACATTTGATATCAAAATAATGAAAAGTAGTGTAGTTATTTCTGCTTAATGAGGATAAGTTATATGTAGCACCAATATTAGGATGGTTGTTAGAAATTTTATATAATTTCAAATACACATATGTGTGAAAGAATGAGTTACTACATGTTGATTCACCTGGTAAATATTGTTTTAGGAATAGATAGATATAATGGTGATGTAAGGTGGGCATTCCACAGGGCAAGAAGGATTCCTCAGAACTATAACATGGTCAGCAACATGTCGATGCAAAGAAGATAAACGTGAGATAGAATTAAAAGTAATCGACCACCAAATAAATAGTTCATGTTGATGTATCCACATGTGATAAGAAAAAAATTACGGAGTAGTCAAGTAAAAAAAAGTAGAAATAAAGAACAATCAACATTCTAAAGATACTCGATCACATGATACTAACTCTTGAATATAGGTTCTGAAATATTTGGGACATCATATTGTAACTAACATCAAGTAGAATAATTACTGAATATTCAGTCCACATAAAATGATTTCAAATAGATCAGTAACATACCTATAAACAAAAGGATGATATTCTGATAAAGGAATAAAAAATTCATGAAAATGACTGTAGTCAAATATTTGACCAGAAATAAAATGAATCAATCCTCAAATCATAATTAGTTTTTTTCAATAGCCTCAATTACTTATACCTAAGATGATCATCAGTATCTCTTGTGAGCATGGAATCCCCACATGTCCCATAAGTTCATCTTTTACTACAATTCTTGTGTGATGATCATTGCAAAAGAAAAAACATATGGATGAGCTTGCCAGAATTGTCTGGATATTTTGTAACAAAGAATAATATATATTCATGTATGGAATAAACATGATTCAGACAGGGACATTGCCTCTCCAGCAACCTTGGAAAATCAATTTTCTATAATATAATAATCCAGATACATACCATTTTTGTTATGTCAAATCATTCCTAGACTATCCTAAAGAACAATTGATCGATTTAATAAGAAACATTACGGGATGGTGCTCTTATAATTTAGCTTTTAGAATGAGTTCATAAAAAAATTGAGGAAAAATTACAAATATATTTCACTATAAATAAAATAAAAATAAATAATAAACAATTTAATGGATGAGATACCCATAGACCTTCTCAAATTACATCATTAATATCATGGAACATCCTTGTTTACATTGATTTCCTGTAGATTCCTCTGCCGAGGGGAACCCATGAATATGTAGGCTCAAATTGAACCTTTGAAAGAGAGAATTATTTTTATAAGTTGTATTTTTATCAAGTCAAATGAAAAAATATAAATAAAAATTTTGAGGGATGGAATAGACACTATATATAGTCCTTTTTTAAGGGAATATTATAGTGAAGGATCAAAAGATTAAGTTGGTGACATTGAACTAATCGGTTATAATACATCAAAGAAATAAACGACCTTCTGATTAGTTTTCTTTTTTATACAATGTCATTTTTTTCGAGAAAATTAAAATATGTATCTATTAAACTGTAGTGATTGAAATAAATATTGGATTGATAGAATTATAACTAAAAACCACATTATAAACATTTTTTTAATAGAAATGACCAATAGATAAAGCATGCATGATACAAATAGAAATTTAGGTATTGTTTATAAGAAATTACTCATAGATGCGCTTTACTTTATGATGTTATGCAAGAGGAAGACTGAAATGATTGTACATATGCGTTCAAAATAACAAAAAATAGTGTAGATGTTTCTACTGAATCAGGATAGGTGATATGTAGCATCATTCCTAAGAATGTTAGTAGAAATTTAATTAAATTGAAAATAAACATATGTGTGAAAGAATGAGTTAATTCATGTTGATTCACATGTTCAATATTTCCAAAGGAATAAATAGATATAATAGTGAAACAAGGTGAACTTTCCCCAGGGATAGAAGGCTTCATATGAATTATAACATGGCGAGTAGTACATCGATGCATAGAAGATAAATTGGAAATAGAATGAAAAGTAATCGACATTTGAAGAAACAATTCCTGTTGATGTATTCACATGTACTGAAAAAAAAATTAGGATGTTGTCAATTAAAAAGGAAGAAGAAACATAGAACAATAAAAATATCAAAGATACTTTATCACCAAATACTTTTTCTTGAATATAGGTTGAGAAATGTTTGGAAAATCATAATGTAAGAATCATCTAGTAGAATCATTATAGAATATGTAGTCCTCAAAAAATGATGTCAAATAGATCATTAATATACCTATCAACAATAAGAATATGTTTTGTTAAAGGAAACCAAACATCATGAAAATGAATGTAGTCAAATATTTGACCAGAAATAAAATGAATCACACATCGAATCATAATTTGTTATGTTCCAATAGCCTCATTTACCTATACCTAAGATGATCGTCAGTATCTCTTGTGAGCATGGAATTCCACCCATCCCATAAGTTCATTATTTACTTCAATACATGTGTGATGATCACTGCAAAAGAACAATCTTGCAGAAGATCCTGCCATAATTGTCTGGATATTTTATAACACTAAAAACTGTATATTCTTGTACGGAATAACCACGATTAAAATAGGGAATTTTCATCTCCATCAACCTTGAAAATTAATGTTTCCTTTGTATAATCATCCAGAAATTTACTATTCCTGTTATGTGAAATCAATCCAAATAAATCCTCAAGAAAAATTGATGAAATTAATTTGAAAAACTACGGAATGGTTCTATTACAATTTATCATTTAAAATGTGTTCATAAACAAACAAATTGAGGAAGAAATACAAATATTTTTCACTATCAATACAGTATAAATAAATAATAAACAATTTAAATTAAGAGATACCCATATGACATCTCTAACGAAATAATTACAAGCTTGGAACATCCTAGTTTACTTTTATTTTTTATAGAAACCTCTACCAGAGAGAACACATGAAGAAGAAGGCTCAAATTGATCCTATGAATGAGTGAAACAATTTATTTACAGGTTATATTTTATCATGTCCAAGGAAAAAATATAAATAAAACTTTTTAGGGAAGGAAGGATCACAATATACAGTCCTTTTTAAGGGAAAATTATAGCGATGTATCAAAATATGAAATTGGGGACATTGAAGGACTCAGTTATAACACATGGGAAAAATACCTGATCTTGTGATTGGTTTTCTTTTTTATGAAATTTCATTGTTTTCCAGAAAATCAAAATATGTTTCTGTTCAACTATAGTGAATGAAATATATATTGGATTGGTAGAATTCTAACTGAAAATCCACATAATTAAACATTTTTTAATGGCAATGACCAATATATAAAGCATGCATGGTACAAATAGAAATTTAGGAATTTTTCTAAGAAATTACTCTTATGGGCGCTTTACTGTATGATGTTCTATAAGAGAGACATGGAAATGCTTGTACAAATGTGGTCAAAATAACCAAAAGCAGTGTATATGTTTCTACTGAATCCAGATAAGTGATATGTATCCACATTCTTAAGAAGGTTCTTAGAAATTTTATATAATTGGAAATACACATATGTAAGAAGGATGATATAATACATGTTGAATCACCAGTTCAATATTGTTAAAGTAATATATAGATATAACGATGAAGCAAGGTGACCTTTCCACAGGTCTAGAATGCTTTCTCAGAACTATAACTTGGTGAGAAAAACTTCGATGCAATGAACATAAACGTGAAATAGAATGAAAAGTAATAAAAATCTAAAGAATCAATTACTATTAATGTATTCACATGTACTGAGAAAACAATTATGAATCATTCATGTAAAAAGGAAGAATAAAAATAGAACAATAAAAATTATAAAGATATCCGATCACATAATACTAACTCTTGAATATTGGTTGAGGAATTTTTGGAACATCATATTGTAAGTAACATTTATTTGAATAATTACGGAATATGCAGCCCTCAAAAAATTAGGTCAAATAGATCATTAATATACCTATCAACAATAATAAGAAATTTTGATAAAGGAATCAAAACTTCATGAAAATGAAAGTAGTCAAATATTTGACCAACAATTTAATGAATCAAACCTAAAATCATAATTATTTATGTTGAAATAGACTCATTTACCTATACCTATGTTGATCGTCAGTCTCTCATGTGTGCATGGCATCGCCACCCATCCCATTAGTTCTTCCTTTACTACAATACATGTGTGAGGATATTTGTAAAAGAATAAACATGTAGATGAGCCAGCCAGAATTGTCTGGATATTTTGTAACATGGAAAACCGTATATTCATGTATGGAATAACCATGTTTCAAATACGGACATTTCCTCTCCATCAACCTTGGAAAAAATTCCCTTTACATAATCATATATAAATTTACCATTCTTGTTATGTGCAATCATGAAAAACATGCCTCAAGATCAATTGATCAATTTAAAAATAAATACTATATGATGGGACTCTTACAATTTAGATTTTAGAATTTGATCAGAAACAAAAAAATGTGGAAAAAATACATATATATTGCACTATTAATACCCTATAATGAAAAAAATAAACAATTTAAAGAAGAGATACACATAGAACTTCTATAATGACATGATTAAAAGATTATAACATCCTTTTGAAATGTCATTGTTTTCCATAAAATCCAAATATGATTATGTTCAACTGTATTGAATGAAATATATATTGTATGGATAAAATAATTACTAAAAACCCACATATATAAACATTATGTTTATTATAATGACCAATAGATAAAGCATAGATGATGCAGATATAAATCTAGGTGTTGTTTATATGAAATTACTCTTACCTATGCTTTTCTGTATGATGTGATGCAAGAGACAGAAGGAAATGCTGATACATATGCTGTCAAAATAACCAAAAGTAGTGTAGATGTTTCTGTTGAATCAGTATAGGTGATATGTAGTACCAATCTTAATAAGGTTGTTAGAAATTTTATAGAATGGAAAATACACATTTGTGTGAATGAGTTACTACATGTTGATTCACTTATTAAATATTGTTATCGAAATAGATAGATATAATGGTGAAGATAGGTGAACTTCAAACTGGGCCATAAGGCTTCCTCCAAACTATAAATTGGTGTGTAGCACATCGATGAAAAGAAGATAAACGTGAAACTGAATGAAAATTAATCGACAACTAAAGTAATAATTCATGTTGATGTATTCAAATGTAACGAGAAAAAAATTATAAATCAATCATGTAAAAAAGAAAAAGAAACACAGAACATTCAATACTCCAAATATACTCGATCACCTAAAGCTAACTCTTTATTATAGGTTGAGAAAATTTTGGCACCTGATATTGTATCTAACATCTAGTAGAATCATTACGGAATATGAAGTCCAAAAAAAATTATGTCAAAAAAATCATTAATATACCTATCAGCAACATGATGATATTGTGACAAAGGAATCAAAACTTCTTGAAAATGATAGTAGTCAAACATTTCACTAGTAATAAAATGAATCACACCACAAATCATAATTATTTATGTTGAAATAGCCTCATTTACATAAACCTAAGATGATCATCAGTCTCTCTTGTTCTCAGGGCATCGCCACCCATCCCATATTTTTATCCTTTACTACAGTACATGTGTGATGATCATTACAAAAGGACAAACTTGTGGCTTAGACAACAAGAAATGTAGGGATATTTTGTAACACCAAAAACTTTATATTCATGCATGGAATTACCATGATTCAAATAGAGACATTGCTTCTCCAACCTCCGGGGAATAGATATTTTCCTTCGAATAATTATCCAAAAATATACAATTCTTGTTATGTGCAATCATTCCAAATCTATCCTCAAGAACAATTGATCAATTTAATATATAAAATACAATATGGTGCTCTTACAATTGAACTTTCAGAATGAGTTCATAAAAAATAAAATTAATGAAAACACATATATATTTCACTATCAACACACTATAAGGAAAAAATAAAAAATATAAAGGAAGGGATACCCATAGACTTTCTCTAATGACATCATTAAAAGCTTCAAACATGCTTGTTTACATTGATTTTCTATAGAAACCTCTTCCAAGGATAACCCATGAATATGTAGGCTCAAATTTAAATTTTGAATGAGTGAATAAATTTTTTTCTAAGTTGTATTTTTATCAAGTAAAAGAAAAATGTAAAAATAAAACTTTTGAGGGAAGGATAGGGTACCATATACAATCATTTTTAAGGGAAAATTATTGCAAAAGATCAAACGATAATGTTGGTGACATTGAAGGACTTCATTATAACACATCAAAAAATAACCGACCTTCTAGTTGGTTTTTTTTTTATGAAATGTCATTTTTTTCCAGAAAATCCAAATAAGTTTCTATTCAACTATATCGAATGAAATATATATTGTATTGATAGAATACTAACTGAAAAACCACATAAGTAAACATTACGTTAAGTACAATGACCAATAGATAAACCAGAGATGATGTAGACAGAAATTTAGGTATTTGTTATAATAAATTACTCTTACTTATGCATTATTATATGATGTGATGCTAGATAAAGACGGAAATTCTGGTACATATGCTGTCAAAATAACCAAAAGTAGTGTAGATGTTTTTGTTGAATCAGGATAAGTGATAGGTAGTACCAATCTTAATAAGGATGTTTGAAAATTTATAAAATTGAAAATACACATTTTTGGGAATGAGTTAATACATTTTGATTCAGATGTTCAATATTGTTGTAAGAATTGATAGATATAATGGTGAAGCAAGGTGAAATTTCCACTGGGCAATAAGGGTTCCTCAAAACTATAACTTTTTTTGCAGCACATTGATGCAATGAAGATAAACGATAAATTGAATGCAATGTAATCGATATCTGGAGAAGCAATTCCTGTTTATGTATTCACATGTAAAGAGAAAAAAATTATGAAGTAATCATGTAAAAAATGAAAAGAAACATAGAACAATCAAAATTCCAAATATAATCGATCTCCTAATACTAACTCTTGAATATAGGTAGAGAAATTTTTGGCACATCATATTGTATGTAACATCTAGAAGAATCATTATGAAATATGATGTCCTCAAATAATGTTGTCAAACGGATCATTAATATACCTTTCAACAATAGGAATATATATTGATAAAGGAATCAAAACATCATGAAAATAATAGTAGTCAAATATTTGACGAGCAATAAAATGATTCACAACTCAAATCATAATTAGTTATGTTGAAATAGCCTCATTTACTTATACCTAAGATGATCATCAGTCACTCTTGTTAGCATTGAATTTCCACCCATCCCATATGTTCATCCTTTACTAAAATACACGTGTGATGATCATTACAAAAGAACAAACTTGTAGATGAGCCAGCAATAATTGTCTGTATATTTTGTAACATCAGAAACTGTATATTCATGTATGGAATAACCATGATTCAAACATGTAAATTGCATCTCCAAAAACCTTGGAAAATCAATTTTCCTCTGTATAATCATCCAAAAATTTACTATTCTTGTAACGTGAAAACATTCCAAATATATCCTCAAGAAAAATTGATAAATTAAATTAAAAAAAAAAGAATGGTGATCTTACAATTGAGCTTTCAGAATGTGTTCATAAACAATCAAATTGGGGAAAACATATATATATTTCACTATCAACACACTATAATGAAAAAATAAACAATATAATGGAAGGTATACCCATATACATTCTCTAACGACATCATTAAAAGATTCAAACATCCTTGTTTACTTCGATTTTCCATAAAAACTTCTCCCAAGGAGAACGCATGAAGAAGTAGGCTCAAATTGAAATTGTGAATGAGTGAAAAAATTTGTTTCAAAGTTGTATTTTTATCATGTCAAAGGAAAATATATAAATATAAATTTTGAGGGAAGGATGGGATATCATATATAGTCTTTTTTGTGGGATAATTATAGCGAAGGATCAAAAGATGAAGTTGGTGACAATGAAGGACTCGGTTATTACACATCAATGTAATAATCGACCTTTTGATTGGTTTTATTTTTTATGAAATCACATTGTTACCCAAAAAATCAAAATATGTTTCTGTTCAACAATAGTGAATGAAATATATTTTGGTTTGATATAATTCAAAATGGAAAAACAAATAACTAATCATTTTTTTAATTGCAATGACAAATAGATAAAGAACACATGATACAAAAAAATATTTAGTTATTGTATATGAGAAATTACTCTTACCAGTTCATTATTGTATGATGTTATATAAGAGACAAATGAAAATTTTGGTACATAGGCTGTCTAAATAACCAAAAGTAGTGTAAATGTTTCTACCGAATTAGGATATGTGACATGTAACACCAATCATAAGAAAGTTATTAGAAATTTTATAGAATTGTAAATACATATATGAGTAAAAGAATGTGTTAATACATGTTGATTCACATGTTCAATATTGTTTAAGGAATATATAGATATAATGGTGAAGTAAGGTGAACTTTCCACATGGCCAAAAGGCTTCCTCAAGAACTATTACATGGTGAGCAGCACAACGATGTAAAAAGATAAACGTGAAAAAGAATGAAATGTAATAAATATATGAAGAAACAATTCATGTAGATGTATTCACATGTACTGAGAAAACAATTAGGAATTAGTCAAGTGAAAAGGAAGAAGAAACATAAAACAATCAAAATTATAAGGATACTCAATCACCTAATACTAACACTTGAAGATAGGTTATGAAATTTTTGGCACATCATATTGTAAGTAACATCTAGAAAAATCATTATGGAATAAGTAGTCCTCAAAAAATGATTTCAAATAGGCCATTAATATACCTGTCAATAATTGGAAGATATTTTGGTAATGGAATCAAAACATCAAGAAAATGATAGTATTCAAATATTTTTCTAGCAACAAAATGAATCACACCTCAAATCATAATTAGTTATGTTGATATAGCCATATTTAATTATACATAAGATGAGCATAAATCTCTCTTCGGAAAATGGCATCACCATCTATCCCATATGTTCATCCTTTAATACTATAAATGTGTGATGATCATTGCAAAAGAACAAACTTGTAGATGAGCCAGCAAGAATTGTCTGGATATTTTGTAACACCCAAAATTTTATATTCATTTATGGAATAACCATAATTCAAATAGAGACATTGCATCTAAAACAACCATGGAAAATCAATTTTCCTTCGTATAATCATCCATAAATTTACTATTATTGTTATGTGCAATCTTGAAAAATCTATCCTCAAAAACATTTGATCAATTTAATAAGAAAAACTATAAGATCATGCTCTTAGAATTTAGCATTTATAATGTTTTCATAAACAAACAAATTGATAAAAAAACACATATATATTGCACAATCAATACACTATATCGAAAAAAATAAATAATTTAAAGGAAGGGATGCCCATAGACCGTCTCTAACGACATCATTAAACACATCGAACATCCTTGTTTTCTTTGATTTTCCATAGAAACCGCTTCCAAGGAGAAGACATTAAGAAGTAGGCTCAAATTGAAACTCTGAATGAGTTAAACAATTTGTATATATGTTGTATTTTTATCATGTCAATGGAAAACATAAAAATAAAAAATTTGAGGGAAGGAAGGGACACCATATGCAGTCCTTTTTTAAGGGAAAATTGTAGAGAAGGATAAAAAGACGAAGTTTGTGACATTTAAGGACTCAGTTATAACACGTCAAAAAATAACCGACATTCTAATTGGTTTTCTTTTTTATGAAATGTCAATGTTTCCCAAAAAATCAAAATATATTTATGTTCAACTGTAGTGAATGATTTACATTTTGGATTGATAGAATGCTAACTAAAAAACCACATATGTAAACAATTTTTTAATTTCAATGACCAATAGATAAAGAATGAATGATATAGACAAAAATTTAGGTATTGTATAAAAGAAATTACTCTTACCTGCGCTTTATTGTATGATGTGTTTTAAGAGACAGACAAAAATTCTACTACATATGCTGTCAAAATAACCAAAAGCAGTTTAGATGTTTCTACTGAATCAGGATAGGTGATATGTTGCACCAATAATTAGAATGTTATTAGAAATTTTATAGAATTTTAAATAAAAAAATCTGTTAAATAATGAGTTACTAAATGTTGATTCACCAGTTCAATATTTTTTATGGAATAGAGATATATTATGGTGATGCAAGGTGAAATTTCCATAGGACCAGAAGACTTCCTCAAAACTATATATTGGTGAGCAGCACATCAATGCAAAAAGGGAAAAGTTAAATAGAATGAAAAGTAATCGACAGCTAAAGAAACAATTTATATTGATGTATTCACATGTACTAGGAAAACAATTAGGAAGTAGTCATGTAAAAATGAAGAAGAAACATAGAACAATTAAAATTCCCAAGACACTGGATCACCTAATACTTACTCATGAATATAGGTTGAGAAATTTTTGGCACATCATATTTTAAGAAACATCTAGTAGAATCATTATGTAATATGTAGTCCTCAAAAAATTATGTCAAACAGATAATTAATATACCTTTAAAAAAATAAGAAAATATTTTGATAAAGGAATCAAAACATCATGAAAATGATAATAGTCAAATATTTGACAAGTTATAAAATTAATCACACCCCAAATCATAATTAGTTATGTTGAAAGAGCATCATTTACCTATACCTCATACGATCGATAATCTCTCTTGTGAGCATGGCATCTCCACCCATCCCATAATGTTGTCCATTACTATAATACATGTGTGATGATCACTGCTAAATAACAAACCTATGGATGATCCAGCCAGAATTTTCTGTATATTTCTTAACATCGAAAACTGTATATTTATGTATGGAATTACCATGATTCATACAGGGACATTGACTCTCCAACAACATTGGAAGAGAAATTTTGTTCCGAATAATTATCCATAAATTTACCATTCTCGTTATGTGCAATCCTGAAAAATATTTCCTCAAGAACAATTGACCATTTTAATAAGAAAAACTATGGGATGGTGCACTTACAATTTGGATTTTAGAATGTGTTCATAAGAAAAAAAAATTGAGGAAAAAATACATATATATTGCACTATAAATAAAATATAAAGAAAAAACAATCAATTTAAAGAACGACTACCCATATAACTTCTCTAACATCATCATTTCAAGCTTGGAACATCATTGTTTACTTGGATTTAACATAGAATCCTCTGCCAAGGATAACCTATGGAGATGTAGGCTGAAATTAAACCTGTGATAGAGTGAAACAATTTGTTTCTAAGTTGGACTTTTATCAAGTCAATGTAAAATATATAAATACAAATTTTTAGGGAAGGAAGGGAAAACATATACAAGGCTTTCTTTAGGGAATGTTATAGAAAAGGATCAAAAAATGAATTTAGTGACATTGAAGGACTCGGTTATAACACAAAAAAATAACTGAACTTCTGATTGATTATCCTTTTTATGAAATTCCATTGTTTTCCAGAAAATAATAATATGTTTCTGGTCAAATGTAGTGAATGAAATATAAATTGGGTTGATAGAATGACAAATGAAAAACTACATATGTAAACATTTTTATAATTTTAATGACCAATAAATAAAGATTCCATGATACAGATAGAAATTTTGGTATTGTTTATAAGAAATTAATCTTACTTGCCCTTTACTATATGATGTGTTGCAAGAGACAGACAGAAATTCTAGTACATATGTTGTCAAAATAACTAAAATCAGTGTAGATGTTTTTGGTGAATCATGATATGTGATATGTAGAACCAATATTAAGAAATTTTTTGTAAATATTATATAATTTCCAATACACATATGCGTGAAATAATGATTTAGTACATGTTGAATCACCTATTCAGTATTGTTCAAGGAATAGATAGATATAATGGTGAATCAAGGTGAACATTCCACATGGCCAGAAGGCTTCCTCAGAACTATAACATGGTGAGAATCACATAGATGCAAAGAAGATAAATGTGAAATAGAATGAAAAGTAATCAATAGATGACGAAACAATTCTTGTTGATGTATTGACATGTACTAAGAAAACAATTAAAAAGAAATCATGTAAAAAGGAAGAAGAAACATAGAACAAAAGAATTCCAAAGATACATGATCACCTAATACTATCTCTTGAATATAGGTTGTGAAATTTTTGGCACATCATATTGTAAGTAACATCTAGTAGAATCATTACATAATATGATGTCCACAAAACATGATGTAAAAATAATCATTAATATACCCATAAACAATTGGAATACATTTTGATAAAGGAATAAAAACGTCATGAAAATGACAGTAGTCAAATATTTGACAACCCATAAAATGAACCACACCTCAAATCATAATTAGTTATGTCGCAATAGACTCATTTATGTATACCAAAGATGATCGTCAATCTATCTTGTGAGCAAGGCATTTCCACCCATCCCATAAGTTCATCCTTTAATAAAATACATGCGTGATGATCATTGAATAAGAACAAACATGTAATGAGACGACCAGAATTTTCTAGATATTTTGTAACACAGAAAACAATATATTCATGTATTGAATAACTAGAATTCAAATAGTTAAATTACCTCCCTAGAAAATATGGAAAAATTAATTTTCCTTCGTATAATAATCCAGAAATATACCATTCTTGTTATTTTTAATCAAGACAAATCTATCCTCATGAACAATTGATCAATTTAATAAGAAGAACTACGGGATGGATCTATTGCCATTTAGATTTTATAATCTGTTAAAAAACAAACCAATTTTGGAAAAAATACAAATATTTTTCACTATAAATACAATATAAAGACAAAATAAACAATTAAAAGGAAGGGCTGCCCATATACCTACTCTAAGGATATCATTACAAGCTTGGTACATCCTTTTTTACTTTGATTTTCCTTAAAAACCTCTTACAAGGGGAACCCATGAAGAAGTAGGCTCAAATAGAACCTGTGAATCAGTGAAACAATTTTTTTTCTATGTGGTATTTTTATTAAGTAAAAGGAAAATATTAAAATACAAATATTTAGGGAAGGAAGGGACACCATATACTGTTCTTTTTTTAAGGGAAACTTATAGAGAAGGATCAAAAGATGAATTCGGTGACATTGAAGGACTCCTTTAAAACACATCAAAAAAATAACTAATCATATGATTCATTTTCTTTTTAATGAAAAGTCATTGTTTTCTAGAAAATTAAAATATGTTTCTATTCAGCTGTAGTGAATGAGATATATATTTGGATAGATATAATGCAAAATGAAAACCCACATAAGTTAACATTTTTTTAATTTCAATGACCAATAGATAAATCATACATAATATAGATAGAAATTTATGTATTATTTATAAGAAATTACTCTAACATGTTCTTTACTCTATGATGTGATACAAGAGATAGATGGAAATGTTGGTACATATGCAGTCAAAATAACCAAAAGCAATGTAGATGTTTCTGCTGAATCAGGAAATGTGATATGTATCACCAATCTTAAGAATGTTATTAGAAATTTTATATAATTTCAAATAAACATATGTGTGAAAGAGTGAGTTACTACATGTTCATTCACCTATTCAATTTTGTTGAAGGAATAGATAGATATAATGGTGAAGTAAGGTGAACATCCCACATGGCCAGATGGCTTCCTCAGAACTATAACGTTGTGAGCATCACATCGATGCAAAGAAGACAAACAAGAAATAGAATGCAATGTAATTGACAACTGAAGAAACAATTCATGTTGATGTATTCACATGTACTAAGAAAACAATTAATAAGTATTCAAGTAAAAAGTAAGAAGAAACATAGAATAATCAAAATTCCAAAGATACTTGATCAAATATTAATAACTCTAGAATATAGGTTGAGAAATATTTAACAAATCATATTGTAAGTAACATCTAGTAGAATAAATAAGGAATAGAGAGTCCTCAAAAAATTATGTCAAACAGTTCATTAAAATAATTATCAATAATAGGAATATATTTTTCTAAAGGAATCAAAACTTCATGAAAATCACCATAGCCAAATATTTGACCAGTAGTAAAATGAATCACACCTCAAATCATAATTAGTGATGTTGAAATAGATTCATTTAACTTTATCTAAGATGAGAATCACTCTCTATTGTGTTCATGGCATTTCCACCCATCCAATATGTTCTTCCTTTACTACAATACATGTGTGATTATCATTGAAAAATAACAAAATTGTGGATGAGCCATCCAGAATTGTCTGGATATTTTGTTACACTGAAAACTGTATATTCATGTATATATTAACCATGATTCAAATAGAGACATTGCATCTCCAGCCACCTTGGAAAAAAAATTCCTTCGTATAATCATCCTGAAATTTACCATTATTGTTATGTGCAATAATGTAAAATCTAGCCTCCAGAATAGTTGATCAATTTAATAAGAATAACTATGGGATTGTGCTCTTACAATTTAGATTTTAGAATGTGTTCATAAACAAATTTTTTTTGAAAAAATAAATAAATATTTCACTATCAATACACTATAAATAAAAAGTAAAAAATTTAGTGGAAGGGCTACCCATTTACATTATCTAACATTTTCATCACAATCTTGGAACATCCTTGTTTACATTGATTTTCGATAAAAATCTCTATCAGGGAGAATCCATCAAGAAGTGGGCTCAAATTATACCTATGAATGAGTGAAACAATTTGTTTCTATGGTTTATTTTTATCAAATAAATTAAAAATATATAAATAAAAATTTTGAGGGAAGGAAGGGACACCATATATAGTCCTTTTATAAGGGAAAATTAACACGATGGATCAAAATATGAAGTTGGTGACATTGAGGGACTCGGTTATAACACATCAAAAAAATAACCGACCATCTGATTGGTTTTTATTTTTATGAAATGTTATTTTTCTTCCAGAAAATCAAAAATATGTTTCTATTCAATAGTAGTGAATGAAATATATATTTTATTGATAGAATGGTAACTGAAAAGCCACATAATAAATAAATTTATTAATTGAAATGAACAATTGATAAAGCATGCATGATAAAAACTAAAATTTATGTATTATTTATATGAAATTACTCATACTTGTGCTTTACTGTATAGTGTGTTGCAAGAGAAAAATATAAATGAAGGTACATATGATGTCAAAATAACCAAAAGCAGTGTATATGATTCTTGTGAATCAGGATAGGTGATACGTAGTTCCATTCTTAAAAAGGTTGTTAGAAATTTTATATATTAGAAAAGACACATATGTGTGAAGGAAAGAGTTACTAAATATTGATTCAACTATTAATTATTGTTGAAGGAATAGATAGATATAATGGGGAAGAAAAATTAACATGCCACTGAGCCAGAATTATTCCTCAGAACTATAACATGGTGAGAAACACATCGATGAAAAAAAGATAAACGTGAAATAGAATGCAAAGTAATCGACAGCCAAAGAAAACATTCATGTGGATTTATTCACATGTAATGAGAAGGAAATTAGGAATAAGTCATGTAGAAAGGAAGAACCAACATTGAATAATAGAAATTCTAATGATACTCGATCACGTAATACTAACTCTTTAATATAGGTTGAGAATTTTTTGGCACTTCATCCAGTATGTTTCATCTAGTAGAATCATTATGGAATATGCAGTCCTCAAAAAATGATGTCAAACCGATCATTAATATACCAATCAACAATAAGAAGATATTTTTATAAAGGAATAAAAACATCATGAAAATGACAGTAGTCAAAGATTTGGTATAAGGCCCCAGCCTTAAACCTTACTTAATCTTGAGTTATTACAAGATTACACATTGAGGATCTTTTCGGGTTTAGATTTTTAGAGAATTAGATCATAAAGCTTGCATTACATTCCACATATAAACAAAGTGGGTACATAAAGATAGTATTCTTCATTCTCATCAATGGAAACATATTTAAAATAAAACATGTATTATTTCTTGACACTTCCTTGACACTATCATCATATCATGTACCTTTCCCTTGACCTGTGAAAAACATTTCAAAAACTTGGGATGAGCATCAAAAGCTCAGTAAGGGATATAAAAAATATGGAAAGTAAACATGGGTACATATATACATAAGAATGAAATCATACTTTACCCATAAAACATAAGCACTTTAACATACCTCATCAAATCATGAATAAATCATAGAAATCATAAGATATAAAGGTAACTTGAGGCATTCATAACATTCTTATGTAGAGAGTAACCCTCTTGGTTACGTTTGGAATACCCATCACAGTATATTACCTAAATCTCTTCGGAGAAACCTTATAGTTTCACTCCTTCACGTTACCCAATTCATTGGAGAGCTATATCGGGCTCACCCGCCCTTAGTTTATCACGGAACCACCCATCTTCATAATAATTCCCAAGAACCAAAACAAAATCGTATCACATAAAACATGCATAAAGGAAACATAAAATTTCCACATTTCAATCACAAGATATAAATACAACACATTGATATAATAAAAATATTGTGAAAACCATATTCAATACCAAAATAAAAGAAAAGTAAAACATGGTATTTATTTTTCTTTTAAAAAGAAGGTATGGCTTGTAGAGGAAGCCGAAACTCAAATAACGGTCATGACGGCGGAGAAGTTGCTGTCACCGCATACGTACGACAAAAACATTCCCTATTGTTGTTTAGTAAAGGCTTCGTATAAAAAATATTCCTTTTGAATAAAAATAAAAGTCAAAGGGGTTTATACACCATATAATAAAAGGTTCTGTATAAAACAAAATATTCCTCAATGAAAGGAGATTGAGATGAAGTCCCATACCTCGTATCCGACTTGACCCAACCGTTCATTAATCTCCTGAATAATAAACTTGAGTTAATCTCTACTTGCTTAAAAACCTTTTTCAAGTTCATTATTCCTTTTATACCATGTTATGAACATCATGTAATCATTTAAGTTAATAATGTTCATTTTGTCAGTATTTGGTTCTTAAGTCAAAATAGACTTCTTACACTTACATGTTTTTAATTTGTTCAAAGTTTAGTTATATCCAGAATGATATTAATGATTTGGATAACATATATATCATATATATTCAGCATATACATGTATTTATAATATTACATCACATTTAGAGGTAAGAAATGAAATGCACCGTTCATGGAGACGGTAAGTCGTACATACGTATGAACGCTACTTCCATTTCTATTTCGTATTTTCTGGAATGGAATCATAATGATATAAGAGTATATTTTAATTCTAGTATAATAACATATATAATATCCTTAACTTTATCCTTTACACATCCCACATATGGTATTAACGAATCAAATCACTTTCAGGGGGCGGTAGTCCGCACTTCCTAAAATGAAGATATCGTGTTTACCCATAATGGAAACAATAATGGTATGCCATAAATGAAAAATACAAAAGCTTAATGGAATAATAAACATATTATATATCATATATAAAATTATTGACATCATAATGGACACCTTTGAAGGTGTTAAATGAGTATTGAACAATCATCGTTTCGGGAGGCAGAATTTCGCCATCCACGGAAACCGTATGTTCTTTAACCATTTCATGTAGTTGTGTGAGAGTGTAGCTCAAATAAATCTTATAACAAAATCCTAGTATATTGAATATATTGGTGTTGTTACAAAATATGTAAATAAAAAGAGTTTAGGGGTTGGAGAAGCAAAATAAAACAAATGAACATGAGAGAATGAATTACGTTTAAACGTGTAACTCCTTTTGATTTGAGCCTAAAGGCTTCCTTTGAAAGGATTATGCCCAAATAGAATCCTATTGGATGAGGATAGGGATGTGGAGAGAGTAAATGGGCAGGGTATGGCCGAGCCAAAGTCTTGAGGAGTGTGTGAAATGAGGTAGAGGTGGGGGCCTTTTATAAGAGGAGACGAGGGGCACTCTTGGAAAGTAAAGATAAGTTACTTTATTTTAAAAAGATTTTCTGATTCAAAAGGTCCCAAATTGATATCATTCGAGGGTAAGGTGATAAGGGTTCTAAATATACCCACCCAATAGGTTTTTGATATGTGTAGGTCTTATATTTTATATTATATTTCCATTTTATTTAAATCGTCAAATAATGAGGTCATCGCTGCATCATTATGATGTCATAAATAATTTAATTTATTTAATGTATAAAAATTATAAAAAAAATACTATGATGCATTAAATCGTTTTATCTTTTCAATGAATATTTATAATCAAAAATCTGACTTTTATAACCCCATGTAAAAATTGTTTTAGTAAAACATCTCTTGTTTGTGTCCTTTTTACTTTAATATTAAATAAAAAGTTATTTATGTCATTTCCCAACCAAAGTGGCTCCATGGGGTCCCCAAGATGACCCATGGATTGTCTTGGTCGGAAATGACACATCCAATGAGAGAAGGACATGTTTCAAGCTCATCTCATATTATTAAAACATTATTTTTACCTTAAACTACACTAATTACCACTAATCGCGATTAAGAACTTAAAAGTTACTATTCACCAAAAAATTATTTTAATCTCATTGAACCACATTTTTCTCCTTAATGACAACCATGTATGTCGGATTTTTGAAAATCAAATCACAGAAGTGGCAATGTTTCATTTAAACGAAAAATCAGTTTCTTTAACTACCACTTAGTGGTTTCACTATTCATCAAAAATTGAAGTTTTTCAGAAAGATACCAAAACTTCACCCTAAGATATGTTTGATATTCCGAATTCAAAAATGAATTCTATTCAAAACATATAAGTCACATTAATTAATTTAATAATTAATTCCCGCTGTCATGACAAATAGCATGTTTTTATGAAACAATAAGTTTCAAAAGATTGACACCTGTTTAAGTCCAATTTCAAAGTGAAATTGATTCCAATGACCACCATTGGATTAAATGGGAAAAATATATTCTAATTTCACTTCAAAACCAATTCAAAAGATAATTTATTCATATAAATAAATTATATTAAAAAGCAATTTTGATGTAAAATGCAGTATTTTGAACTATTCATTAAAAAATGAACATTGTCAGAAAAATACCAAAAATTTATCCAATGTAAAATTCAATGTCCCAATCATAATGAATATGTTTATTTTGACAAATATAGATTATAAAATTGTCAAAAGATTGATTTAAAAACGGTTTTCCATCAAAAGGTAGTAAAAAAATCTTTTAAGAATATTAGTGTATTCCATGCTTAAGATTGGATTTATTTTCATTTTAGGCCTCTAAAACACTATATAATTCATTAATGGACATAGATAAAAATATCTATTATTCATTACTTACTTGGGATGTTACATCCTTCCCCCCTTTATAAAATTGCGTCCCCGTAATTTATTTACTTATCAAATAAATGGGGGTACTTATCCCTCATTGCATTTTCAGATTCCCATGTTGCCTCTTCCATCATGTGGTTTTTCCAAAAAACCATTACCTTCTTAATCACCTTATTCCGTAACACTTGCTCCCTGTGGTCAAGAATCTGGACCGGTTGTTCCTCATAATATAGGTTCTCTTCCAGCTGAACTACCTCTGGACTCAAAACATGAGATGGATCTGGCATATACTTTCTCAACATCGAAACGTGAAAAACATTGTGTACCTGAGATAAACTCGGAGGTAAAGCCACTCGGTATTCAACTGATCCAACTCTCTCTAGAATTTCATTTGGTCCAATAAACCTTGGACTCATCTTTCCTTTCTTACCAAATATCATCACACTTTTCCAAGGAGAAACCTTGAGAAAAACCTGATCACCTACCTCGAAAGATAGATCCTTCCTTCGGTTATCCGCATAACTCTTCTGCCTGCTCTGAGCTGTTCTCATGTACTTCTGAATCAGCTGAACTTTTTCTGCCATCTCTTCTACCAATTCTGGTCCCATCAACTTCCTTTCACCCACTTCATCCCAGAAATCTGGAGTTCGACACTGGTTCCCATATAATTCCTGAAATGTTTTCATCTGTATACTAGAATGAAAACTGTTATTATATGAAAATTCAACCAAAGAAAGATGTTGGTCCCAACTTCCCTGATAATCCATAGAGCAAGAACGTAGCATATCCTCCAATGTCTGAATTGTTCGTTCTGACTGCCCATCTGATTGAGGATGAAATGATGTACTAAAATTTAATTCAGTACCCAACGACTTCTGAAGGCCTTTCCAAAAGTTAGAAGTGAACCTGGGATCACGATCAGATACAATGGATAGAGGAACTCCATGTATCCTGACTATCTCTTTAAGATACAAACGGGAAAGTTGATCTAGGGAAAAAGTATCTTGTATAGAAAGGAAATGAGCAGACTTGGTCAAGCGATCAACAATAACCCAGATTGCATTATTACCTCGAGATGTCTTTGGTAATCCCACAACAAAGTCCATGGATATATTCTCCCATTTCCACTATGGAACCGGTAATGGCTGAATCATCCCTTTCGGTAACTGCCTCTCTGATTTAACCTGTTGACATGTCAAACACTTCATAGTAAAATCAGCAATATCTCTTTTCATTCCATCCCACCAGTAATACTCCCGAAGATCTCTATACATCTTAGTACTGCCTGGATGAACTGAAAACGGAGAACTATGAGCTTCACATAACGACCCTCTCTTCAACATTGAATCACAAGGCACACGCAATCTCTTCCTAAATCTCAAAACACAATCATTATCAATGTTTAATTCAGGAAACTTACCTTTCTTAACCGGCTCTTCCTTTTTCTGCAACTCACTGTCTTGCTTCTGTGCTTGCTTGATTCTATCTGATAGAGATGATCTCACTGATACCTGAATCAAAACAAAAGAACTTCCTGCACCAACAACTTCTATGCCAAAGTTCATCAAATCCTTAACCAAAGGATTACGTTCCAAATGCAACATTTCTAATGAACCATTACTTTTTTGACTCAAAGCATCAGCCACTTTATTTGCTTTTCCCGGATGGTAATGAATTGTACAATCATAATCCTTTATTAATTCTAGCCATCTCCTTTGTGTCATGTTCAATTCTTTCTGAGTGAATATATACTTTAAACATTTGTGATCGGTATATATTTCACACTTTACTCCATACAAATGATGCCTCCAAATTTTTAAAGCAAAAACAACAGCAGCTAATTCCAAATCATATGTAGGGTAATTTACCTCATTAGTTTTCAACTGTTGTGAAGCATAAGCAATTAATTGATCATTCTGCATTAGGACGCAACCAAGTCCTTTCAATGAAGCATCACTGTATATAATAAACTCACCATTCCTGGAAGGTAGTGCCAAAACTGGATCATTCACCAATCTTCTTTTCAATTCCTGAAAACAATCATCACATTCTCTTGTCCAGATAAACTTAACACCCTTCCGAGTTAGCTTAGTCATTGGACTAGATAACCATGAAAAATTTCTAACAAACCTTTGGTAATAGCCTGCCAAACCAAGGAAGCTACGAATCTCGGTTACATTTGTGGGTCTTGGCCAGTCTTCCACAACTTTTGTTTTTGCAGGATCAACAGTTAACCCATCTTTAGAAATAATGTGACCAAGGAAAGAAATTTGTTGCAACCAAAACTCACACTTGCTGAATTTCCCATACAATTTCATTTCTTTTAAGGTTTGCAAGATAACCCTTAAATTTCCTTCATGCTCCTCTTTACTTTTAGAAAACACCAAAATATCATCAATGAAAACCACCACAAACTTATCCAAGAACTCATGGAAAATTCTATTCATTAAGTCCATGAATAAAGCAGGTGCATTGGTTAGCCCAAAAGGCATTACTAAAAATTCATAATGGACATATCTTGTATGAAACGCGGTCTTTGGAACATATGCTTCCTTTACCTTCAGCTGATGGTACCCCGATCTCAAGTCAATATTTCAAAAATACTGAGCTCCCTGGAGCAGATACAACTTCGTTTGATGGCCCGACATCTGCTGAAGTAGGTGCAAAGGATTTCACCACCCCTTTCTGCTTCTATTCTAACTGCTTCCCATCACTCAAGATCTTTGTTGGACACTCATTTGCATAGTGACCCATCTCATTGCACTTAAAACATTTCACTAACTGTAAATCAAATTTGGTCTTACCTTCTCCTTGACCTTTTTCAGTGCAATCACGAGACTTATGTCCCATCTTACCACATCGGTAGCACTTTCCAGAATTCAGAAGACATTCCCCAGCATGCATTTTGCCACATTTATCACAAACTGGAAACTTAGTTTTCTTACCATCAGACTTTTTGGAAGAATTATTACCTTTCTCATGCCTCATCGTTCTCTTATTCTGTTGGTTGTTATAGAAAACTTGATCATCGGCAAACTCCATTTCCACCTTCTCAGTACATCGAACAAGCTTTTCACAACTTTTAAACTCACGAGAAGCTAATGCCCTTCGATATTTTGGATTTAATCCTGAGTAAAAACGATTGATTTTACTATCACGGTCTCGGATAAAATTTGGAGCATACCTTGCCAATCGAGTGAACCTTTCTTCATAGGTATCCACTGAGTCTTCCTCTTCCCTCAATTCCAAGAATTGATTTTCCATCCTATGTCGAACAGCCTTAAAAAAATACTTCTCAAGAAACATACCTTTGAATTCATCTCAGTCAAGATCATCAATCTCATCAGCGTCCCTGATATTTTTAACCACCGACCACCACTGATCTGATTCACCCTCCAAACGATAAATAGAAAGACTAACCTTTTGATTGTCTGAACACCCCATGACATCAAAAATATTCTCCAGTGCTTTATTCCACCCTTCATCTAACACAGGGTCAGATGATCCTCTGAATAATGGGGGATGTTGCCTCATGAAATGTTCCACCACTGACTTGTTCCTCTGCGGTTGATCTGGCTGATCTCGTGCATGGATACCACCACCATTTATCGCTTGAGTCAACTGCGCCATTACTGCAACAAACTGTTCAGTTCCAATTCCGACCATCTCATGATGCTGATTCGGAAGGTTATTTCCTTTTGTATGCCTTCCTAGCACTGCTTCCATGTTTCCTCTGCGGAAAACCATTCTGAAAAAACATGTCTTAGATGAAGCAACATGGTAATCTTGAAATGCTATATCATTTTAAAAAAATATATTTCTGGATAATCATTTAATATAATTATAACTCATAATGTTATCTAAACCGACCTCTAATACCAACTATAAGGCCCCAGCCTTAAACCTTACATAATATTGAGTTATCACAAGATTACACGATGAGGATCTTTTCAGGTTTAGAGTTTTAGAGAATTAGATATTAAAACATGCATTACATTGCACATATACACAAAGTGGTTACATAAAGAGAGCATTCTTCATTCTCATCAATGGAAAAATATTTAAAATAAAACATGGATTATTTCTTGACTCTTCCTTGACACTATCATCATATCATGTACCATTCCCTTGACCTGTGAAAAACATTTCAAAAACTTGGGATGAGCCTGAAAAGCTCAGTAAGGGATATAAAAATATGGAATGTAAACATGGGTACATATATACATAAGAATGAAATCATACTTTACCCATAAAACATATGCACTTTAACATACCTCATCAAATCATGAATAAATCATATAAATCATAAGACATAAAGGTAACTTGAGGCATTCATAACATTCTTACGTAGGGAGTAACCCTCTTGGTTACGTTTGGAATACCCATCACAGTATATTCCCTAAATCTCTTCGGAGAAACCTTAACGTTTCACTCCTTCGCGTTACCCAATGCATTGGAGAGCTCTATCGGGCTCACCCACCCTTAGTTTATCACAGAACCACCTGTCTTCATAATAATGCCCAAGAACCATAACATAATCGTATCACATAAAACATGCATAAAGGAAACATAACATTTCCACATTTCAATCACATGATATCAATACAACACATTGATATAATAAAAACATTTTGAAAACCATTTTCAATACCAAAATAAAAAAAAAGTAAAACATGGTATTTATTTTTCTTTTAAAAAGAAGGTATGGCTTGTAGAGGAAGCCAAAACTCAAATAACGGTCACGACGCCGGAGAAGTCGTTGTCACCGCATACGTACGACAAAAACATTCCCTTTTGTCATTTAGTTAACTCTTCGTATAAAAAATATTCCTTTTGAATAAACCTAAAAGTCAAAGGGTTTTATACACCATATAAGAAAAGGTTGTGTATAAAACAAAATATGCCTCAATGAACGGAGATTGAGACGAAGTCCCATACCTCGTATCCGACAAGACCCAATCGTTCTTTATTCTCTTGAATAATAAACTTGAGTTAATCTATACTTTCTTAAGAACCTTTTTCATGTTCATTATTCCTTTTATACCATGTTATGAACATCATGTAATCATTTAAGTTAATAATGTTCATTTTGTCGGTATTTGGTTGTTAAGTCAAAATTGACTTCTTACACTTACATGTTGTTAATTTAGTCAAAGGATCGTTATATCCAGAATGATATTAATGATTTGGATAACATATATATCATATATATTCAGCATATACATGTATTTATAATATTACATCACATTTAGAGGTAAGAAATGAAATGCACCGTTCATGGAGACGGTAAGCCGTACGTACGCATGAACGCTACTTCCATTTCTATTTTGTATTTTCTGGAATGGAATCATAATGATATAAGAGTATTTTATAATTCCAGTATAATAACATATATAATATCATTAACTTTATCCTTTACACATCCCACATATGGTATTAACGAATCAAATCACTTTCAGGGGGCGGTAGTCCGCACTTCCTAAAATGAAGATATCGTGTTTACCCATAATGGAAACAATAATGGTATGCCATAAATGAAAAATTCAGAAGCTTAAGGTAAGAATAAAAATATTATATATCATATATTAAAATAGTGACATCATAATGGCCACCTTTGAAGGTGTTAAATGAGTATTGAACAATCATCGTTTTGGGAGGCAGAATTTCGCCATCCACGGAAACTGTATGTTCTTTAACCATTTGATGTAGTTGTGTGAGAGTGTAGCTCGAATAAATCTTATAACAACATCCTATTATATTGAAGATACTGGTGTTGTTACAAAAGAAGTAAATAAAAATAGTTTAGGGGGTTGGAGAAGCAAAATAAAACAAATGAACATGAGAGAATGAATTATCTTTAAAAGTGTAACTCCTTTTGATTTGAGACTAAAGGCTTCCTTTGAAAGGATTCTTCCCAAAGGGAATCTTCTAGGATGAGGAGAGGGATGTGGAGAGAGTAAATGGGCAGGGTATGGCCGAACCAAAGGCTTGAGGAGTGTGTGATATGAGGTAGAGCTGGGGGCCTTTTATAAGAGGAGAGGAGGGGCACTCTTGGAATGTAAAGATAAGTTACTTTATTTTAAAAAACGTTTCGGATTCAAAAGGTCCCACATTGATATCATTCTAGGGTAAGGTGATAAGGTTTATAAATATACCAACCCAATAGTTTTTGGACATGTGTAGGTCTTATATTTTACATTATCTTTCCATTTTATTTAAATCATCAAATAATGAGGTCATCGCTGCATCATTATGATGTCATAAATAATTTAATTTATTTAATGTATAAAAATTATAAAAAAAATACTATGATGTATTAAATCTTTTTAAATTTTCAATGACTATTTATAATCAAATTTATGACTGTATAACCCCATGTAAAATTTTTTTTAGTAAAACATCTCTTGTTTGTGTCATTTTTACTTTAACATTAAATAAAAAGTTATTTATGTCATTTCCCAACCAAAGTGGCTCCATGGGGTCCCCAAGTTGACCCATGGATTTTCTTGGTCGGCCATGACACATCCAATGAGGGTATGACATGTTTCATTCTCATCTCATATTATTAAAACATTATTTTTACCTTAAACTACTCTAATTACCACTAATCGCGATTAAGAACTTAAAAGTTACTATTCACCAAAAAATTATTTTAATCTCATTGAACCACATTTTACTTCATAATGACAACCATGTATGTCGTATTTTTTAAAATCAAATCACAGAAGTGGCAAAGATTCATTTAAACGAAAAATCAGTTTCTTTAACTACCACTTAGTGGTTTCACTATTCATCAAAAATTGAAGTTTTTCAGAAAGATACCAAAACTTCACCCTAAGCTATATTTGATATTCCAAATTCAAAAATGAAGTCTATTCAAAATATATAAGTCACATTAATTAATTTAATAATTAATTCCCGTTGTCATGACAAATAGCGTGTTTTTATGAAACAATAAGTATCAAAAGATTGACACCAGTTTAAGTCCAATTTCAAAGTGAAATTGATTCCAATGACCACCATTGGATTAAATGGTAAAAATATATTCTAATTTCACTTCAAAACCAATGCAAAAGATAAACTAATCATATAAATAAATTATATTAAAAAGCAGTTTTGATGTAAAATGCAGTATTCTTCACTATTCATTAAAAAATGAACATTGTCAGAAAAATACAAAAAATTTATCCAATGTAAAATTCAATGTCCCAATAATAATGAATATGTTTATTTTGACAAATATAGATTATAAAATTGTCAAAAGATTGATTTAAAAAGGGTTTTCCATCAAAAGGTAATAAAACAATCTTTTAAGAATATTAGTGTATTCCATGCTTAAGATTGGATTTATTTTCATTTTAAGCCTCTAAAACACTATATAATTCATTAATGGACATAGATAAAAATATCTATTATTAATTATTACTTGGGATGTTACATTTGGCCAACAAAAAAATGAACCACAACTGAAAACCTCATTAGTTATGTTGCAATAACCCAATTTACATATACTTCAAATGATCGTTAGTCTCTCTTGTGAGAATGGAATTGCCACCCATCCCATAAGTTCATGCTTTACTATAATACATGTGTGATGATCAATGAAAATGATAAAACTTGTGGAGGATCCAGCCATAATTGTCTGGATATTTTGTATCACTGAAAACTATATATTAATGTATGGAATAACAATGATTCAAACAGGGACATTTCCTATCCAGCAACCTTGGAAAAGAAATTTTCCTTCGTATACTCATCAATAAATTTACATTTCTTGTTATGTGAAATCATGCCAAATCTAGCCTCAAGAAAAATCAATCAATTTAATAAGAAAAACCATGGGATGGTGCTCTTACAATTTATCATTTATAATGTTTTCATAAATAAACAAATTAAGGGAAAATATATTTATATTTCACTATAAATACACTATAATGAATAAAATAAAAAATTTAAAGGAAGGGATACCACATACCTTCTCTAATGGCATCAATACAAGCTTGTAACATCCTTGTTTTCTTTGATTTTCTTTATAAACCTTTTCCAACGAGAAACCTCAAAGAAGTAGGCTCAAATTAAACCTGTGAATGACTGAATTTTTTTTCTATGATTCATTTTTATCATGTCAAAGGAAAATATCTAAATACATATTTTGAAGGAATAAAGGGATACCATATTCATTTTTTTAAGGGAAAATAATACAAAGGATCAAAAGATGAAGTTTGTGAATTTTAAGGACTCGGTTATAACACATCAAAAAAACAACTGACCTTTTGATTGGTGTTATATTTTATAAAATGTCATTGTTTTCAAGAAAATAAAAATATGTTTCTGTTCAACTGTAGTGAATGCAATATATATTGGATTGACAGGATTCTAAATGAAAAAGCACATATGTAAACATTTATTTAATTACAATGACCAATAGATAAAGCATGCATGATACATACAGAAATTTTGGTATTGTTTATGTGAAATTACTCTTACTTGTGCTTTACTATATGACATGCTGTAAGAGAATGATGGAAATGGTGGTATATATACGGTCAACATAACTAAAAGTAGTGTAGATGTTTCTACTGAATCAAGATATGTGATATGTAGTACCAATCTTAAGAAGGTTACAAGAAATTTTATAGGATTGAAAATACATATATGTGTGAATGAATGAGTTACTACATGTTGATTTACATGTTCAATATTGTTGAAGGAATTGATAGATATAATGATGAAGCATGGTGAACATTCCACAGTGCTAGAAGGCTACCTCAAAACAATTACTTGATGAGCAGCACGTCGACGAAAAGAAGACAAACATGAAATAGAATGAAAAGTAATTGAAAGATTAAGAAACAATTCATGTTGATGTATTCACAAGTACTGAGTAAAAAATTAGGAAACATTCAAGTAAAAATGAAGAAGAAACATAGACTAATCGAAACTCCAAATATACTTCACTACAATACATGTGTGATGATCAAAGAATCAAAACATCACGAAAAAGACAGTAGTCAAATATTTGACCATTAATAAAATGAATCAAACCTCAAATCATAATCAGTTATGTTGAAATAGCCTCATTTACCTATACCTATGATGATCATCAGTCTCTCTTGTGAGAATGGTAACACCATCGGTCCCATAAGATCATCCTTTACTACAATACATGTGTGATGATCATTGAAAAATAATAAACTTGTAGATGAGCCAGCCAGAATTGTCTAGATATTTTGTAACAACAATAACTGTATATTCATGTATGGAATAACTATGATTAAAATAGGGACATTACCTCTCTAGAATCCATGGAAAAGAAATTTTACATCATATAATCATCCAAAAATTTACCATTCTTGTTATGTGCAATCATGCCAAATCTAGCATCAAGAACAATTTATCAATTTAATAAGAAAAACTACAGGATGGTGCTCTTACAATTTAGATTTTACAATGTGTTCATAAACAAACAAATTGGGGAAATATACATATATATTACACTATCAATACACTATAGAGGAAAAATAAACAATTTAAAGGAAGGGATACCCATAGACATCCTCTAATGATATCATTACAAGCTTTGAACATCCTTGTTTGCTATGATTTTCTGTAGAATCCTCGGCAAAGGGGAACAGGTGAAGAAGTAGGCTCAAATTGAACCTTTTAATGAGTGAAACAATTTTTTTCTATGTTGGATTTTTTTCTATTCAATGGATAATATATAAATAAAAATTTTGAGGGAAGGAAGGGAAACCATATACATTCCTTTATTTAATGTAAAATCAGAGTGAAGGATTAAAAGATGAATTTGGTGACATTGAAGGACTTGGTTATAACACATAAAAAAATAACCAACCACCTGATTGGTTTTCTTTTTTATGAAATTTCATTATTTTCCAGAAAATCAAAATTTGTTTCTTTACAACTGTTGTGAATGAAATATATATTAGATTGATAGAATGAAAACTGAAAAACCCCATAATTAATAATTTTTTTATTTTTAATGACCTATAGAGAAAGAATCCATGATACAGATAGAAATATAGCTATTTTATATAAGAAATTACTCTTATATGGGATTTACTATATGATGTGCTGCCAGACACATAAAGAAAAGCTGGTACATATGCTGAACTAATAACCAAATGCAGTGTAGATGTTTCTGTTGAATCAAGATAGGTGATATATAGCACCAATCATAAGAATTTAGTTAGAATTTTTATAGAATTGAAAATAAAATTATGTGTCAAATAATTGAGTTACTACATGTTGATTCACCTGTTCAATATTGTTGAAGGAATAGATAGATATAATCATAAAGCAAGGTGAACTTCCCATGGGGCCAGATGGCTTCCTCAGAACTATAACTCGTTGAGCAGCACGTCGATGAAAATAATATTAATGTGAAATATAATGGAAATTAATTGAAAGCGGATGAAAAAATTACTATTGATGTATTCACATGTACTAAGAAAAAAATTAGTAAGGAGAAAAGTAAAAAAGGAAGAAGAAACATAGAACAACCAAAATTCCAAAGATACACGATCACCTAATACTAACTCTTGAATGTTGGTCGAGAAATTTTTGTAACATCATATTGTAAGTATGATCTAGTAGAATCATTATGGAATATTGATTTATCAAAATATGATGTCAAAAATATCATTAATATACCTACCAACAATACGATGATATTTTGATAAAGGAATCAAAACATCTTGAAAATAGAAGTAGTCAAATATTTTACTTGAAGAAAAATGAATCACACCTCAAATAATAATTAGTAATGTTTCAATTGCCTCATTTACTTATACCTAAGATAATAATGAGTCTCTCTTGTGAGAATGGCATCACCACCTGTCCCATAAGTTCATATTTTACTACAATATATATGTTATGATCATTGCAAAAGAATAGACTTGTGGATGAGCCGGCTAGAAATGTCTGGATATTTTGTAATACTAAAAACATAATATCCATTTATGGAATATACATGATTGAAACATGGACATCACCACTCCAGGAAACTTGGAAAAGTAATTTTTCTTCATATAACCATCTATAAATATACCATTCTTTTTATGTACAATCATTACAAATATATCCTCACTAACAAATGATCAATTTATTATGAAAAACTACGGGATGGTGCACATACAATATATCTTTTTGAATTTGTTCAAAAAAGAACTAATTGTAGAAAAAGTACATATATATTGCACTATCAATACACTATAAATAAAAAACATTTGAAGGGCCTACCATAGACCTTCTCCAATTACATCATTACAGGCATAAGACATCCTTGTTTACATTGATTTTCCATCAAAAACCTCTGCCAAGGAGAACACATGAGGATGTAGGATTAAATTGAACCTATTAATGAGTGAAACAATTTGTTTCTCTGTCGGAATTTTATCTTGTCAAAGGAAAATATATAAATACAAAATTATAGGGATGGATGGGACACCATATACAATAATTTTTTAATTGAAACATATATCGAAAGATCAAAAGATGAAGTTGGTGACATTGAAGGACTCAGTTATAACACATGAAATAAATAACAGACCGTCTAATTGGTTTTCTTTTTTAGGATATTTCATTGTTTTCCAAAAAATAAAAATATGTTTCTCTTCAACTGTAGTGAATGAAATATATATTGGACTGATATAATGATAATAGGAAAACCACCTAATTAAAAAAAATTAATTGTAATGAAAAATAGATAATGCATGCATGATATAGAAAGAATTCTAGATATTGTTTATGATATATTACTCTTACATACAGATCGAAATTCTGGTACGTATGCTGTTAAAATAACCAAAAGCAGTGTAGATGATTCTACTAAATCAGCATAGGTGATATGTAGAACCAATACTAAGAAGGTTGTTTGAAATTTTTTAGAATTGGAAATACACATATTTGTAAAAGAATGAGTCACTACAAAGGGATTCACATGTTCAATATTGTTTACATAATAGATAAATATAATGGTGAAGCATGGTAAATGTGCCACAGGTCCAGAAGGCTTCGTCAGAACTATAACTTAGTGAGCGGCACGTTGATGAAAAGAAGATAAATGTAAAATATAATGCAAAGCAATTGACAGTTGAAGAAACAATTTCGGATAATGTATTCACATGTACTGAGAAAACAATTAGGAATCAGTCAAGTAAAAAGGATGAAGAAACATAGAACAATCCAAATTACAAAAATACTCGATCTCCTAATACTAACTCTTTAATATTGGTTGAGAATTTTTTGGCACATCATATTGTAAGTAACATCTTATATAATCATTATGGATTATGAAATCCTTAAAAAATTATTTCAAACAGATCATTAATATACTTATCAACAATAGGATGATATTATGATAAATGAATCAAAACATCATAAAATAGATAGTAGTCAGATATTTGACCAGCAATAAAATGAATCACACCTCAGATCATAATTAGTTATATTGCAATAGCCTCATTTACCTATACCTTATATGATAGTCAGTCTCTCTTGTGAGCATTGAATCGCCACCCATACCATAAGTTCATCCTTTATGATAATACATGTGTGATTATCTTTGAAAAAGAAAAAACGTGTAGATGAGCCAGCCAGAATTGTCTAGATATTTTGTAACACCAAAAATTGTATATTCATGTATGGAATAAACATTATTCAAATAGGGATAGTGCTTCTCCAGAAACCTTGGAAAATCAATTTTCCTTCATATAATCATCCAGAAATTTACCATTCATGTTATGTGAAATCATTCCAAATCATTCAACAATAACAATTGATCACATTAATAAGAAAACTATGGAATGATTCTCATACAATTTATCTTTTATAATGTGTTCATAATAAAATAAATTAAAGAAAAAATACATATATATTGCACAGTCAATAAACTATAAAGAAAAAATAATGAATTTAAAGGAAGGGATACTAGTAGACCTTCTCAAACGACATCATTTCATGCTTATATCATCCTTGTTTACATTGATTTTCCATTGAAACCATTACCAACAAGAACCCATGAAGAAGTAGGCTCAAATTGAACTTCTAAATGAGTGAAACAATTTTTTTCTATGTTTTATTTTTATCAAGTAAAAGGTAAATATATAATTAAAAAATTTCAGGGAAAGAAGGGACACCATATACAACCCTTTTTAAGGGAAAATTATAGTGAAGGATCAAAAGATGAAGTTGGTGACATTAAAGGACTTGATTATGACACATAAAAAAATAACTCACTTTCTAATGGGTTTTATTTTTTATGAAATGTTTTTATTTTACATAAAATCAAAATATGTTTATGTTCAACTATAGTGAATGAAATATATAGTTGATTGAGAGAATGCTAAGTGAAAAGCACATTAGTAATCATTTTTTAATTGCAATGATCAATAGGTAAAGCATGCGTGATACAGATAGAAATTAAGGTATTGTTTATAAGAAATTACACTTACCTGAGCATTACGGTATGATGTGATGCAAGAGACAGATGGAAATTCTAGTACATATGTTGTCAAAATAACCAAAACAAGTGTAGATGTTCCTACAAATTCAGGATAGGTGATATGTGGCACAAATCTTAAGAAGTTTGTTATAAATTTTATAGAATTGAAAGTACACATATGTGTGAAAGAATGAGTTACTACATGTTGATTCAACAGTTCAATTTTGTTTATGGACTAGATAGATATAATGGTGAAGCAAGGTGAAAATTCCACAGGTCCAGAAGGCTTCCTCAGAACTATAACATAGTGAGATGCACGTCGATGCAATAAGGATAAACGTGAAATAGAATGAAATGTAATTGGAATCCGAAGAAACAATTTGTGTTGATGTATTCACATGTACTGAGAAAACAATTAGGAAGTAGTAACGAAAAATAGTAAGAAGAAACATAAAATTATAAAAATTCCAAACATACTCGATCACCTAATACTAACTCTTGAATATAGGTTGATAAATTTTAGGCACATCATATTGCAAGTAACATCTAGTAGAATCCTTATAGAATATGAATTCATTAAAAAAAATATCTTAAATAGGACATTAATATACCTAACAACAATAGGAAGATATTTGGATAAAAGAATCAAATCACCATGAAAATGAAAGCATTCAAATATTTCTCCAGCAATAAAATAAATAACACCTCAAATAAGAATTAGTTATGTTGCAATAGCCTCATTTACCTATACCAATGTTGATCGTGAGTCTCTCTTGTGATCATGACATCACCACTAGTCCCATTAGTTAATCCTTTACTACAATACATGTGTGATGATCATTGTAAAAGAACAAACATGTGGAAGTTCCTGCCAGAACAGTCTTGATATTTTGTAACACCAAAAATTTAGTATTCATGTATGGAATAACCATTATTCAAAATGATACATTGCCTCTCCAAAAACCTTGGAAATGCAATTTTCCATCATATGATCATCCTGAAATTTACCATACTACTTATGTGCAATCATTCCAAATATAGCCTCAAGAACAATTGATGAATTTAATAATAAAAACTAAGGGATGGTTCTCTTACAATTTAGCTTTTTGAATGTGTTCATAAACAAAAAAATTGAGGAAAAAATACATATATATTTCACTATCAATAAACTATAAAGAAAAAATAAACAATTTAACGTAAGGGATACCCATAGAACTTCTCTAATGACCTCATTACAATCTTGGAACATCCTTGTTTACTTTTAGGTTCCATACAAACCACTACCTAGGAGAACCTACGAAGAATTTGGCTCAAATTAAACCTCGGAATGAGTGAAACAATTTGTTTCAATGTTATATTTTTGTCAAGCCAAATGAAAATCTATAAATACTAATTTTGAGGGAAGGAAGGGACACCATATACAGTCCTTTTTTAAGAGAAAATTATACCAAATGATAAAAAGCAGAATTTTGTGACATTGAAGGATTTCGTTATAACACATCAAAAAATAACACAGCTTCTGATTGGTTTTCATTTTTTTAATGTAATTGTTTTCCATAATATCAAAATATGTTTTTCTTCAACTATAGTGAATGAAATATATATTGGTTTGATATAATGCTAACTGAAAACCCACATTGGTAAACATTTAATTAATTGCAATGACCAATAGATAAAGCATCCCTGATACATAGAGAAATAAAGGTATTGTTTATAAGAAATTACTCTTACATGCGCTTTATTGTGTGATGTGATACAAGAGACAAACGGTAATTCTGGTACATATGTTGTCAAATAAAAAAATTAGTGTAGATGTTTCTGCTGAATCAGGATAGGTGATATATATCACAAATCATAAGAAGGTTGTTAAAAATTTTATAGAATTGAAAATACACATATGTGTGAAAGAATGATTTAATACAAGTTGATACACCTGTTAAATATTATTCAAGGAATATATAGATAAAATGGTGAAGCAAGGTGAACTTTCCACAGGGCCATAAGGATTCCACAGAACTATAAATTGGTGAACAACACATCGATGCAAATAAGATAAACGTGGAATAGATTGCAATGAAATCCACAGCTGAAGAAACTTTTCATGTTTATGTATTCACCTGTACAAAGAAAACAATTAGGAAGTAGTCAAGTAAAAAGGAAGAAGAAACATAGAACAATAAAAATTCCAATGATACTCGATCAAATAATTCAAACTCTTGAATATAGGATGAGAAATATTTTGCACATCATATTGTATGTAACATCTAGTAGAATCAATACGGAATATGCAGTCCTAAAAAAATGATGTTAAACAGAACATTAATATACTTATCATCAATAGGATGATATTTTGATAAATGAATCAAAACATCATGAAAAGGAGAGTAGTCAAATATTTAACCCGCAATAAAATGAGTCACACCTCAAATCATAATTAGTTATGTTGCAATATCCTCATTTACATGTACCTAAGATGATCGTCTGTCTCTCTTAAGAGCATTGCATCTCCACCATTCCCATAAGTTCATCCTTAACTATAATACGTGTGTGATGATCATTTCAAAACAATAAACTTGTGGATGATCCAGCCATAATTGACTGGATATTTTGTAACACCAAAAACTATATATTCAAGTACGGAATAACCATGATTTAAATAGGGACCTTGCCTCTCTAGAAACCTTTGAAAATAAATTTTCCTTCATATAACCATACAGAAATTTACCATTCTTGTTATGTAAAATCATTCCAAATCTGGCCTCAAGAACAAATGATCAATTTAATAAGAAAATCTACATGATGGTGCTCTTACAATTTAGCTTTTAGAATGAGTTCAGAAACAAACAAATTGAGGAAAAAATACATTTATTTAACACTATAAATACACTATAAAGAAAAATTAATCAATTTAAAGAAAGGGATACCCATATAACATCCCAAACGACATCATTACAAGCTTGGAACATCCTTGTTTACGTTGATTTTCCATAGAATCCTCTGCCAATGAGAACACATGAAGAAGTAGGCTCAAATTGAACCTATGAATGAGTGAAACTATTTGTTTCTAAGTTGGATTATTATCAAGTCAATGGAAAATATATAAATATAAATTTTGATGGTAGGAAGGGACACCATATAAAGTCCTTTTTTAAGAAAAAATTATATTAAAGGATCAAAGATAATGTTGGTGACATTGACGAGCTCGGTTATAACACATCAAAAAAATAAATGACATTCGGTTTTGTTTTCTTTTTTATGAAATGTAATTGTTTTCCAGAAAATCTAAATAAGTTTATGGTCAACTGTAGTGAATGAAATATATATTGGATTGATAAAATGCTAACTAAAAAACAACCTAAGTAAAAAACTATAATTGCAATGACCAATAGATAAAGAATGTAATATAGATACATAAATTTATGTATTGATTGTAAGAAATTACTATTACCTACTCCTTACTGTTTGATGTGCAGTAAGATACATATGAAAATGCTGGTACATATGCTGTCAAAAAAACCAAAATCAGTGTAGATGTTTATGCTGAATTAGGAAAGGTGATATGTAGCACCAATCTTAGGAAGCTTGTTAGAAATTATATAGAATTTAAAATACACATATGTGGGAAAGAATGATATAATACATGTTGATTCACCTATTAAATATTGCTGAAGGAATAGATAGATATAATTGTGAAGCAAGGTGTACATTCCAAAGGGAAAGAAGGCATCCTTAGAACTATAACTTGGTGAGCAGCACATCGATGAAAAGAAGATAAATGTTAAATAGAATGAAAAGTAATCGATAGAAAAAGAAAAAAAGCATGTTGTTGTATTCACATGTACTGAGAAAACAATTAGGAAGCAGTCATGTAAAAATGAAGAAGAAACATAGAATAATCAATATTACAAAGATGCTCAATCACCTTATACTAACTCTTTAATATAGGTTGAGAAATTTTTGGCACATCATATTTTATGTAGCATCTAGTAAAATCATTATGGAATATGTTGTCCTCAAAAAATGATGTCAAACTGATTATTAATATTTCTATCAACAATAGGATGATATTTTGATAAAGGAATCAAAACTTATTGAAATTGACAGTAGTAAAATATTTGAGCAAAAATAAAATGAATCACACCTCAAATCATAATTAGTTATGATGCAATAGCCTCATTTATATATACCTAATATGATCATTAGTCTATCTTGGGAGCATGGAATCACCACCCATCCCATAATTCCATCCTTTAATACAATACATGTGTGATGATCATTGTAAAAGAAAAAACTTGTGGGTGAGCCAAGCAATATTGTCTCGATATTTTGTGACACTGAAAACTGTATATTCATGTATGGAATAAAAATGATTCAAACAGGGACATTTCCTCTCTATAAACCTTTGAAAAGAAATTTCCCTTCGTATAATAATCCGAAAATTTACCATTCTTGTTATGTTCAATCATGCCAAATTTAGCACTAAGAAAAAATTGACCACTTTAATAAGAAAAACTATGGGATGTTTCCCTTACAATTTATCTTTTATGTCCTGTTCATAAATAAACAAATTGATGAAAAAATACATATATATTTCACTATAAATTCACTATAAATAAAAAATAACTAATTTTAAGGAAGGGATACCCATATAACTTCTCTAAAGACATCATTACCAGCTTGGAACATCCTTACTTAATTTTATTTTCCATAGAAAACTCTTCCATGGAGAACCCATAAATAAGTAGGCTCAAATTGAACATATGAATGAGTGAAACATTTTGTTTGTAAGTTGAATGTTTATCATTTCAAAGGAAAACATATATATAAAAATTTTTAGGTAAGGAAGGGACACCATATACAATCCCTTTTTAAGGGAAAATTATAGAGATGGATCAAATGATGAAGTTGGTCTCATTGAAGGACTAGGTTATAAAATATCAACAAAATAACCGACCATATGATTGGTTTTCTTTTTTATGAAATTTCATTTTTTCCAGAAAATAAAAATATGTTTTAGTTCAACTGTAGTGAATGAAATATATTAAATATTGATAGAATGCTAACTAAAAACCACATAAGTACACATTTTTTAATTGCAATGACCAATAGATAAAGCATGCATGATATAGGCATAAATTTAGGTATAGTTTATAAGAAATTACTCTTACCTGCACTTTACAGTATGATGTGATTCAAGAGATAGACAGAAATGTTTGTACATATGCTATCAAAATAACAAAAATCCATGGAGATGATTCTGCTGAATCAAGATAAGTGATATGTAGCACCAATACTATGAATGATGTTAGAAATTTTTTAGATTTGAAAATTCACATATGTGTGAAAGAATGAGTTACTACATGTTGATTCACCAGTTCAATATTGTTGAAGGAATATATAGATATAATGGTGAAGCAAGGTGAACATTCCACAGGGCCAGAAGGATTCCTCAGAACCATAACATGGAGAGAAGCACATCAATGCAAAGAAGATAAACGTGAAATAGAATTCAAAGTAATCTACAGCCGAAGAAATAATTTGGGATGATGTATTTACATGTACTGAGAAAACAATTAAAAAGTAGTCAAGAAAAAATAATGAAGAAACATATATCAATCAAAATTCCAAAGATACTCGATCACATAATACTATCTCTTGAATATAGGTTGAGAAATTGTTGGCATATCATAATGTAAGTAACATTTACTAGAATCATTACGGAATTTGAATTCCTCAAAAAATGATGTCAAACTAATCATTAATATACCTATAAAAAATAGGAAGATATTTAGATAATGGAATCAAAACATTATGAAAATGACAGTAGTCAAATATTTGACCAGCAATAAAATGAATCATTCCTCAAATCAGAATTAGTTGTGTTGCAGTAGCCTCATTTACAAATACCATTGATGATCATAGGTCTCTCTTGTGAGCATGAAATCGCCATCGGTCCCATATGTTCATCCTTTAATACAATACAAGTGTGATGATCATTGCAAAATGACTAACTAGTAGAATAGATTTCCAGAACGGTCTTGATATCTTGTAACACAAAAAAACTGTATATTCATGTATGGAATAACCATGATTCAAAAAGGAACATTTCATCTCCAAAAACATTGGAAAATCAATTTTCCTTCGAATAATCATCCTGAAATTTACAATTATTATTTTTTACAATCATTAAAAGTATAGTCTCAAGAACAATTGATCAATTTTACATGAAAATATACAAGATGGTGCACATAAAATTTAGCTTTTATAATGTGTTCATAAACAAACAAATTGAAGAAAAAATACATATATTTTTCACTATCAATACACTATAAATAAAAATTAACAATTTAAAGTTATTGATATATATATACCTTCTCTAAAGATATCATTACGAGCATAGAACATCCCTGTTTTAATTGATTTTCCATATAAACCTATTCCATGGAGACCCAAGAAGATGTAGGCTCAAATTAAACCTATAAATGAGTGAAACAATTTTGTTCTAAGATAGATTTTTATCATGTTAATGGAAGATATATTAATACAAATTTTGAGTAAAGGAAGGGACACCATATACAATTTTTTTGAGACAAATGTTTTGTGAAGTATCAAAAGAAGAAGTTGGTGACAATGAAGGACTCGGTTATAACACAAAATAAAAATAACTGATATTCTGATTGGTTTTTTTTGAAATTTTATTTTTTTCCTGAAAATCAAACTATGTTTCTATTCAACTGTAGTGAATTCAATACATATTTTATTGATAGAATTATAACTGAAAACCCACATATGTAAAAATAATAATTACAATTACCTATAGATAAAGCATGAATGATACAATAAGAAATTTAGGTATTGTTTATAATAAATTACTATTACAAGCACTTTACTATATGATGTTCTACAAGAGAAAAACAGAAATGCTGGTACATATGCTTTCAAATTAAGAAATAGTAGTGTAGATGTTCCTGCTGAATCAGGATAGGTGATATGTAGCACCAATCTTAATAATGTTCTTAGAAATTTTATGGAATTGCAAATATACATATGTTTGAAAGAATGAGTTACTACATATTGAAATTTTTGACACATCATATTGTAAGTAACATTTGGTAGAATCATTAATGAATATGAAGTCCTTAAAAATGATTTCAAATAGATCATGAATATACATATCAAAAACAAGAATATATTTTGATAAAGGAATAAAAACTTCATTAAAATGATAGTAGTCATATATTTGACCAACAATAAAATGAATCACAACTCAAATCAAAATTAGTTATATTGTAATAACCTCATTTACCTATACCTAAGATGATTGTCAGTCTCTTCTCTAAGCATGGAATCACCACCCATCCCATAGTTTATCTTTTACTACAATACATGTGTGATGATCATTGTAAATGAACAAACATCTTGATGATCCAGCCATAATTGTATAGATATTTTGTATCTCTGGAAACTATATATTCTTGTACTGAATAACAATGATTCAAACATGAACATTGCCTCTCATGTAACCTTGGAAAAGCAAATTCCCTTCATATAATCATCGAGAAATTTACTATTCTTGTTATGTTTTATCGTGCCTAATCCATTCTCAAGAACTATTGATCAATTTAATAAGAAAAACTATGGGATGGTTCTCTAACAAATTTTCTTTTATAATGTGTTCATAAACAGACAAATTGATGAAAAAATACATATATATGGCACAATAAATACAATAAAAATAAAAATAAACAATTTAAAGGAAGGGATACCTATAGACCGTCTCTAACGACATCATTACAATCTTGGAACATATAGGTTTACTTTGATTTTCCATAGAAACCTCTTCCACGGAGAACCCATGAACAAGTAGGCTCAAATTGAACCTCTGAATGAGTGAAATAATTTTTTTGTAAGTTGTATTTTTATCATATCAAATGATAATATATAAATAAAAATTTTGAGGGAAGGAAAGGACATCATATACAATACTTTATAATGGAAAATTATAGTGAAGGACCAAAAGATTTAGTTGGTCCATTTAAGAACTTAGTTATAAGATATCAAAAAAATAACAGACCTTCTGATTGGATTTATTTTTTATGAAATGTCACTATTTTCCAGAAAATCACAACATGTTTCAGTTTGACTCTAGTGAATGAAATATATGTTGGATAGATAGAATGATAAATGGAAACCCACATAAGTTAACCTTTTATAATACTAATGACCAATAGATAAAGCATGTATGATACATACATAAATTTGGGTATTGTTTATAAGAAATTATTCTTACATGCACTTTATTGTATGATGTGATGTAAGAGAAAAATAGAAATGCTGGTACATATTCTTTCAACATAACCAAATGTAGTTTATATGTTTCTTCTAAATCATGATATGTGATATGTAACACCAATCTTATGAAGGTTGATACAAATTCTATAAAATTGAAAATACACATATGTGTGAAAGAATGAGTTAGTACAAGTTGATTCACAAGTCTAATATTTTTAAAGGAATATAAAGATATAACGGTGATGCAAGGTGAACTTTCCACATGGCCAAAAGTCTTCCCCATAATTATAACTTGGTGAACATCACATTGATGAAAATAAGATAAATGTGAAAGAGAATGAAAAGTAATCGACATTCGAAGAAACAATTCATGTTTTTGTATTCACATGTACTATGAAAACAATTAGGAAGCAGTCAAGTAATAAGGAATAAGAAACATAGAACAATTAACATTCAAATGAAACTCAATCACCAAATAATAACTCTTGAATATAGGTTGAGAATTTCATGGCACATCATATTTTATGTAACATTTATTAGAATAAATATAGAATATGGAGTGCTCAAAAAATCATATAAAAAAGATCATTAATATACTCATTAATAATAGGACATTATTTTGATAAAGGAATAAATTCTTCATGAAAATTACAGTAGTAAAATATATGACCAGCAATAAAATGAATTACACCTCAAATCATAAGTAGTTATGTTGCAATAGCCTCCTTTACATATACAAAAGATTATCGTCGGTCTCTCTTTCTCGCATGGCATCGCCACCCATCCCATAAGTTCATCCGTTACTACAATACATGTGTGATGATCATTGAAAAATAAAAAACTTGTGGATGAGCCAGCCATAATTGTCGGGATATTTTGAAACACCGAAAACTGTATATTCTTGAATGGAATAACCATGATTCAAACAGGTACATAGCCTCTCCATCAACCTTGAAATGCAATTTTGTTTCGTATAATCATCCATTAGTATAACATTTTTGTTATGAGAAATCATGCCAAATATATCCTAAAAAAAATTCATCAATATAATAATAAAAACTAAGAGATTGTGCTCTTACAATTTATCTTTTAGAACGAGTTCATAAATAAACTAATTGAGGAAAACATTCATATATATATCACTATCAACACTATATAAAGAAAAAATAAACAATTTAAAGGAAGGGATAACCATAGACCTTCTCTAACAACATCATTAAAATTTTGGAACATCCTTGATTACTTTTATTTTCCATTGAAAACACTGCTAAGGAGAACCAACGAAAAAGTAGGCTCAAATTGAACATATGAATGAGTGAAACAATTTGTTTTTATATAGGATTATTATCAAGTCAGATGAAAGCATATAAATAAATATTTTTAGGGATGTAAGGGAAACCATATACAATCCTTTTTTAACTTAAAATTATGGAAATGGATCAAAAGATGCAATTGGTGACATTGAAGGACTCGGTTATAACACATCAAAAAATAGCCGACCTTCTAATTGGATATCTTTTTTTATGAAATGTCATTGTTTTCTAGAAAATCAAAATAGTTTTCTGTTCAACTACAGTGAATGAAATATATATTGAATTTAAATAATTCTAACTAGAAACCCACATAATTAATCATTTTATTATTTACACAGACCAATAGATAACGCATGCATGATACAGATAGAAATTCTGGTATAATTTATAGGAAATTACATTGACTTGTTCTTTACTGTATCATGTACTGCTAGAGAAAGACAGAAATGCTTGTACATATGCTGTCAAAATAACCAAAAGCAGTGTAGGTGATTTTGCTGAATGAGGATAGGTTATATGTAGCACCAATCATAAGAAGTTTGTTATAAATTTTATATAATTTTCTATATACATATTTGTGAAAGAATGAGTTACTACATGTTGATTCACCTATTCAATATTGTTGAAGAAATAGATAAATATAGTGGTGAAGCAAGGTGAACTTGCCACAGGGCTAGAAGGCTTCATAAGAACTATAACATGGTGAGAAGCACATCGATGTAAAGAAGATATATGTGAAATAGAATACAATGTAATCAAAGGCCGAAGAAACAATTCCTATATATGTATTCACATGTATTGAGAAAAAAATTATGAATAATTCAAGTAAAAAATGAATAAGAAACATAGAACAATCAAAATTCCAAAGATACTCAATCACCTAATACTAACGCTTGATTATTGGTTGGGAAATTTTTGGCACATCATATTGTAAGTAACATATTATAAAATAATTATGGAATATGAAGCCCTTAAAAAATGATGTCAAACAGTTCATTAATACGCCTATCAAGAATAGGAAGATATTTTTGTAATGGAATCAAAATTTCAAGAAAATGATAGTAGTCAAATATTTGAGCATCAATAAAATGAATCACACCTCAAATCATAATTACTTATGTTGCAATAGCCTCATTTACCTATACTTAAGATGATCTTCAGTCTTCCTTGTGATCATGGAATCGCCAGCCTTCTCATAAGTTCATCCATTACTACAATACATGTGTGATGATCATTTCAATATAACAAACTTCTGGACGAGCCTTCAAGAATTTTCTGGATATTTTGTAACACAAAAAACCGTATATTCATGTATAAAATAACCATGATTCAAATAGTTACATTGCCTCTCCAAAAACCTTGTAATAGAAATTTTCCTTCTATAAATTTACCATTTATTTTTTTTGAAGTCATTACAAATCAATCCCCAAGAATATTTGATCAATTTAATAAGAAAGTCTACATTATGGTGCTCTTACAATTTAGCTTTTAGAATATGTTTATAAACAATAAAATTGATGAAAAAATACATATATATTTCACTATCAATACACTATAAAGACAAAATAAACAATTTAAAGGAATGTATACACATAGAAATTCTCTAACAACATCATTACAATCTTGGAACATCCTTGTTTACATTGATTTACCATTGATACGTCTACCAAGGAAAAACAATAAATATGTAGGCTCAAATAGAACCTATGAATGAGTGAAACAATTTATTTCTACGTTTTATTTTTTTTCAAGTAAAAACAAAATATATACATAAAAAAATTTAGTGAAGAAAGGGACACAATATACAGTCCATTTTATGGAAAAATTATATAGAAGGATCAAAAGTTGAAGTAGGTGACATTGAATGACTTGGTTATAACACATCAAAAAAACCGACCTTCTGATTAGTTTTCATTTTTAGGAAATTTAATTTTTTTCCAAAAAGTCAAAATATGTTTCTTTTCAACTATAGTGAATGATATATATAGTGTATTGATAGAATTCTAACTGAAAACACACATAAGTAAAAAAAATTACTTGCTATGAACAATAGATAAAGAATGCAAGATACAGATAGAAATTTTGTTATTGTTTATAAGAAATTAATCTTACATGTGCTTTACTATATGATGTGCTGCAAGAGACAAACCAAAATGCTGGTACATATGCAGTCAAAATAACCAAAAGTAGTATAGAGGTTTTTACTTAATTAAGATATGATATATATATCCCCTATGTTAAGAAGGTTGTTATAAATTTTATATAATTTCAAATACACATATGTTTGAATGAATGAGTTACTATAAGTTGATTCACCTGTTCAATATTGTTGAAGGAATAGATATATATAATGGTGAAGCATAGTAAACATTCCATAGGGCCAGAAGTCATCCTCAGAACTATAACATGTTGAACATCGTGTCGATGCAAAGAAGGTAAACGTCAAATACAATGCAAAGTAATTGAAAGGAGAAGAAAAAATTCAGTTTGATGTATTCAAATGTACTAAGAAAAAAATTAGGAAGCCGTCATGTAAAAATGAAGAAGAAACATAGAACAATAAAAATTCCAAGGATACTTGATTACCTAATAATAACTATTAAATGTTGTTTGAAAAATTTTTGGCACACCATATTGTAAGTAACATCTAGTATAATCAATACATAATATGCATTCCTAAAAAATTGGTGTCAAAAAATCATTAATATACCTATTAGCAATAAGAAGATATTTTGATAAAGGAATCACAACTTCATAAAAATGACAGTAGTCAAATATTTGACCAGTAATAAAATCAATCACATCTCAAATAATATTTAGTTATGTGGAAATAGACTCATTTACCTATAACTAAGATGATCATCAGTCTCTCTTGTCCGCATGGCATCGCCACCCATCCCATAAATTCATCCATTACTACAATACTTGTGTGACAATCATTGGAAAAGAAAAAACTTGTGGATGAGCCAGCCAGAATTTTCTTGATATTTTGTAACACCGAAAACTATATATTCATGTATGCAATAACAATGATTCAAATATGGACATTGCCTCTCCTTCAACCATGGAAAATAATTTTTCCTTCATATAACCATCTAGAAATTTACCATTCTTTTTATGAGAAATCATGAATAATTTATCCTAAAAAACAATTGATAAATTTAATATGAAAAACTACATGATGGTGATCTTACAATTTTTCTTCTAGAATTTTGTCATAAACAAAAAAAATTGAGAAAAAAATACATATATATTGAACTATAAATATACTATATAGAAAAAATAAATTATTTAATGGAAGGGACCCCCATAAACTATCTCTAACGACATCATTACAAACTTGGAAAATCCTTGTTTACTTTTATTTTCCATAGAAACCTCAAACCAGGAGAACCCATGAAGAAGTGGGCTCAATTTGAACTAATGATTAAGTGAAAAAAATTGATTCTATGTTTTATTTTTATCAATTCAATGGAAAATATATAAATACAAATTTTGAGGGAAGGAAGCGACACAATATAAAGTCCTTTTTTAAAGAGATAATTATAGCGAAGGATCAAAAGATGAAGTTGGTCACATTCAAGGAAACTATTATAACACATGAAAAAAAGTAACCAACATTCTGATTAGTTTTCTTTTTAATGAAATTTCATTGATTTCCAAATAATCAAAATAGGTTTCTGTTCAACTATAGGGAATAAAATATATATTGGACTAATAGAATGCTGATAGAAAAACCCCATAAGTTAGAAAAATTAATTAAAATGACCAATTATTAAAGCATGCATGATAAAAATATAAATTTAGGTAATTTTTACAAGATATTACTCTTTCTGGTTCTTTATTGTATGATGTGCTGCAAGAGGTAGATGGAAATTCTGGTACAAATGTTATCAAAAAAACTAAAACCAGATTAGATTTTTCTACTAAATCAGGATAAGTGATATGTAGCACCAATCATAAGAAGGTTGTTAGAAATTTTATAGAATTTCAAATACAAATATTTATGAAATAAGGAGTTACTACATTTTGATTCACATATTCAATAATGTTTTAGGAATAGATAGATATACTAGTGAAGAAAGGTCAACATTCCATAGGAAAATAAGGCTTCCTCAGAACTATAACTTGGTGTGAAGCACGCCGATGCAAAGAAGATAAACATGAAATAAAATGCAACGTAATCAATTGCTGAAGAAACAATTCATGTTGATGTATTCGAATGTATTGAGAAATGAATTAGGAATCAATAAAGTAAAATTTAATAAGAAACATTAAACAATAAAAATTACAACGATACACGATCACCTAATAATAACTCTTGAATATAGGTTGAGAAATTTTTGGAACATCATATTGTAAGTTACATTTTGAGGAATCATTAATGAAAATACAGTCCTCAAAAAATGAGGTCTAACATATCATTAATATACCTATCCACAAAAGGAAGATATTTTGATAATGGAATCATAACTTCATGAAAATGAATGTAGACAAATATTTGACAAGTATTAAAATGAATCACACGTCAAATAATAATTAGTGATGTTGCAATCGCCTCATTTACCAATACCTCATATGTTCGTCAGCCTCTATTGTGAGCATGGTATTTCCACCCATCCCACATGTATATCCTTTAATACAATACATTTTTGATGATCATTACAAAAGAACAATCTTCTGGATGAACCAACAAGGATTTTATGGATATTTTGTAACTCCGAAAACTGTATATTCATGTATGGATTAACCATCAATGAAACATGGACATTACCACTTCTGCAACCTTGGAAAAGAAATTTTCCTTCGTATAATCGTCTAGAAATTTACCATCTTTGTTATGTGCAATCATGAAAAAACTGTCCTTAAAAACAACTAATCAATTTATTTAAAAAAACTATGGGATGGTGCTATTCCAATTTTTATTTTATAATGATTTCTTAATCAAAAAAATTTAGGAAAAAATACATATATATTGCCCTATAAATACACTATCAATATAAAAATGAAATTTTAAAATAAGTTCTACCCATAGACCTTATCAATTGACATCGTTACAAGATTGGAACATCCTTGTTTACTTTGATTTTCCACAGAAACCGCTGCCAAGGAGAACCAATGAAGATGTAGGCTCAAATTAATCCTATGAATGAGTGAAACAATTTTTTCCCAAGTTGTATTTTTATCATGTCAATGGAAAAAATATAAATAAAAATTTTTAGTGAAGGAAGGGAAACCATATAAAGTCCTTTATTAATAGAAAATTATAACTAAGGATCAAAATATGATGTTGGTAACATTGAAGGACTCAGTTATAACACATCATGAAAATAACTTCCCTTCTAATTAGTTTTATTTTTTATGAAATGTCATTGTTTTCAAGAAAATAAAAATATGTTTCTGTTCAACTGTGGTGAATGAAATATATATTGGATTGATGGAATGCTAATTGAAAAACCACATAAGTAAACATTGGTTCAATTGCAGTGACCAATAGATAAAGCATGCATGATACATATAGAAATTTAGGTATTGTTTATAAGAAATTACACTTACCTGTGCTTTACTGTATGATGTGCTAAAAGTGACATATAGATAAGATGGTACCTATGTTGTCAAAATAACCGAATGAAGTGTAGATGTTTATATTGAATCATGATAGGTGATATATTGCACCAGTCATAATAAGATTGTTAGAAATTTTATAGTTTTGAAAATACACATTTTTGTGAAAGATTGAGTTACTACCTATTGGTTCACCTATTCAATATTGTTGAAGGAATAGATAGATATAATGGTAAAGCAAGGTGAACTTGCCACATGGCCAGAAGGCTTCCTCAGAACTATAACAAGGTGAGAAACACATCGATGCGAAGAAGATAAACGTGAAATAGGATGAAAATTAATCTACATCCAAAGAAACAATACCTATTGATGTATTCACATGTATTGAGAAAACAATTTGGATGCAGTCATGTAAAAAGGAAGAAGAAGCATAGAACAATAAAAATTACAATGATACTTGATCACCTAATACTAACTCAAGAATATAGGTTTAGAAATATTTGGCACGTCATACTGTAAATAACATCTATTAGAATCATTACGGAATATACATTCCTCAAAAAATGTTTTCAAACACATTATTAATATATCTATCAATAATAAGAAGATATATTGATAAAGGAATCAAAACATCATGAAAATGAATGTAGTCGAATATTTGACTAGTAATAATATGAGTCATACCTCAAATCATATTTAGTTATGTTGCAATTGCCTCATTTACCTATACCTATGATGATCTTCTATATCTCTTGTGAGCATGGAATCACCACCTGTCCCATACATTCATCCTTTACTACAATACATGTGTGATGATCATTCAAAAGAACAAACATGTGGATGAGATAGCCAGAATTTTCGGGATATTTTACAGCACTGAAAAATGTATATTCATATATAGAATAACCATAGTTCAAATAGTGAAATTTCCTCTCAAGAAACCTTGGAAATGACATTTTCCTTCTTATAATCATCAAAAAATTTACTGTTACTGTTATGTGAAATCATGCCAAATCATGGCTCCAGAACAATTGATTAATTTAATAAGAAATGCTACAGTTTGGTGCTCTTATAATTTATCATTTAGAATGTGTTCATAGACTATCAAATTGAGGAAAAAATACATATATATTGCACTATCAATACACTATAAAGAAAAAGTAAACAATTTAATGGAATGGATCCCATATACCTTCCCTAACGACATCTTTACATGCTTGGAACATCCTTGTTTACTTTGAATTTCCATAGAAATCTATTCCAAGGAGAACCCATAAAGTAGTAGGCTCAAATTAAACATGTGAATGAGTGAAACAATTTGTTTATAAGTTCTATTTTTATCAAGACAAAGGAAAATATATAAATAAGAATTTTGAGGGAAGGAATTGACAGAATATACAACCATTTTTTGGAAAAATTATATCGAAGGATCAAAAGATGAAGTTGGTCACATTGAAGGACTAAGTTATAACACATTAATAAAATAACTGAGCATTTGATTGGTATTCTTTTTTATGAAATGTCATTGTTTTCTAGAAAATAAAATATTTTTCTGTTCAACTATAGTGAATGAAATGTATATTGGATTGATAGAATGTCTACTAAAAAACAACATACGTAAATATTTTTTTAATTGCAATAAACAATAGATAAAGAATGCATGATACAAACAGAAATTTAGGTGTTGTTTATATGAAATTATACTTACCTACGCTTTACTATATGATGTACTCCAAGAGGCAGAAAGATATGATGGTACATTTATTGTCAAAATAACCAAAAGCAGTGTAGATCATTCTGTTGAATCAGGATAGGTGATATGTAGCACCAATCTTAAAAGGGTTGTTAGAAATTTTATAGAATTGAAAATACACATATGTGTGAAAGAAGGAATTAATAGATGTTGTTTAACGTGTTCAATATTGTAGAAGGAATAGATAGATATAATTTTGAATCAATGTGAACATGCCACAAGTCCAGAAGGCTTCCTCAGAACTATAAGTTCATGAGAATCACGTCAATTCAAATAAGATAAACATGATATAGAAAGAAAAGTAATTTATATCCATATAAACTATTCATGTTGATGTATTCACATGTACTGAGAAGACAAATAGGAAGCAGTAAAGCAAAAAGGAAGAAGAAATATAGAACAATAAAAATTCCAAAGATACTCGATCACCTAATACTAACTCTTGAATACAGCTGCATAAATTTTTGGCACATCATACTATAATTAACATCTACTATAATCATTTTGGAATATGAAGTCCTCAAAGAATGATGTCAATCCGATCAATAATATACCTATCAACAATAGGAAAATATTTTGTTAATGGAATCAAAACATCATGAAAATGGCAGTAGTCAAATATTTGACCAGAAATAAAATGAATCACACCTCATATCATAATTAAGAATATTGCAATAGTCTCATTTACCTATACCTAAGTTTATCATCAGAATATCTTGTGGGCATGGAATCTCAACCCATCCCATAAGTTCATCCTTTAATACAATACATGTGTGATGATCATTCAAAAATAACAAACTTGTGGATGAGCTAGCCAGAATTTCCTGGATATTTTGTAACACCGAAACCTGTATATTCAAGTATGGAATAACCATGATTCAAACTAGGAAATTGCCTCTCTATAAACCTTGGAGACGATATTTTCCTCCGTATAATCATCCATAAATTTACCATTCTTTTTATGTGAAGTCATTCCAAATCCAGCCTCATGAATAATTGGTAAATTTAGTAAGAAAAACTACGGTATGGTGATATTATAATTTATAATTTAGAATGTGTTAATAAACAAATAAATTGTGGAAAAAATACATATATATTGCACTGTTAATAAACTATAAAGTAAAAAATAAAAAATTTGAAAGAAGTGCTACCTATAGACCTTCTCTAATGAAATCATTAAAAGCTTGGAACATCCTTGTTTAATTTTATTTTCAATAGAAACCATTGCCAAGGAGAACCTAGGAAGATGTTGGTTCAAATTGGACCTGTGAATGACTGAAAGAATTTGTTTCTATGTTGGATTTTTATCAATGTCAATGGAAAAATATATAAAAAAATTAAGGAAGGAAGGGACACCATATACAATCCATTTTTATGGAAAAATTATAGATAAGGATCAAAATATGATCTTTGTGACATTGATGGACTCAATGATAACCCCTAAAAAAAACGACCATCTGATTGGTTTTCTTTTTTTTGAAATGTCATTGTTTTCCAAAAAATAAAAATATTTTTCTATTCAACTATATTAAAGGAAATATATATTGGATTAATAAATTTCTAACTAAAAAACCACATAAGTAAACATTTTTTTTAATTTTAATGACCAATAGATAAAGTATGAATGATACAGATATAAATTTAGGTAATGTTGTAAGAAATTCCTCTTACCAGTGCTTTAATGTATGATGTGCTGCAAGAGGTAGACAGAAATGCAAGTACATATGCTATCAAAATAACCAAAAGTATTGTAGATGTTTCTGCTGAATCAGGATAGGTGATATGTATCAACAATCTTAAGATGGTTGTTAGAAATTTTATATAATTTCACATAAACATATGTGTAAAATAACGAGTTACTGCATAATGATTAACATGTTCAATTTTGTTGAGGATATAGATATATATAATGGTGAAGTAAGGTGAACATGCAATAAGGCCATAGGGATTCCTCAGAACTAGAACATGGTGAACAGCACACCGATGCAGAGAAGATAAATGAGGAATAGAATAGAAATAAATTTACAGCCAAAGGTTATTCTAACAGTAGAAAATGTTATTGTTATAGTATATATAATGAAACATAATCACGATCCGGTGGTGGATTTGTAGTGAGTAAAGGTTAAGACAATGTAAAATAATGGTTATCATACATACAGATGGTTCAAATGGTGATTCCATGATATTTCATTGAACCAAATTTAATTGGAGCAATAAAAAACCTAATCGATGAGGATGAGCCACCAAAAAAGGAGATACCCATACGGGCTTCTGTGGCGGCTGTGGAAAGGATGAAATAAAGATTTATTCAAGCAGACATGAACAAGGAACAAAGTGGGTGGATTGAAAAACAACACTTTATTCTAGTCAGAGGATTCAACAACAAAAAAATCATTGAGGAGGATTTCTTGCATGCATGGAGTAAACTGGCTTCTCATTTTGAGAACATTACTAGGGACGACCTCAGAAAAAAGGTAACAAATCTTTCCTGGAAATTGTTTAAGGATGTTATGTCATGTGGTTTCAAGATGGTATTTAATAATTTTGTAATGTGTTATAGTGTCTAATGGATGGGTTTTACTATATGGTTTTCTACATTTTTTCCTCAAAATATTCTTTAGTAAAAATATATATTTGGTGGGGAGAATGGGGAGATGAGGAGGAAGATGGAATTGGGAGACAGAGATACGAATGGATGGGGTAAGAGAGCTGTATCTGGACCAACTAGAAGTGGACTTGGTGGAGTCTTAGTAGTCATAGTCATAGTAGGAGTAGGCAGAAGATGGACTATAGGGGACCCGGGAGGAAGATGACCTTGGAGTCCGTATTTTTCGTGAACCCTAGCTTGTGAAGAGCTAAATCCCAAGCTCCACTGGAAGATGTAAATGTGTGGAAATTATAGTAGAATCCAGGATAAGTAAAAGTGCAAATATTAGAGTAACAATCAGTAGAATGAGGACATTGGATACGGTGTTTGACTGACTTCAGATTTCCTGGGAATGCCCGGGCGATGGAAGCGGGGGTTTGAGGGTTGTACATGTCATGTCATGTGAAAACCTAAGATGGAGCGTGAACGATAGGCTGAGAAACCATGATATCTCGTGTAGCGGAGCGATGTGGATTGTTAGTGAAGTGACACATAATGGAAAAATGATGTGGAAGAACAATAGCGTGACACAGGGAAGATGGAGAATCCAAAATTATTATATATAGTATATTAGGATAATTAATTAATGTACGAGATAAATATTTCTATAATGTTTCAACTAATGAGGTTGCAGTAAAAGGATTTGTGGCTAACTAAAATGAGATCATGAAGTAAAATATATTTTGTGTCTCACACTGTTGTCCTGTCATTTTTTAGTGGATGTTCTTTTATAGTTATAGTCATTGTAGTGGTTGGGTAATGATCAATATTTTTTTAACATATAATTACAATCACAGAAAAAATTTTGATTGATTTTAAAGATAATAATGTATCAATATTGACTTCTAGGACTCATGTATGTTGATATGGTCAACACAATGTTGTTCATGATGAGTGATAAAATTTTTATAATGTTTTTTATTGCTAGACTTCACTTTTCGGATTCGATGAGGATTCATACATCCCCAATGTTGTGGGATTTTGATCAAGTAACATTAATGTTATGGTTGATAGATAAATAAATCAACAGGAATACTGAACTAGAACATACCATGGAATTAATTTTATTTTGAGTCTACCATATTAAAAAAGAAATATTTTGGATTTCTAAGGTTGGAAACATGTTGGGAACCATTATAGAGTATAGAAAACGGGAATTTATTTTTTATAGTATGAACAACATGTATTCCATCTTAAAATATTTTTTAAGGTAATTCCACCATCCTTATTATCATATATGATTCGATCACTAATCTCACATGGTAACATGTGTAAGGATTAAATGTTACAGAAAGAGAATTTAAAATTGGAATCCATAAAATCTAAAATAAAATAAACAATATAGTCTGAAGATCAATGACTCTTTTTGGATATTTTCCAATGATGGTGAAGAATGTACGTTTCATGGAAAATGTCATACTGATGTTATCATTGTTCCAAAGTAAGACAAAAAACATGAGTATAATCAATTAGAAGTGTTCACATTTTGTCACATTAGGGTTTCTAAAGTTTTATACATTAATTCATTTAAGGTGAAGACTGGTCTAGACAATGGTGATGCATGGTGTGATTCTATGTGAATGTGTGACAGATTTAAATAAATCCAGATCATAGAGAGACGGTGATGATCTGATCATTGATCAGATAGGGATCTTGGGTAACATGGAATCTACAGAGCGGAGAGAAGGATGGATTTTCATGAAGTGTGAGGTAGATATTTAAATTGGGAGGTAATAAAAAATTTAAAATATGGATATAGTGTTCAATTAGAGAGTGAATAATTCAAATATTTTTTCACTAAATGTTATTTAGAATCATTAGATAATGTTTTTATATGGATATTTAAATTTACAAAAGATGAACTTTGTGTAATTTCTCATGAAATTATAATTTAACCTGTAAAACAACAAACCCCAAATCCGAGAGACGTTGCATTATTTTATAAAGTTATGATGATTATAAAGAATAAAATCATGACGGACTGGATAGTCTAGTAGTCATGGAAAACTAGAATACAGACATGGTACCCATAATATGCTGTAAAAAGAAAATAAAAACAATTATACGTAATAAAGTGAAATAAAAATCATCCCTAAAACTCATTTAATGGGATCATAGTCTTAAAATGAGGAAAGGTCAAAACAATAAGGATGAGCTGAAATGGTAAGTGACTTTATATATACTTATGATGTAATCATGTGAAAATAAGTATACTCAATATGGAAAGGTAAATAATTGAAGAAACATTACATTTAGAAAACTTTTAAATGTCAAAATTAATATAGAAATGTAGATAACTTAAACAATTACATTTAATTAATAAACTAGGAATAAAATTAATCCATAGATAATATAAATGAAAAATTTCATGGATAAATAATAATTGAAATAAATGAAATGTTTAATCATTGAACATCATTTATTTTGAAAATTAAACACTACTAATAAGACCCTTGAAAATATATTTTATGTGTATGAGTAGAAAACAATATATTTTTTTAGGGAAAAAAATTGAACGGTTCTTCACCAACTCATTTAATCTCATGAGACTAATGATGCACCTAAGGGATTACAGAACCTGGTTTCCAAACCAGGTCTTACCTTTCAAAACTATTTCTCATATATCTAGTAATTAATTTAATAAATAAAAATTGATCCCTGTCATCAATTATCCTTATTGAAAAAAATAATTATTTATTATGTTTTTTATCAGTGGTGGATAAATAACTACACGTTTTTGAAATTGATGAATGTAAATACCTTCGAAGGATCATGAAAACATTACTGAGGTGAATTATATTTAAATATTCAGAAGATTTCCATAACACATCGAAACATTTGAAACCAAATACCCATGATGGTATGACATTAAATTAATCTTATAATATCTGGATAATAATGGTATTTATAATATAACATATAAAAGGGAATTATAAACACAATATAAAAATAGTATTGTCCCATAAAGATATGTAATTCTCCATAGAATGTAAATTGACATGAAATCTGTTAATATATAGTAAATTTTGAATTATAATCTTCACAAAATAAATAAAATCCATTGAAACTCTTAATAAAATGAAGATAAATGAATTCATTTTGTAAAAGACAATACGGGTATTATATACACAACATAAAATAATTAAGCGGCCATAATGGTGTATGCCTCAAGGAATGAAATGTGAGACGAGATTCCACTACCTTGAGTCCGGATTGTAGCATTTTTCTTTATATTCTAGAAAAAAAATTATTAATTATTCAATTAGGTTGTATCATTATTAAAATAAATTATGTTTATGTCAGGTGTTTTGACCAAATTTGGATTGTGTGGTGAAAACGACATTGAATGGTCGATAATGGCCAAAGGGGTTCTTATATAAACATAACCAGAATAATAATAAGGACATAATTTCTATATTTATACCCTAATTATTCATTTGAGAACACTCATGAATTTTTTAATTAAAAATGAACCAATGCTACATTCAGGGAGAATATAAACCATACATACACATGAGTAACGTTCAAATTTTTCAATAATTGTTATAGAATGAAGGTAAGTTACATTATATATTTCAATAATTATAACTATAAAATAATTAATATTATATTTAATATTATATACTTGTATATATGAATAATTTTCTATAAATGTAATCACATTGTGTGGAGGAGGCAATAATCCACACATATATGAACGACATTATCACCTTTTACTGAGTGATAATGGTAATATAGAAATTGATTTATTATATTTCAAAAAAATAATTACATCATCAATAAAATATCGATATTATTTATGTCACAAATTTTTAACTAAAACCATTATTTATATATCCCATGTATGGTGTGAACAAATCACATCACTTTGAGGTGGTGGTTGTCCACACGTCCACAAACGATGTAATTATATCACCACAAAATGGAATATATAAAGTTCTGCTATATTTAAAACTTATAGAAGAATGAAGACATTAAAAAAATAATATATATAATATATAAACATTGTGACAATCATAATTCCAAACCATGTAATGTGGTAGAGGAAAAACGAGTAACATCGATTCATGAGGCTGTAGTTAGTCGTACACAAGAACTAAAAGAACATTACCCATTAGATGGAAATAACTATAATTGTAGTTAGAAATCCCAATATAACACCATGTTAGTATATTTAGGAAAATGGTGTTATTATTTAATAATTTAATAATAATATTTTATTTTGTGGTTAATGTGTATAAATAAAATGATCTTGAGGATGGATGTTACCTCTTCTTCTAGTAACTCCTTATTATTTGAACCAAAACGATTCCAATAATGTATTTTTTCTTAAATGGAGGCATCTATGATGTGTTTAAGGATTTTAGAGCTTAGTTTAGAAAATTTTGACCATGAAAAAGGTCTTTAGAGGTTTCAATATGTGGTATGGGTGAGTATATTTTTATTGTGTCGGAGTGGTGACATTCTTATATATATTCTAAAATGGAATTCCATCCACGAATTCCCTAGGTCATGGGGCTTCAATAATGGTCAAAATTAGATACATGTTAGGATATGGTTCACATATTTCCATAAAATGTATTTTGGAAAATTTTATAGAATATTTTAGGCCTTTTGTTGATGGTTTAGGAATTTGTTATGCTAAATTTTTTCTTAATCACTTTAATTCATTTAAATTACTTTCACTAATATTATAGGTCAAACACAAGGTTGAAATAATTTGAAATTATTAATTGTGAAGATTCCAAATATCTATTCCATTATAAATAATTCCAGTCCCATAATTGGATGAAATTATTTTAAAATTAATCCCACAGATGGCATAAAAATGCGGTTTTTTAAAATAGGTATGTTCAAAAGTTCACTATGATTTTATATCCTATTTGAATGTGAAATTTTCCACAAGGAACTAAATTTTATTAATTTATGTAAAAATGATCTAATTAACCATTAATACTAATTAAAAATATAATCTAACCATATAAATAAATTAGAAGGAAAAATAGTTTTCAATTTAAATTATGTAATTTTCACTGTACATGAAAATATGGAACTTCATAGTAAAATAACAAAAATTAACCCTAAGTTAATTATTATATTCCAAATTAAATGATTAAATATATTTGGCATTTATAAGTCATTAAATTTTCAAAAATTGTATTCAAATTAGGTGTTCTATTAAAAGGTGGTAAAACTAAAATAAAAAAATAATTTTTTTCTGTAAAATTTGGTATGTTCTCATATTATTCCTATCAAATATATTTGATGAAGATCAGAAATATTTTATTGAATATATAATTTATATGTTTAAAAATTATCATTAAATAATACTAATTAATTTAATTTTTTTTATAAATGACCTTTGGATTATAAAAACAATTATTATAAAATCATTTCTTTTATTTTTATTGTGATTATATATTCATTAATAAACATTTAGCAACCAATTAATTATAATATATATTTTAATAAGGTATTTAATACTATTCATACCGTCATTTTAACAACAATGAGATAATAATCATTTTTAATAATAGAATTATTAGTATTATGTAAGATTAAATATTGCATGTAACCAAATCCATTGAAGAACCATGATGCGTGTAATAGAAACTAAAATTAATTTTGTGTTAGTTCCAATATATAAAATTTATTAAATATATTTAAAAATAGAAAATATATGATAATTTATCATGTAATTATATTCCCATACACTCGTGCTGTTTTATTTATTACATGATATTAAATACAATGTTCTTAGATAATAATTTCAGGGTGTTTTATTCTCCACAGATTAATTAAATCAGGTCCTCAAAATTTAAGCATGATCATAGTAGTAAAAACATTAATATTTGAAAATAAACAACTTTTTAAAAACCAACATTTTAAATAGGTTTAACAACACATCTTCTTATTGTGAGAGAAAATGACATGCAGAAGTCACCAAAAAACCAGGCATTCAAATATGATAACATTGGTGAAGACTTGGATATGGATGAAAAATATAACTATTATGTTATGATACAGATATATTGAAAGAATATCATGGGAAATATTTCTAACAGAAATCCATAAACCATAGGTGTGAACAATGGATATCAATATCATCAAAAATGATGATCATAGGAATATATTTTTCTAAAAAAACATTTTTCATAGAGATGATGAACTATTTCATTATCTATGAATATAAGTTGATATATTTTTCTATATACACAATATTTTCCTGCGATTCCTCTTTGAACTATTTATAATTCATCTCTTTTCACAAGTTGTGTTATAGGGTGATGTAATACATGAAACTCTAAAACCTCCTCCATGTATCAAATTAAACCATTTCATAGATGCATAAAATTTCTGAAATATTATGATCCAACATTTTATAATTTTTACTGAATTTCCAAAATTTAGTCATCAAATACCATAATGTGAATTTTAATCATCACATACCAAAAATTTGAATAAGGTTAAAAATGGAATTAACATAAGGCCATATTGAAAACATGCATTTTTTTTTCATTAAATATAATATAGATTATTAGATATATTACTTAAATGTATAAATGATGTAAACTCCATCAAAGAGAGTATAAAAAAATTATAAATAAGATATTAATCTATTCCTATGTAGTCTGTAATATCCAAATAAATCCTTTATTTATCCAAAAAAATTTATCAATAATATGATCATATTAAGTATTCTCTCTCCCTCAACTATTTATTTTATAAAACATTTATCTTTCTAATAAATCAATATTCTTGGACCCATTCAAAAAATGATCTCAAATATTTTATGAAAAATTATTTCAATACTATAATTTATATTTCATAATTCATATAATGATAACATCATCAATTAAATAATTTTAAAACTTATTTCACAGATCCAAATACAATAGTATATTAACCATTCTACTTAGGTTGTGTCGAGAACATATAGTTGGCCTTGATCAGTTATATTCTTCAGAGGTATATTCCCTTGATTCTTAGGGAAATAATTTTCACACTTCCCCATCTCCCTATATTTGAAACATTAGGAAGAAGTTTTTTCCTTTTTCCCTTTTCACTCATGATCCTCTGGACCCCTATCTCCGCACATATAACAAACTATTGGTCCCTTTATCATTTTCTTGGGTTCTTTTACCATATTTTTATAAAGGTAGATAATTTTGAGTTTTCTTATTCTTTTTTTATGCACTCCCTTTTTCATGATGATTATATATCATATTCATGTCATTATTTCAATTAAAAATATTGAAAATTTAAATTCCCTTCTCCATTTTAGGGAACATAAAACTATTTCTTCATATAATGATAAAATCTGAGAAAAAATTTCTATTCTGAGATTTAGATTTATACCCTCAATGAAGTGGTTGATCTTGATCTTTGTGATTCATATGTAATATTTATCCAACATGGATAACCTTATAAAGGTAGATTCATAATATGAAACACATTCTTAATCATTTTTCATTATTCTATTGAACTTTCTCTTCATCTCAATTTTGTGATCATGAGGGATGTACTTATCAAAGAATATATCATTAAATATTTTCCATTTGTTGAGTTTTATTTAATATTCTTTCATCTTATTCATGATGAATGACCTCCATTGTTCCAAATCACCATTTTATCAATATAGTAGTGTTTTATCCTTTTCATTTTCACCACATCCCAATGACATGAATATCTTCTCCCAGGACTTAATCCATTTCTCAGCCACCATTGAGTCTATAGTCCCCCTAAATGATGGGGGCCACTATCACATAATGAAATCTGACATTATATAAGGTAATTGTGACATATTATTTCTCCATCTTAGAAAGATTATGTGTCATGACCTGATATAGCTTCCCTAATATTTATTCAACTTTCTCAGTTAAAAAAACATCAATATTTTCTTTCTCAGTAGAGAAACCATTTCATTGTATATAATTATTGATATCATTATTCATTTTAGAATCCATTTATAATGAATTTAGTATACTATATGGGATCATATTATAATGTAAAATAATTTATAACCCCAAACATAGTGAATCAATTATCATAAATTGATGATATTTTACATAACTAATCTCAAAAAGATAGATATTGTTTTTTGGGGACATTTTTACTTTTAAATCCATTATAATGGATTGAAATGAAAATTAAAATTATCCTAATATTATCATTGGGGTGTGTCAAATAAAGTGTTTAGTAGGTCCCATTTTCATGTACCATTTTATTCTGAGTTAGGCTTGACATACCTTGCCAGAGTTGTTGCCCCTAAATATAACTCTACCTGAACCATAACAACTTGTAGTATCAAGACATGGAAAAATTAAATAAATACCTATATAGTATCTACCATACCAAAATTCATGGGTGTTATTATATTCAAAAACATAAATTATATCATAGTTTTAGGTTTGATAATATTTTTTTTCTAAATCTAGTTCCCAAAGGTACCGCAAAACATCCTTAGATACCAACAGCAATACCTCGACCCCATAATCCAATAGCTGATAAATTATATTGTTACATTAGAATGATTACAAGGAATCAATTCTTAAAAGAACTTTCATACCCCCAGTTTATAGTATATAACTAAAAATTTATTCTTTTTATGGTCATAAAGTGTAAGGGTGATATTTGGGTTATTTGGGAGAACTTTGGAATTGATTTTGGGGCTAAAGCGAAGTCGCACAGGAAACCGATGGTCTGCCTAACCATGCGGTCAAACCGGGCACGGTGGTCCTCTTGAGGTAGTAGCTCCAGCATTGTTGGACCATGGTTTGGGAGACCGTGTAAGAGTAAAATGTTCGGGCAGTGTCTTTTGCACGGTTAGTGCACGGTTTTCCAAACCATGCTGCCAAACCATGCATGAAGTCAGAATGAGATCCATAAAAATATTATCTCACTCAAGTTTTCCATAACTCCTTCATTTTTTACCCAAATAGGCTCTAACTCGGGAATATTCTTTTCCAAGGCCAAATAAGGTTCTCTCATTAGTCCAAAGTCGATCTTAATGTTTCCCTTTGTGATTTAAAGCCATATTCTTGAGGTATGTGATCTTTCTTCTTCGTTCATGATAAATTTCATAGATCTACTTAGATTGACTTGTCCTCTTCAATTGGTTTTTGAGATCTAGGCCAAGTCTGGCTAGATTTGGTTTTTTGGAATGACATATAAGATGACATTTGGACATTATCTTTCTAGGAGAAGAGATCTAAGGGTGGTTCTTGTGGAATTGACCCATTTTTTATACGTTCTTTGTTCGTTGGGGTTTTCATCAAAACCGTCAAGTTAGGAAAATTCTTGCTCGAATCCACTTAGTAGAACTGATTGGAATTCCTTAAAATAGAATTTTTGGTGTTTAATTTATTTTCATTTGGGTTTGAACAATTTTTGGATGCCTTCGTGAGTAATGGATTAGAAATTTGGAAAATTGGGGATTTCGAAATAGTGCATTGGGTCATGGTATTAATTTTTTTTTTCTGGATTGTTGGAACATGAATGGGATATTATTTTTTCATTAAAAGTTTATATTTAATTGAAATTAAATGTTTCTTTGAAAATATTTTTGATTTGGTTTTAAATAAAAGGTCATTTTTATTAAAGAGGGTTTTTTATAATATTGTAAATATTTATCATAAACAGTGTTGGTGTGATTTCATGCTTAACAGTCCCTTAATAAGGGATGAGTACCATTGGGATACAATAGATTTGACCCAGGATTGGGAGAATGTGTCATTGGGACAGAAGATAAATGGACGACAGACTAATCATCTGTATAGAATTGTCAAATGAAGAATACATGTCTGGGTGTGCAGTGAACTGTGGAATGTGTATGCTAAATGATAATTAGAATTGGTGTTAAGAATTTATTAGAAATTTTAAAAAAAAACATTTATGAAATAGGTTTCATTTATTTTTTTTAATTGGTTTTAAATGGTTTTTGGAACTTGTTTATATTTTGTTATAAACTGTTTTAGTAAATTGTTTTATATAAATTGTTTTGTATAAATTTGAATAACATTTCTATCATAGTTTCATGATTAGGGAAATCATTTGGGAAATACTATTGAGTATTATACTCTCCTCTTCTTTGTAACTTTGGTTTTTTTCTAGATACTATCTTCTAGGATAGGGGAAAATGTAACTTTTCCCACGTTTTCATAACTATGCTATTATATTTGGGATGTTTGGTGATTTTGGAGCTTGGAGGTGGTGGGTTATGGAGTCCTATTGTCTCTCAACAGTCATTATTTGTTTATAATATATATATGTTGACACTTGTTGGTCTTCCACTATTTCACAATTTTATTGGATTTTGAGATACATGATGTTTTGGAGTTGCCTTTTTTATTTTCATGCATCATTTCGTGAAAATCTTGGTTATGGTTGTAACACCCCATGATTTCATAGTGTGTTAATTCTTAAAAATAATTCGATAACTTGCACTACACGCAACACCGAGTTCAAGCGCACTATGACTTACCAAAAAAGTCATTCAAAGGAGTTTATGAATACTATTAACTATATTTTGAACATTATATAATTAGTTATAATTTTAGAATCCATATTATGAGTTTATTATACATAATTTAAGAAAAAACTCATTTTTTCAGATAAAAGAAGTATTTTTCAAAAATGCACTTTTACCAACTTTTTATAATGAACATTTTTTAAATAAAATATTTTGAACATTTATATATTCAATTAGACTAAATAAATTTATTCTTTAGAATTAGGACATCAAAAATTTACAATTTAACACCCCATGCTTCCACGGTACTCTTCTCTTTGAATAATACAGTACCGTGTGTTATACGCAACATCGAGTCCTAACACACACCACAACAAATCAAACTAGCTATTATGAATAGTAATACCTACTTTTTGAAATTTTATAAATTTTATCTATCAAAATGGACTTCATTTTTGGATTTTTAATATTGGATTTAGCCTAGGGTGAAATTTTGGTACTTTTCAGATAACTTTTATATTTTGATGAATAGTAAAATTACTAAAATTTTAATTAAACACAACTTTTTTAATAAAAATAATTAATAGTGATAAATTATTAATTTGAGTGGTTTTAAAGTATAGATATAATATATTTTTACAATTTAATACAATTTTTTGTCATTAGACATATGTTCACAATTAAACCGGACATAAACAAGTGTCAATCTTTTGATAGTTATTATATCTTAAAAACACCCTTTTTGTTTTGACAGCGGGAATTAACATTAAATTAATTTCGGCCACTTATATGGTTTGAAATTGGAAAAATGGATTCCATATTTGGAATCACGATGTCCAAATTGTGTAAATAGGTAACTTTTATTTTTATAAATTTTGAATAATTACTTCGGTAAATATTTTATTTCCCATGGTTAAAGGGTAAATCCAGTAAATAAGGTTACAAAATAATATTATAATAACACTAAATTACCCTAAAAAGTATCCTAACCTTATTTATGGATACATGTTTGACCATAGGCATCTTTGGGTCAATTTTGGGACCCCATGGATCCACTTTTAGGTGATAGGGACACTTTATATTAATTAAGTTAAAGTAAATACAAAAATGACAAAAGCTTATATCTTTTAGAAAAACATTTTTTACATAGGGTTTTATATGTTATATTTTATATTAAAAATATTAATTTGAAATATAAATATATTTCCTACATAGTGGTATTTTATTTATAATTTTTATACATTGAAAAAGTATAAATATATATGACACAATAATGACGTAGTATTTTCATTATTAATGAATCAATCAAATTATTGGTATTATAAATGTTAAATAAGTATAATTTGAAAGTTTTTATGAAATAAACGAATTTTATTGATTAATATGCCATGTTAGGATTGCTCTAATAAATCTGGTACGAATTAATAAAGTTGTTACGACTTTAACAAAAATACATTATTGAGTAGTGTCAAAATTGACATAAATGAGTTTTTAAAACAAGTATTATATTATTAATTTATATTCTATTCCAAAATATCTAAGGTCCAACCAAAGGACTTATATAATTATTTTTATATCATTAATATACCACTTTGGGGTCTCGTGTATGTATATAATATGATTATTAACTATATAATATAAAAATACAAAGTGACATGGTAAACGTCAATCTAATTAACAAATAGTTAAAACTAAAAGATAAGGTTAATATAATGACCCAAACCTGTCTAAAATCTATTGTCTGAAATGATTTTGACCGATCCCCACCTTAGAATTTTAATAATACACTTTGGAACCATTTTAAACCGAATATAAATTTATTTTAAATTAATACTTTAATTTGTTCTTAAAGAGACCGTCCTCCCCCTTATAAAAGGACCCAACTTCTTACCAATTCTTCACACCTTCAAAGCCTTTTGGTTTGGCCAACCTCTACCCATATACTCTCTCAACATTCCTCAATTAATCATAGTGGCCTTATTTTTATCATAAATACAACTTAAGGAGCCCTTTTGATCAAGCCTGAAGGAAGAACCCGAAGAAGAGGTAATGTTTTCACCGCTATCTTTCAAGTTCCTTTCTTCTTTAACATATTCTTTCTTTGTTATTTCCATTATAAAATGATAAATCCAGTATCTTCTATATACTGTGATGTTATTATAAATATGGTACTACCATATTCAGTATTCTATCCATCCTTTGAATGACATGTCACCATATGTGCGTACGTACGGCTTACCGTCTCCACGTCGTGGTGTAATTGTTATTCAAAACATTATTATTTTGATGGGTATGATAATGATGTGTAATGGAAGTAAATAATATATATAACATGATAATTATTCGGTATATATGATATATAATCTAATTATATATTATTTTAAAATCAAAAGAATGATATTTTCGCTCGTGCGTACGTACAAATTACCATCTCCACGACGCGATGAGATTCATTTACAAGTTCACCATTCATCGACGATTATAAAAATATATATTACTTATAAGTATATAATATATGAAATAATAATTCTACTGGAGATATATATATATATATAAGTATTTATGTACTTATATATATCTTATTCACTTACTTCTGTTCAATACTATATGAAAACAGAAACATCATTTATGCATACGTACGGACTACCGTCTCCATAAACGGTGTTTTACATTTCATATATATTTCTATTATACATATTTATATTCTAAATATATATGATATATTTATTGTGTTTTATATTCTCGATGTATTTAAATAAGGATCTAAGTGATACAATCAAGTGTAACAAGTTAAAACACGTATGATAAAAAAACGATTATTACCCAAAATGTTAATTTAACATTGAAATTATTATTAAATGGGTTGTATAAAGTCATAAATAAATCATGTATTATATCATAAATATTAATATGGTTCTGGTATAATTTAATAACATACTACAATCTTCGTACAGGAGGTTAAACGTACCCTCTACTAAAGGAAAGTGCAATGTAAGGGTTAATTTCTCAATCTCATTATTATCCCAGATTGTTTATGTGTAAGTATTTACTAGGAAATATTTATCATCCATGTCAATTTTTCATAAACAATATTTCAAAATGAAGATTTTAAGGATTTTTAAAGGCACTCTTTATCAAGATCATAATTTCAAATGTTTTAAATGTTTATATTTCTAAATCTTTTTAATTAATGTCCATGTTTTCAAAATGATTTTAAGGATTTATTTATATGGACATTAATGTTTTGAAATGATAATTATTTTCAAAAGTTTCAAAGTGGAATGGGACACTTTGATTCAAAAATCTCTTTTAAATTACTTCCTTTATAAATTTGTTACATTTAAATGATTTTACAAAAAGGATATTTCTCTCAAAAAGTTATACTCATCATTTTCAACTATGTCAGCATCCTCTACTGTATATTATTTTGGATTGAGGTTGATTTATTATAATACAATATTCCTTATTGTATTGAATGATTTATGATATGTCTGACTGTGGATGTGTTATTTTTATACCATTCATGGTTAATGGAGAAAGTATTGACATTTCGTATGCAAGTTTTAATATGAATGTTTATATTTTGTTTAAACCTATTCATATGAGGAACGCGTTGGACTTAATAAGTGATGGGTGGAGCCCGCTATAACTCCTCAATGCATCAGTAGGTCTCATGAGACAAACTAGTGTCTTGGCACGAGGCCTTGAAAAATCTTATTTGTAGTCCTGTCATGAGGCCTTGGCTACGTGGTTATGATAGTCTGGCATTATGCATTCCATCATTATGAAAGGGGTTAGTGATATTGCATGTGATTATTCGACTAGTATAATATCCATGTGAATAAGTAAATGGAATTATTTCATTTTATTTTTGCCATATTATGTTGAAGATCAAGTTTAATAGGATTTTGTTTTAATTATACATTTCCTTAAATGTTTATTCTTATTTATGAAAGTTTCCGCTGTATTGCTTATCCTTACTGAGCATTTGAGCTCACCCTTTTCAATGTTTTATTTTTCCCATGATGTGAAGAAGTATTTTATGAATGACCCGCAGGGAGAGTATGAGGGGATATAAAGAAAATATGTTTTTGTAGTTTTAAATTTTATGACGTAATGTAAGACTTATGAATATTTCTAGTGTTTCCAAGGCTAACAGACAGATTTATCTTTCGAGATTTGATCCCTTTTGATTATGAAAATGTATTAAAATAATGCACCAAATCTGGGTAACTGGGGTTGGGGTGTTATAGTTGTATCAGAGCATGTTTATAAATAACCTTGGAAACTAGATTTGGATAAAATCTGATTAGAGCACAAAACCCTAAGATAGACTTTGAGGATTATTATAGAAGAACGTCCTATAATTTATGTATTGAAGAGATTTTGTGAGTTTTCTGAGAAATACATCCATGTCTGGATACGACTATGTAAAGGCAGCTCTGGCACAGATGTACCTAGGGGTAAAACCCAAAAACACCGCTTTGAGCTTTACTCGAACAGGAACTGGTGCCTGGCAACGGGCCTTACTGCACTCTTGGTTACGACACTCCTGGGGGATATGCTTAGGATACTTCTCATTTTATTTACAAACCATTATGAAGGGATCATGAGTATATAATTACTCAAGGAAAACATTTTTATGATTATGGATTATATCCATAAATTATTCAATTTGTGTTAGGTATTTTACAAGTTTGGAATTATTCATTGTAATTCATAAACTGACCTAGTTAATGCTATTGTATAGAAATGGCGCCTAGTATAAGGAATGTGAACTTATGTAATACGTATGATCCAAAGAATAAGAATGATCATATCATTCATGGTATTAAGCCATCTTTTAGAAGGGAAATAGTCTCCCATGTATTATCATCATATGAAGAAATATTATCATGTGTTGATAAGATAAGTAAAGATTTTACTAAGTCCTATGGCTTTGAAGGGAAGCAAGAGAAGAAAAGGATGGAAGATAGAAAGATGGATAAAGGGAAGAGAAAAGGGAAGAATTTTCCTATATGTGATAACTGTGGGAAGAGACACCCTGGAAATTGCCTAAATGGAATGGGAGTTTGTTATAAGTGTGGAGAAGAAGGACACCATGTACATTACTACAAGGTTAAGAAAAAAGTTCAAATGTACAATGCTTCATCTGCAATGAGTGGGGACACTACGCGAACCAATGTCCAAGTCATCAGAGTATGCCCCAAATGATGCTATTGAATAATAATCAAGTTATGATACTACCATAGATGAGGAGGAATGACTTGATTTATTATGTTGTTATTAGTGATTTATGTCATTTGAGTGTTGTATTAACAATGTAATGGTTATAATAATTATGGAGTATATAAGGATTGTACTGCATTAATATTTCATTAAAGTCATGAGATTGTGCAGAACCAAGAAAAGTGGATCAATAGTATGTAAATTTTTTGGAAAATATATGGTTGAGAGAAAGATAAAACATAATATGGTTCTGATAATGAGGTAGTGATTTTGGGATAAGAGATGGTTGATTTGAAGAAATTATATTGGATATTCTTGAATACCTTGCAACTGATTAATGATTTCTATTCCCATCATTGTTGGAGTTTACAATATTTTTGGATAGAAGGACTATATCTATTATTATATAAGGAATAAGAGATCATGAATGTAATCAATAAGGTTTTGTGGCAATTTAAGATGTTGTAGTGTTTTAAAAGAATACCTGATGAAGGTGTTCAAATGTTATTACGTGGAAAAAAGGATCGTCATTATGTTTACCTTCCTTATAAATTTTGGACTGTGATTTTGGACATATTTATTTTGGATAATTCTAGTTTTAGATTAATTTTGGATTTCCATAAAAGGACAACCTGGAGGTCAGGCGGTAACTCATCGCGTCCAGCAAGGCCGCGAGACATGAACCCGCAACCGAAGGGCGACAAGGGTGTATCACCTACCACTAGCCCACAAGATGTCCTGGATTAAATAATTTAGTTTATTTTAATAAGGTTTAGTATATTAATTATAACTTCATTTTTTAAAACCCCAACGAATAGGATAAATAGAATATATTTTTTATTTTCTATTATCTTTTAGAGTGAAAGATGTGTTTGTGGTAGAAATTAGTTAAAGGATGGAACTCTACTTGTCATGTATATATTTATATTCTCCTCTTATTCTATGAAGAAATTAATTCTTATACATTATTGAAGGGATCATAATTCCAATAAATGTGTAATCCTAATACCTAATGTTTGTTGAACCAATGGAATTTTAAATCATCATTGATTGATGAATTTAAGAACTTCAATTTTAAACATGTTTGTGATTGATGACCTCAATCACTATTTATAAATATTTACATTTTCCCTCCAATTATATGTCTCTAATTTCTACCAATGTTCTCCTAATCGAGATCATAATTTGGTTGTGACCCATTCATTTCTCTTTTGCTATTATTAAGACTAAATTTTATTAACCAAATTTCGGATGTGGATTTTCCCACAAAGATATTTACAATTTTCAACCTTTATTTTCTAAGAACAATATCAAATTGTGAGGACTCAATTTTTTGGAGTTAAGAATGTAACACCCCAATATTTCATAGTGTGTTACATCTTAAAAATAATTCAATAACATGCACTACACGCAACACCGAGTTTAAGCGCACCGTGACTAACCAAACAAGCCGTTAAAAAGAGGTTATGAATAGTATTAAATATATATTGAACTTTATATATTTTGTTATAATTTTAGAATCCATATTTGGAGTTCTTAGACATAATTTAAGAAAAAATTAATTCTTTTTCAGATAAAATAATTATTTTTCAAAAACGCACTTTTAAAAAAATTTAATAGTGAACCCTTTTTAAATCCAATATTTTAAACATTTATATATTCAATTTGACTAAATAAATCTATTCTTTAGAATGGGGAAATAAAAAATTTACAATGTAACACCCCATGCTTCCGCGGTACGCTTCTCTTTTAATATTACAGTAGCGTGTGTTGTACACAACTTCAAGTTCTAACACACACTACAACCAATCAAACTAGCAGTTATGAATAGTAATACCTACTTTTTGAAATTTTATAAATATTATCTATCAAAATAGTCTTCATTTTTGTATTTGGAATATCGGATTTATCCTAGGGTGAAATTTTGGTAATTTTCGGATAAATTTATTTTTCGATGAATAGTGAAAATTACTAAATTTTAATAAAAACAACTTTTTAATCAAAATAATTAATAGTGATAAATTATGATTATGAGTGGTTTTAAAGTATAATTAGAATATATTTTTACCAATTAATATAATTTTGTTCATTGGACATAATTTCACAATTAAACCGTATATAAACAAGAGTTAATCTTTTGATAGTTATTATATCTTAAAAACACGCTTTTCGTTTTGACAGCGGGAATTAATTTTAAATTAATTTCTGTTACTTCTGTGTTTTGAATTGGAAAAAATGGATTCCATATTTGGAATCAGGATGTCCAAATTTTGAAAAAAGGTAACTTTTATTTTTATATATTTTGAATAATTACTTCGGTAAATATTTTATTTACCATGGTTAAAGGATAAATCCGGTAAATAAGGGTAGAAAATAATATTATAATAAAAATAAATTATCCTAAAACGTGTCCTAACATTATTGGTGGATACATTTCCGAAAAAGGGCGTCTTTGGGTCGATTTTGGGACCCCATTGAGCCACTTGTAGATGATAGGGACACTTTATATTAATTAAGTTAAAGTAAATACAAAAATGACAAAAGCTTATATCTTTTAGAAACAAATTACATACATTGGGTTATATATGTTATATTTTCGATTATAAATATTAATTATAATTATAAAAATATTTCATACATAATGGTATTTTATTTATAAATTTTAGACATAGAAAAATTAAAAATATATATGACACAATAATGATGAAGTACTTTTTTTATCAATGAAAGAATCAAATAATTGGTATTATAAATGTTAAAATAAATATAATTTGAATGTTTTGATGACATAAATATAATTTTATTGATTAATATGCCATTTTTAGAATTTCTCAAAAAAAAAATTTAATTAATAAGGTTTTTAAGATTTTAACAAAAATCCATTATTGAGTAGTGTTAAAATTGACATAAATGAGTTTTTAAAACAAGTATTATATTATTAATTTATATTCTATTCCTAAAAATCTATGGTTCGGCCAAAGGACTTATATAATTATTTTTGTATCATTAGTAGATCACTCTGTGGTCGCTTGGATGTATATAGGATGTTTATTTACTATATAATATAAAAATACAATGTGACATGGGTAATGTAAATCTAATTAACTAAGAGTAAAAACTAAAATATAAGGTTAATATAATGACCCAAACCTATCTAAAATATATTGGTTGAAAATATTTCGTCCCATCCCCACCTTATACTTTGAATACTCCACTTTCGAGCCATTTGAAACAGAATATAAATTTTTTATAAATTAATACATTAAGTTTTTCATAAAAAGCCCCTCCTCCCCCTTATAAAAGGAGACAACTTCTAACCAATTCTTCACACCTTAAAATCATTTTGTTTCAGCAAACCCCTACCCAAATACTCTCTAAACTTTCCTCAATTCTTAGTGGCATTATATTGATCTGAAATCCAGCATAAGGAGCCCTTTTGATCAAATCAAAAGGAAGAACCCGAAGAAGAGGTAATGTTTTCACCACCCTCTTTAAAGTTCTTTTCTTCTTCAACATCTTCTTTCTTTGTTATTTACATTCTAAAATAATAATTCCAGTATTTTCTATATACTGTGATGTTATTATAAATATGGTACTACCATATTCAGTATTCTATCTATCCTTTGAATGACATGCCACCATACGTGCGTACGTACGGCTTACCGTCTCCACGTTGTGGTGTAATTGTTATTCAAAACATTATTACTTGGATGGGTATGATAATTATGTGTAATGGAAGTATATAATAAATATAAGATGATAATTATTCTGTATATATGATATAACATCCAATTATATATTATTTTAATATCAAAAGAATGATATTTTCGCTCGTGCGAACTTACGGATTAAGGTCTCCACGACGCGATGAGATTAATTTCCAAGTTCACCATTCATCGATGATTATAAATATATATATTACTAATAAGTTTGTAATTTTTGACATAATAATTCTAATGGGGATATATATATTTATATATATAATTATTTTTGTACTTACATATATTATATTCACTTACTTCCATTCAATACTATATGAAAACAGAAACAACGTTTATGCGTACGTATAGACTACCGTCTTCATAAATGGTGTTTTCCATTTCATATATATGTTTATTAAACATATCTATATTCTAGATATATATGATATATTTATCATGTTTTATATTCTGTAAGTATTTAAATCATGATCTAAGTGATACAATCATGAGTAACAAGTTAAAACACGTACGATAATGAAAACAATTATTGCCTGAAATGCTAATTTAACATGGAAATTATTATTAAATAGGTAGTATAAATTCATAAATGAATCATGCATGATATCATAAATATTAACATGGATATGGTATAATTTAATAACATACTAAGATCTTCGTACAGAAGGTTAAACTTACCCTCAACTAAAGGAAAGTGCAAGGTAAGGTTTAATTCCTCAATCTCATTATTATCCGAGATTGTATATGTGTAAGTATTTACTGGGACATTTTTATCATCCATGTCCATTTTTCATAATAATGATTTCAAAGTGAAGATTATAAGGATTTTGAAAGGTACACTTTAACAAGATCAAAATTTCAACTATTTTAAAATTTTATCTTTCTAAATCTTTTTAATTAATGTCCATGTTTTCAAAATGATTTTAAGGATTTATATATATGGACATGAATCTTTTTAAAGGATAATTCTTTTCAAATGTTTTAAAGTGGTATTGGAAAATTTGATTCAAAAATCTCTTTTAAAATACTTCCTTTATAAATGTGTGACTTATAAATGATTTTACAAAAGGATAATTCTCCCAAAAAGTTTTACTCATCATTTTCAATTATGTCAGCATCCTCTACTGGATATTATTTTGGATTGAGTTTGATTTATTTTAATACAATATTCTTTATTGTATAGAATGAGTTATGATATTTTTTACTGTGGATGTATTATTTTTAATCCATTCATAGTTTATGGACATTTAGTATGCATGTTTTAACACAAATGATTATGTTATGTTTAGACCTTTTCATATGAGGAATTAAATAAACTTAGTATGTGATGGGTGGAGCTCGCTATTTCTCCTCGATGCATCGGTAGGTCTCATGAGACAAACTAGTGTCTTCCCATGAGGCCTTGAAAAAAATCTTATTTGTAGTCTTGGAACGAGGCCTTGGCTACATGGTTATGACAGTCTGACATTATGCATTCCATAATTATGAAAGTGGTTAGTGATATTGCATGTGATTATTATACTATTAGAATATCCATGTGAATAAGTATATGGAATTATTTCATTTTATTTTTTCCATAATATGCTGAAGATCATGTTTAAAAGGCTTTTTTTTAGTTATACATTGCCTTAAATTTTTATGCTTATTTATGAATGTTTCCGTTGTATTTCTTACACTTACTAAGAATTTGATCTCACCCCTTTCAATGTTTGATTTTTTCCATAATGTAAAGTGGTATTTTATGAATGACCCGCAGGGATAGTATGAGGGTATATGAAGAAAATATTTTTTTGTAGTTTTTTATTTAATGATGTAATGTATGACTTATTAATATATCTAGTGTTTCCAAGGATACTAAACTTATCTATATTTAGAGATTTTATACCTTGTTATCATGCCAATTTATTAAAATAAGGCACCGACTCTGGGTAACTGGGGTCGGGGAGTTACACTGGTTTTTTGGTTTATTGGTTTCTCCCATAAAGGGTAAATCATCCCACAATTGTATTTTAAACCCTATGGAAATTATTTACATCCTTTTTCATCTTCAGTATGTCCTTTAAGGAAAAGTAATGACTCATTTTACTCTTAATCCAATAAGAATTAGCGGGTCATTACATGACCAATCCATTTAGATGTTCTAAAAAAACAAAATAATTTTATGTTATGGAAAATACAATGTGAAAAAATTAAAAAATGATACATTAAAAAATGATATATACACAATCCTTGAAATTCAAACATTAAAATATACTTCAAAATATAGGGAATGGAAAAAAATATGGGTGTCCTCAAATTATTTGTTAATGTATTCAGAGAGTAGAAGTAATCATTAGTTAATAATATTCATCAATATCTAATGCTAAAAAACTGAGAAAACCTTCCATTTAATCATATTGGATAAGGAATAATCAGTATATAAAGGTACATAATAGAAACACATTCAATTTAATCAATATTCATAAAATTAAATGAATTTATAGATAATATCAAAGAAGAAATTTCTTGGATTCATAATAATTGAAATGAATGTAACACTTAACTATTAGATTTTATGTATCTGGAACATGAACCACTACCATCAAGAACATCCACAATATGATTTAATTCTTTGGGTTTAATCCCTTATATTCTACTTGGAATCAAACTTGAAGGGGCTTTTTCCAATGATTTTGTCTCATTAGACTATTGATGAATTTTGGGTCATAAACTTTTTTATCCTCAATCGAGGACTTGCAAGTCCAAAGCACACCTCATACAGAGAATAATCAATTTAATTTATCAAAAATGTTCATTATCATAAAAAATATGTATTAAATAAATGATATAGAATTATAAAAATTTCCCCGATATAATAAATTAACAAAAACAACTATTGATGTTAAAAAATAGAAATACAATTCAAATATTACTCAAAATTTATTGAGGAGAAAATATTAAAATATTCCAAAATGTCATATACCACATTGAAACTTTTGAATCAAAATCCCCATGAAACAATAAAATTAAATTAAACTTAAAATATGATGAGAATATCAAGATTTATGAAATAACATATCAATGGGGTGTATATACAACATATAAATGTAAATTGGTGTAAAAAAGAAAATAAGTATCAATGAAATGTAAATGAATACAAAATCCCATAGTACTTGGTATCTTTTAAATTATAATCTTCAGGAAATAAATAATTTAACATGAAATAGTAAATACCTTTAATATAAATTAATTAAGAATATTAAATAAAATATGGGCATTATATACACCATAAAAAATAACTAAGTGGTTAAATGGTGTATGTCGCATAGAAAGAAAAGGGAGATAATAATCCATTTCCTTAAGCACGACATGTCACATGTTCAGTTATCTTCATTAATAATAGACATATTATATTTTATTACTTGAATCAGAACCTTTTTGAATTTAATTATTACTTTTACTTCACTTATCACAAATTTTTATACAACAACATACATAATTATGTTTATGTCGGGTGTTTTGAACCAATTTGGTTTGTGTGTTGAAAATGACTTCAGTAGGTCGAATTTGGTAAAAGGATTAATTACATAATCATCTCTAGAATATAAATCATGAAATAATTATAATATTTATAAATATTTTATAATTTTAAAACCACTCATGTAAAAATGAAAAAACATTACAATCATGGAGATGGTAGGGCATACGTGTGCATGAGAAACGTTCCCTTTTTCCCATGATTGTCATAGAAAATGGTAAGTAACATAATATATTTTCAAAATGATCATTATATAATAACTAAATTTAAATTAGATCATATATAAATATTTATATAATTATTGACATGTAAAATTAATCACATCTTGTAGAGGTGGAAATAGTCAAGACATCAATGGCCGATGTTACTACTTTTTAGTGCGTGAAAAGGCTAAAAAATGATATAGTCTATTTACAAAAATATAATTATCTCATGAATATAATATATATTATTTTAGGTCACATATGATTAATTAAAACCATTATTTATATATCCCATGAATCACATTAATTAATTACATATTTTTGAGGAGGCGGTAGTCAACACTTCCATAAACGATGATATCATATTCCTGCAAAATGGAAAGTTTATTGTTATGTTCTATATTAAAATTAAAAAAGAAAAAATAAATTTTAAATATTATATTTATATATATATATTTCATATTTTAATATAATTTCCATCATAATTCAGAACCATGAAATGTGGTAAATGAAAAACGAACAACATCGTTTCTTGAGGCTGTAGTTCACCATAAAAAAGAACGGTAAGTTCAATACCCATTAGATTGAAGTGTGTGGGACTGAAGTTAAAAATAATTTTTCAAATAATATTATATTGTTGAGAATACTATGGTTATTATTTTATCATATAATTATAATATTTTAGGGGTGTATAATGTAAATAAAACAACAGAGCATGAGGAAGAATGTTTTCTTTTTTGGGGTAACTCCTTTTGGTTTAAACCAAAGACATTCCATGGATGGTTTTATACCCAATCATAGGATTATAAGATGACAAGAGGGATATTTAGATAATATCTTCGAATATTTTGGTCAATAAAATATTTTTTAATTGTTTGAATTCATGCAACGGATGAGTGCATTTTTATATTGGAGGATGAGTAGAATTCTTGCATATTTTCGAAAGGGGAATTCAACCGATATTTTCTCCGTGTATATTGGGTCTAATAATTGTAAATATTAGATAAAATGGAGAATATTGTCGATATCTAGAAATCCAATGTATTTTGGAAATGTTAATATTTCATTTTGGGTATCAAGATTAAGGTTTATTCAATTGTTATGCTAACATTTTATCTTAATCACTATAATTGATTTTAATTTCTTTCACTAAACATTATCATCCAAAAAAGTAGTAAAAAATATTTGAAAATATAAATTATGAATATTAAAAATTTTGAATTCATTTATCCTAATTCCAGTCAGATAATTAGATGAAATTAAAATTTAAATTAATCTCCAAACTGGGAAGATAATATGGGGTTTTATTTTAAATTATTTCAAATGTATCTATGTTTTTATACCATATTTAATTGTTAAGCTTACTTAATTGAAAAAAAATTGGATTAATTGATAGAAAATTTATCTAATTAAACATTAAAAACAATTTCAAATATAATTTATCCTTATAAATAAATTAGGAAAAAATCGGTTTTGAATTAAAATTTAGTATTTTTTACTATTCGTTAAAAAATGAAACATTATAACAAAATAACAAGAAATATCCCTATGCTAATTTTTTTAATCCTTTTTAAATGATGTTGATTATTTTAACATAATATTTTCATAAAATTTTTAAAATAAATTTTTATGTTAGGTGCCCCATTAAATTGGAGTAAAACCCCATTTCAAAAGAATATTAGTTTTATGAATAAAATTAGGTTAGTTATTATATCATCTATAGAAAATATATTGGATAAATACAAAAAAATATTTTACTGAATTAATAATATTTATGTTTCATTGAAATCAATTACTATTCTTAATTAATTATATATATTAAAATAAAAAATGTTTGGACACCAAAAATAGTTTTCATATAATCACTCCATTTATATTCATTTGATTTCTATATTTATTTCTAAATAATTAGAGACCAATGAATACAAAAATATATTTTCAACAGTTATTTAATACATTCCAATAAAAGTAAGGACTATGAGATATTTTTCATTCAAAAATTTCATATTAAAACTATTTAGTGGGATTTATTCTACTGTGTAACACAATTCATCAAAGAAACACATTGCGTGAAACACATTTTAAAACAGATTTTATGTGAATTATAATCTATAGAATATATTAATTAATTTTATAAATAATAAATATACAGTACAGTCACAAAATATTATATTCCCTTTAATGAATGGTGTTTCATGTCACAGACACTGTTAAAAAAAATGCTCTTACTTTAGAATTTATGGGTGTTATAAATTATTTAGTTTAAAAAATAATTTTCATATTTCTTTTTCATCTACAATGTTATTCCAAAATTTTGTTCATTATCCTTCCAAATATATTTTTTTTTTTTGAAAAATATATCAAGAGGTGATCAGAAACATTATGATAGTTTAGACTATTTTCTTATGGTAATAAATTGATTGATTAACATATAGGACTAGTTGGGTGAGAGTTTTATAATAAAATAGAGTTGATTTAGTCAATGGTTATGTTCTTTATTAATATTATCTCATTTTATATTTTTTAGAAAATCAATAATTCCTAAAGCATTGTTAATTGATTTATATTAATCACCTTTAATAATTATATTTCTCATTGACATATATTATGTCTAAATTAAATAACCACTTTCTCACACATAAATCTCTCTCCAGTCATTGTTTTTACAATCATTTCACACACATTTTATTCATTTATTTCCATTTTTCAGTTTTGTAAAGAAATATGTAGGCCTAGGAATACCTCACCTACATCCCATGTTGATCAAACATTTTTTACACTAATTAATATACAGTTTGAGATATAAATTTTAACTTTTGGATATATTTAACAGAAAAACTCATCAAAATTTGGGCAAGAAAAACATTTAGTGTTTTATATAAAGAAAATTAAACTAAAATTGAAAATAGGGGAAAAATATTTTTTGTTTTCTAACTCACTGTTAGGTTACGAACATTCCAATAAATAGATTCTTCATTTGTGGGTGTCAACATTAAATATTCTAATGAGTGACTGTTTTGAAAATTATTGAAATATATTGTTCTTGTATTACTCTTTTTTTCTTATTTTTTAATTATTTATGGGCTGTTGAAATTGATTCATATTTTTTTGATGATTAAAAATGGACTATAATGTAGTTTGAGTTCAAAATAAATGGAAATTTTTTTATCTTATATTAGTTCTCTAAATAATTCTTGGTAGTGTGTAGATAACCGAACACAATTGATTTATCACCTTGAAGTGAACCCTAAAATTAATGATATGGATCTTATAAATGATTCAAACATAAAAATTGTTATTTCACATTACTGAGTATCATGATCAAGACCATCAGAGAATTCAAAAGTTGAATAATTTATTTTAATAGTTTAAAGATAATTTTAAATTACATTATGAAGAAAATATTTAAATAAAAAATCATGAAAATGAATTAATTAACTCTATAAATGAAATATTAGTGGAAAATATAAAATAAAATCAATCGCATGGATGAGATCATTACAACGATAAAATTTTGGAAAATGTTTCTCTAATTCCAACATGTGAGTTTAGAAGGGGATGAAGATTATCTCATTGTTATTATTTCCCATAGATGTGTTTAATGCCAAATAATTGAGGAAATGGACACTCAAGTTATGAAAAATATTTTAAATAACTTTCTAAACACTATAAATCCTAAAAAAGGTCATAAATAAATGTAGTTAAGCATAAACATGTATTTGGGGAAATTTTGGAGAAGAAAAATATACATGAAAACAATGATTCTTGAATTTTTGAAACTATTCTTATGTGTTCTCATCCCAATTTCTAAAATGAGAGGGCACTAAAATTTGAACCGATTTTTCATTTAGAATATGATCGATGGTATTTTGAATTGAAATATATTAAATATAATTTATTTTTGGAAGAAAATCATTGAATTAAATGATAAATCAGAATCAAATATTAACCAATATGGGAAGAGTGACAAAAATATGGAGTTTTTTGAATTATTTTTGTAGGACTAAATGTGAGTTCTCCTTTAATTAGGTAGATTTTGAAAACCCCAAACTATCTACATTTGTAATAGGGATTTTATTATGGAACAACAATCAGAATATGAGCACACACTGGGAGAAAAAATTATAGATTATTTTTTCTAAGAAGTTATTGTTTCTTGTTAGATTATAGTTGATGAAAATTTGAAATAAAATTTCATCATAAAAAACCAAAACCTGAATTCTTTCTATATAATATTTATTTTTAGTATCCTGGTATTTTAATTTTTTAACCAATATATTTTGGGTTTTTATTTAAATTTCAAATATAATATTCCAAGGGTACTTTCTTATAAGTATGAATTATTCAAATATTACTAAAATACGATATGAAAAACCATTTCTTTAGTCATTTTATTTATACTCATCCCTTTTCACCCTAATAATATAATTTTTGGGAAGTTGGAATTAGTATGTGAGTTTTGCGGATAATTTAACACCCTTTGGATCTCCTAGAAAAACTATTTTTCAGGAGAGTTCCAAATTTTTTCCAATTTTATTTAAAACCAAAACATGACAGAACACCATTCAAAAATGATTTTGGTGATTTTTTAGTTCATGAACATCAAGGGATCATGGTAGAGGTTGATGAGACCCTTCTTTTTCTACTATGTTTGAATTTAAACATTGCAATAAGGTTTTGTTTATTTGTGATGATGCATCTTCTATACTAAATACTTCATAGAGTATTCCATTGATGATAATTGGTGTTCCCAATGGATTATCTTGTTGTTAGGTGTTTTGGGTATTTTTTCTATTGAACTCATGTAAAATAAGACAAATTCTCACTAAAATAGATTACAATACACATTCTTAGGTTCCTATTTAAGAAACCAAATTCTCATAGTGACCACACATATTTTATAGGGGCTCTTATCTGGATATATAAAACAAAACATCCATGGGAGGTATCCCATGATTCAATATTATTTTATAAATTTTATCTTTTTAAATGATTAATGAAATATTTATGTTATCTCTTTTTAATTTATCCTACTTTTTCCCTAATCAACCATTTCATAGTTCATATGAGACACCAATGGCATGTAGTATTCTCTCACACACTCTCACCTTTAACTACTTGATATTTTCAATTAATAATTGTTTTATTTAATTCTGATATATTTTATATTTTACAATTTTTCATGAAAGGTAAAAAACGTAAGTATGTATTTCAATGACGAATAGTTTTTACATACTGAGTGTGTCTACATTCAAATAACTATGAGTAAAATTATATATAAATTCATGGGAGTTAGCATGTGAATTCAGTAGTGCAAAATGATGATCGACCATAAGAAGAGTACAAGGTTGACAGTGCAGTTTACTTTTAATGGATTAATTATTTGTGAATACAAGGTCCAGTGGAGGTAAAAACATGATCCTTGTAGGATTAAAACTCCCTTAAACTAAATTGTTGGTTTCCAATAATTTTAAATTGAATTCCTAAGTTTTAATGTCAATTTTGTTTATTTTTCTGGGAAAATGTTATACAATATAGGATTTATACTTATAACTAATGAAGATAAATTTTTATGCGATCTAACAGAAAAATATTTTAATTGAATTGAATAGTGGTTTTATTTTTCCTTCGAATTATTTATTTGATCTTATTTCTATATATCCTGAATTATTTCTTAAATCCCTTTTTTTGTTTAAATGTAATTTATTTGATGAGTATTTTTAAGGATCTTTCTTCTACTCCTTTTAAAATTATTGTTGAAATCCCTTGAGAAATAAAAAGTGATGGATTTATTTTATTGTGCTTAAATTATAGCGTAGTATCTAGAATTAATATATTTCATGTCATTGAAATTTATTATAAATCAACATTTGGGGGGAAATGTAATTTTAGAACATTGATATTGCCACTAAAAACATTATTTACCTCAATATTAAATCTCAAAATATTTTTAACCAATTAAATTTAACTGTAATTCTGTCTATTAGATTAAAACTGATATTATTTTTGGGACTTATGTGAGTGAGAGGGGTATAAATTTTCATATCTATTCATTAATATTGTACCTATCGAAACCCATAAATTTTTAGAATAGTTGGATTTCATTTATCACATATGAATATTTTCTACATGAATGGTTTTTCATAAAATTAATGTTTTTGTTGCAACTTTGAGGCGTTTAATCTATATTTCATTATGGATATATTATGGAAATAATTTTCCTTTCCCTTTTTGAAAAAAATTATTTTCATTAAATTTTTTTGAGAATGATAAACAATCGTTATTGACTTTGGAATTTCTTATTTAAATTAAATTTGTACTATATAGATTGAAATATACTATGAAATAATAATCCTAATATTGATTGAACCATTTTTTCTTTATCTATTATTTTTTATTCAGTAACTATTGGATGTGTTATTTTTTCCACCAATATATTTTCACTCCATCTCATCCCATGTTGTATTTATTTTTAATGTTCTCTAAAATTATAGTATTTTCTTTATATGGAGATATAGATATTTTTTATTTCTAGTTAGATGAAAATTTAATTTTCTTATGTACTCATTAAAATTTTCAATGTAACTAATTTTTTTAAATATTAACTAATTATTCACTGTGTACATTTTATTTGATAGGGTAATATCACATTCATTAGGAATAAATCCACGAGGGAACATCATTTTAATAATGAATCCTCAATGGAATTTTATTTTCTACATTTTGAGATTCATTTTATATAATTTAATTTAACTAAATTATTTCATGAGGACAAGAAATGACTTGAAATACTCTGTTACTAATAATTATAAATTTGCGTGATAGAATCATGGGGCATCGGTTAATACAGATCTAAAATTACTAGAAGATCTCTTTTTTGTGATTTTATGTTAATATGAGATTTATTTCTTGCGTTCAACCCATAAATAGGTGATATATCATTTATTTACAAGAATGGGAATTATGAAATCATTGATTTTATCATACCAATCCGTATGGGAATCAAATTCATGTTCAGATGATTCCCACCACACACAAATGAAATATGGAATATTTCCATATGTTTCAATATCAATAAATATTCATCCACTTGATTTGGACCTCTTGATTATTGATCTGTAATTTAAAAAAAAAATAATGTTGGAAAGAGACTTTAGATCAAACCAAACTATTTGGGCATCATTTTGATACATGACTAATTTATATAGTTCCTAAATCATTTTTCCACTATTCTCCAAGGTTTTCATATCAATCCCAATGTGTTTTATTGGCTTGAAACCCTTTAATAACATCGTTAATTAAAAATGACACATTTGATTATACTAATAAATTTGAGTGTTGGATTGATGTGTGGTAGGTTGTTACATATCAAATTATGTATCAAATATACTTTTCCTAAGTTTCTCTGCCAATATGATCTAATTTTGTTTGTTTTTAAATTTTTTATTTGATTTTTTAATGTATGATGAATAGTTGTATAAAATATGAATATTATAATATAATTCAAAATAAATCAAACATTTATGAAGAAAAATATTTGGAGTTTTAGTTAAATTAATTCTAAAAATAGGGAGTTTTTGTTGCATCAAATATAATTGGGTGTAAAAAATCATATTTTTGTAGTATCCATCTATAGTTATGAAACAATATATAGAATTACAAACCATTTTGGACCTAGAAACTAAATATTCAAATATGATTTGTGAGGTTTTGGAATTAATTCATATATATATTTTAAAAAATAAGAAATAAATATCTAAAAACCCCTAATAATGATATTGGATACAAAATAATATAAAATTCCATGATAAGAGATATGGTTTCTCATATAGTGAATTTTACATCACATTGTGATGATCAACTAATTTCCCCTCTAAAAAATACTTCTAAACCAATAGTTGAAGAAAAACCCCTTGTTACATATCCATTAAAGATTATGAACAAACGAATCACATATATGGGTCTTATTATGATCAATAGTCCAACCATACTAACTCGTATTAGGCTGAATCATGGTTCCCAAAACACTCAAAACTGAGTTCACACGGAACTCATTTGAATTCCCCCCAACTGAAAGATAGGACACTGAACTAGTTTTTCAAAACATAGATAAAGATAAATTTTCTAAAATAAAAATTGTATTGCGATTAAACTACAAAAGAATCCATAATATATCATTACAGAAAATTAATAAAAACTTCCTTCCAATTATAGTGGTTTTTATGTAACCAACTCAACGTAACCAATAATAGATCATGTCAACATATCCTAGATTGGTTATTTTAAATCCTCAACAATTCATCCACATTAATAATTTGGTAATATAATTTTAATTATGTTAAATTAAATTAAATTAAATTAACAAATCAATGGTATATTATGATCATGAATCATATATTAATATGTTTTGGGAGTAACATTAATCATAGTCCCCCAATAATAACATAATATCTTAAATAGATTATTTATATTATGTAGGGATGTTTCATAAAAGTTTGCATGATCATGGTAAGGAAGAAACGGTGTGATCAAGGCATATTAGGATGATATTATTTCAGAATGGTGGAAAAAATCAAAAAAGAAGCACCATGAATGAAATAAAGTAGAAAAAACATCATGATCATCATGATATGTATCCATTTAAGACATATGTGAATTCTATGAATACCACCCATATATAGTATTTATAAATTTAAAAAAAATAGAGAGATTATGGAATAAAATTCATGAAATAGAATGAAAACAAAATAATAACTAAAGAAACTATCATTCAATCTATATTTTAATGAAGAACTAACAATAAATATGTTTAGCCTTCCATTTTCATGGTAGAATACATAAAAGATTCAATGGATGGTAGATATGATTATGATATTATGTTGTGAACTACTATGGTGCATCACCATATTCTCCATTAGAATCCCTATTTAGGACTCATTAAGGCTCCAAAATAATGAAAAACACTATTAGAGGACTCCTTGGGAGGAGTATGAATATATCAAGAGGGAACACGCCTTCTTCTCATAATTCTATAAGCTATTTGAAATTATGAAATTGGGTTGGAAAAACCATTCAAAAACTCATGTTGGGATGATGAATGAGGACTGGTCAAAAGGGATGCATGGAAGGAGTGATGAATTTTAAAAAAGGCATAGGTAGAGAAATATGTGAAATGAACTAGGGAATGATAAATGGTACGGTAGAACCATACTAATGAAGTGAAAGACATAGGTGAATGGACCCATTATAATTGGTGGGGATTTTAATCAGCATTTATGGAAATTACCATGTGGGTTTTATGACAGGAAAATGATATGAAAATATGATAGAAACATAAAAAAGTCCCATGTTTGGATCCTAATCTATGATCTCATGAAGCAAATGGAAAATTATATACCATAAAAAATGAGATTTATCATAATAATATTTTCTATAAATAATATTTCATGTATATGTCAAAGTATATAAATAGAATCATGAATAAACATCATTTATATATGAATAAAATATCGTCCATTTCTATAAAATATTTTTGGTGTTCTTGAAACTATGTTTATTGAATTGAAAAAACTAAACATATTTCAGATATTTTTTAACATTGATTATGTCACATCCTTAGTTAATGTATTAGACATATTATTATTAGGGTGTATCTTATTGAAACAAAAAATTATTTATTCTGTAACATCTCAAATAAAATGAAACTTAAAATCAATTTTGTTGGATATAGAATGAAAAACTAAACTCTTGGATAAATTTAAATATAATTAGAAATCAATATAAAGGGATATAATATAATTATAAATCCATTTTTTTTTTGAAAGAAAACTATCAATACATAGAGATTTCCTGACATATTTGGTCATGGAAATGAACTCACCCTTGATAGTAAAGATGGTGATCAAGGAATGTTTGGTAAATTTCAAAAAAATCGGTCCTCTATATGCCTAAAATATATAGCATGTGATATATTTGCTGGTATCCACATTCCCTATATAATCATTGTATATGAAACCAATAAAATAAAATTAGTATCAACATTTTTACTATATAATATAAATAATTCTAGATAATATTAAATGTATCTAAGAAACCATTTACAAGAATCAATTTGGGATTGCCTAAGTTTTCCATGAATCTGCAAGGGATGCTGATTTCAATGGACACATTAGATCATGTGGACATCATGAAATAAATTACCCAACCAACAACATTTGTATATGAGTTTTAATACATATAATTAATGATAACATCACTGAAAATTTCCTATTTTAGTGAATGATTTATGTGTTTTATAGAAGAAACACTAGCAGTTTTGAGGTATTCATGCATGTATCTCTTAATAATTAGAAGAATAATGGAATTATGAATAAAATAAATAGTTTATAGTGCTAATTTTTATAATTTCCATTCTTATAATTTTTAGTTCCACCTATGTCATTTATTAAAAAATTTTTTTCCAATTGCAACATAAAAGAACTAATTAGAGTCATATAATTTTGTTGAATCATTATATCATCAATATATTGGAATAGATAAATCCAGGAAATTCATATAAATCTAAAACACACACATTAATCTTATTTTATCCTCCTAAACTTATTATCTAGAATTAATTAGTAAAACCATCAATATCATTGTCAAGGGACCTGTTCTCAACCATAAAAATATTTATTAAAATAAATACATGGTTTGGTATAAACAATTTCATATATCCTTCAGGTGGTTTAAAGTAAAATTTCTCATCAATTTCACAATAAAGAATGTTTTTTATATCAATATACTCAACATGGATGTTAAGGTAAGTAGTAAAATTAATAAACATATAGATAGGACAATGTATCCCAATAGGTGAACAAATATTCGTGTAGCCAATAGATTCTCATTATAGAGTTCCCTTTCCTTCAATCCCTGAATAAAAATCAATATTATTTTCCATTGTGTTATCTTCCATTATTTTGAACATCAATTTACATCCAAATTATATTGGAATTGGGGGGTTAATTAAAAATGCACCATTAATGGATTTTGTTTAAGGAAATCACCTCAACATCTAATGGAGAGAGCATGTTATTGGAATCTCTATCATTAAGATCTTCCTTCTAAGGCTAGGGATCTTCAAATTCAAGATCCTAGGATACATGGAATGAAAAAAATGAAGAATCATACAGGAAAAACCCAGAAAGGGGACCTAAAACCCTCATAGAACTATTTATATACATTTGGTTGTCACTAGGAGAACGAGAGAGATCATTTTCCAAAAAAGTGTGAATGTTGAAGTGAGACTACATGCCAGGTTGGGATTTAGGAGGAGAATACTCCAAATCAGCCTCAAATTGCACAAGATAATTAGTCTAAACACCCTTACTTTTAGGTGTGTGCTCACTTTCATTGGTTAAAGATTTAGATTTTGGAAAAATAAACTCATAGAAGAGAACATATCTATATATAATGACCATTGTTATCTAACATTATCAGCCAAAAAATTTTACCATTATCCCATTTAGGGTACCAAAAATAATGCATTAAAGGTATGTAGGTTTAATTATTTAGTTTTAAGGTGGTCATAGGTTGTGCAACCAATGAATATAAAATTTCCATGAGAGAGGGCCAGTTACACCATAAATCATTATTATTATTAAAATGATTAGTAGATAAAGGTAATATATTAATGATCTAGGCTACAATAGTTGTAGACTCATCCTAGAAGAGTTTGGGAAGAACCTAGAATGAAATTCTGAGGCAACCACACTATATTATAATACAATTCATTTACTCAAAAAAACCTTTTCTATTGGGGAGTTTCACTATTATTTTTCTATAATTGAAATGATACTGATTTTTGTATCGTAATAATGATGTAGATACTCAAAATACAACAGGGGTAAATTGTATACTTTAAAAAATTCTTTTGGAACTTTTAAAGATGGTAATGTTTAACAAAGTTAAACAAGGTAAATTCACAAGACCTCTATGTTCTAAAAACATACTTGATTCGGAAAATATGGTTCTGGAAATGAATCTTAATAAATTTTTACAAAGAAAAAGATTCTACCTTAATGTGTATAGAATCTTACTAATCATAGTAAAAGTATGAAAAATTATATGATTGTTATACATTCCTCAAAAATCAAAATGCAGCGGAAAAAATGATACAATACATGTAACAAGTAGTTAATATGTTAACCCAATGAGAAGGGTATCCACCAACATTGGACAAAGGCCCATTGATTTATACTTTTAAGAAATTCTGTCTTACCCACACCAGTGTATGCCCTCGATACGAATATCGGAGTATGTCTTGCTATCCTCGCAAGCCCTCAACTTCAAGGTAGTGGCTATATATGTCTTCCTCATAAAGGAAGTCCCCGAACTTTATGGTAGTTGACACCTATGTCTTTTTATCCCCGGATTCCCTCGAATGTACTTATCAACATTTGGTGTCACACAAAGATATTCTGAAAATGATTTTCAATACACACTAAGCATGAAAGTACCTTTCTATAAATCACTTCACATCATGTGGTCTCTAGAGTCGTAGAACATTTCATCAATGTTCTCAAATTAATGAGCTCATTCAAATGAGAACCCATTTATAGGAACATCTTCAACGGTCAGCTCCTCTAATGGTCATATTTTTCCTTGAATTTCGGAGGGACCTATACACATGTCACTCAAAGAACGCTTGGTTAGAAATAGAATGAACTACATCATTTTGTAACTATATAAAGGATAATCAATATATGGTTTCCTGATCAAATTAAATTTTTAGAGACTAAGAAAAAATGAAAGTTCTGAGTCTAATAAAAAACTATTTGGATTCTATAATTCATGGATATTCATATTCTGTTTATCAAGAAATTCAGAGTGATAATTCTATTGATTTTGGAGTTAGAATTATATAGAATTTGGAGTCTGAATTCTGTAGAACTTGGAGTCTAAATTCATAGGAATTCGGATTGTAAAATCATAAATGTTTGGGTATGAATTCAAAGGAATTCAGAGTCTGAACACATAAAAGTTTGGAGTCTGAATTCAGAGAACTAAGAGTCTAAACTCATAAGTGTTCGGAGTATAAATTCAGTGAACTCAGAGTCTAATATCATTAGAGTTCGGAGTCTAAATTTAGAGAACTCAGAGTCAGAACTCATAAGAGTTCATTGTTTGAATTCAGAGAACCCGGACTCAAAACTCATAAGAGTTCGGAGTCTAAATTCAGATAACTCAGAGTCAGAACTCATATGAGTTCGATGTCTGAATTCAGAGAACTCGGAGTCAGAACTCCTAAAAGTTCAGAGTCTGAATTCAAGGAACTCAAAGTCAGAACTCATAGGAGTTTGGAATCTGAATTCATAACCTCAAAAAAAAATTGTTATATATATGTATATATATTACTATGATTTTTTGGATGCGAAACTAAATTTTATACTTAGAATATGAACAATGAAAACATTGTAAGGATAAATTTACTTAGAGATGGAAAATATTCCTTCTGAAGATAAAACATAGGGGAAGATAAATTTTCCTTAAGATAGAGTGTTTGTGATTTTCAAAACATTAATGAATGGAAATGATATAAGGAAACCTTATTGACTAAACAATCTCCCCCATTCTGGAAAGCACAAACATCCTCACTAAAAATAATATAAGGACTTAAAAAATATTTTCCTGGACTTTGAAATGAAAACTTATGTCCCTTAACACATGGGAAGTGATGAATATGGCTAAATACCTCTTGGGTTTTGAAAACACTATGGACCGTATTCTTGATATCTGGAATGATATTTTACATTATCTTGCATACAAAAATCATCAATGATATGATATCGCCATTACATAGGCTTAGAATTCTTTTTGTCATTCCTTTCTCTACCTTTGTGATTTTCAAAAAAGATTATAGGGTATTGAAAAGAAATTATGGTACTTGGAAAATTAGTATTATACATACCAAAGACAAGCAACAAAAATTTCATTATGATTGGAAAATTTATAAAAGGAAGAAATACAATAATATATCAGAATTGAAAACGTTCATCCTTCATTCTCCTTGGGAATCTGATTCTTCACTATTGTTTTCATATTTTTCAACTCCTTATGATCTTTCTTTCATCGCTGAAGATGTTTATCCTGATACTCTTATTTCCTCTTTAGTGATTTGATTTTTCTCCGACAACCTTGAGAGATTATGCCTAACCCTTCAAGACATCTTTGTGATTGACTAGCTTCTCTTCTAACTCAAACCTGAGAACCCTTTCCCTCATCCCACTTTGGGCTACTGAGTATAGATTTACATTCAGATCTTTTACATCTTGAATCCATGAATTCTGTTCCAATGTTAGCTTTTTCTCAAAACTATTTGTCAGATCCTTGGTCTTCACATTTTCGGTTTCAAATGCATCCTCGACACATTCTTGAAAATCATCAATAATATGCACATCTTCTATAGTTTTCCTTGATCATCTAGTCATTTTTTTGAAAGATATTTTGTGGGATTCATAGTTTATGAAAAATGATTTGATTTATGCCTCCATCTTGACACACATATCCTATACCATGGATATTGAATCTGATTTCGGATTTAGGGTGTGTTGAAGCATCTAGCATCTTCAGTCAATCCTTGGAAATATTGGAATAGTTACAAAATGGTTCTTTAAAGACCATACTAAGAAATCATGTCTATGGGAGGAAGATTCTGAATCTGAGACTTTATTTTGTGAGGTATATTTCTCTATTTGAATTGACTTCCTCTTCGATGATTCACCAAATTCTTTCTTCTTCACAACAAATTTACTTGGTGTATCAACAACAAACTAATTTCCCTTATCAACCTTCGGAACAACATCCTCTTTGTTATGGGATATATGTTCACTATCAAATAGTTGAACAATTCAATTTTTCATCAACCTCATCCCTCTTATCTTGTGCCTCAGCATCCTCTGGTTGAATAAAATCATGATTAGAACTTTCTTCTTCAGACAAGAAATTCACTTATTCTTCAACCATTCCATCTTCATTTTTCTCATCGTTCCTAGGTGTATCAGGATTTGAGGACACAACTTCAGAATTTTAGATTGAATTCTTTCAGATGGTATTTCTATCTCATGAAAATCTTCTACTTGCTTAATGATATCATCAGTTTCATCACTAGATTCTTCTTCATCTCCTTATAATTCTTCTATTACTTCTACATCTTTTTCTTTGACTTTTTATAGAGTCACATGTTTCTTTCCTAGAATATCTGGTAAATCATATACTAAAAAGGATTTTGGTACGAGAATATTTTCAGAGGCTTTCTCTACAGCTTTCAGAAAAGATTTCATAGTCTCTACTTCAGTCATCTTCTTATTTTGATTATTTACTTTTTCTTATTTTTCAAGCTCATCAGCTGTCTTTTCATTTAATGATTTTCCTTCAGCCAGATCCAAACCAAAGCTAGGCTCCCCTAATTTCCTATTCTTCTTGTCATTCCTCCATTTTGATACTACCTCATCCAGATATGATTTTTTATTTTTCATCTTTGGTTGTGCAGATTTAGTTTCCTTATTCTCTGGGGATTTTTCTTTCACTTATATTTCCTTCAGTTTCCTCTTCCTACCACCCTTATTATAAGGTTCATCCACCTCCTCTTTCTTCAAAATAGCTTCAACTTCATGTTATGGAAAATAATTGAATTCTTCGGATTCTTTAGAAAAACCAATTTTCATCCAATTCAATGTATCATCACTTACAATCATGACTTTTCAATTTCATAACTTATAACTACAAGGTATTTTGAAGGACGCTAAACACCGAACAATTAGCCTTGAGAAAATGGATGGATAAAAAATAATCTAAGCCTTAATATTTCCATTATTTATATTCTCAATCGTAATCAGGATATGCTTAACCAGTTTTATCATCCTTAGATTCACCACGAAATCCAGGATATACATGTCACTCTTATTCAAAGTATCCTTGTCCATTTTCTCAGAATGATGAATCCTTGAATCCATAATTCGAGACCCCAGAAATTTGTAGATAGGTGAAAAAAATTTGGAGCCTTTACATCTGAAAGACTGAGGCTATCCATAGCCATATCCTTTACAAAACTTTCTTTTACATCAGGAAGATTATGTGAGCAGAACTTTTCCTCACCCTCATAAGGAACTCCAATCAAACTGGCTACCTTGTTGTAAGAAAGATCATAAGTCATCCCATAGCTCTTGAAATAGAACTTATTTTTTCCCTCTTCCTTCAAAAATCATACTGAATCATAGAACTCATCCAACAAGTCTGAATATACCAGATCCTGAGCTCCTGGTTTCGATATTCAAAAACACTCCCATTCATTCATATTGATATTTTTTGAGATTATAGAATCATACTTCGCTTTGAAATTTGGATGAAGAAACTATTATATGTAAATATGCCATTCAGAAATCATCTTTGCAATTGATATATCTTTTCGAGAGGGGTCTTCTGCAAAATTTGGAATTGAGTAAGATCTGAGAAGTTTGGAACGAGCATATGTAAGAGGGAATAAATTCAGCACGCATGATCAATGGTCTCGATGTGGTACAAACATCGGGGTATCATTTATATTGGAGTTTTGGGTGACATTTCAGCTTCTAAACTCAATCCACTGGTAGAGAACCTTCTGGTCAGATCTGATGGTTGAGATTATCGATGCATGGAGAATTTTTTATAGAATTATATCTTTTGAGGTTTTAAAGAAAAAAATTTGGATATAAGAAAAAGATAATTTGAAAAAAAAACCAATGAAAATACCAAAATGTAAAAGTTGTTTACGAAAATTCAAGAAATAATTATACCTTTAGGATTTCTAGGATGATTATTTGTAGTGAGGAAAAATTCTTCATGAAGAACATTAGATTCCAAAAATTTTATTACCAATATTTTTGAAAAACTAACTACAAAAACTTTCAAAATCTTCATTATGGAAATTTAGAAAATCTTCATTATGAAAATTTAGAAAATCTTCTTTATGAAAATTTATAAGATCTTCAATATGGATATTTATAAAATCTTCATTACAAACATTTAGAAAATTATCATTACGAAAATTTAGAAAATCTTCATTACAAAAATTTATAAAATCTTCATTACGATAATTTAGAAATTATTCATTACGAAAATTTAGAAAATCATCATTATAAAAATTTAGAAAAGATAAATTTGAATGATTTCTAGAATAAAAAAAATTATACTACAATGAAAGATTTAGTCTATGAAAAATTTTAGGCTACGAATTTTTTTAAAATCAAACAAAAAAATGTTCTCCCCCAATGAAAAGGAGTTTATTAGTGTAATGAGATAGGTTTCAACAAAAAGTTAACAAGGAAGATTACCTAATGGTTATAATTCATAACTTCTGTTTAATGAATTCAAATCTATCAGAAGGAAAATATTTACAGAAAATATCTGCAAGTTGATCTTGGGTTCCGATAAATTAAAGAATGATATCTCTTTTTCTTATGTGATACCTAAGAAAGTGATTCCCTATATCTATGTTTTTTTTCTAGTGAGTGATGTGCAGTGTTTTTACTTAGGGAAATGGAACTAGTATTTTCACCCAAAATTTGTGTTTTGGTAAAACTCATACCATAGTCTATAAGTGTGTGTTTCATCTAAAACACTTGAGCACAACAAATTCTAGCTGCTACATATTCAGCTTCAGCTGTGGAATGTGCCATTGAATGTTTCTTTTTTCATGACCAAGAAACTAATGAATCTCTTAATAAATGACATGTTCTGGGTTTACTTTTTCTATAAGTTCAACATCCACCAAATTCAGAATCCAAAAAACATTTCAAAACAAAATCATTTCCAGAAGTATAAAAGAGTCCATGATCCATGGTTCCCTTTAAGTAAAGATAAATTAATTTCAATTCCATTATATTAGATTTATATTGATTTGATTGATATCTTGCACATAGGCATACCGAAAACATTATGTATGGATGACTAACATTCAAGTATAGTAAACTTCTTATCACACCTCTAAAAGATGTTTGTCTACTGGTTTTCCATCTTCATCAAGATCAAGTGAATTTTAGGTACCAATTAGAGTACTAATACTCTTAGTGTTGACATATCCATACATTTTAAGAAGATCATTAATATACTTATATAGATATGTGTAGGTTTCTTCTGGTTTTTGAGAAAATTGAAAACCAAGGAAAAATGTTAACTCACCCATCATACTCATTTTAAACTCATATTTAATTAGATCCAAAAATGAATCTGTTAAAGACTATATAGTTAAACCAAATATAATGTCATCAACATAAATTTGATCAGTCAAATCATTTTTCTTATCATTCTTTGTAAAAATGGTTGGATCAACACTTCCCTTAACAACATTATTTTGATGTAAATAACATGTAAGTCAATCATACCAAGCTCAAGGGGATTGTTGTAGTCCATACAAGGATTTGGTAAGTTTTTAAACATGTTCAGGAAGTTTCGAATCTACAAAATTAGGAGGTTTTCAACAAAAACATCCTCTTGAACATAACTATTACAGAAAGCACATTTAACATCCTTTTGAAAAAGTTTTAATAGAAGAATGCGAGAAAGTAAAGTAGAATATGAATAGATTCATCTCTAACTACTAGATCATAGGTGTTTTCATAGTCTATTCCATATTTTTTATTATATCCTTTAGAAACCAATCTAGATTTATTTCTTTCTATGATTCCATTTTCATCACACTTATTTCTGAAAACCCAGTTTACTCCAACAACTAATGTTTCCTTAGGTATTTCAACCAAGGTATGGACTTTATTCCTTTCGAATTCCTTTAGTTCATCTTTCATAGATTTTATCCAATAATCATCACCTAAAGATTCATTAGTGATTTTTGGTTCTAATTTGGAAAGGAATTCTAGATGTTCTACTTCATTTATTAAGGACCTTCTAGTCCTTACATGATGATTTACAACACCAATGATTCTATCACTGGGATGATTCTTTCGGAATCAACTGATTTGGGTTTTGTAAAACATGTTCATCAACATAGGGTAAGAAGTCTTCTGGGGTAATTGTTTCAGAAATATCATCTTTTAAATTTTCTTTATCAGAAGGATTTTCTATCAAGGGTTGATATTCAGTTTTTGAAAACACATCTGAAGATGTAGGTTGAGGTTGTTTAAAAAAAGGATCATTTTGATCAAATTTGACAGGTACTAATTCTTCAAAAATACAAGTATTATTATTGAAAACTCAATAAGCATTATAAGTTGTGTTGTATCTAAAGAAAATCCCTTCATTAGATTTTGGTGCGAATTTGTGTAGATTATCTTTAGTATTCAAGAATGAATACCTTCCAACCAAAAACCTTGAAGTAGGAATGTCTAGGTTTTCTACCATTCCATAACTCAAAAAGAGTTTTATTAGGAAAATGTCTAATAAATACCCGATTTATAGTATAACAAGAAGTACTTACAACTTCATCCCAAAAATGATTTGCTACCGATTATTCACTCCACATGGTTCTTGTTATCTCTTAAATAATTCTATTTCTTATATCAACAACACCATTCTGTTGAGGTGTTCTATGTGATGAGAAGTTATGAGTAATTCCTTTTCTACTACAAAAAGTTTCAAAATCATAATTTTGAAATTCTCCTCCATGATCACTATGAATAGTTATCAGAGGAAGGATTTTCTCATTTTTAACTTGATCTCTAAAGCTTTTGAAATAATAAAAGGCATCATATTTTTATTCTAGAAAACAAACCCACATTAATCTAGTGTAATCATAAACTAAGTCAAATACCTAATATTTTCCTCCAATGCTTCCAGTTTGTATTGGACCAAAAAGATTCATATGCACCAACTCTAATTCATTAGTTGTTGAGACTACACCGACTGACTTAAAACATGATTTATATTGCTTTCCATGTTGACAAGGATCACAAACTTTTGTTGAATCCAATCTATACTCTGGTAGATCCTTAACTAGCTTTTTCTTAGAGAGTTTTCATAAGTTCAAAATGTTACAGTGACCTAATCTTCTATGCCATAACCACGAATGATCATCCATTGCACTTAGGAAAGGTAATACTTGGCTCCTAAGGTCTTCTATGGTTAGTGTGTATACATTCTCTTGCCTATGGGAATAATGAATAAACTCTTCCTTGAAATTTTTTACTACGCACTTGTCATTCCTAAAATTCACAAGGTAACCTTCATCACATAATTGACTTATGCTAATGTGGTTGTGCTTAAGACCCTAACATATAAAACATTTGAAATCAATGTTTTTTCAAGAAGGATGATGTTACCTGTAGTAATAATTTCTCCCTGATCATTATCTCTGAATTTTATATTTCCTTGTTTCGTCTTGATAATCTATTTGAAGAAGTTTTTGTTACCAATAATGTGTCTAGAACATCAACTATCCATGTACCATGTATTACTATTGGAACCTTCTCTATTTTCTTGAAAATTTGAGACATAGACATTCAGAACCCAAAAATTCTTGGATCCGGAAATTTCAAAATGAATAATCTTAAAAATCAACATTTTCAAAAAAAATTAAGCATTTTCTAATCCCAAAGACTGGATTTTGATTAGGGAATTTTTTTCCCAATTCCCACCACACTGACACTTAGTGCAGAATGGTTCACATTGAGGAACAAAATAATTGTTACTAAAAATATATTTTGAACGTGAATACAACTTTTCAAAATTTTCTACACCTGAGGTAATGTTTGACAAACACTTCCTCAAAGAAAATATTCCGGAATTCAGTCTAATAATAACGATATTATCTTCCAAAACATTATTTTTATCACTAGATTTAGGCTCGAATACTTTTTTCGTAGAAATTACTTATTCTAAATCCTTAGAAAGTTTATCCTTCCTAGAATTAACTTCCTCATGGGTTTTTTTGAAAGAAATTAAAAATCAAAAACATTCTTATCAAGATCTTTAAAAAGATCTGATATTTCTTTACTAAGAATATTATTTATAGAATTTTCTTTATCATGATTTTTCTTGAGTTTTGGATTCTCATTATCAAGGAGTTTAGAAAACCTAGAAATGTCTTCATAGGTTGTTAAAGTATTATATTTATCAAAAGAAGATTCTTCATCCGAAGAGTTATAATATTTATTATCACTATAATTAGTATTCCAATATACATTAGTCTTCGATTTAGCATTGTGTACCATAGTCATTATGCAATGATTTTAAATAGGTAGTCTAGATATGAAACTAAGATTCTTCGGTCCAGAAGATTTGTAATCTGAAGAGTCATCATCACTGGTACTCCAGGTGTCATTAGCATTAAATTATTAGCTAGCTTGGGCTTTTTAGTACTTCTTCATATTTCCCTCAGAATGATTTTCATTTCTTTCCCTTTTCTTAATCATAGAACAATCTGGTTTTATATATCCTGCTCGTTTAATTGATAACATGTGACTTCTGAGTCTTTCTTATCATTCCTTTATTTCTTCTTCTATCTGGATTTAATGTTCTTATATACAACAAACTGGGTAATACTTAACGAAATATTGGCTAATTAATTTTCTAAGGCTTCACTTCTACTTGATTCGGATTGAATAACAACCTTCTTTGATTTAGATCTCATAACTCTATCAGGAGTCTTGGGTTTCTTATGATTTGAAGTTATTGTAAAAGAAATAATTCCATTTCAATTATTCTTATTAATATTATCATCATCTCTCATCATTCTAGTGTCATTTTGAAGAAGAGATCCATAAATTTCATCTAGAGTAATCTGAGTAACCTTTCTATCCTCATAAATAGTTGTTCTCTTGGATTCCCACTCATTGGGCACGATGTCTTGGATTTTGTCCATAATATCATCATCATCTAATTACTTTCTCACCCATAGATTGTAAACTATAAACAATAGTCATATATCATTGTTGCACCTTATATATGGGTTATCCATAATGAAAAAAAACCATGATATTCAGCTCTGAGTGTGGCTCTTCTAGTTTCAATAACTTTGGAAGTTACAAAGTGTGTAACATCGAGATTCTTCTAGATACTATTTTCTACTTCACAAGATTAAATTTGGATATATATATATTTCTAGTCATCAAACAAAGTAATGTATTGTGTACCTTATAATTCCATTGTTATTCATGCTTTTCTTGATTGGTGAAAGTACTAACTTCGTTGATAGGGATTTTATATCCTCTAGTAAGCATAAAAAAATTGTCTACTCCGGTATTGATAAAAAATTTCTTCATACAATCTCTCCAATATTTTTAATCATTACCATAATAAATGGGTGGTCTAGTAAGATTTAGTTTGTCGATGGAACCAACATTCATTCCTGTCATCATAAGAGAAAATATATTTCCACACAATCTTGTCAGCGATAAAAGTTTGTAAACTAGGAAAATATTCCTCAGCAAGGAAAATAGCAGAACAATGAAAAACTGAGAAACTAAACTTATATGTGAATATAAGTATTTTAGAGACCTCCACTGATACCAATTGTAGGATTGAAATGATAATGATTGTGATATCGTAATAATGATGCAGATGCTAAAAAGTACAGGGGGATTAAATTGTATACTTTATAAAATTACTTTGGAACTTTTAAAGATGGTAATTTTTACCAATGTTAAAAAAGGTAAATTCACAAGACCTACAAGTTCTACAAACATTCTTGATTCTGGAAATATGGTTCTGGAATTTAAACTTAAAAAAGTTTACAAGGAAAATGATTCTACATTAAAGTGTATAGAATCTTACTATTCCGAGTACAATTATATAAATGTATAAGATAGGTATACTTTACATAATAATAAAAATGCAGTAGAAAACATGAAACAATACAAGTAACAAGTAGTAAATCTTTTAACCCAAAGATAAGGGTATCCAAAAAACTTGGATAAAGGCCCCTTGATTTATACTTTCAAGAATATCTATTTTACCCACACTAGGGTAAGCCCTCAATACGAAGATCAGATTTTCTCTTGCTATCCTCGCAAAGGCCTCAACTTCAAGGTAGTCGGCACCTCTGTCTTCCTCAGCAAGGAAGTCTCAAAATTTAAGGTAGTCGGCACATCTGTATTCCTATCCCCGGAATCCCTCGAATGTATTCAAAAACATTTGACGTCGCACAATGCAGTTCTGAACAAGATGTTCAGTACACATTAAGCATGAATGTCTCAACTTAGAAATCATATCACCGCATGTGGTCTCCAGAGTTATAAGGCTGTTCATCAACATTATCAAAGTTAAGAGCTCGTTCAAATGAGCACATATTTATAGGAACATATTTAACGGTCGACTCCCACCTCTAATGGTCATATTTTTCCTAGAATTTTGGAGGAACCTGTATACGTGTCACTCAAACAATAGTTTGTTTGAAACTAGAAGTATGACATCATTTTGTAACTATATCAAGGATAAGAAAAATATGGTTTCTTGAAAAAATTCATTTTTCATAGACTAAAAAATAATGAAATTTAGGAGACTAATAAAAAACTATTTGGAGTCTATAATACATGGATATTCAGATTCTATATATCAAGGAATTATGAGTTAGAATTATATATAATTCAGAGTCTGAATTCATAGGAATTTAGGTTCTAAATGCATAAAAGTTTATAGTCTGAATGCATAGTAATTCGAAGTCTGAACTTATAAATGTTTGGAGTCTGAATTCAGAATACTTGGAGTCGGAACTCATAACAGTTCGAAATCTGAATACAGAGAACTCGGAGTCTGAAATCATAAGAGTTTAGAGTCAGAATTCTGGGAACTCGGATTCAGAACTCATAAGTGTTCGAAGTCAGAATTCCGAGAACTCAGAGTCAGAACTCATAAGAGTTCGGAGTCTGAATTCAGAGAACACGGAGTCAGATCTCATAAGAGTTTGGAGTCTGAATTCAGTGAACTCAGAGTCAGAACTCATAAGAGTTCTGTGTCTAAATTTATAGAACTCAGAGTCAGAACCCATAAGAGTTCAGAATCTGAATTTAGATCCTGAAAACAGAATTATTTATATCTAAGAATATATTTGATTCCATGGTTTTCTATATAAAACATAATTTTATACTTAGAATATGAACAATGAAAACATGGTAAGATGAATTTTCCTTAGAGAATGAAAAAATTTCTTATGAAGATAAAACATTGGGGAAATGAAATTTTCCTTAATAAAGTGTGTTTTTGATTTTCAAAACAAAAAGGAATGGAAAATTCATAAGGAAACCTTATTGACTCAAAAAAATTCCAGGTCATAGAATTCCCTTATACTCCTATAATATTGAAATATTTAAAGATTATTGCATTATGAAATTGGGAGTTCTTATTTCCATAATTATTCAACCATTCTTTTTTTCAATATGGGAATATTATGTTATATTGGATTCAAAGACATTTGTTTTTTAGAAAAAATATAAATTCCCACTTTTTTAAAAGTCATCTATGAAGGTCAAAAAATATAATCCTTTACCAGGAAAATAAAATCTAGAAATACACCATAAATCAAAATATACATATTCTATATTGTTTTTAATATTAAAATAATCCTAATTAATGTTTATATTCTTTGCCTTTTCAAGAAAACAAATATTGAAAAAATGGAATATTATTAGGTGTCATTTCATTTTTCAATCCCAATTTATTAATTTCCTAAAGGCCATTAGAGAGAAAATTCCCAAACCACTTATTACATATCATAGTACTATTATAATTAGTGACGTATTTATTTCTTTACTATAGAGTATGATTTTCCATTCCTAAATATAGATCCCACTAATAACAGTTCCATTATTAAATTATTTAGATTCCTTGGAGACATATAGACAACAATTTTCACACTTTAAGACATCGAATTTTTCTTCCAGAAAACTGAAGGAGGTAAAATTTCTACTCATGTTGGGGACCCACCTCACATCAAGTGTGGTTATAATAGAATATTCATAAATCTCTAACAAGATAGAACCTATACCCTAGAACATAAATCAAATATCATTTCTAGGAATAAAAAATCATTATGCTCTCTAAATTAAATCAAGAAAGGGTTCTATATGTGGATATACATGGAATGAAAATCCAAAATCTAACACTCACCCACAAGAAATTTCATGCTATGAAATAATAAGAAAATAACAAGTTTCATAACCGACATCATCCAAATAATATTCAGTTATGGGTTAATCAGGATTGATATATTCTCTATGTCTTGTCTTGTGGAACTTTGAACTATTATGTCTATGTTTTCAATTTTGTAGTAGGTTACATTCACAACCATATACATGGAATCCTTATTCCTAGGTTTTTTTATTCATTTTATTTCCATTATTGGTAACTTTACTCTTGATTTTTATTCTTAGTAATGCATCAAGTAAAAAATATATTAGACCCATACTTTAGATTATGTATATTAATATGTTCTTTGTATAGTACCAATATTTTAAAATAATCTAGTGTTAATTAATCTCACCAATAAATTACAGTTTCACTATGAGTATAATATCGATTATGAAGAGAAATAAGAAATTTCATTTCTTTCTCATCATCATCAAGATAATCATTTATATTAACATCATCAAGAATAATTTTATTATATTTATAAATATTTTATTTAATAAAAATACCTTGCCAAATATTGAAGGTAAAAATTTTATTCTTTATATTAATATGTAAAACCAAAGAAGAAGACCCACAAAATTTATCACGTTTAAACAAAATTTTAGCAGCATAACACTCATAGGAAACCTCCCTAAGGGATTGATTAACTAACTATTACAAATTGGATCTATATTATTTTATAAGGATTCAGAATTGAGATCTTGGTAACTAGTAGAAGTATGTCCCTCATCATATAGATAAGTTATAGGTTTCTATAAGCCATAAAAATCATTGATTATCCCCTAATAAAAAAGATGGATCCTATCTTGATGAATTAAATATGAATGTTCTTATGTAAATTGATTTTATCCATCTCAAATATAGTGGGTCCAATCAATAATTAATATTTCTTCAATATATTGTTCTTGGGGAAAACGTTACGTTTACACATTATTGAATGGATTTGGATGACAAATATATGATTGGTTTCAGTTATATATGATTTATTGAAATTAAAATGAGCATGTAAAGAAAAAAATACTATGTTCCTGGCATATTGTGACCAAATTTTTTAAATTTGATAAAGTATGAATATAGATAAAAAATAAATAACATATGAAAGTAGAAAGAAAACAGGGATTTATGTTATTCTGTCTTATATAGGACCAACATACATGACAAGAACACCACTCAGAGATGCTATTTGTATATTATAAAAATATATATATTTTAGAAAAAAAATTAGGTAAATAAAAAACATAATAACTAAGAAATGTGAATATTAAAACATTTAGTGAGGGAAGAACTAATAACAAATATGGACAACATGCCATCATTTTGGAACACCTCACATAAGTTTTAGGAGATAATGATGAGGTTCTTGATCTGAATACATGCAATAGTGGGGTGTGTCCCATTATTTATCATAAGACTGATTTTTCAGGACTAACCATGCCTCTGAATTTTTATTGTATTACATTAGAGAACTCTGGAGGGTGAGCACTAATGGATTGGGAGATCCCACACCTTCTTCCCTAAATCTTATCAAGGATTTCTATCTAAAATCACAAGGATTTAAAAAATTATATAAAAGATCATGTATGGGGATATGATCTATTTATGGGCCAAAGGGATATGAATGGGGTGATCAATTCCCTATATTCCACAGGTGGCTAAACATACAGAATTTACCAGTTCATATTGCATATCAAAGCCGAACATATACAATGACATAGATAGAAAAGTGGGAAAACCATATTCAAAATGGTGGAAGTGTTATTCAGCGGCTGGTGGATGTCTGATATGAGATTCATGACCTAGAAAGGAGGTCGAAAGACCCTATGGCCACAAACATGGACCATTCTAGTGGTTAAGCTGATATCCTATGATCCAATAAGAAAAACCCAGACCAAAATTATAATATTGATTATAAATATATAAACCACACATAATATTTCATGCATGTGTAAAATTAAAAAAATAGAATTATTAATAATAGACAATTTTATATGTAAATAACCACAAAAAATTCATAAGGAAAATATATGTTTATTGTTTGAATAATTCTACCCCAGATGATTCATCTTTTCTCACTAATGTGTTCCGGAAACCACATCCACATGGAAGGGATTCCTAAGGGTTTGAAACTAAACATTTACAAATTCATTTCTATTAGAGAAAAGGTATTAAAAGTAATAAAACATTCACAGATCATTCATATAGATCATAAATGAGTCTTGGATCGTTCCCCAGATTTTCCATATCAATATAATGTTGTTTCCTTGTTTTTATCCCCTTTAGGGTGATATATAATTTTAATAAAAATATACATGTGTAATTATACTATGGATAATACCATGAAATATTATCATTATATTGACAAACAATTTATTCTTATATACAAAAAATGATTATGAAGATCATTTTCCAATGTCTTTATAGAAATAAATTTTTTTTCTCAATATTGATCCCCATTAAAAATAATATTATTTTAAAACCCCACTTTCATCCTTATAAATCTATTAACATGTTATATTGATTTTATGTCAGTTCATACATATCAAAAATGTCTATATGATAATATTTATAGGTATCTCTGTCAATTTGAATAGTTTTTTTTGTTTTTACCACATTTTTATTGGTTTCTCAATTTTGTGAATAATAAAATTAGAATATAATATTATTCTCTTTTCATGTTGATGAAATAACATTGGTTTTGTTAAAAGTAATTATATATAGAGTTAAAATTATTCTAAAATTATTTAGTATGACTTTAATCTATAATAATTAGGTATAAAAACAACCAAATTCTTTAATATTTTCATATGGTGGTTGAAAGATTTAAAAAATGATGTTTATTTCCAAAATAAGAAACAAAATATTCATATAAAAAGTGAAAATTTATTGATATAATTGTATATTATATTCTAGATACTCTAATATCTACATCTTAATAACTCTAAATAATTAACACTAAAAAATTATAGAAATTTCCTTGTCAGAAGATATGACTCATCAGATACTTAATTTTTCATTTCTTATTGAGGATCAATATCTTTTACCCCACCACAGAGATTCCTCTGACACGGTAGATGCGATAATATCCTGAGTTGACCCAACCAATAAAAATTATTCAGAGAAACTTCATCAATATGGATCCTATAAGGATGTGAAAAAAATAGTTGGTTTTTTATTCCCATGCATCCTTACAACATTGTTCCTTTTTTCAACTGGTTCCCAAAGTGATAAATTTACTATAATCCCTCCATCCATGATCCATGTCACACTGAGGCCCCACATCTCCCCAAAAATTCACAGAAATTAAAATTTTTTAATATGTCTTCCAAATTTTGAGCCCTCTTAACCTCCTATAGATATATCACTCCATATTACAAAATATTTTGGTTGAAATTATACTTCAACATAATGCACCTTATCCATGATTATAACACTAGATTCACCACAGAGGGATCACACTCTTAATATCATAGAATAATGATACATTCATATGATTAAATTTAATTTCATCCATTAAAACACTTATCTATACAAAATCATTCACATTTTATATTTCTACAACATACTCATATTTTTCATTGGATAATGTGACTATGGGTTTCTTATGATAAACATAATTTATAGTGATTCCTCTATCGGTATGCATAAGTCTAGGGGAACTCTAAAATTTATCTCAATCTCCCCCAAGGATTTAATCAATATAACCTTATAATAGATCATTTATTACAAAACATAGTGATTGTTATTTTTGTCCTTTTAGAATACTATATGATCCACTTCACAACATTTCTCTTATCCTTTACCATATTTTCAAGGATCATATAATATATATACAAGATAAATATTATAAAACATCCATAATAAAACACCTTCTAATATAAGTGATGATCTTCATGGAACCTATCTAGCTAATGTTCTATAATAAATGTATTTAAATTATGGTTCTATTACTTGGGTGTTTGCATTATCCTAAACAAACTCTGTTTGAGCAGGCACATGTGATTATTTATGCATTAAATGAATTTTTTTAGTTTCTACATGTATATTTCCTCTTCCAAAAATCCATGATAGGATTCCATTGTCACAACTAATTAACTATGTTGTGTGCCTTCACCCAAAACCATTCTAAGGACTGTCTGAACTATTGTGTACTCAATAAATAAATAAACTATTTCTCTAAAATTAACATATATTGTTTGTTTAAATATTTTTAAAATAATCCTTTATATGTATCATTTCATATATTATGTTTCCACCTTCAATTGGTGGACCCCTTTACTCAACAATTCTCTCTCGAAGATGGAAATTCTTTATCGAATCCCATGTTCTATTAACATACATTAATGAAATCATATCCTAAATTTATAAATACCACTATTCAAAATCACTAAGACATAACACCACATTTGGAATATAGGATTATAAACCATGTAAATGAAAAAATTGATTTTCATAAATTTTTAACCACTCCAATTTCCTTCTTATCTTGTTAAACCATAATAAACAACCTAGGGATAGGATCGTTCTAGTACATTAACATTCAGAATTCTATTTTGAGATTTCATAAATCTTTAGATTCTTTGTTTATCTAGATCTATAAAACACACTAAAAAATTACATTCATCTATTTAATTTTATTGAAGTTATATGAAATTAGTGCTTCTTGAAAAAACCATAACATCTCGAAATCTATTCAGATCATTAATAGCATGCCCCAGTAATTCATTGTATTTAGTGGTATCTTCAAAAAATATAAAATACATTAATTTAATCCTATCATTAAAATGAATATTTTTTTTATTCAATTACAATACACAATTGATTTTCATTGAATAAAAATCAATAGCTAAACAAAAATAACCTATATATATGCACACATAATAATTAGACCGCAGTATATCCATTTCCATAGCATCGACATGTATGTAAGTGAGGCTTAAAAAATTACCTAAGAAACATTGACCAATATTCCAGTTCCTAGTGCTTCTAGAATCTATTTCCCTAGTGGTGAAAACAAACTCTAATTTAGTAGGTATACTATATAGTCAACTACTTCCACCCAATATAACATTTAAAAACTAGAATTTTGTTTCACGAATCATCATCTCTCATTCAGTATCTGATGTATCCACTCTAACAAACTATTTTGATCCATTTCTCTAGGAACCATATTCTCACAAGGAATTACATTATTCAAATAAAAACATCATAACTCCATACTTCCATACTCAACCTCACGATCAAACCATAATAATTTTTTCTTTATTCAAGTCACCTATTCCACCATGGATCTCCATCTAAAAAATGTTTTGAAAAAATTATATTTTAAATTGTGAAATGACATGCATGATTTTTGTGATCTATATTAAATTATGTTCACAGTGTTCAATGAACCTCTATGAGAATGAACATGTTTTTACCTCCCCACAATTATAGGCACTAGAACCAACATCTAATTTATTTTTTAAAACATTCATATTAAAAGAAAAAACCCTTAATTCACAATGATAATTTATTCACATGATCCATGATATACATATTTATTTTTTTATTAATTTTTTTGATATAAATTTAATCATAGTCTCCCTCATTGTACCATGTTGATAATGTGACAAATACACAGTTTTGGAAGTTTTTTGGTTCAAAAACTATTATTCTTTCTAAACATCTGTTAAAGTAACATGTTCCGTATTTCACACCTTTGTTCATTAAAATGGTTCCCCAAATGATATTCCACATACCATTCACAATACATATAAATAATCCCACATTATCAAACAACACTATGAATTTTTTTTCCTGATAAACCTAATATTTTTCAGACACATTGTATAATTATGAAGAATCCACTTGATGATTTCATTTCAATATCACCCATTTCCCACAATATTTATAGAGTCATTATATGAGATATGAACCTTTTCAAACTTTTAGGAAACAAGGTTTTTCATGGACTATCTCTCATATGTTGACTAAAATTAATCCTCAAAATCATTTATCAATTATTCCAATGAACAATTAACACTTAACAAGAAATTTATCTCTATCTCAGATGTGGTTTTTAGAGATCTTCTAGAAGTGTATATTTTATAATTTAATCTTCCATCCCTAAGATTCTTTCTATGATGGATCATTTTACAATAATACCAATATACATGTTCATTCCCAGCTAACATTCCACAAATAACATCTCATTTTTTGAACTCTTTATCTTACCATTTTATTGAGAGAGACATACACAATCTTCCGCACTAATTACATTTATCCATTGGTGTGGCTAATGTCACCCACCTATATACCACCCACTATAAGTTATCTAAATATTATTCATATCAGGAAAAACAAATTCATTTTGGTAGGCTTCTCATACATGTTATTGAGCAAGGACATAAGTTATGTAATTGAATTAAATTATTAAATTTGGAGTCATAATTATGATTCAACGTCATCTAATCAGTTCCATGTTATTTTAAATCAAGTCTTTCCAATTTAGTATTTTCCATTACGTCTAGTATAACTCCATTTAGTAGAATATAAATATCATTTAGTTATTTTTAATCCTCAAATTTCATCCCCTAGAATCTAAAATCTGATTTGTAGAATTTTTCAAAATGAAACATTCATTTTTACAACATCATCATGTGGAATATAATTCTTCGGGAACTAGATGATCATAAAAGATATGAAAACCAATGAAATTTAACTAGATTTATCTCATACGAGTTGTTATTTGGAAACCACTATGTTTCAGAATATAATTTTTAAATCAAAACATTGAGAATAGATATCTCCTCCAATGGCCCGAAGGCCTTCATTTTTTTTTTGATTTTGATAATCCACCTTTCATGGGGTGAGTTAGAACCCTTACAAGGCTCGTAGGCATAAGTATTACATGGCACGTAGGCCATAGAAGAATTTATTTCCCATAGGCTTAAAACATTACATAAAACCCTTATAAATTATGTGGAACTGCTCCTCCCCAGCTTCTTCATCGTGAACATTGAGAATAGATATGGATGTTAAGAGCCTAGTGATAGATGATGTCTGTGTTTGGAAGAAGTTACTAGACTCCGAGGGATCATGATAAATTTAAATGATATATGGTAAAAAAATTATGAATATAAGACCTCATAATGGAATAAGAGACTCACACACAATCAGATGAATTACATGAAAATGTACAAAGTTCATACTTGGTCCAACTCTATGATAGGTAATGCTTCATTATTTATTAAAAATTTAAAAAAACCAAAAAAATAAGGCTGATATATTTTTATTACATAATCACGATTAAGTTACAATTTCCCATTTCTATATGAATTATTTCCTTGTGTCGTATAGTTTCCACCAATACCCAATCTTTACACCCTACAAAACACATCATGTATTGCATGACCAACTTGTAATTACCTTCATTGGGGAAAATTTATCCTCCAAAAGACCATTGAGAAATGATTTCATTCCCGTCAAATTCAAGATGACAGTGAAGAATCAATTGTATCTAGAAATTACCACCCCTTCTTCTTATAACTATTTTCATGATTTCTTATGAGACTTATCATTTCCTAATAAAATTATATGGAAGATGGAAATATGGATCTACACATTCATAAATACTCAAGTGTACTTTATGTTTTCCATGATTTGAAAAAATCCATTGAAAATTAAATTTTGAAAACATTATGAATAAAATTAATTTTATATAACACATAAAATGTACTTATTGGCCATATGTATGATGGTTTTATGAGAGTATTTATAGATTAGTATTGGGTAATTAAGGAGATGACCCAACAAGGCAATCTCTTACAAGAAAATTTTATACGTTGACCACCCCAATTAGTGACCCACTCAAGAGGAATAAATAAATAAATATCATAGATCTCATCCATAGGTAAATAAAATATTACCAATCACAATAATAAATTGTTCACTTGGGGAGGGATTGCGAGTAAAACACAACTCCACTTTATGTATAGTGTGTAAAAAATAGTATGTGTCTATAAAATTCATGGGGAATATGTGCTCATCTCATTAACAAACAATATATAAAAAATATATATAATAAATTATATACCATAATAGGAACACCTCAAATAAATATACACTGTTATATCATAAATGTGCTTAATTAAATTATAATAATAGCCTATGGATGGTGAAGGGGGTTACAATTAAGAAACAAAAACACACATACACCTAATGAGCCTTCTTGAAATAAAACTCATCCAACCTTAGTTTCAAACTACCATTATTATTACCTAAATTTCCATTTTATGAGAATTTTTATTTAAAATTTATCAACCCATGATTTTTTAAATGTTTTTTCTTCCATCTACATAAGTTTTCCAATTATTACCTTCCCATAAAAGACACCTAGGTCTGTAGTCTATGTCAGCATTTGTCCAGCCTGGAAAACACTACCTATGATTGTGGTAATTGTTTACTTTTTCACATGGGATATACCATATCAAACATCTCATGAATATAGTGAGGCTTTATAAGCCTCCACTACTACACCATTAACTCAAAAAACTCATATATATTTGACATTATCATCACCCAGTATGAAATTTTTGAAGGGAAAAAATTGATATTGACATTTTTTCTTATAAAAGCATTAAACATGATTGTCTAGTGTTTTCAATACTAATGTTGTATAGAAGAAATAGAAACTAAATTTAGATTTTTAAAAACATAGTAATAATAATAAAATACTATGGGGATGGGAAAATAAAAATCTAACATAAATGAAGATATGGAGTCTTAAAACTAGTATTTCCCTAAACAACATAAATTTTATAGTTGTGAGGGAAACACTAAACTGTATCCTATAAGAAGGATTTCTAGGGATAATAATAATAACAATAATCCTCCTCCTCATCATTTTCATTATCATCAACATCGTTATAAATATTATTTTATTTAATTATCCATGAAATACACTTCCACACAAGTTCCATTAGAATTTATACTATGAATTTTCAAATAAAAATTTATTTAATTCATTATATAATCCACGGATACCATGATGAGTTTATAAAAAAAATTCATACCATTTTTTGAAATTAAACAACTAAAATTGAATTTGATAATTATGCTTAAAAATTTCACATTGACATTGGTAAAACATAATTAATTACATGATTTATCATAATTTACATATTAAACGTTATTCATTAATATGTTTTTTTTTAAAAAATTATGTTAAATTTTTTAGTGATTTTTATTTTTATTGAACATAAAATTGGTGATGAAGAACTTTATTCTCATATTTTGTGCCTTTCACTGGTTACATTTTTTATTAGAGAAATTTTTATATTAGATTAATTTTTATTGTATCTAATAAAAAAAATTCATTACCTCTATATTTTCCAAATTTCTTAATAGGGAAACATGTCACATTTTATATGTGTGATAATAATTGATAATGAAATACCACATAAATTTAATTTCATTATAGTCTTCAGATAACGTTACAAATGAAAAAAAACAGAAAATTTATTTTATTGATTTAACAAAAAATCCATAATGTTTTAATCAAAAATGAAAGTTAAAACCCCATTTAAAACATTAATTAAAATAAAAAAATTAATATGACATATTTTGAGAGTTTTTTTATTTTTAATTATATTAAAAAAATTTATGTATAAATAGGTATCATCCTCCTCCTCCCTTCTATGAGAATTTCAATGACTCCAATCTTATATTGGACAATGGTTTCAGGGTTCCCATTAACATTGGGTTTTTGTCTATAATTTCACTTTTAAAATCAATCCTACATTGGCAACGATTTTTCAATCTTATGTGCCATTTTATATCTGTGAAGACATAGTTCCACTGTGTTTCTTCCTCCCACAGTGATTCTATTTGGTCTTACATTATATTGTAACTCACATTTACCAATTAAGTTCATGAAACTCTAGATTTTATGATGATTCTACTGTATTCATTGTAATCCATCCCTATCAATTTTCCATCCATTGTTGTGTTCAGGGTGTTATTTTGGTCTCCCTTGGGCGGTGATAATCGATGCACTCCATCAGTGATTGCTATTATTTATGGTTCATTGTTATTTTTGACTACTGTTCTATCTTTAGGATATAAGGGAATTTAAATAATTCCACATCACACAAAACAAAACAATGAATTAGCTTTAAATTCTTTATAATCATTGACAACTTCATTATCACAACATTTGATTTATTAGTCTCTCGATCTAAACCCACTTCCCACTACTTCATTCTGCATAATACACCCACTCTCTATCTCTATGTGTCTCAACTGCTATACCCTCCATTAGATCATCACAATCCCATTACATTCCAAAACAATATAATCATCTCCAATAAAACCATTGGAGTAACATTTCATATTAAATTCCAACTCGTGCACATCCATTTATGTCCTCACACCAACACTATATCCATGAATGTGAAAAAAACGCTATGGGTTTATGAAAAATATGAAATTTTAAAAAGGTCCATCTATTTTTTCTCATTACACTACAATATATATATGATATTATAATTATTGATACTAATAATAATCATCGTGATTCTTCCATAGACCTCATAAGGACTATTTTGATCCCAAACCTAACAGTATCAGTGACTAATGAAACAGTGTTTTGGCCATTAATTGGAGGTTGAAATTGGTTTTTAGTATAAATCTCTAATATTTTCTAAATTGAAATTTCAATAAAGATAATTGATATGAAATATCATAGGATTTAAATATAGGTAGTAATTTTTTCATATCATACTGTGAAAATCGAGGTCATAGTTTATATTCTTGTAAAATATGTACTATATTATATTTCAACTTCCGTATCCAAAGGTCATTTATGATATTTTTCCATATATTTATCTTTTATTCCTTAAAACTTATCATCTCAGAAAATTATTATTAGATTTTCATTAAGTGGTGGTTATATAAACCATCAAGATCATCATTTTTTTCACATGTCCTTTGACATTGATGTTGAAACTCAAACTATAATCATGTTAATAAAAAAACCTTTCAATAGATACTATTCAATCCACTAAAAATTATAACCTTCATAGTTATTTATTTTTAATCTCTCCCAATATCTATGATGAATATTAGAACACATCCTCCTTCAATTATAAAATAAAAAATCTGAATTATTTATGTCAAAAAAATTTAAATAATATTATTGTATCAATTAAATTAGTATAAGTGATTTTGAAGGACACATATAGGGAATTATAAGGAAATGGATTCTAATACTAAACCTCCATCTCATGTTTAGTATCACTTGAAATCCATTATTTTCTAAGTGAGAGGTACTACTGAGGTCTATATAATAAAAATATTGGTTGATTTTTTTTGGAATAAAATTTGAAGGATACAATCTAATGAACCTATCAATCCACATTATAATTGATTTAATGATATTTGGGTGATTGTGAAATATATTTAAAGGTATTTTTTTCATTAAGATAAATGGGATAGAGTTCTTAGTATCGAGTTCAGGTGTTTACTAGGTTCCTTCAGATTTACTTGGTTGAAATATATATAACTAAATAGTTTTTGAAATATTAAATGTTTTTAATATTTATGAATGATTAATTAAACATAATTTCCAGAATAAAACCAATAAAATTATTGTTATAAAAATACTTTTCATATATCTGTTAGTATTAGATAACGAGGTTCAGTTTATTTTTTACGGTTGTAGATGGATGAATGTTAAGTTTAAAATTTTCATTTTATTTCATATAATTAAATTAGATTTTATCACATTACCCTTCTTATTAACCATAAAAATATAGGATCAAGTATAAATAGATAATTCATAAGAGATGATGTAGACATGAAATATTTTTAATACATGTGAGTGGAGAGGAGTGGGGGAGTGATGTTGAAGGATAGAGGGAGAGAGGTAATGAAAGAGAAAGAGAGTGTGTCTACACGTGTGAGAGAGAATGTTGGATAAAGTTAGAGTGAGGGGTCAACATAACATGAGTATTATAGGGATAAGGGTGTGAGATAGAGAATGTGAGGGAGTGAGTGATATGGAATGAGAGCGAGATAGAGCTAGTGAGGCAGGTGATATAAAGAGGGAGAGGATGAGTGAGGGATGGGGAGATATATCTATATATATATATATAGTGTGAGAGATAGAGTGAGTGAGAGAGTTAAATGGAGTAAGGGAGAAAGGGGGTCAGTGAGAGGGGAATATGGAAAGAGGGGTAAGCGGAATGAGACCGAGTAAGAGTGAAAGACAATGGGGATATATATTGTGTGAGAGCATGAGAGATATTGAGAGTTGTAGTAAGAGAGAGAGATGGAGAGGGAGGGAGAAAGTGAGAGAGAGAGGGAGGGAGGGAGTGATCAAGATGGAATGAAAGGGTGGGAGGCATCAATCACTATTGAGATAATGAGATATGGGAGGAGAAAGTGTAATATAGTAGGATAATGAGAGGTGGTGAACGAGGAGTATGGTTTGGGGGTGGGAGAGATGGATTTCATGAGAGATAGGTGGACCTATTTAATGCGTTTGGGATAATCCATAGATAGGGAGAGGGAGAAAGAGAGATAGAGAGGGATCTCAATAAATAAATATGGTAAGAGTGGGAGGGGAAGTTGATCTACGTGGATGGTGGAGAGAGGTAGATAGGTAGAAGGAGATATGGAGAAAGATAGAGAAATAGAGCATGCATGAGATAGAGGTAGTTTGAGAGGGTGACCTAGGGAGGGGTAAGGGACATGGAAAGAGAAAGATAAAGAGAGGTTGGGATTGGGAGGGGAAATGGGAGGGAGTTAGGGAATCATGATAGAGAGGGTGATCGAGGGAGAGATAAAGAGGGGAGGTTTATGGGAGTGTGAGGAAGAGGTCTAGGGGGAGAGGGAGGGAGTGGGATCAAGAGGGGGTGGGTGAAGGTAAAGGTTACTATAGGGTGGAGGTATATTGGGAAGGGATTGTGTGGAGGGATAAAGGAAGGGTTCATTGAGGGAAAGAGCGAGGGAAAGGGGGTGAGAGGGATAAAAGAAATCAGGGGTATGGGGATTGGGACAGGGTGTGGAGGAGTGAGAGGGTTAGACGGAGGGTTAGGGAGAGAGAGTGTGGTACGGAGAAGGAGGGAGGGAGTGGGGGAGTTTGGGAGATATTGGGAGAGAGGGGGGGAGGGAGTGTGGGTAGGGGCAGGGTGTGGTGGGAGAGTGATAGAGATAGAGAGTGTTTAATTGAGAGGGGTTGAGGGAGGGGGTGAGAGAGAGATAGGGAGAGGGGGTAGGTGTAAGGGTGTGGGAGGGTGGGGGTGGGAGGTGTATGGATAGTGTGATGCAGAGGGGATGATTGGGAGGGATAGGGATAATAAAAGAGGGATAGATGTAGGTAGGGAGTGGGGGATGGAGGTAGTTGGAGTGTGAGGGGGAAGGGGGATATAGAGTGTATGGTGGAGGGGGAGGGGGAGAAATATGATCCATAGTGGGGTTTCTTGGATGGGAAGATAGTGGGATCATGAGGTGTGAGTGATAGGGATAGATATTATGAGTGTTTGGGAAGGGATGGAGAGGGAGAGGGAGAAGAAAAGGAATGATATGAGAGGTAGTGTAAGTGTAAGGGGGGATGGAGGGTGTTGGGTTGTTAGAGATAGAGAGGGAGATGGTTCATGGGTGCGAGATTGGGGGAGAGGAAGGGATATCAATAGTAGTGGGGGGATTGAGGGAGTGGGAGAGGGAAATGTGGAGCATGGTAGAGAGGGAGAGTAAAAAAGAGGGGTTAAAGGGAGGGGTAGATATAATGGGAAGGGAGTGTGAGGGAGTGAGTGAGTGAGATAGGGAGAGGTTGAGTTGGAGGGTGGGGGGAGGTCGAGTGAGAAAGAGATAGAGCGGGAGGGGAATGGTGGGATAGGGTGAGGTAGAGTAAGGGGAGGGAGGGAGGGAGAGTTGGAGATAGATAGTGATGGAGGGATGGAGTGGGAAGGAGGAATTATTTGTACATGGGAGAGTTAGAATGTGCGAGGGAGGGTGAGAGGGAAAAAGGATAGAGGATTAGTGAGTGAGGTATATAGAGAGATTAGGAGTGTGAGTAAGAGTAGGGGTATTTAAAAATGAGGGAGATGGAAAGTAGGAGGGGAGGGGGAGTAAGAGAGAGGGAGAGGGAGGCATGGATGGGGGGGAGTATATGGTGAGGTGGATTGATTGGGGTGGAGGGGGATTGATAGAGAGTGTGAGGGGAGAGAGAGGGATTATTGAGGTGGGTTTGAGAGAATTAGAGAGAGATAGATGAACAACGAGGGAGAGGAAGATTGAATGTGGTGGTGGAGTGGGGGAGTGTGAGAGTGAGATAGAGAGGGGCTCTTAGATTGATATATATGGCATGGGAAATGGGTATAGGTGGAGGTAGAGAGATAGGCATATAAGGATAGGGTGAGGGGGAGAAAGGGGGGTAGATGGAGAGTGATGGAGGGAGGGGAGTGAGTGAGGGAGCGAGAGAGAGAAATAGAGGGTGGGAGGGGGAGGGATGGAATGTTGAGTGAGGAAGAGGGATAGGGAAAGGGGGAGGTGTGGTAGGAGAGTGAGATAAGTATAGGTCGAGATAGAGACTGAGGGAGTGGGAGAGTGACATTGAGTGGTGGTGAGGGAATAGTGAGGGAGAGGGTGAGGGAAAAATGAGGGAGAGTGATAAATGATTCAACGCCCACTTGCAATTGTAGTTAGAACCATGTTGAATGATTGAATGATGGTAACCCAAATCTTCTCTAAAAAACAAGATAAATGTGCTATGAATGGTGAAAATTAGGATGAATTTAGAGATTTAGTTAAGGTATAACACCAAGAGAATATGTCTATAAGAAATTTTTTTATATCATTTTCCAAAGGATGACCTATATTTTGATTTTTAAAAAATAAAGCATGAACCCCAAGGTTGAAAGAAAAAATTACCATAATAACCTTATATAAATTCATTATGGTTTCATGAGTGCAAGGGGTGGCTTTAAATAGAAATATAGGGCTGGAAAATCATGGAAAGTGATGAAGAAACTCATTAAAACATTTTAAAGTATACTGTTTTGTATTTAAGAATACTAAAAAAGTTCTTTAAAAAATTTGGAACATTACCAATACATTAAAAGACATGTTTTATACCCTTTTTGAATGTAATTATATATTTACCACCATTTTTGAAACTCATTCTTCTAATTTTTTACATTGAATATTCCCTAAAATGATGGGATTAAAATTTGTAACACCACTTGGCTCAGATATTTAAATATATTGTTGGGCCTTAATTAAAATAATTTTAGTTTCTTATGATTTATACAAGATATGGTATTGGGCCTCCACTTTTAATTATATAGTTAACCTAATTAAGGCCTCATTCATTCTCTTGGTCTGTTCTTTTTTATTGTACCCCCAATTCATGTGTGTTTTACCATTTGTGTCAAGTATATCTATGAAACCCCAATGATATTGAGTGTTATGATCTTCATTATTCGCCCCATCATCAATTTTATTCATCAACAAATCTAAATATTCAATGGGATAATGGTAAAGTGGTGTAATTTCTACATTAATTGATCTTGAAATTTGAAAATATAAATCATCAATAATTGTCAGTGTCCTCTTGTTTGTGATATTTTTTGGAAAATGTCTGTGTACTTGAAATTTAAAACATTTTATTTCATTTTATATAGAAAAAATCAATCCCTATGTTTTAACTTTTAATTCATTAAAGACAGGTTTTGTTTTAAGCATCTTCACTGAATTAGTTCTTTGTTCGCTTACATGATATTGTGGATTATAATCCTTGAACATGAAAGAATATGTGGAATTTGTACAATAATATATAGAACATATATGTTTAGCTTCAACATGCTTATCCACTTTCATATCCATGTTAAATATATCCTCTCTAACTAAATAGTGTTGCGTTCCCATATTATTCTAGATGTCATGGTTGAGGCTGTTCACAAACATTTTTATGGTGGCCTCTCATTACTCATCAATATTGTCCTTAATCATAATTATATCCATCTCTTTATGATATTCCTCAAAATTCATGTATCCATATTCTAATCCCTTGCACTTGGGGAACAAATCATGATAATAATGTCTAGAAATGAACCTCGTATAAATTAGCTCTTTCATATACTCTTAACTGTAGATGCATATTTCTACACTTATTTATTAATAAACTTGTTGCTGGTCTAACCAAATACTAGAATATTATTTTAATCCCATAGCATCCAACTTTGGATTATTTATCTCTGAATAGTTTTTGAATAACAAACATATTCTCTACCATTAAGATTCATTCCATGTATGTTTCAATATATTTTAGAAATTAGAATGAAGGGATACGTTACTTTACTCCTCCAAGATCATTGGTTTTTGTCCTTGGTGTATTATTTACAGAATTTATGACTCATGAAAATTAGAGAAATCACCATATTCAATAACAATCCGCCTCATTAGTGGATCTATATAATTTAAAGGGTATTTCAATACATCTATTCTCACATTCAATCTTTAAAATTATTCTTGAATATCCCACACGAACATCATAGTATCAATGACATTAGTGTCACTAACTTCTTCAATTTAGGAAATCTTCAATATGTTTTTAAGTGAAATGAATATGTACCACAAACACTCCCTCACTTTGTAACACACGAAAATGATATGTTTTATCTGGTTTCTATCAATTTTATATCTTTAAAAAAATGAAACAGTCTTTCCATTTACCACCCCACTTTTTTCTTATAGTTTCCATAACAAATTAAAAAAGATCTATAGGATTTTTGGATTTAGTAAATCCGGAACAATAATCCAAATATAAAATTAAAAAAGAAATAAAGATAAAAAAATATTGGAAGTGTAACACCCCAAGCTTCCATGGTATGCTTCTCGTTGAATAATAGAGCAGCGTGTGTTGTACGCAACCTCGAGTTCCAACACACTACGACCAATAAAAGTAGTCGTTATGAATAGTAATACCCACTTTTTGAAATTATATAATTTTTATATTTCAAAATGGCCTTCATTTTTGGATTTGGAATATCGAAATTTTCCTATGTTGAATTTTTGGTATTTTCTGAGAACTTCAAATTTTTGATGAATTGTGAAAAATACTTAAAAACAACTTTTTTAATCAAAATATTTAATAGTGATAAATTATACTATTGATTTGTTTTAAGGTATAATTAGAATATATTTTTACCATTTTATCCAATGGTGTTCATTAGAATTAATTTCACTTTGAAATTGGACATAAACAATTGTCAATATTTTGATATATAATGTTTCTTAAAGACACGCTATTTGTTGTGACAGCGGGAATTAATTATATAATTAATTCATGAGACTTATATGTTTGTAATTTTGTAAACTAGACATCATTTTTGGATTAGGAATATCAATTATATCTTAGGGCGAAATTTTGGCATTGTTCTGAAAAACTTCAATTTTTGATGAATAGTGAAACCACTAACTGGTAGTTAAAAACTAATTTTTCGTTTAAATGAAAATTTACATTTATGTGATTTGATTTAGAAAAATCCGACATAAATTGTTGTCATTATGAAGTAAAATGTGGTTCAATGGGATTAAAATAATTTTGGTGAATAGTAACTTTTAAGTATAATTAATCGCGATTAAAGGTAATTAGTGGAATTTAAGGTAAAAATGATATTATAAAAATATGAAAATACCCTTACACTTGTCATACCATTATTTTATGAGTCATGGCTGACCAAGAAAATCCATGGGTCTACATGGGGACCCCATGGAGCCACTTGGGTAAGAAAATGGCATTAATAGCTTTTTATTTTAAGTAAAAATAAAATTCTCACAAACATGTGTTGTTTTACTAAAACAATTATTACATGGGGTTATATAAGTTAAAATTTCAACTATAAATATTAATTGGAAATCTAAAAATATTTGCTACATCATGGTAATTTTTTATAATTTTTAGACATTAAATAAATTAATATTTTATGACACCATGTTAGTGCAGCGATTACCTCATTAATTAACGATTTAAATAAAATGAAATGATAATGTACAATCTAATACTTACAATTGTCAAAAACCTATTGGATGAGTAGATACTAGAAATATATCATTGTGGGACCATTGAAATCCAAAACGCACTTCATAATAATGTAAAATTTCATGAGTTTCCAAGAGTGCACCTCCTCTCCTCTTATAAAAGGCCCCAACTCCACCACTTTATTCACACCATAAAAGTCATTTGGCTCGTCCAACTTCTGCCCAAATACTCACCCAACTTCCTTATGCTACTCTTAGAAGCCTCACTTTTGGATGAAGTATTTTCAAGGAAGCCTTTGGCTCAAATCAAAAATAGTTACCTGATTTTAAGGTAATGTATTCTCTTATGTTATTTTGTTTTATTTTGCTTCACCAACCCCTTAATATCTTTTTATTCCATTATTTTGTAACCAAACCAGTATCTTCAATATAATAGGATGTTTTTATGAGAATTATTTTATTTATACTTACACAAACCTTCGTCTAATGGTTAAAGAACATATTGTATCTGTGGGTGGCGAATTACTGCCTCACGAAACGATGATTGTTAAATCTTCTTTTAACAACTCTCATGGTGGCCATTATGATAACACTATTTTTATATATTATATATATTATGTTTTTTCCTTAATATTCTGTATTTTTTATTTATGTAATACCTTTATGATTTCCATTATGAGTAAACGTGATAATTTCATTTTATGAAGTGCGGACTACCACCCCCTCAAAGTGATTTGAATCGTTAATGCCATATGTGGGATGTATAAAAGATGGATTAAATTATATTATACATGAAATTATACTGGAATTATAGTATACCTTTATATAATTATAATTTCATTCCATTAAATACGAAATAGAAATGAAAGTAGCGTTCATGCGTACGTACGTCTTACTGTCTCCATGAACGGTGCATTTCATTTCTTACATATAAATGTTATGTAATATTATAAATGCATGTATATACTGGATCTATATGATATATATGATATCTAAATCATGAATATAATTCTGGATATAATGGATATTTCACCACATGAACAACTTGTAATTATAAGAAGTTTATTTTTGACTCAAGTACCAAAGATCGACAAAACGACCATTATTAACTTAAATAATTTCATAATGTTCATAAAATGGTAATAAGTGATATAAAAGTAATAATTAACATGAAAAAGGTTCATAAGAAATTATAAATTTACTCTATTTTATTATTCATGAGGTTAACGAATGGTCGAGTCATGTCGGACACAAGGTAAGGGAACTACTTAACCCAATTTCTATTCGTTGGGTTAATCTCCTACTTTCAAATTATGTCATGATATTATTATGTACAATCTTGTATTTTTTCTTTCATTATTTTTACTTATAGTGAATACACATAATATAATTATTTTATTTTAATAAAATGATCTTTGTAAGGTACTTCGTCTCAAACTCCTTTCATTGAGGCATATTTTGTTTTATACACAACTTTATTTTATATGATGTATAAACCCCTTTGACTTTTACGTTTATTCAATAGAAATCTTTTTTATATGAAGCATTTTACTAAATGACAAAAGGGAATGTTTTGTCTGTCGTATGTATGCGGAGAAAATGACTTCTCCGCTGTCGTGACCATTATTTGAGTTTTGTCTTCCTCTACATGCCATAAATTTTTTTAAATGAAATATAAATACAACGTTTTAATTTTCTTTTATTTTGGTATTGAAAATGGTTTTGAAAGTGTTTTTATCATATCAATGTGTTTTATTGATATCTTGTGATTGAAATATGGAAATATTATATTCCGTCATGCATGTTTTATGTGATACGATTATGTTATGGTTTATGATATGTTTAAACTTGTTCATATGAAGAATGCATTGGACTAAATAAGTGATGGGTAGAGCCCGCTAAAGCTCCTCGATGCATCGGCAGGTCTCATGAGACAAACTAGTGTCTTGGCATGAGGCCTTGAAAAAATCTTATTTGTAGTCTTGGAATGAGGCCTTGGCTACGTGGTTATGATATTCTGGCATTATGCATTCCATCATTATGAAAGTGGTTATTGATATTGCATGTTATTATTAAACCAGTAGAATGTCCATGTAAAAAAGTAAATGGCATTATCTGATTTTTATTTTTCCATATTATGTTGAAGTTCATGTTTAAAAGGCTATTGTTTTAGTCATAAATTTCCTTAAATGTTTATTTTATTTATAAAATCATCCGCTATATTGTTATCCTTACTGAGCATCTGAGCTCACCCCTTTCAATGAATTATTTTTCCCAGGATGTGAAGAAATATTTTATGACTGACCTACAGGGATAGTCTGAAGGGGATAGAAGTGTGGACTATGGAGACAATGTTATTTTGATTTTTCACTTTATGATGTAATGTAACATTTATGAATGTATCTAGTGTTTCATAGGCTACTAAACTAATAGGTCATTTGAGACTTGATCTTTTGTGATCATGCTAATGTTACGCAATAATGCACCGACTCTGTGTAACTAGGGTCGGGGCGTTACAGGAAGGGGAAGAAAGCAGATGAAGAAAAATGATATTGGGACATATGATTCAAAATGTTGCAATTTTTTAGCATCAATATTTTATTTTGTGGAAATATTTTTTTTAATATTATTAAAAATATAAAATTTAAATTTTTAAATATAGTATAGGAAATATTTTTAAACATCAAATAGAATAAAAGTGACAGATATTCATTTTATAATTTCATTACTCTTTAGAAAACATGAACTCAATATATCTTATGATAAATAACATGAATTTTGGTTGTTACGGATAGAGAGGAATGATGAGGTTCTCATCTACAAAAATGATATGATATACAATCCAAATGATAATTATATAACATCTTCAGTTGATAAGAATATGGACCACAATTGATGTCATACCAACTCAAAGACATATTATGATGGTATAATGGATAAGATAAGATAATACTATTATCTATTAATTGAAATCCGACACCAAATGATACATGATAATACAATAACTAAAAATTTTCCTATGATCATTATTCATTTTTTTGCTGATAATACATATCCTTAAAAGAAAAAAAATTAAGAAGGGATCTGAATAGTGTAAATGAAGAACAACAGAAAGATTTGGTCAATATAGAACCCAAAAAGATCACGTATCATTGAAATAAATCCGTAAGATTAAAAAAAGGATGACCATTCCTTTGATACATCAAGTTTTATTTATGAACACAATGTTTTCAAGGAACACTCACGATAATAACACTACACTCATTCATTATTATTTCTAGAGTATAAGGGGTGGCTATTTATAGCCAAATAGGGATTTAAATACAACGGTCACTATAAGGACTCTCTTTAGAGAATCCTAATGTATAATTATATATATTGAAAAATCCAAAATAACTCATTTGAAAACATTTTCCATACCCATGACATTAGTAGACATGTAGAACACTCATTTGGAAATTAATAACAAATTTCCCACCACTTATGAAACTCTATCTTATAATATTTGACATTGAGTATTCTATAGAGGATTATATTAAAATTCATTTCACCACTTGGTTTTTGAATTGAAATGTAACATTGGGACTCAATTAAAATCAATGTAGGCCTAAATTCATCCCCTAATCTTGGGTTTGGTCCTCCTCTTTGAATTCTATGATTAGTAAATTTAAGGCATCCTTTAATCAACCGATCCTCTCCAATGTTATTTTCACTCCAATTAATTTCAATGGGCCTTGTCCACATGTTCATGTTCCCCCACTTCAACAAGCCTTTCTCTACCTCAATGACACCAATGTGTTCCATATCAAAGAGCAAGAGAGAGTGATGGGTGAGGGTGAGGGGCAGAGGGAGAGGGTGATGGGGGTGTGAGGGATGTTGGGAGATGGAGGGAGTGGGAAAGAGAGATATAGATGGAAAAATACAAGTATTTAGGTAGGTATAGGTAGATGCATAGGGGAATTGGAGGGGGATAAAGGGGTATGTGATAGGGGAGTGTTAGAGGGAGGAAAAATGAATGGATGGGGTGTGATATAGGTGGAGAGGGAGGGAGAGAGAGATGGAATGATTGAGTGGTGTAGATGGTGATAGATGGAGATACAGATATATATATAATTGGTAATGTGTTGGGAGGTATAGGGAGAGATAACATGGGGGAAGGGATATAGAGCGGGGGTTTCCTAGGAGAGGGATAAGATATAAGGGGTCGGGGATGAGCAAGAGAGAAGGATGGAGGTCGTGTTGTGTGTGAGAGAGAAGGGTGACTGAGGGAGGGATTAGAGGGATGGATATAGAGTGTGAGTGAGATAGGGGTGGTTGAGACTAAGGGAGATTGAGTGGGAAAGGATTAGTGATGCTGAGCGAAAGAGAGAGGGGGATCATGAAGGTGTGGTAGAGGTTGTGGGAGAGAGAGGGTGAGTGGGAATGGTGGGTGAGGACGTGGGATAGGGAGAGTTAAAGGTGTAGTAAGGAAGAGTGGATATTTTGAGATAGAGTGTGTATAATGTGTTTAAGGAAGAGTTTAAAAAGGTGTGAGTGTTAAGGTTGAGAGAGCGAGTTATGAGGAATGGAATAAAGGGAGATCACATGAGTTATAGATGGTGGGAAAGAGAGCGAGGGTTAAGAAGATGGAAATTTGAAGTAAGGGTGATTGTGTTAGCAAGATAGAGGGAGATTGTGTGTGGGAGGATGAGGAGGAGAGATAGTATGGGAGGGGTAGGGTGGGTGGGAGGGAGCATGAGCGAGAGAGGGGTACGTGGTAGATTGATATAGAGGGATAGGGAAAGGGGAACTGAGTTGGGAGGGAGAGTTAGAGGGAGATAAAGGGGAAAGGGAGGGTCGAGGGGGTAATATGGAAGTCGGTAGTAGAAGAGAATGAGAGAGTGGTATAGAGGAAGTGATGGATAGGGTAGGGATAGGGAGAATATATGGTTTTTCAAATGGAAAGGGGGAGAGGGGTGGTGTGTGGGTGTTGGGGACATGGTTAGGAAATCAAGGGGGAGGGGTTTAAGGGAGAGAATGATGGGGAGGGGAGGTTAGGTCACTTTGGAGCGATATGGGGTAGGGAGGGATAATGGGAGGGTTAGGGAGAGAGGGATGGGGAGGGGGAACAATAAAGGGAAAGAAAGGAAGATAGATAGGGAATGTTGTTTAGGTATGGGGATCATGAGAGAGAGAGAGGGATGTGGGATGAGAGGGAAAGTGGTGGTGATGTGTATGGAGGGAGCATGAGTGAGAGGGTGATATAGATATATATATATATAGAGAGAGAGAGAGAGACTAGGTTGGAAGAGAGAGAGTGTGTGTGTGTGTGTGATATGGAAATGGGGAGAGAGGTGGAGGGGAGGACTGAGGGGTAAGGGAGAAAGTGAGTTATAGAGAGATAAAGAAATATGGGTAGAGAGAGATATAAAAATATTTATTGGGAGGGAGTGGTAGATATTGGGAGCATGGAGGAGAAGGGAGAGTGAGGGACTGAGCGATGGGGGATTGTGGGATATATATAGGGATATAGGCAGATATATGTTTCAAGGGTGGGTGAGGGGGGAGCAAGAGGGTGGAGAGAGATAGGGGGTTGGGGGAGAGGGGGAGAAGATGAGGGAGATGGAAAGGGAGATATGGGAAGGGAGGGAGGGAGAGTGAGAGAGTGAGAAGGGGTGAGATATAGGTAGATACATTGAGATTTAGGGAGATATATTAAGGGAGGTAGAGAGTAATGGAGGTAGGTATGGAGGGATAGGCATCGCGATAGGTAAAAGTAGAGATGGTGGGAGAGCAAGAGACAGATAGATATAACTACAAGGTGAGGGATGTGTGAGGGGTGATAGGTGGAGAGTGAGAGGGAGGGAGTGTGAGGGATAGGGATAGAGAGGGGGAAGAGATAGAGAGTAAGGGGAGGGGGTAAGGGAGATAGAGAGAGAAGGGGTGTGGGAGAGAGGGATGGAGAAGGGGGTTGTGGAGGGATGGGGAGGGAAAGGGGGAGAGGTTTAAGGTTGGCTGAGGGATAGAGAGTGTTAGTGTGTGATAGAGGGTGAGGTAGGTTGAGGATGGAGAGGGTAAGGTAGAGTGATAGGGGTAAATGGGGGGAAAGAGAGATAAAGATGGAGGGGAATGAGGTGAGTGTGTGATTGATAGAGATTGAGAGAGGGGAGAGCACAAGGATATGGGAGATCAAGATAAGTAATGAAGTGTGGGACATTGAGAGTGAAAGTAGGAGAGTGGATAGAGATTAAGGGGGTGGGTGATGGAGAGTGTGATGTGAAGAGAGAGTGAGGGAGGTAGATAATTGAGGGAGGCAGTGGGATGGAGAGGGGGCAGGGATGGATGTGATACAATTAAGGATGGTAAGGGGTAAGGGGAAGAGGGAGTGGGTGAGGAGATGTTAGATGGATTTAAGGAGAAGCAAATAGATATAAGAGTGAGTGTGAGAGAGATAGGGGAGGGATGTAAAGGTAGTGTGGTAGGGGAGGGGAGCGAGTGTGAGGATGGGAGTTGGGTAAATATAGCGTAGATAGATAGTGGAGGGGGAATTATATGGTGATAAAGCGTAAGACAAAGTGATGTATGGAGGTATGGGGATAAGGGGTTGGAGATGAGTGGATAGTGTGACAAGTAGTGAGGGAGTCATATAGGGAGGTATTAAGGGGGACCAATGGATGGAATATGTGGGATTTAGATATGGATGATATATAGAGGGAAAGAGAGGTGGAGGTGAGGTGGAAAGAATGAATTTGGGGGATGGATAGAGGAGGAATAGGGATGTTTAAGGCGTAGATTTTGAGCGATGATGAGGGAGATAACAAGAGATATTGGGGGGTGGGGGTGAGAGGAATGTGGGGGGGAGGTAGATGGATGAAGGAGTACAGAAGGGAGAGGGAGGGTTATATGATCATATAGTTAGGGTGTGTGAATGAGGATTTTGTGAATGGTTGATGGGAGTGGGAGAGTGGTATTGAGTGATATAAAAACATGATATTATGGATATAGAGAAATGGGGTGTATAGAATGTGAGGGTTATAGGAAGTGTGTGAGATTGAGATAAGATGGTGAGGGAGGAGAGGCGGATGAAGGGGGTGTGGGTAGGTTGGGTGATAGAGAGAGTTAGAGAGTGAAAGGCAGTGCTGGATATGTAGAGTGAGTGGGGGGTTATAGAGTAGAGGCAGGTAGGTGAGGCGAGTGAGAGAATGAATAAGGTAGACGGAGGTAAAGCAGTGTGAGGGAGGATTGTCTGGTTGATAGGAAGATAATGTAAGAGATGGTGTGATGGATGAGAGGTTGGTTGACTTGTTATAATGGATAAAGAGAGAAAACGATAGGGGGAGAAAGGGGAGAAGGAGGAAATGATGGTATATGGAGTGTGGAGAGTGATGGTGAGGGATAGAGTGAGAAAGGGGGATAGATAGGGAAGGAAAGAGGTGGGGGAAGAGGGAGGGAAAGTGATGGGTGGAGGGGGTAAGGAAGATAAGGTGGAAAAAAGTATAGGTAGAGGGGGTGATGGATAGAGTAATGGAGTGAATGTATGGGAGGTGGAGTAGGGGTTAAGGGAGGAAATAGGGGAGGAGGAGGTGATCGATATTCAAGGTGATAGAGGATAGGTAGGTGGACGCAGTGTGAGTGGGAGGGGCAATGAAGAGAGTGATCAATGAGTAGGGGATGCAGAGAGAGATGGTAGTGGGGGTGAGAAAGGAGAGGTATGCGGAGGGGTTTGGGAGCATGTGAGTGGGAATAATGGGGGAGAATATTTTGGTTGAGGGTTGAGGTAGGGTTTGGGTGATAGAGATATTTATCATGGGATATAGAGGGGGTAGAATGGGGAGGTATGTAGAGTGAGTGTGAGGGAGGAGTGGAACAAAGAGAAAGTGTAGTGGCATGCTGATTTAGGATAGATAGAGATAACAAGAGGAGGGAGAGAGAGAGAGGGAGTGATAGAGAGGGATATAAATAGATAGATGGGGAGAGAGTGGGTGTAAGGTATATGAGGAAAGAGAAAGAGTTCTAGAGAGTGATAAGGAGGGAGAGTGAGGGTGAGGGATGGAGGGAAATGTGGGGGGAGTGTATGAATGAGGGTGAGGGTATGGGATAATATGGGTGATGGGGAGTGAAACCAAGGGATATGGAGGGGGATTAATGGTGACAGAGGAGTGGAAGGATGAGGTGTGTAAGAGAGCGGTGGGGAGGTAGAGAAAGAAATGGAGATGGGAGGGGAGGGAGTGAGTGATAGAGAGATGTAGAGGGAGAGGGAGGGAAATATGGAGTGGGTGAGGGAAATAAGGATAGAATAGAAATATTAGTATATGGGGTTAGGAAACTATGGGGAGGGTAAGCATGGGTTCATGGAGTAATGGGGGTTGGGGAGGATATTTAGGTGTAAGAGGTGTTTATTGGAGGGGTTTTTGGAGATTGGTATAGGTAGGTGATATGTAGAGAGGGGGGTGGGTGGGTGTTATGTATTGTGTGCAAGATATGTGGAGTGATAGGTGTTTTGGTGAGGTATAGAGGGATAAAGTGATATGTAGGGAGAGAGTGGGAAAGGGAGGAGTTATATATAGAGGGAAGAGGGATGGATATGGGGGTTAGTCAAGAGAGGTTGTTAATGGGAATGCGAGGGATGGTAGGGGTGTATGAGAGTTAAAAAAATGAGGAGGGAGGGAGAGTGTGTTTGAGGGAGGAGTTGTAAGTGGGGGAGCATGGGAGATAGGATGTGAGAGAGAAAGTTAGAAAGGGACAATAGAGAGGGAGGTAGGGAAGGACAGAGGGAGCATGGTATGAGGGAGAGGGGTGGATCAAGGGAAATTGGGACAGTTTAGAGATAGATCTAAGTAGGATGGAGTGGTAGGGAGTGATGGATATGGAGAGGGAGGGAATTATGGCTGTAGAGGGGTGAGGGATGGAAGGAGTGAAGAGAAAGAGGGGTAGAGGTTGTTGGGGAGAGAGGGAGAGGGATTGAAAGAGGGGGAGTGGTAGGGATTGAGGCAGAGAGTGGAGAAGGGGTGAGGGAGTGGAAGGGAGAGTGTGGATAGGTGATTGTGGTTGTTTCATTGGGATGGTGATGGTTGGATTGGGTGGGGGTAGATTTGGAGAGGGACGGAGTGTGGGGTGAGGGAGGATAGGTATGTGGAGGGGTGTGGGAGGGATATAGATAACAATAGAAGGGGGGAGGCAGTTGTATGGGGTGATAGAGAGAGAGAGAGTTAGAAAGGGATATGTAGGATTTATAGTGGGAGAGGGAGAGTGGTTGAGAGAAATATTAATAATGTGAGGATGTATTGGGATATACAATGGGGTAGAGAGTTGGAGGGAAAGGTTAAAGGGGGATGGTGTGAAGAATATTAGGGTAGAGAAAGATTTATAGAGTGGTTATGGAGAGAGGGTGGAATATATTTTTTTAAAGGAGAACATATAACATTAATGACGAAGATCCGCAGTCATGCAAAAGCATAGCCATACAGGGAAATTGTCCAGCAAGAGCTGGTTGTCATCGAAGGGGCCTGAGGCCGCCAGTTGTTGGGCCGCATTGTTTTCTTCCATTTTGGTAAAGGAGAAGGTGCAATCAGAAAATCCTTGGCAGAGCGAGCGAATCCTCCTAATGATGGAGCCAAATGGGTGGAGTCTAGTGTCGTTGTGGTTAATAGCATCCATAATGGTGAGGCAGTCAGACTCAATGAGGATATAAACCAATCCCTTTTCTAAAGCGAGAATCATTCCTGAAAGGATGGCAGAGGCCTCAGCAACAACAAGTCCCTAAAAGCCTTGATGTGATTAAAAATTTGTGGCAAGGATTAGCCCCAGATGATTTCAGGCTAGGATACTGAGAGCAGCAAGCCCGTCCATGGGGAGAGACGCGTCCACGTTGAGCTTAATAATCCCTTCCATTGGGGGGTTCCACAAAGGGGGGCATGAGGGGGTTACACCTGGCATAAAGTGTCCATTATGGTCCTTCGAACCCTCAATCCATGTAAATTCCCTTCCAATACAGAATTCATGAGGTTTATGAACATGGTTAAAAACATCGTTGTTATGCCGAACACAAATGATCTTGGCTAGGGTGTAATGTGAACCTACATTAAATGGTGAGAGAGAGGAACACCAATGCATCAGAAGATCCGGGAGGTTAGAGGCAATGTCCAATGAAGCATCTGAAGTCAGTCTCAATTTATTCCAAATCTCCTTATCTCTCAGGCAGTGTATGATAGTGTGCAAGGGCATTTCTGCAACATCCGGGCAGAAAGGGTAGGACTCAGCACTAGCCATATGTCGGAAAGCGAGAAAGCTCAGGGAAGAGAGGGTGCCCATGCACACCTGCCACCAAAATTGGAGAATTTTTTGGGGGTCATTGATCTTCCAAAGCGATTTCCATGTCCCCTCAACACTATCGGTAGAGTGGATGCCTAGAGAAAGTCTATAACCAGATCTCACCGTGTAATCCCTTGAAATGTCATCGGTCCAGAAAAGATGGTTGGGGCCTGCATCTGGGACTAGGGGATGCTCAGGATAATTCTTTGGTCTCTTTCATTAAACTAGTCATGGATCTTTTCCAAACACCACCTCGGGCCCTGGTCAAAGAGGAGGTAGCTGAAATTGGCGTCTTCAAAACTTGGCTGGGCCGAAGATGTGGCCCGCATACCTTCCTTATCGACGAGCCATCGGTTGGTCTAGTTGTTGATTGATGAGCCATTCTCTATCATCCAGCCCAACCCTTTCTCCAACAGAAGTCGGGCCCCTCAAATGCTTCTCCAGAGGAAGCTAGGATGGGGGCCAAGAGAGGAACCATGGAAGTCCATCTGGGGAAAGTACTTCGCTCGGAGTACCCATGCACAATGAGATGATGGATGGTTAATGAGGCGCCTTCCTTGCTTGGAAAACCATGCATCATTGAGGAGAAAAAGATCCTGGAATCCTGTCCCTCCCTTCGACTTGGGTTTGAGGATTTTCTCCCATGCCATCCAGTGGGGTCTATTGCTTCCACCATTTCCCCCACCAGAAGTTGTCATTATGTGAATGGATCTAATTGACGATGGCCCCCGAGAGAATAAATAGTGACATAAAATATCTATGGATGGACTGGATGATATCTTTAATGAGGGTTTCTTTTCCAACATTGGAGATGTGTTTCGGTGTCCAACCTTAAATTTTTTTCTCAATCCTGTCCATTAGAGATACAAAGATTTATTTTTTGGACCGGCCTGTCACTGTGGTTAGCCCATGATACTTCTGGGGTTTATCGACCATATAGATTCCTGATAATAAACAATGTTTATCTCTCTTAGAGAGATTCACCCCTGAGCTGAAAGAGATTTTTGACTTGCAATGATTGATAGACTGTCCAGATGCCCTCTCATACTGATTTATTACATGGCTGATCACCTGGCATTCATTTATAGTTTCTCTGGAGAAAAAGAGGTAGTCATCGGCGTAAAAGAGATGCGACACTGGTGGGATTTCATGTCAGACATTTTTACCCGTGAATAGAATTAGAGGATGCAGCCCTGTAAATAAGGTTAGAAAAAACATCAGCCAACAAGATGAAGAGGAATGGGTAGAGGGGGCCTCCCTAGATCAGGCCTCGGTTTGGGTTGAATCTTCTTGTAAGCTCCCCATTGACCTTGATTCTGAAGGATACGGTCAAGATGCAGTGCATGACAATATCTATCCATTTAGTGCAGAAACCAATTTTTAGCATCACTGTTCCAAGGAACTGCCATTCCACTTTATCAAAGTCTTCTGTCATATCTAGTTTACGGTCCATGGTTCCCCTTTTCGTTGTGGAGCATGATTTCATTGAGTGGAACACTTCATGGGACAGAATTTCATTATCTGTAATCAGTCTCTTGGCTACGAAGGTGCTCTGGTTTTCGGAGATAATATCTGGAAGCCAAGGACATAGCTGATTGACAAGAATTATTTAGAATATCTTTTTAGAGACATTTCAGAGGATGATGGGTCTAAAATTAGGGATCAACATAGTTTTCTTGATTTTGGGAATGAGGACGAGGACAGTTTCGTTGATGGTGGCAATGCTTGTATTCTCCACCCAGATGTTGTTTATCATTTTGTAGATGTCGGGACCAATGATGTGCCAGTATGTTTTATAAAATAAGGCATGGAATCCATCCGGTCCTGTGGCCTTGGTGGGGTGGATATGTTTCAAAGTCAGGCGAATATCATCATTCGTCACCTCTTTGATAAGCTGCCTATTGATCTTTTTAGTTATCATAGGTCTAATGAAATCTCCTACTTCAACGGACATGAAAGGTGTTCCTATAGTGAAAAGGTTCTTGATGTAGCCAGTCAGAGATTCGTGAATACCACCGGTGTCATAAATTTAACTTCCATCAGTTTGTGATATACACATGATAGAATTTTTCTGAAGCCTAGCAGAAGATTTCTGGTGTAAATACCTTGTATTAGTGTCTCCTTCTTGAATGTGGATTTCTGGTGCCCGCATATCCCAGAAGCATTCCATAACCCTCAAGGCCTCGTCTAGCCTTCTTTGAGTGGCCCCAATCCTGGAGAGATTTTCATTGGATTGGGGGTTGACTGAGAAGGTTGTGCAAATTCATTTCAAGGACATCACAATGCCTATAAGGGTGGTGGAATTTCATATAAATCCAAGATTTCAGATCGGATGAAACTTGTTGGAGATTGAGGCCATCATAATATTGAGAACTCTTCCAGCTTGATCATACCACCTCTTCACATTCTGGGTCATTTTCCTAGAAGCTCTCAAATCTGAAGGGTGTGTTGAGTTTTCTATTTCGTTCACCTTGCGTGCAATCAATGAGTATTGGGCAATGGTCCGAACAGTTAAGGGCTATGTGACCGATATGAATCATGTTGAATAGGTTTATCCAATCAGTAGAACCCAATAATCTATCAAGATGCTCAGTGATGCGGGTGCCTTCAGTAATGTCTCGGAACCAAGTAAAAGGATTATCTGTGTACCCCAGGTCGACCAGGTTCACTCTAGAGACCGTGTCTTTAATGATTGTCATTGATGCTGGGGATCGAATGCTTCCACCCCTCTTTTCCTTACTGAACATAATCTCATTGAAATCACCTCCGAAGATGATAGGGCTCGGTAGGGCATGTCACAGCTTGCAATGAAGATCCCACGACATCACCTTATCATTATTGGATGGCCAGCCGTAGAATCCCACTAAAGTCCAGGGTGGGTGAAACTCTGTTTGAATAGTCACTTCCACATGGTGTAAGGAGAAGGGAAAAATTTAGATTTTGATATTGTCCTTCCAGAGGAGACAGAGGCCCCCTGAATGGCCTTGTCTAGGAACCTGGAAGAAGCCTTGGAAGATGCACTTCATATCAATACCATTTGTGTCCTTGTTTTCCAATATGGTTTCGGACAAGAAAACCATATCGAGGCAACTTTGGGCATAATTGCGCTGAAGCATGCGAACCGTTCGTTGGTTTCCAAGCCCACAACAGTTCTAGAATAACACAATCATTTCTCTAGGCGGGGTTGGGTCTCTTCTTCCACCACCTTTGGTTCCTATGGACATATTTCTCCATGTGTTGTTTTCCATCCTTTGGTTGGATTTATCTCTGATTGGCCTGTTTTATTTTGTCTTTTCCAAACCTCAGGTTTAGGGTCTTCCGCATGACCATCACTGTCTCCTAGTTACACTATTCTCCACGTACGATGGGTAATTGGGAACATTATTGGAATTCCCATCATTCCATGGGCCTTTATTGTTGTAGTGCTTGTTGCGGCCGATTGTGGGTTTGGGTCCAGATCTGGTGGTTCGGTGTGCATCAGCATTGCCTTTGCGTATTGTCTTGGTGGTTTTTTTGCTTCGTTTCTGACCTTGTTGATGTTTGAGTATTGTCCTTTTGGAGGTTAAGGATGGACTCCTTATTCTCTATGAGTGGGATGGTCAACATTAGGGAAATAAATTGGTCCATGCATAAGGGTTTTTTCAGGTGTGGGTTCTGCCTGGCTGGCATGTGCCAACGTAAGACGGTCACGGTCCTTTTGTTTTTCCTTCTCAGAGATGAAAGCATATTTAGTCGTTTTGGCAGGGATCCAAGGGCCATATTGGAGAATGATGTTACCAGATCCACTCTTATGTTTCGTGGTGCATGTTATTTCCATATGACCTAGGCGATCACAGAAGAAACATATGATTGGGATTTTCTCAGACTTGAATGATATCCATGTGTTGGTGTGTGGGAGGTAGGGGTGAGGGAAAGTGTTAGTGGGGGAGGGAGGGAGAGGGAGAGGGAGGTAGAGTGGGGATAAGGGATAAGAGGTTGGGGGAAGGGTGAGGGCAGTAGTGGGAGTGGGAGGTAGTGAGAGACGTAGGGTTGGGATGAGGGATATGGTGGGAGAAATGGAGTGGGAGAGGGAGGGAAATAGTAGGTGTGAGGGTTGGAGGGGGTGTAGAAGAGATTTGGAATGTGATGGGGTGTCTATGTGTGAGATATAGGTAATGATAAAGGGGGGTATAGAATAAATGTGTGTGGTGAGGGATAGTAGGGTGTGATGTAATACATGGTGTAGGTGTGATTGAGGTTTAAATTAAGAATGGGGGAGGGATGGAGTGTGTGGGAGAAGGAGGAGTTGTAGGTAGAGGGAGTAAAATAGGGGTTGTAGTGTTGAGAGGGAGAAATTTAGTGAAGATATGGAGTTGTAAAATGGATGAGAGAGTAAATTATATAGTGAATAAGGGGGAGGGGAGCATGGGGTGAGGGAGTAGAGTTGGGGGGAGGGGGGAAGGAGAGCTTCCGATGAGGTAGGAGAGGTAGGTGGAGGGGATATTGGATGTAAGGGGGAGATATAAAGAGTGATTATGGTATGGTAAGAGATGAAGAGGGTTGGAGTGTGAGGGTTAGGAATGATAGGTATGTGGATGAATTGTGGGATTGATGGAGGGAGGTAAAGAAGGGGGAGAGGTAGGTGGAGGGGGTGAGGGAGATTAGTGGTGAGGGAGAGTTATATCAAGGGTGATTGAGGGTGTAGAGGGGGGAGAGGGAGGGAGTGCAAGGGTGAGGGAGGGGTTGTAGAGAGAGGGGATTTGGTAGAGAAGGTTCATGGTATAGGTAGAGTATGGGAAGTGGGAGAGTGAGGGGGGAGGTAGATGGAGACGTTGGAAAAATAGGGGCTACATGTATGGTGTGAGGAAGTCTAGGGAAGAAAAATATAGGTAACTGGGGAGAGGGAGGGGTAGTTGGTGTGAAAGAGGGAGGGAAAAGTTGGTGGAGTTTCAAATAGTGGGGGTGATGAAGGGTAGATGTGAGGGATAGATTAATAATGTGGGGGGGAGGAATATCAGGATGAAGGAGGAGTGGAAGGCAGTGGGGATATGGTAGAGTGGGGGTGAGTGAGAGAGTGTTAAAGGTAGGGGTGATTTGGATCGATTTAGAGGGAGATAAAGGTAAAATGAATGGTGGTGTGGTGAGGGAGAGATAGAGGGAAGAGTCGTAGGGGTATAGGAGGTCAGGAAGCAAGGTTGGTAGAGGGGGTGTGGGTGTGAGGGGTGATGAAGAATGTGACCAAGGGGAGGGGAAAGTATTAAGAAAAATTATGGATGAAATATTAGGTGATATTCAATCCCTATTGGTCTTCTCCACCTCAATTTTCTTCCTCTGTGTAATTATTTGTATTGATATTTACATATAAGAGTGAGTTATATATGTGTGGAGAATGAGAGACTAGTGGATGAGGGAGAGAGTGTGGGGGGAAAGGGGGATTCTGTTGTTTAACGGGGGGAGGGAGAGATGGAAAGGGTGGGATAGAGTTGGGGTGATGGGGCATGGAGGGAATTTAGGTTGTAGGAGGTGATGGGGGAAGTGATATTTGGGGGAGGGAATGTGGAGGATTGGGGAGGGTGGAGAAGGAACGGGGTAAGAGGGAGGAGGTAGTTAGAGGGAGATGGAGATTAAGGGAGGTATATGTGGTCAGGGGGATAGGTGGATAGAGATAGAGAGTGATAGTGAGAGAGGGGGGACAATAAGAGAGGTTGTTGGTGTGACAGATAGAAAAATTACTCGAGGACCATTGGCCTATGTTTCCATGTCAATACAATGTTTTTTCTTGGTATTTACGTCTTGAAAAATTATTTTTTATTTTATTGTAAAAATAATTGTTATAAGAAACCAAGGATTATAATGAGAAGTATGCACCTCATATTGATACGAGGGGGATACCCATAGATCACAAATCATTTACAGGTCATCCAATTAATTATAAAATGCAATATAACCTCATTTACCTAGTTTTAAAACATTTAGGTGACATGTATCTATATTAATAATGCCAATTTCAAACATAACATTAAATTATATAGAGAAATTTTAAAGAAATATAGATTTGTTTTTGTTTCATTCAGATAAAAAATTACCCAGTTGATGTTTTCCTATCATTTCATTAAACTATGAGATTCATTACATATATTTGAGAAATAATTTGTTTAATCCCCATTATTTGATATTTTTTTCACTATAATATGAATAATGTTAAAAAAGAATATAATTAACATTTTATGTTTAAAAATATAATATGTGTTATAAAAAAATAATCATAGTCTATGTGAAACTGAATCAAAAATATTTGATTATTGTTGCATCTAAAAAAACTGAACATCATAACATTTAACTACAATAATATTTAGAAACAATATTGGAATTTTCTATATAACAATGAATCATAATGGGCCTAGTGTAACACAAAAATATTTTTAACGAAAAATATTATTCTTGATAGAGCCTATGGGACATAACATCGATCTTAAACAAACGTCTAAATATATTCATTGAAATATGAATGTTATAACATAATAACTGGTTTTTTTGTATGAATAGGATTTAATATGTTATTATATATTTATAAATATCCTAATCAGAAAAAAAATTATTTACTGATACATAATATATTATAACTTATTTAATAGAAAATATGTTTTAATCTTGACAATTTATTTTCATCAATAATTGTATTTATTGATTCTTGTGAGAAAATATTATAATTAATTTTTCAAACATTTATAAATTTTACATGATAAAAATTATATCATTTTTTATTAATCATATAAAAGTTATCTAAGGGTAAAATTTAGATATATTTTTTGAAATGATAGATTTTTACTAAATAGTGAAAAATACTGATTTTTTTAAAAGACATTTTTTAATTATAGTCTTTATAGTGTCAACTGTTTAGTATCATGTTAAAGTTTTCATTTGTTCCTTTTTTTAAAAAAATATTTCAATTATATCATTTTTAATTAATTTTAAAATTTTATTCAGTATAATTACAATTTGGTAAATAAAAGGCATTTTCTGTAAAAAAACAGTTTTCATGGTTTTTTGGGTGTTGTAAATTAAATTATCCTATTCATTATTTTGAATATGGAAAAATTGATTCAATATTTTTAATAAGGGGTTATAAATTTGGTAAATGATTAACATTTCATTTTATTCACAATGAACATTAATCATTCTAAAGTTTGTTATTAAAGAAATGTAAAATGGGTTAATTAAGGGTAACAATAATGAGATAAAGACTATACAGTAATAATAAAAATTTTTTGAATATTATTTTATTAGTATATTTCATCCATAATAACCCAAAATTATAATATATTATTTTTTATTTCCACTTGACTATGATTTTGATGTTTATAATGTTTTATGTAATGAAAAATAAAAAATTCCTTTGTCCTTTTTAACGTCATTACATTTTTTACATTGGGATAAAACTAAAGTATATTAATTTATAAATATTTATTTAAATATTATTTATTTTTATATATCATGGTAATTTATTTCTATAATTTAATTAGGAAAAAATTACATTAAATACTTACACAATGCTGAAACGGTATTTGTTCAATTAATAGAAATACTAAATTTTTTATGTTATAAATATTAAATGTAATATGATTTGAATGAACTATTTTTTCCACACATTTCATAGATATAAATGAATGATTATAGATATTTTAATGAATTTGGTTTAAATTTTATTCTTGAATTATAGTTTTAAAAATTAAATAAATTGAATATTTGTTAAATTGATGCAAATATAATTTTATAATAAATAATATATTATTAAAGTATTTAAAACTATAAAAAATATTTTGTTCAACAATTTTATTATTATATGGTTAAAAATATAAATAAAATTTCCATTAATGGTTCAATGTCCAATTAATGGTATCATTCTTGACCCATAAATTGTAATATCTATAGTTCTATAGTAATTGTCGAATGGGTTAACAAATGGTTAAAAGAAATGTTTATGGGTAAAAATTAAATCCAAATCTATCCCAATTTTATTTTATGATCGAAATTAAACTAATTCTCATATTATATTCAAATATTTTAAAATTTGATACATTTTAATATGAAAATTAATTTATATTAATTTAATACTTTTTGAAATTCCAAGAGTGCCATTTCCCTCTCTTAAAAATGGATACCTCTACTCCTATTTTATTCACACTCTAATAACTATTTGGTTTGGACAAAACCATCCAAAATAAAATCCTCAAATCCTTACTCACGTCTTATAGTCATTGGTTTTATAAAAAGCCCACTTTAGGAAATCTTCTATTATAAACCTCAAGAGGTTGTCTAATGAATAGGTATTGCTCTTACCTAAAATAATTTATTTTATTTCATCATCTACCACCTTAAAATAAAATTAAATAATGATAAAATAATAAAAGAAGTATCTTATATATACCATTATGATATCTTGTTATTGATAACACTTATATCATTCACCTCTTCAATGAAATGGGAAATGAAAATGATGTTTATCTGTATAGAGGACTACTGCCTCATGAACAAATGTATTTTTTTCCATCACTCTATCTTTGAGGTTATAATGATAAATTTAATATATATATATATATATATATATGATATTACTTCCAAATTTTAATTCACTAAAATACAATATTTCATTTACTTTCTTAAATTTCCATTCACTAAAAAATGATAGCGTCGTTCATCCATACGTGTAGACTACCACTTCCAAAAAAGTGATTTGATTCATTTTTCATTACCAAATCACATGGATGATATATTAAAGTATATTTAAATAAATAATATTTTATTTATGATATAATTATAATAATTTAAATTTATTATGATATATAGGATCCTTCCATAATGATTATTAAAAATATAAATGTTACTAAATCATATGTAAGGCATACTGTCTCAATAGTTGTAATGTATTTCATTTTTTGAAACCATATCTGGTGGTTGGTATTAAAATTATAATAGATATATGACATTATTATTATAACATAATGATTCATATTGATATTATTGAATAATTTCAACTTTAACCATAGTAATCATATAGATGTCATTCGGGACACATGACTCGAATATCATCAAAACGTCTGACATGAAATTAAGTGATAAAATTATTTATTATTACATTATATAAGTTATAATGAATATAAAATAATTCTTAATAATTTAATAACAAAATTATTTTTTTTATTCATTTTGTTATGGAATATACATGATAATTCAGACTAATGGTACGATACATTATTTTTAAAAAGATCCACTTTTAATGTTTTCCTTCCAACGTTTTTTTCATAAATGTACATGTTTATAAAAAAAATATTATTAATATATTCATATGAAAATAATATTGTTTTAAATTATATTTCATATTTATTTGGAACATCAATAAAATGTTTTTAAAAGAAATATTTTTATGGTCTCTTTTGAATTTCTATTTAAATGATAAAAAGAATTTTTTATTTTAAGGTAGATGATGATAACTATAATTTCCACCATAATATGTATTTCATATTTGGATTACATTATATGATTTAAAATTTTATTACTCTAAGAATCATCTACCCTTTTGATGGGTAATTAATTTTTTGATATCGAATTCTAAAATAAAAACGGTATTTCAATATCTGAAAGTGATTTTTATATGGGATCAAAAGTCTTTTCATGGGTGTTATAATGAAAATGTGTCATCATAAATTGGTTTTCATGATCTGTCCCTTTAAAAATGATTATGATAATTGGTGAGCCTCATATAACTCATTATAATGGGAGATCCGGATATCTATTATTTGATTGGTGTGCCAAGATAGTGCTCCAATGCATTCAATAAATAAATAAGAAGTCAACTGTAATGTTTTTCCAATTTATATTTGTTCTAAAAGGGTTATATGAAAGTTATTTTCCAAGGTATCCAAATGAAATTTCAATGTTTTTAATAATTTTTAATAGATTTTTTTTCAAAAGATGATATAATAATATTTTCTTCAAAGTAATCATTATTCCCTTTTCAAGTAAAATGGTGTGTTTTCTGAATAAAAAATTCATGGTTTCTAATATTTTATAGGAAACCCTCATAATTATGATTTTTTCATTATATCACCTCACAAATTATTTTTAAAAAAAGGGGAAAATCATGTTTTCATTTTTAGGTAAATAGTTTTTTTAGATCAATGTTTGTTATGATAAATAAAAACCCTCTTTTTGATATCATGGTTTGAAAAACGAATTAAATGTTTCATTATTATTTTTTATATCCATTTATGATCTTATTGCGGACATCCTACATTTTAAAATGTTTTTCACAGGGTTTATGGACGGGTAAGAACAAATAATAAGTGTAGTTGAGAGTAATTAATGTTATTAATGTTTAATTTTTAATGTTTTAAATTGAGGAAATGTGGATAGTGAGTTGAAATTTCCACCTTGAAATTATGTGTTTGATATGGAAGTATTATGACTAAAATCACTAAAACTTCCATCTTAAACATTATTTTGGAATAATATTATATGAATTCTAATATAACTTCGCTAGAATGTTAAATATTTTAGGTAGGGTCCTCACACTATGATATTAAATCTTTTATTATGTACGGAAAACCTTTTTTAGGTAATTTTCATATTAATTATACAACATATGACATCAATATAGGAATAAATAATGAAAATAATATAAAATATAAAGGGATATAAAATTATAATTTCACTCTCAAATTCGTGGTATATTTCCCAATTTTTACCCACGCAATATTGATATTTTAAATTAGTAATAATAATTTTCAATATTAAATCATATATTCTGTCATGATAAGAAATATTGGAATCTGATTAAATAATGAAAAATCCCTACAAATAATAAATGATTATGATATTATTGTATGATGTTTCCATTTCAATCCAAATTCATCGACTTTTGATTAACCCCTAGATGTGTGATTTTACATTTCAATAAGCATTTAAAGGTGAATGATATATTGGAGAATGTTGAGAAATGAATAATTTGGATTGATGCAATGTAGATTACTATAGAACTAATACAATTATAGGATAATTCTTGTATCATTTCATAACAATAAAAACTCATTTTCACAATTTGGACCCCTTTTAGTTTACTTTTGACTTTAATAAGAATGTGAATTTCCAATGGTAAATTTGATCATGCAATGAAATTCATGTGTCATCTTGACATGTGGATAGTTTTTAAAGATGTAAAATGACTCAAATATCATTTTCCATGGATTTATTTCTAGTATGTGTTAATTTTATTTATTTTTACCTCATAGTTGATTTATAATTTATTAATAATAATTGATATTAAGAAAGAATTGTTTCCATCGTACCGAGAAATCCATGAATTGGAATGATAATTGAATAGTCCCTATCGATAAAAAGTGAATCAGGGATTTTTTTTCTAAATATACTTGTTATACATGAGTTTTTCCATGGTTAAGACCCTCTATGGTTTATTTTCTATTTTAAAAAATATATTTTTTAAATTTTATATATTGTATTATATCGATCATTCCAAGAATCTGATTTGAAAGATATTGATTCCTACAGATCATAAATTATATAAAGACCATTAAATAATGTGATCATGGAGATTTGAACTCATTTACATATTTTTAACTATTTTTTGGGTATAATTTTATATTAATAATAATATAATGTCGAAAATATAATTTTTATCATATTCATAAACATGGATATTAGATTTAAATTTTATTGGTAAATAAAGATTTGAATTGAATTGAATATTTATTTCCTATGTTTTCATGACTATATGATATCATATTTAAAATTTTTACCCCATTATGAGCATTTTCTAATTTATTAATAAGTGTTAACAATAATAATTCCTAAAATCTATCATATAAACTTATTCAAGATTTTGATTGATGCTTGAATAATCCTAACGTATTAAGAATTATCTGGGGTTGATTTTTATATTTTGATTATATCAATCTGAATTAATCTTATAACATTTTACCCATAGATGGTTAACATGTCCTTTTAATAAAAATATTCGTGAAAAACACCTTGGGTATTATTGAGCAATCCAGGAATTAGATTGATGCATAGTCATCTCATGTATATGATAAATATTTTGAGATTATTTTTACTAAGTTTTCATGTAAATCCAAAACAAATTCTCTATTTTGAAACTATTTTTTTATCTTTTCAATATTATAATAATGGGTAATATAATTTAAATAGAATAAATTTAATAAATAAGAAATAAAAAATTAGAGAAAATCATTAATATAAAAAAATAAAAAATATCAATTATCTAAAAATGAAAGGTAAGAGGCCAAATGTAGTAGCTGAATTTGAATAAGGTAACAAGACAGAATTAGAAGTTGAATCTAATATAAATATAAAATCTTCAATATTAAGCATTAGAGGAAGTGAATTTTGATGTTGAGGACAAATAGAATTAATTTTTCTTAGTTTTGATCACTTTTTAAATGCATGTAATGATGAGTATGCAAAGTATCCTGCCACCATGAGTGGGGGAGAGGGGGTGTAGATGGGGTGAGGGAGAGTGGGGGAGGGAGATAGATTCTGTGAGGGATGGGGATAGTGGGGTTGATAGAGAGAAGGAGGAATGAGAGATGTATATGGGTTGAGAGAGAGGATAATGGAATAATGATCATTTGGATAAGTCTCCATGTCAATCTGAAGTAATTTTAAATGTTTTAACCTCTTGATGGGTGATTAAGCATTTTAATAATAATATCATGTATAAATGATATTGTGGAAAATACTAACCAACATAGTATGTAAATTTTTTCACAATCAATTTCTATAGATCACAAAAGATTTTTGGATCATTCTCTTAAGTCTTTATATAAATACAAACTCATTTTATTGGTTTTACCCTTTTTAGTTGTCAATTATCATTATTAATAATATTAATTTCAAATAGAACATTCATTAATATCAAAAAATTCCCGAGATGGGTTAATGTTATGCATTAACATCAGATAAAAAATCACATAAATATCATTTTCTAAAAATTTCACATTATTATGAGAAAAGTTATTCATTTTTAAACGCTATATGGTACACCCCCCATTTTCAAGAGGTTTATGATTTAATAATAGTAAAAATAGAAAATAAATAGGTATTCATTTAATTTTTTAAAAAATTAAAATTCTTTTATTTTAAATAAACCATGTTTGAGTAAAACTCAATCCAAAATCCCTTATTTTATGTTACATCCACAGAAGTAGAACACAATAAATTTCAAATGCTATAATTTTAATCTTCAGTAGTGGTATGTTAAAAAAATGGTTCATCATAATGAAAACAAATATTAAATAATCCATTATGAAATTAAAACCATTAAATGTACTTATCTTATCCCTAATAAAATGTATAAAATAGACCTATGAATAAATCATAATAATAATATCATGCCTTCAGGTAGAGAAATTTACAGTTTCTCACACTCATTAGTGTACATTTTCTTGGGTTTTCTCCATACACTGGATTTTTTTACTTTCTTTGTAATTTTTAACAATATAAAATCAATGTTTCTATCATAGTGATAAATCTATGCATCATATTTAAGAATAGAATATTCTTGAAGATATCAAATTACTAAGGTATTCTTGTCTATTGATTTCGTAATAGTCTAATGTCATCTATTCTGATTTGAACATGTGATGGGTGATATGAAATTTTAATAAAAATGTATATATGAAATTATTCGTTGGATAATATCGAGCTATTTGAACTTTCTATGGACAAATGGTTGATTCTTAATGCTAAAAAATTATTTTGGGATCATTCATTTATCATTACATATAAATCCACACATTTTTTTATTTTTTGACCCTTTTTAGGTGACATGTCAAATTAATAAGAATGTGCGTCTAAAATGGTGCAGTCAATCATGCCACATAATTTAGGTTTCTCATCAACATGTGTCTGGTTTGTAAAATTCCAAAAGAACCTGAAGATTGTTTTCATATGTCTTCATTCAAATATGAGTTTGTTTTCTTTATTTTTAAACTACAATATTGATTTATAATTTATTAATATTCATTGATGATATAAAATCATATTTTCCACCATATTAATATATACTAGAATTTTATTTATGCTCGACTAATTCCTACATATTAAAATTGTCTCAAGGGAAATATGTATATGTGTAACACCCAACGTAAATAAAGAATATGACATTTTTATATTTATCCATATTTTTGAATAAAATGTTAATATTAATTTAAAGGGAATGTTATTCTTGAAGTCTTACCCAATACACATCAACGAGTTCCTTTGAAATCTTATGTTGCACTATAATAATAAAATAATATTATTTTAAATGGTAGTTAACGACTAGATGTTGTAATGGAGGGAATGAATAGAACTAACTACAAAATGATTATATATGTTTGACATATATTTTTACTTTTTACAATAAATGTTAGAGGATTAAAAATGTGAATGAATTCAGTTTTAAGCGTAAACATTCTATTATTCTTTAGAAGGTCGATTAACCACCTTTTGATGGCGATCCTCTTTTAAATCCACTTTTTTAAAATTTTAAGTTTTATAGTCAACAAAATATATTTTTTATTTATAACCGAGACATCAAAATTTACATTGTGTAAATTTTTGGTATCTTTCCGATAATGTTAATTTTTTATGAATAGTGAAAAATGTTGTATTTTAACTCAAAACCTCTTTTTAATATAATTTCATTAAATGATTATATTACCTTTTTAATTGTTTATTAAAGTAAAATTAGAATATATTTTTACCATTTAATCCAATATTGGTCATTGTAATTAATTTCACTTTGAAATTGGACTTAAACTAGTGTCAATCTTATAATAGATATTGTTTCTTAAAAATTAGCTATTTGTTTTGACAGCGGGAATTAATTATTAAATTAATTAATGCAACATATATGTTTTTAATTTTGTAAAATAGACATCATTTTTGAGTTTGGAATATCAAATATATCTTAGGGTGAATTTTTGGTATTTTTCTGAAAAACTTCAATTTTTGATGAATAGTGAAACCACTAAGTGGTAGTTAATGAAACTAATTTTTCATTTAAATGAAACTTTTCCACCTCTGTGTTTTGAATTTAAAAAATACAAGATAAATGGTTTCCATTAGGAAGTAAAATTTGGTTCAATGGGATTAATTTTTTTTTTGGTGAATAGTAACTTTTATCTTCTTAATCACGATTAGAGGTAATTGATGTACTTTAATGTAAAAATAATGCTTTAATAATATTAAATGACTTAGAAACATGTCCTACCCTTATTTTATGTGTCATGGCCAACCATGAAAATCCATGGGTCAACTTGGGGACCCCATGGAGCCACTTTGGTAGGAAAATGACATTAATAACTTTTTATTTAATGTTAAAATAAAAATGTCACAAACATGAGTTGTTTTACTAAAAAAAATTAAATGGGGTTATACAAGTCATAATTTTTACTATAAATATTAATTAGATATCTAAAAATATTTCCTACATTATGATATTTTTTTTATAATTTTTTGACATTAAATAAACAAAATTATTTATGACACCATGATGATGCAGTGATTACCTCATTAATTAACGATTTAAATAAAATGAAACGATAATGTAAAATCTAAGACCTACACTTGTCAAAAACCTATTTTATGGGTTTATTTCGAACCCTTATCACATTATACTCTAAATATATAATTTTGGGATCCTTTTTATCCGAAAATCATTTTATAATAAAGTATCTTTTCTTAACTTTCCAAGAGTGACCCTCCCCTCTCTTATAAAAGGCCCCACCTCTACCTCCTTACCCACACCTCTAAAGCCTTTTTCTCAGCCAAACCCTGGCCACGTTGTCTCTCCACATCCTTCTATTACTCCTAGAATCCTCACTTTGGCCCGAAGTCTTCCCAAGGAAGCCTTTGAGCTCAAATGAAAAAGAGTTACCCGTTTTAAAGGTAGTGTCTTCTCTTGTGTTGTTATGTTTTATTTTTCTTCTACAACCCCCTAAACTATTTTTATTCATTTCTATTGTAACAAAACCAGTATAATCAATATAATAGTATGTTGTTATAATAAGGATTCGAGCTACACTTACACACTCCTTCATCTAATGGTTAAAGAACATACTGTTTCTGTTGATGGAGAATTTCTGCCTCGCGAAACGATGATTGTTCAACACTCATATAACACCTTCAAAGGTGGACATTAAGATGAAACTATATTTATATATGATATATAATATGTTTATATTTTACTTAAGCTTCTTATTTTTAATTTTTGGCATACCTTTATCATTTCCATTGTGGGTAAACACGATAATTTCATTTTAGGATGTGTGGACTACCGCCCACTCAAAGTGATTTGATTCGTTAATGCCATGTGTGGGACGTATAAAGGATGGATTTAATGATATTATATATGATATTATACAGGAATTATAATATACCTTTATATAATTATGATTTCACTCCATTAAAGTATGAGATAGAAATGAAAGTAGGGTTCATGCGTACGTACGACTTACCGTCTCCATGAATGGTGCATTTCATTTATTATCCCCAAATGTAATGTACTATTATAAGTACATATATATAATGGATATATATTATGTATGTTAAATCTAAGTGATGAATATAATTCTGGAATTAAAATATACATACATCTCACTGAGTTTTAATTCCATTAATATGACATAGAAATAAAAGCAGCGTTCATGCGTACGTACGGCTTACCGTCTCCATGAACGGTGCATTTCATTTCTTACCTCTAAATGATTATGTAATATTATAAATGAATGTATATACTGGATGTATATGATATATATGATATCTACATCATGAATATAATTCTTGATATAATGGATATTTTACCACATGAACAACTTGTAATTATAAAGAGATTATTTTTGACTCAAGTACCAAGGATCGATAAAACGACCATTATTAACTAAAATAATTACATAGTGTTTGTAACATGGTAATAAGTGATATAAAAGGAATAATGAACTTGAAAAAGGTTCTTAAGCAGGTAGAAATTAACTCAAGTTTATTATTCAGGACGTTAAAGAACGATCGAGTCAAGTCGGACCCGAGGTAAGGGACTTCGTCTCAATCATTTTTCATTAAGGCATGTTTCGTTTTATACACAACTTTCTTTTATACAGTGTATAATCCCCTTTGAATTTTACTTTTATACAAAAGGAATCTTTTTTACAAAGCGTTTTGCTAAATGAAAAAAAGGATTGTTTCTTTTAACGTACGCGTTGACAATGACCTTTTCCGCCGTCGCGAGTGTTATTTGGTCTTTGGATTCCTCAACAAGCCGTAATGTTTTAAAAATGAAATAAATACCATAAACTCTTTTATGTATTTTGGTATTGAAATTGGTTTTTATAATGGATTTGTTATGTCAATATATTTAAGTGATATATTGTGATCAAAGTGTGGAAATGTTTTCTTTCCATTATATTTGTTTTATTTCTTATGATTTTATAATAGTACATGGACATTCGACGAGTGGTTACGTGATAAACCATATGACGGGTGATGCCGTGAATACCAGGATGGTTGGTTATGTTATAACCTTGAATGCATTGGGTGTGGAAGTCGGCCGTATGGCTTTTCCATTAAGTGATATGTGTGTAAGTCGACCGTATGGTTATTCCATTTAATTATGTTTATGTCCCAAGTTACCTTTACATGTTATGTGTTATTTATATGGGTTTTATGGTAATATTTTGGTTACAAAAGGGTAAGTAATGATATTTTATTCAGGGAATAGTTTTTACTACTTCCTAAGGGTGAATGTTATTACTTTGATAAAGTATACATGGTTTACTTTTTTTATTAAAAAACTAACAGATTTCATTCGTTGTGTATCCCTTACTGATCTTTTTATGCTCACCCCAAGTTTTTATGAAATTTTTTTCACAGGACTTAATGTGGAATAGGGTCAAGGATGGGATCAAGGGAATGTCAGGAGATCTAAAACATGGAACTAGACATGTATCTTTTTAAGAGTTTTTATTTTATGAAAATTTAGTATAAGTGACTACATTGTAATCTTTTGAGATGTAATAGTTATGTCCTAATTCTCTAAAACCCTAAACCTGAAAAGATCCTCAGTTGATATGCTCATATTGACCTTGTTGGTTTTAGTAAATGGTTGGATCTAGCAGGCACCAAAGTAACGGTGGATGTGAAGGAAACTGTGACAGTTTTCTGAGCAAGAAACTGAATGATATGGGTGCTACAATGAGAACTCTTGTGTTCATCGTCAACCAACTATCTGCAGTCATGATTGACCACCAAAACAATGGTGATTTCTATAAGGAATCATATATGCAAGAAACAAATCCCTACGGAACTACAGTTAATAATCATAATGGTAAGTGTGTTCAAAACCCTATGTGTCAAAGATGTGGAAAGAAACACCTAGGAAAATGTTTCAAAGGGACAGAAATATACTATAGATGTGGAAATGGAGGTCATAAAGCAAGAACCTGCCAAGGAAAAAGGAAGCATCTAGTTGACTCGAGGAAAGGGAATGAAGTTCTTTCTGAGGGATCAATTGAATGTTTTAAATTTGGTGTGCATGGTCATTATGAAAACAAATGTCCTATGAAGAAGTTTCGGGAATGGGATCACCAAGATCGTACAAATATTCATTCACCAATACCTAATGCCATTCCGATTGAGGGTGAAGAAACTGACAATGACTAGTCAATGGTATGGATTATTTCTTAACATTTGTTTTCCTATTTTGGAATCTTAGGATATGAGTCATGATTTTTTTGTATGAAAGAAGTATTTCAGAATATGTTGGAATGGAATGGTTAATGGATCATGAAGAATGTTGAATGAGTAAGAAGTCAACGTATAAGGGAATCAAGAGTTATGGTGAAATTCTTATGATTATTAAGTCTCTTTTGTTGATGGGGTTACATTTAAAGACGTTTTATAGTATATGTAACCCTGATGTTTGATATATGAAAATTTTATTCAAGGAATAGTTATCGGTTCTTTTGTGGACATAGTTATAAATAACCATTTGTGTTTATGTGATCCTTATTTTTGAGGTAATTATGGGTTGCTATATGTTATGATGGAAAGTGAAAGGCATAAGATAAAATTGAGATTAAATTATGTTATGGTTATTTTTGAAGATTTTATCTCATTGTTGGGGAATGTTTTAAGAATTATATAGTTTTGGAAAAAGGACAACACGCAGACCGTGTGACAACCCGTTGCGTCGGACAATGATGCGAGAATCGAACCCACAACCAAAGTGCAACTGGTATTTAACGCCTACCACTGGACTACATGAAGTCCCTGGTTAGTTTGACTGGTTCTTTTTAGTTAGATGATTTTATGAATTAAGAGTAAGTTGATTTTGGGTTATCTATGGAAATTTATTAACCTATCTTGGAGGATATGTGATTAAGTTAACTACTTTTCAATACGAGAATTTAAGAGCAACTTATGTTGTTTGGAGATAAATGTTACAATTTAACTTGGAAGACTATGTGATTAAATCCTTCAAATATTTGGGTTTCAATCTTAGTTTGGTTTACATTATAGAATTTTATGGACAAATTTTTTATCGAATGGTCCTCGTTGAACTTTGGGTTTTGTTGGACAAATTTTGGAGATTAAGAATAGATTTTATTTTTATAATGGGTTATCGTTTTTTGGATTATCTGATCTTGTACTAACCTTTTTGCTTTTGGTTTTGGTTAAAGTCTAAATACATTGGAAGTATATAGTTTTCTTTTGTGGATTAGGTGATTCTCTAGAAGTTGATTATAGTACTCTTAATGTGAACAAGTCATCCTAAATACTCATCTTTTGTAGAAAATATTAGTTTGTGTAAGAAATCTAATAAAAGTTAAAAGTCAACATGATAAGTAATTATGTTTCCTTATGAATAAATTCCTCATTAAAAAGTAAATTAAAACAAAAATGTTGTCTATTAACTTTTCCTACTGCGGAATCAAATACCGTTTAACCCATCACACGTTTGTGATTTTCTTGTGGTTAACTTTCTCCTAATCATGTTTTCTATCACTCTCCATCAGAACATGACCCTATGTTTTCTCCTCCATGTACATGTTTTCGTACATGGAATCCTAGTATGGTTTAACTCGGGTGACCTCTGTACTTATATTTCTTTATTTTAAAGTGATTCTTTTACCGACTCTTTTTCCGATGTGGGACTTTCAAGGATATTTCTGAGCCCAATTTTAAAATTGCGAGGACGGAATTCCCAAAAGGGGGGAAGGATGTAACACCCCAGGTAAATATTGAATATTACATTTTTATATTTATCCCTATTTGTGAATAAAATGTTAATATTAATTTAAATGGAACACTATGCATGATGGCTTACCCAATACGCAACAACGAGTTCCTTTGAAATCTTACGTTGCAATATAATAATAAAATAATATTATTTTAAATGGTAGATAACGCCTAGCCATTTTAATGGAGGGAATGAACAGAACTAACTACAAAATGATTATATATGTTTGTCAAATATTTTTACTTTTTACAATAAATGTTAGAGGATTAAAAATGTGAATGAATCCAATTTTAAGCGTAAACATTCTAATATTCTTTAGAAGGTCGATTAACTGCCTTTTGATGGAAAACCTATTTAAAATCCAATATTTGAAATTTTTATGTGTTATATTTGACAAAATAAAATTCTTCTTTACAATCGAGACATCAAAATATACTTTTTGTAAATTTTTGGTATCTTTCTGAGAATGTTCATTTTTTAATGAATAGTGACAACTGTTGTATTTTAATTCAAAACCTTTTTTAATCTAGATTATTTATATGATTAGATTATCTTTTGAATTGTTTTTTAAATTTTATTTATAATATATTTTTACCATTTAATCCAATAGTGTTCATTGGAATAAATTTCACTTTGAAATTGGACTTAAACTAGTGTCAATCTTTTAATAGATATTGTTTCTTAAAAACACGCTATTTGTTTTGACAGTGGGAAATAATTATTAAATTAATTAATGAAACATATATGTTTTGAATTTTGTAAAATAGAGATCATTTTTGAGTTCGGAATATCAAATATAGATTGGGGAAAATTTTTGGTATTTTTATGAAAAACTTCAATTTTTGATGAATAGTGAAACCACTAAGTGGTAGTTAAAGAAATTGATTTTTCATTTAAATGAAACTTTTTCCACCTCTGTGTTTTTAATTTCAAAAATACGACACAAATGTTTGTTATTAGAATGTAAAATGTGGTTCAATGGGATTAAAATAATTTTTTGGTGCATAGTATCTTTTATGTTCTTAATCGCGATTAGACGTAATTAATGTAGTTTAAGGTAAAAATAATGTTTTAATAATATGAAATGACCTAGACACATGTCCTACCCTTATTTTATGTGTCATGGCCGACCAAGAAAATCCATGGGTCAACTTGGGGACCACATGGAGCCTCTTTGGTCGGAAAATGACATTAATAACTTTTTATTTATTGTTAAAATAAAAATGTAACAAACATGACATGTTTTACTAAATCAATTTTTAAATGGGGTTATAAAAGTCATAATTTTTACTATAAATATTAATTAGAAATATAAAAATATTTTCTACATTATGATATTTTTTTTATAATTTTTAGACATTATATAAATTAAATTATTTATGACAACATGATGATGTAGCGATTACCTCATTATTTAACCATTTCAATAAATTGAAAAGATAATGTAAAATATAAGACCTACACTTCTCAAAAACCTATTGTATGGGTGGATTTAGAAACCATATCACATTATCCTCTAAATATATAATTGTGGGACCCTTTTTATCCAAAAATCATTTTATAATAATGTATATTTTCTTAACTTTCCAAGAGTGCCCCTCTTATCCTCTTATAAAAGGCCCCCACCTCTACCTTCTAACCCACACCTCTCAAGCCTTTTTCTCAACCAAAGACTGCCAACATTGTCTCTCCACATCCCTATCTTATACCTAGAAGCCTCACTTTGGGTATAAGTCTTCCCAAGGAAGCCTTTGATCTCAAATCAAAAAGATTTACCCGTTTTAAAGGTAGTGTCTTGTCTTGTGTTCTTATGTTTTATTTTGCTTCTCCAACCCCCTAAACTATTTTTATTCATATTTTTTGTAACAAAACCAGTATCCTCAATATACTAGGATGTTGTTAGAAGAAGTATTCGAGATACACTTACACACACCTTCATCTAATGGTTAATGAACATACTGTTTCTGTGGATGGAAAATTTATGCCTCACGAAACGATGATTGTTCAACACTCATATAACACCTTCAAAGGTGGCCATTAAGATGACACTATATTTATATATGATATATTATATGTTTACGATTTACTTAAGTTTCTGTATTTTAAATTTTTGGCATACCTTTATGGTTTCCATTGTGGGTAAACACGATAATTTCATTTTAGGAAGTGTGGACTACCGCCCCCTCAAAGTGATTTGATTCGTTAATGCCATACGTGGGACATATAAAGGATGAATTTAATGATATTATATATTATATTATACAAGAATCATAATATACCTTTATATCATTATGATTTCACTCCATTAATGTATGAGATAGAAATGAAATAAGCGTTCATGCGTAAATACGGCTTACCGTTTCCATGAACGGTGCATTTCATTTCTTATCCCCAAATGTAGTGTACTATTATAAGCACATATATATAATGTATTTATATGATTTATGTTACATATAACTGATGAATATAATTCTGGAATTAAAATATACACACCTCTCATTTAGTTTTAATTCCATTAATATGACATAGAAATGAAAGTAGCGTTCATGCGTACGTACGGCTTACCGACTCCATGAACGGTGCATTTCATTTCTTACCTCTAAATGATAATGTAATATTATAAATGCATGTATATACTGGATATATATGATATATATGATATATACATCATGAATATAATTCTTTATATAATGGATATTTTACCACATGAACAACTTGTAATTATATAGAGTTTATTTTTGACTCAAGTACCAAGGATCGACAAAACGACCATTATTAACTTAAATAATTAAATAGTGTTCATAACATGGTAATAAGTGATATAAAAGTTATAGTGAACGTGAAAAAGGTTATTATTCAAGTAGAAATTAACTCAAGTTCATTATTCAGGACGTTAAAGAACGATCGAGTCAAGTCGGACCCGAGGTAAGGGACTTTGTCTCAATCTCTTTTCATTAAGGCATGTTTCGTTTTATACACAACTTTCTTTTATACGGTTTCTAAACCCCTTTGACTTTTACTATTATACAAAAGGAATGTTTTTTATGAAGCTTTTTACTAAACAAAAAAAAGGAATGTTTCTTTTAACGTACGCGGTGACAATGACCTTTTCCACCACCGCGTGTATTATTTGGTCTTTGGCTTACTCAACAAGTCGTAATGTTTTTAAAATGAAATAAATACCATATACTCTATTATGTTTTTTGGTATTGAAAATGGTTTTTATAATGGATTTGTTTTGTCAATATATTTAAGTGATATATTGTGATCAATGTTTGGAAATGTTTTCTTTCCATTATATTTGTTTTATGTGTTATGATTTTATAATGGTACTTGAACATTTGACGGGTGGTTATGTGATAAACCATATAATGGGTGGTGCCATGAATACCACGACGGGTGGTTACGTTATAACCTCCAATCCATTGGGTATAGAATTCGGCCGTATGGATATTCCATTAAGTGATATGTGTGGAAGTCGACCGTATGGTTATTCTATTTAAGTATGTTTATGTCCCAAGTTACCTTTATATATTATGTGTTCTTTATATGGGTTTTATGGTAATATTTTGGTTACAAAAGGGTAAGTAATTATATTTTATTCAGTGATGAGTTTTTACTACTTCCTAAAGGTTAAAGGTATTACTATGATAATGTATATATTATTTACTTGTTTTTTTGAAAAACTAACAGTTTTAATTCTTTGTGTATCCCTTACTGATCTTTTTATGCTCACCCAACGTTTTTTTGAAATGTTTTTCCAAGGAATTAATGTGGAATAGGGTCAAGGATGGGATAAAGGGAAAGTCATGCTATCTAAAACATGTAAGTAGACATGTTTCTTTTTAAGAGTTTTTATTTAATGGGAATTTAGTAGAATTGACTACTTTGTAATCATTTGAGATGTAATAGTTATGTATTAATTCTATAAAACTCTAATCCTGAAATGATTGTCAATGTGAATTATTCATTTAATTCAATATTATGTATGGTTTAAGGCCGGGGCCTTATAATATGTTTCCATTTCAACTAGATAAAATTTTATTATTTCTGAAACCTTGATGGATGGTATATCATTTTATGAAAAATATCATTGTGAAATAATACATTGGATCATATAAAAAAAATATACAAATCATATTGGAACACAGTTGATTTCATTATATCACAAGTTATTTGAAAAAAATCTTGATTATGTTATCATGGAAATATGAACTCATTTCCCTATTTTAGACCCATTATTTCTGACTTGTAACTTTAATGTGAATGTGATGACTGAATGGTACATTTAATCATATTGATAAATTTGGATGTCAGATTGACATGTGGTTAGTGTGTACATATGGTAAATGGCTTAATGATTTTTTTCCTAATTTTTCATGCCAACCAGTGATATTTTTCATAGATTTTACCATACAACTAAAAATTTTCATCTATTTAAAGTATTAAATAATAATAAAAAATTATGTCCCCTATACCAGGCTATTATGTAATCATATTGATGTTTGGTTGATTACTATAGATCAAAAGTGGATTAGGGATCATTGTTAAAAAAATTCATGTCTATCCGATGTCATATAAATTGTTTTTAACCCTTGATAGGTGATAAGCCTTTTCAATAAAAATAGCATAGTGATAGGATAGTTTGGATCATACTGGGAAATCATTTTATCAGATTGATGAACGGATGATTCCTACTAATCATAAATAATTTTATTGTATTTCAACTATTTTACCCTGTCAATATGAACTAATTTTCCTTATTTTGAATCATTTTATTTGGATTGTCACTTTAAAAAGTAATATAATATATAATTTATATTAAAAATGTGGCGAAAAAACAAAAAAAGAATCATAAAAAACAAAAATAATGATAAAATAAATAATAATAAATCCAAAAATCCAAAATAAGAGAGGCAATTAGACCAAATTTATAGAAACATTTGATGTAGTCAATAGGAGGAAAATATTTGTTTAATCTAAATTAAATGTAAAATCTTGTAAATAAATCCATAAATGAAGTGAAATTGGTTTTCGAGGAATAATTAAATGTCATCTACTCGATTTTGATCCTGTTTTTGGTGGTATTTTTTTTAATAAAAATATCATTGTGATATTATACCATGAATACTGAGAAATCTATGAATCATATTATTTCATTGTTAAAACATATAGATAAAAAAATTGAGGATGACTATACCATGTGTTTAGAAAAATATGAACTCATTTACTATGTCTTATACCCATTTATGCAGTTTGAAATTTTAATCATAATGTGATAATGAGAAAACACACTCAATCATACGTAGTAATTTAGGTGTTAGTTTAAAGTGAGGTAGTTTCATATAAATTAGAAATCACTGGACGATCTTTTTTTCAAACCAATGTGATTTTAGTTACTCTATTTTTAAAACTACAAGGTTGATTTTTCATTTATTAGTAAGCATTAAAACAATATAAAATCATATTTTAAATCATACCGAGCAATATAGGTATAAAATTCATGTGTTTGTACTTATTAAAAATCAAAATTGACACGAGGATATTTTTCCTTTTTTTCTATGTCAATTTTTAGCCGCCCTGTCAATTTTGACCACATGATGAGTGATATATCATTTTAAAAAAATATTAAGATGACATGATAGATTAGGTAATATCAAGCAATATAGTCATTATATTTTGACCTTATTGATTCCTATAGATGATTTTTATAAACATTCTATTAATATTTCATTATTATCTAATATATATAATAGGTTTTTTTGCCTTTTAGGTAACCTATAACTCTAATAACAATGTGGTGGTCAAAGGCCACACCAGTTCATTCTGAGCATTTTGGTTGTCATATTGTCAAGTGGTTAGTCCTAATATATAAAATATGCCTATAAAGTAATTCTCCTATGTTTTTAATTCAATATAATCTCATATTCACCATTCTTTCCACTACATGATTGAATTATAATTTATTAATATGTTCTAACAATATATGATCATAGTTTCTATCATATCAAGATATAATAAAATTTGATTCAGGTTTGGCTAGTTCCAACTGATCAAATATGAATTAGGAATCATTGTGATATGTTTCTATCTCAATATAATGTTGTATTCATAGGTATGTCCCATGGAAATGTAATATAGAGTTTTAGTGAAAATAACATAGTGAAATGATACATGGGATCATATCAAGTAGTCTGGGAATCAGATTGAGGAATTGTTTATTCCTACCTATAAAAAATATTTTCTTGATCATTCTCCTATATTTTCAAATAAATCTGAATTATTTTTCTATGTTTTAGCCCATTTTAGGTTATATAACTCATTATTATTAATGTGATAGTTAGATTTCTCATTTTTTTCATATCGAGCAGTTTCGGTGTTAGATTGTCATGTGTAGGTCTATACAAGCCATAAATGAGTCATATATCACTTTTGTAATATGTATACAAATCTATGATTATTTTTTCTATTTAGAAACATGCACATATTCTATTTCCTTTAATAATAACTATAAATATTAAACCATAATTTTCCAAAAACGATGTAATATGAGCATTAGATTCATCTATCACTGACTCTTATAGATAAAAAATTACTCAAAGATCATTTTCCCATGTTTCCATATTAATTCAATGTTTTCTGTTTTCTTTTAAAATCATGATGGACAGTATGTAATTTTAATAAAAATATAAAGGTGAAGAGATACATTGGATTATATCTAGAAATCATGACATCATAATGAAATGTAACTAATTCATATAGATCAAAAATCAGTTTATGATTTCATTACCTAATGTTTTCATATAAAGAGGAATTCATTTTCTTTGTTTTAAGCCAAATTTAAATACTATTATAATTTCAAACAACAACTTTTACCATACATAGAAATTCTGTTGTAACAATAACATGTGGTTGGTTCATATATATCATAAATGACACGATGATCATTTCCCATATTTTTACGCCAATCCAATCTCATTTTCAGGGTTTTGGACCCTAATATAAGTTTATATTAATCTAATAAGAATAAAAAAGAAAATTATAACATGCTCATATAAAGTTGATAAAATGAAAACAGTGTTACAAAAAATATCAAAAATTCAGTGAAACTGATTTCAAAATTACTGAGTTCGTGTTGCATCCAAAATAATTGGGTAAGATAACTTCCAACATCCATAGTATCCAACTTCAGTAGTTTAATGATCTAATTAGATAAATAACATAAGTATCACCTACGATATAGAGGTTTGGAAAGTAATTTTCTTATTCATTTAACATAACTTATACATTTCTCTCATGATTTAAATTTCATAAAAATTATCACATAACTGAGGGACTAAATGGTTTAATGTCTTAGATAATAATAACAAAAAAATCATATTTTAAAACACTTGTTAAATTTATCCACAATGTGATCCACAAGAAACATTTCTAAATTCCTCACATGACATAATCATCCGGATAACCTTGGGAATAGAATCATAAGAAAGGGGTTACCTAAAATTCTAACTATGATAATTGACATATCAAAATGTACTAGATCATATATATGATGGAGAATATTATTATGATAAATATATCTTAATAAAAAATCATAATACCATGTCTGATAGTGATAATTCATTATAGATAAATATAAGATCATAAAAATATCATAAAGCACATGTAAAATATATGAAACATCTCAAATCACATATCAATATTGAAAAATTTGTAATCATGATATTAATGTGTGAAATACATTAAAAATATAGAACTAACTTGAAAACATTAAATTTAATGAGAATAAAGTACATCTCGTAAAATATACAAAACATCACAAACCATATAGAAATGAGGTCTAACATTGTGAATAAACTTAAAAATGTATCATAAATATATATATAGGAAAACATAAGTGAGTAAACCCATTATTCCCACCCCAATGTATACAAACTCTATATTGGCATGCATAAAATGTGAGCAAACCAATATTTTCCACACCATTGAGATAAAACACATTATGTACATGCCTAAATATATATTGATATTTTATCTTGAAACAATATATTAGCAGAAAATATAATATCACACCCTTCATTATAAATGAATAATTATTACACTTAAAATCAATATAAAATGTATCTCAATTAACCCATGTAAAAATAAAGAAATTGATAAACCTACCAAAAATATCACAAGAAATAAAAAAATATACTCAGAAATATAATTTTATAAAGGGATAATATCGTAATAATAAATATATATATATAATGATATAAAAATATAACTTCATGGGAGATAAACATTGGAGGAAAAATAAAAGTTAAAATAATAATGTTTTTATAGAACCGTTGAAGCATTGTTATAAAAGATGTTGTCAAAAAATCCATTAATTTTTTTCTTTGAAGAGGGAAGGAGACTTATATTAAAAAACATATAATTAATATTAGAAATATAATATCCAGTAAAATACATATAGGTTACCAAAAACATGGAATGGAATATTAAAATTTTCATTTTGAAAGGATGAATAGCCCTTTTATTTATTATTTTTAAATGCCTTCGCCCACATTGTACAAATTGTGTTAAACATTACTTTTAAAAGGAGTTAAAATAATTATGTGAATAAATTTAAATAAACAATATTATCTTACCAAAATGAGAGGATAAAATTAGTTTTTGAATAATATATATTTGGAAGAAAATTATTGTTGGTAAGAATGAGGGTTATTGTTACCAACGATGCACATTTATTATACAAAAACTGTTGTAAAATATTTGGATATTTACAAGGTTATGTAATTAACCAAATTAATAAAATTAAATAATAAATAATATTGGAATTTTATTATTAAATAAATATATATAATTATATTCATATATGAAATGTTATGTCCCAATGAATCAAAAATTGATTTGATGAAATAGCTTACAAAATTTTATGTTTTAAATAAAAACACCAAGAGAGAATGAATGTGAAATAAAACATATTAAATTATTAAATATAAATAATTCATTATAAGAAATGAAAATGGGGTAGTATTTACACAAGAAAAAATTAAACATGGGTTACATCATAAATGAGTTTCAAGAGATTCAAATTTATGACAAGGAACCCCTTTCATTGTTACATTTAATAATTAGATTAACTCAATCCTAAGATAAAAAATAACTATACTAATAATATACATTATAACCATATTCATGATTAACACTATTTATACTTTTCATTTATTATAACTATATATATTCATGTTAGTGGGTATTTTCAAATTTTCCCACATCGAGGGTTTTCATTTTTTTATTGTTTATGGTTTTTTTTGATGGAGTAGTGTCGATGTTCGCTCCTTATCATAATTCCTCATAACATATTCATAAATTAAACTATATTGTAACAATTATAATGATTTATGAATCTTATAATTTATTTCCTTGATAATTTATTCATTATTCTAGAAGATGAAATTGACAATGAATATTTTTTTTGGTGATTTTTAACCTACGAAGTGTATTTTTATAATTAATTAATTAATTATTGATGATTCAATTTAAAAAACATATTTAAATATTTAATTAATTTTATATTAGGAAATATTATTTTATAATAATCCATGAAATAATATCATATCATTATTTATATAGGTGGTCAAATATCCAGAAACATTAATATGCTTTAACATGAATGGTGAGTATGGTTAAAGAGGTGTTTATTTTGAAGTAATATCATTATTTTAAAATTATAATGATATAATTATTATAATTATTTTAAGTCTGATCATATTTTTATATTACTATATAATTAAGTAAAATATATAATAAAATAAAATAAATAATTTTTCATGGTGGTGGTAGTCCTCACAACACACTATTAGCATTTCCATTACTCAATTGATGAGAGGGTTGAAGGTGTATCATAAGTGATCATTTCTAAATCATAATTACATTATATAAATCATATTTATTCATCACTTCCATCATTTATACAATCCATAATGTGTGGTGAATAAAATCCAAAATCGTCACTTTGTGGATTTGGCAGTCCATCCACACACACTAATGATGATTCATGTTTTTTATTGTATATATAAGGGAAGAAATAATGGTTTTAAAATTATTATTTTTACCACTAAAAAAGTAATTATTATGATTTGTATTGTATTTTTGTAATTATTGGTTTATTATATAAATAATTATAAACAAATATTATGAAAGATTAGATAGATACACTGTGAACTTAATCATCCTCTTGATGAATTCCTTAATGTTGAAGGTCATTGTGTAAAAATTTATGAAAAGAAGAAATTGAGAGTTTAATTGAATTCAAGGAAATTATATTTGGACATTGGTTTAAGGTAATTTTTAAATATGTGTGGAGTATTTAATGGGTGGAAGTGGTACCCCATATACAATTAAGTATGTGAGACTTTTCCATAGAAAAGAATTGTAAATAAGTGGTAAGAATGGTAATGACTGAATGTTTTGTGATTTAGATGGGGGTGGATAGTAATACATGTAGTTTCAAATTTAAAAAATAAAAAATTTATTCAATTTTATAATGTCATGTTTATATCGGAAAATTCGAGTAACTTATTTTAGAAATTAAGAAACATATTACTCTTTATTATTTATTAATCATATCTATTATTTTATTACTAACTAAATTAGTATTACTTTATTTCCCATATTTTTTGTGATAAATCATATTTTTTCTTAGTTATACTAATTCAACTTATAAATAATATAAGATTAACAATCACATACTCCATATAATGTGATGGAAAACTATCATTTAGAAAAATATTATTTTAATAATTAAGTGTTGTTAGTGTTATTTTATATTGATTTCACATTAAATGAGTGTTTATTCATATATATATATGTTTAAAAAATATATAATATATTCAATTTATAGTTGAATTATTTAATTTATAAGTAAATTTTTTTAAAATTTCCTATTTGAAAAAATAATTATTTTCACATGTTAACTATTATTTATCCAATTTAAAATAAATTTCATAAAAAACATAATGTTATAATTATTATATAATTTGTACCCAATGATTGTAAAATAAAAATCCATTTCATTTGATAAAATTTATAAAATGTAATTTTAAAATATATTTGTATATTTTATTGAAAATGTTTTTAGGAAAATATTTATTAGGATTTACAATTTCATATATATGTTTATAAATAAAAAAATTAATTATTAAAATATTTTATGATACTTAAAATACATTTTTTTGGTCTGTAAAATGGTTTATTATTATTTAGATTTTAACAATTGGGGGTCTTGCCCCACTGGGGATTAAGAATTTCCCATAACATTAGATTTCTAATTAGGTAGCCCCCCCAGAAATAATGGTTACACTTTTTATAACGAGTTATATCATTCACCCTTTTAAACCTTTAACATTATGAGATGTTACATTCCTCTCCCCTTGATCACAAGATCATCATTGTAGATCCTATATCTCAACACATAATGTGGCACCGTACATCTGGCTAGATTCATCCTCTGATACAAATGTAACAATTGGGGTCCTTGCCCACAAGCACAACCAATCCCCCCCCCACATCAATGTGGTCCCAGCCCTAGGTCCCACAATCATTCCCAAATGTATCATCGTACTAATGATTGTCCCCACATCCCAACACATTTTTTATCTAGTTTTATTTTCTCCCACTCATACAAAAATTGAGAAACCTCTCATAAGGTCACCCATCCGGAACATTTCTCATGGACATGAATGCTTAATTGTGGTGGTTTAATCATGTAGGCTCCTAAATAGAATTGTGTTCCTTTTTTAAATGATTCGTATCATTTACAATTCTAAACCCTTAAAAATTAATGTCTTTCACATTCCATACCCCTAATAGAACAACATTATTTTTTTAGAGCCTATATCTTACTACTTTCCCCAAAAACATGTGGTTAACTCTATAGGGCCAACCAACATTCCCCAAAGGGTATTCAGAAAAATTTTATTTCCCTATTCTAATAGATGTTCTTTATTGTGTGATTTTCCCTCAGTGAAACACAACTTGGGAAACCTCCGGGAAGTTCACCCATCTTAAACACTAATTCATGACCAACATAGTTAAATGGGTTGTTCTAATCTGGTAGGCTAGGGAAATGAATGGTTCACCTTGTTGATAAGATTCAGATCATTTATTCATTTGAACATTTTCACATTTTGCGGTGTTATATCCATTCCCACCCTCCATTAGAGTGTAACATTCTCATTCTGGACCATATATCTCAATGAAGACATTTCCACTACACTTCTGGACAGGTTCCTCCTATTATACCAATGTAACAACTGGGAGTACTAACCCACCAGGCACCACCAATTGTCTTATAAGCACATGGTCCACCTAGTACCCACCCATGTGCCTGAATGGGTCATCTAACTATAGAATATCAACAGAGTCCAAAATATTTTCTTTTAAGTGTGATTTTTTCTTCACTCACACACACCCTAAAAACATCTTGAAAGGTCAGCAATTCTAAACACCACCCAAGGAAAGACACGATGAACTATGGAGTTCTAATAATCTAGACTCCAAAAATGAAATGTGAACCTTTTAAAAATGAGTGATATAAATTTTACTTTGTATTCCTTCAACATGGTAGGGTGTTACAAATATTATTACTATGTTTAGGTAATGATATAAATTCATATAATTTTTGAAAACAATATTTTTTCTTTGTTAACCTAAAATTCAGTTATTTTGAAAAAATTCCAAAAATTAATATTAACTTAATGTGACCATTGTAACACCCGAGACTTTTATGTTATAAATCATCAAAGGAATCTTTTTCTACACAACACTTGCTTGGCTTGCTTTACACGCAATCGCGACCTTCCTCGATAGCTTGCGTCGTACGCAATACCGAGTTTCACTAAACAACAATATGCTATTAAAACTAGCCGTTATGAATAGTAATAACCACTTTTTGAAATTTTATAAATCTTATTTTTCAAAATGAATTTCATTTTTGGATTCGGAGTATCGAATTTAGCCTAAGGTGAAATTTTGGTACTTTTCGGATAACTTTCATATTCTGATGAATAGTGAAAATTACTAAATTTTAATTAAAAACAACTTTTTTATTCGAAATAAATAATAGTGATAAATTATTAATTTAAGTAGTTTTAAAGTATATTTAGAATATATTTTTACAATTTAATACAATGTTGGTCATTGGATGTAATTTCACATTTAAACTAGTTATAAACTAGTGTCAATCTTTTGATAGATATTGTTTCTTAAAAACACGCTATTTGTTTTAACAGCGGGATTTAATTATAAAATTAATTAATGCAACTTATATGTTATGAATTTGGTAAAATAGACTTCATTTTTGAATTCGGAATATGAAATATAGCTTAGGATGAAATTTTGATATTTTTCTGAAAACTTTCAATTTTTGATGAATAGTGAAACCACTAAGTGGTAGGTTAAAAACTGAATTTTGCATAAAACTTAATTTTACCGCTTCTGTGAATGGAATTTCGAAAATCCGACAGACACGGTTAATATCAAGGACTAAAATGCGGTTCAATGAGATGAAAATAATTTTTTGGTGAATAGTAACTTTTTACTTTTTTTACCGCGGTTAATAGTAAATAGGGTAACTAATGGTAAATATGATATTACTATTACTCTAACACATGTCCTAATTCTATTGGACAAGTGTAATTCGACCAAAAACAAACTTAGGAATAATATATTACCATTTAGGCCCACTTGGATTAGATTAGGACATTTATTATTAATTTATTTAAAAAAGGGTTAAAATAGATAAAATCAAGTTTAATAAGTAAATCATTTTTAATATGGAGTTATACATAAGATAAATTCTATTGTAAATATTCATTAGAAAGCTAAAAAGATTTCCTACATGATGGTATTTTATTTGTAATTTTTAGACACCAAATAATTTAATTTATTTATGACACAAAGATGATGCAGTAATTATCTTATTAATGAAATATTGACATAATTGATGTTATAAACACCAAAATAAATGTAATTTGAGACTTTTTATGAATTCCACTAATTCTCTAGGTTAATATGATATATTAGTGTTGATTTAATCAACTTGGTTCGAACATTTAATTATGTTATGACTTTCACAAAAGTCATATATCAAATAGTGTCAAAATTGACACAAAATAGTTTTTAAATCAAATATTATATTATTAATTGTTATTTTATTCCTAAAAATCTAAGGTTCGGCCAAATGACTTAGATAAGAATATATATATTAATAATAAACAATTTGGGGTTCGTTTGGCATGTTATAGTAAGTGTATTAACCATATAGTGAAAGAAAATAAAAAGACATGGTAAAAGTTAAATTATTTAACTTAATGTTAAATCTAAATGATAAGGTTAAAATAGGAACCTAAACTTGTCCAAATTCTATTGGATGAGAGGATTTCGACCCTTCCCCACCTTATCTTCGAAATAAGACCCTTTGGAACCATTATAAACCGATTTTGACTTTAATATAAAATAATGTTTTTAGTTATTCCTAAGGTGCCCCTCTCCTCCCCTATAAAAGGACACCTTCTCCCCCTCCTCCTCACACCAATTTGAGCACTCAAGCTCGGCCAACCCCTGCCATTTTCTCCTCCCCACATCCCTAGAATAATCCTAGAGGTCCTGGTCTTCTTCAAAGACCAATCTTAGTTCCCTAAGTGGAGGATTCAAAGAGGCCTTCCAAAGAAGAGGTAATATCCATTACCGATCTTTTCAATTTCTTTCGTCTTCAACTTTTTCTTCTTTAGTTGTTTCATGACAAAGTAATAACATCAGTATTACTTACATACTGATATGTTATTATAAATATGAAACAACCCTAATTCACCTTCTATCCATCCTACGGAAAAATGAAATCACCACGCGTGCGTACGTACGGAATACCGTCTCCACGCCGTGGTGTAATCTATTTTCCACCATCACCTTACAAGGATGGGTATAATGGTGTAATGAGTAACTATATATGATTATTATAAAATAATATTGATACTGAAATAATATATTTATACTCCAATACAGTTCCACGATCATAGGAACGATATCATCACTCGTGCGTACGTACGGAATACCGTCTCCACGATGTGATGCGACTCGTTCTACATGATCATCATTACATAGTAATTATATAAATGAATTGAATGAATAAATATGATATATGTTACACTAATAACATTCTGGATATAAGGTATCTATAACCTTAAAAGAAGAATAAGAATTTATTCGGAAAAACATGCATAAGAACAAAAGGCAATAAAGACCCGAGTAACAAGTAACAATGAAATATTACTAACAATAAGCTAAGAATATGACCATATATGATATCATATCAATATGTATGATTCTGGAATAAGTCAATAACATTATTTAAACCATTATACAGGAGCTTCGGACACGTACAAAGCAAATTGGACCTAAGGTAAGGGAAATATCACAATCTCATTTTTATCCGAGATTGTTTATTCGTATGTATTTAATGGGGTGTATGTTATCATCCACATCCATGTTCCCTCAATATGTAATATTTTTTACATCCACTTTCAATTGTTTAAATCCTATTTTACCCTTCGGTGAGTTTTAGTAAAAGATATGAAAGGAATCTTTTGTCGTTTTTCATACGAGGTACTTTTTGACTTTTCCGACAAAAATACGAGAAGAATGTTTTTTTTAACTTATACGGCATGAATGGATTTTTAAAACATTATTTCCAAGAATCTTCCTTTACAAGTTTTCAAGTTTATTTTTAATCAACTTCTTTTAGATTATAATTGTATGACATGTTAAGAAAAGAAAAGTATTTTTAAAGAAGAAAGGATATTTTCCTCAAGAATGGAGTTCAAGTGTTTTATCAAAATTATTTTCCATCTAAGATAATAAAGGGTTCTGTTTTTATCCCTATTATTACATTGATTTGATCATGTTATGATGGAATTATTTTTATGAATTCCTTTATCTTATATGAATTGATTTATGATGTCATGATGTTTCAAGAATCCCATTTTTGTTACATGTGTTATGTGATGATGTATGTTTTATGATTATGTGGTACACATAAGAAAGGATTCATTTTAAGATGGGTGGGACCTATATCTCCCTCCAATGCATTGGGTAAAGATTTTATATCTCATGAGATAGACATGGCTGGAACGGAAGGTTATTTCGGTTCAGTGATACAGGACTGAAACGAGGAGTGAACTCGGTTCAGAAAGGGACTTTGTCCACTAAGATAGTCTTGGCAATGAGTCATGACTAACAAGAAATGATTTTCCATGATTATGTGTGCATGCCACAAGGTTACAAGTTTTATGTTATGATTATGGGGATCTCATTTTCACTTCTATGATTTATTCCATGTTAAGATTTTATGATCTCTTTTGCAGGATATGATTTTCAAAAAAAAAGATATGATATGATTTTTATTTCCTTTATTTGCCCTTGCTGAGCATTTGAGCTCACCCTTTTATGTTTTCTTTTCCCCAGGTCAGGAAGATGGATATTAAGTAGAATATGCAAAAAAGGGACCCTAGATATAATGAAATAAATGGGAGACACTGTAGAAGATTTATGAACCAGTTGTTTATGTTTCCCAGTTTCTAAAGACACTATACCTATACGGTCCTTTGTGGTTTTGTCATATGTTGTAATAAGTGTGCTTCAATTTTGAAGTATTAACAATGTATGTAATGTATGGGTCGTTATAGTTGGTATCAGAGGAAAGGTATAGTCAACCTTTGGAAACTAGGATGTGAAAGCCTTAGTAAGAACCCTAAGGATAAGTCCAAGCATAGAACACAATATTAGTGTTTTAGAAATGACCATGAATAACCTAGGATAAGACCTTAAGCATGAAAATTTTATTCTTGAATTATGTGGTTTTCCTATTATAATTAGTGTTGCTCACACTATTCTTCTTGGTTTTAGTCAATGGCTGGAACCCGAAGGAACCGTGTTAATACAGAATGCGATGGGCAATGCAATGATTGTCCCCCTGAGCAACCAAACGATATGGGAGCTGGAATGCAAAATCTTGTAGCCATGCTCACACAACTTTCTCAAGCTATGAATCATGCAGGATTTCCAAACGAGCAAAGGAGGGAGCAACATTCTGTTGAATCCTTCATGAGGCAGCGTCCACCTTCTTTCAGCGGGTCTACTGATCCATTAGTCGCTGAACAATGGATTAGTACTACTGAAAAGATATTTTCAGTTCTTCAATGTTCTGAACATGATAAAGTCATCCTAGCAGTGTATCGTTTGGAAGGAGATGCGGATCAATGGTGGAATCTTATTAAGAATACGAGGCAAAGGGATGAAATTGAGTCTATGGAATGGGATGAGTTCAAGAACTTATTTTTCAATAAGTACTTCCCTCGTATTCTCCGAACAAAGATGGAGAAAGAGTTTCTTGAACTGAAGCAAAGGGATGATGAATCTGTTGGTACCTATGAAGCAAATTTTACAAGACTTGCAAGGTACGCTTCTGGTATTATTATCCAACCTGAGAGTAAGATCGATCGATTCTTTAGTGGCTTAAAACCAAGTCTTCGAAGGGCGTTAGCCATAAGGGACTTCAATAGCTACGAGGAAATCGTTCGATGTGCTCTCAATGTCGAGATGGAGATTGGAGTAACCCATCAGTCACATGGGTTTGATAAGAAGAGGAAGATGGAATTCAAAGGAAAATCTAATGAGCAAACTGAAAAGAAGATGAGCTTTCCCTTATGCTCAAAGTGTGGAAAGAAACATGGAGGGAGTTGTCTTAAAGGGACAAGTAAATGTTTTAAATGTGGAAAGGAAGGTCATCGGGCATTTGAATGCCGTGATAATGGGAAGAAGATGTTTAATGATGCAAACAAAGGAAGGGATACACAGAATGATCCTACTACACTTCAATGTTTCAAGTGCAAGGAGATGGGGCATTATGCCAATCAATGCCCAAATCCAAGGGTTGATGATGATGGTCGACGTCAACAAAATCTTAAGGCTAAAGACAAAGGAAAGTCACATGCAATTTCTATCAGCGATGTGGAGTACGATAACGAAGTGGTGAAAGGTACACTTACCGTCCACTCTAAAGTAGAAAATGTTTTATTTGATTCTGGATCCACCCACTCTTTTATTTCTAAAGAATTTTATAAGGGTATCACCGTATCACCTCAACAGTTAGATGTTGAGTTATCTGTGACAACACCTAATGGCACATCAGTCGCATCAAAAGTATATAATTCTTCTCCGATCGAAGTTTGTGGGAAAGTGCTTCCTGCAAATCTTATGATCCTTCCTTTAGTGGAATTTGATGTGATTCTTGGCATGGATTGGCTTTCTCTACATGGAGCTCATATCAATTGCCAAAGAAGGGAAGTCACATTTCATATTCCAGATCAATCTACGATCATTTATCGATGCAAGGATGAATATAACCTTCCAGTGGAAATTCCTTCCATCTTATGGGTCTTGATTCCGCTAAATGAAGGTTATTTATCTCAAATGGTTGGTGAGAAACTCACGATTAAGAATATGCCCATCGTACGGGAGTTTGATGATGTCTTTCCGGAGGAATTACCGGGTCTTCCACCAAATCGTGAAGTTGAGTTTCCAATAGAACTCGTACCGGGTGCTTTGCCTATTTCAAAGACACCTTATAGAATGGCCCCAATTGAGTTGCAGGAATTGAAGAAGCAACTCCAAGAGAATCTTGATAAGGGATTCATACGCCCTAGTGCGTCACCTTGGGGAGAACCTGTTCTATTTGTTAAGAAGAAAGATGGATCAATGAGACTCTGCATTGATTATCGAGAACTTAACAAGATCACTATCAAGAACAAATATCCTCTCCCACGCATTGATGACTTATTTGACCAACTACTCGGAGCTCAATACTTTTCCAAGATTGATCTTCGTTCAGGGTATCATCAATTAAGGGTCAAAAGGGAGGATATACCAAAGACGGCTTTCCGTACAAGGTATGGACACTATGAATTTATAGTGATGCCATTTGGTCTTACTAATGCCCCTGCTATCTTCATGGATCTAATGAATAGAGTCTTTAGAGACTATCTTGATCAATTTGTGGTAGTCTTTATAGACGATATTCTTGTATATTCAAAGAGCAAGGAAGAGCATGAAGATCACTTGAGAATTATATTAAAGACCCTGAGAAAGGAGAAGCTTTATGCCAAATTTACCAAGTGTGAATTTTGGCTTCAAAAAGTTGCATTTTTGGGTCACATAATCTCAAAAGAGGGGATATCCGTGGATCCAGCAAAAACAGAGGTTATCGAAAGATGGTCGAGACCAACAACAGTAACTGAGATCCGAAGTTTTCTTGGTTTGGCTGGATATTATCGACGTTTTGTAAAGGATTTTTCACGATTATCTAATCCACTCACCAAGTTGACTCGGAAAGGAGTTAAGTTTGTCTGGACAGAGGAATGTGAAGAGAATTTCAAGGAGTTGAAAAGAAGGTTATCTAGTGCACCTGTGCTCACACTGCCTTGTAGTGGAGAAAGGTTTGTGATCTACAGTGATGCATCCAAGAAGGGATTGGGGTGTGTTCTTATGCAAAATGATATGGTGATAGCTTATGCCTCACGACAGTTGAAAATCCATGAACAAAATTACCCAACACATGATTTGGAGTTGGCTGCGGTAATCTTTGCATTAAAGATTTGGAGGCATTACCTTTATGGTGAAAGGTGTGATATCTATACTGATCATAAAAGTTTAAAATATATTTTCACACAAAAGGAGTTGAATATGCGTCAAAGAAGATGGTTGGAGCTGATTAAGGATTATGACTGCTCAATCCATTACCACCCTGGGAAAGCAAACAAGGTGGCAGATGCATTAAGTCGACAAGACCATGCTAGTTTATCCATGATGAGGATCACAAAAGATCCAATATTTATGGATTTACAAAGGATGGATCTTGGAATTATAATGGAAGGGGAAAAATCTTATCTTTCTCAAATGAATGTTCAACCATCTATACAAGTGAAGATTAAAGAGGCACAAAAAGAAGATGTCGAGTTACAAAAGAAGGTGAGAAATGTTCCTGAATTCAACCTTGATTGTGATGGGATAATAAAGTTCAGGAATCGGGTTTGTGTTCCTCCCATCCCTGAATTAAAGAAGGAGCTGCTGGATGAGGCTCATAGTTCTTCATTCTCTATTCATCCTGGAAGCACGAAGATGTATAGGGACCTGAAAGAGTACTTCTGGTGGGATGGCATGAAAAGAGATGTTGCTGAATATGTCTCTCGATGCTTGGTTTGTCAACAAGTTAAAGCTGAGAGACAGAAGTCTAAAGGGATGTTACAACCATTACCCATACCCGAATGGAAATGGGAAAACATCACTATGGACTTTGTCACAGGACTTCCTAAAACATCCAAAGGCAATAATGCTATCTGGGTCATAGTTGATCGTCTTACAAAGTCTGCACACTTCATTCCTATTAGAGAGGATTTCTCTCTAGATCAGCTTGCCAGGATATATGTAAAGGAAGTGGTAAGATTGCATGGAGTACCACTTTCTATTATATCTGATCGGGATCCGAGATTTACCTCGAAGTTCTGGCGAAGTCTTCAGCATACTCTGGATACAGAGTGGAGTTTCAGCACTACTTATCATCCTCAGACAGACGGTCAGTCTGAGAGAACAATTCAAACCCTAGAAGATATGTTGAGAGCTTGCTCTATGGATTTCAAAGGAGGTTGGGATCAACACCTACCTTTGGTGGAATTTTCTTATAATAATAGCTTTCACTCAAGTATTCAGATGGCTCCTTATGAAGCTCTCTATGGAAAGAAATGCAGGACTCCAACTTGCTGGGATGAAGTTGGGGAAAGAAAGCTATTAGGACCTGATCTCGTTGATGAAATGGCAGAGAAGATCAGATCTATTCAACAACATATAAGAGCAGCTCAGAGTCGACAGAAAAGTTATGCCGACAACCGAAGAAAAGACCTAGAGTTTGAAGTGGGTGATAAAGTGTTCTTACGAATATCTCCCTGGAAGAGGGTGATGAGATTTGGAAAGAAGGGGAAGTTGAGCCCTAGATATATCGGTCCTTTCGAAATACTGGATCGTGTTGGGAAGGTAGCTTACCGATTGGCGCTTCCACCGAATCTCTCTCAAGTTCACGATGTGTTCCATGTATCTCTCCTGAGAAAGTACATACCAGATCCTTCACATGTACTCAGCTCAGAAGTTGTACCGCTGGAGCAAGATCTTTCTTATGAAGAACAGCCAATAGAGATTTTGGATCGTAGCGAAAAAGTCCTACGAAACAAGACCACTCGCTTGGTGAAAGTTTTATGGAGGAACCACCAACTTGAAGAAGCTACATGGGAGCTTGAGGATATGATGAGGGAGAAGTATCCTCATCTGTTTGTTACAAAGTGACGAATTTCGAGGGCGAAATTCTTTTTAAGGGGGGTAGAATGTAACACCCGAGACTTTTATGTTATAAATCATCAAAGGAATCTTTTTCTACACAACACTTGCTTGGCTTGCTTTACACGCAATCGCGACCTTCCTCGATAGCTTGCGTCGTACGCAATACCGAGTTTCACTAAACAACAATATGCTATTAAAACTAGCCGTTATGAATAGTAATAACCACTTTTTGAAATTTTATAAATCTTATTTTTCAAAATGAATTTAATTTTTGGATTCGGAGTATCGAATTTAGCCTAAGGTGGAATTTTGGTACTTTTCGGATAACTTTCATATTCTGATGAATAGTGAAAATTACTAAATTTTAATTAAAAACAACTTTTTTATTCGAAATAAATAATAGTGATAAATTATTAATTTAAGTAGTTTTAAAGTATATTTAGAATATATTTTTACAATTTAATACAATGTTGGTCATTGGATGTAATTTCACATTTAAACTAGTTATAAACTAGTGTCAATCTTTTGATAGATATTGTTTCTTAAAAACACGCTATTTGTTTTAACAGCGGGATTTAATTATAAAATTAATTAATGCAACTTATATGTTATGAATTTGGTAAAATAGACTTCATTTTTGAATTCGGAATATGAAATATAGCTTAGGATGAAATTTTGATATTTTTCTGAAAACTTTCAATTTTTGATGAATAGTGAAACCACTAAGTGGTAGGTTAAAAACTGAATTTTGCATAAAACTTAATTTTACCGCTTCTGTGAATGGAATTTCGAAAATCCGACAGACACGGTTAATATCAAGGACTAAAATGCGGTTCAATGAGATGAAAATAATTTTTTGGTGAATAGTAACTTTTTACTTTTTTTACCGCGGTTAATAGTAAATAGGGTAACTAATGGTAAATATGATATTACTATTACCCTAACACATGTCCTAATTCTATTGTACAAGTGTAATTCGACCAAAAACAAACTTAGGAATAATATATGACCATTTAGGCCCACTTGGATTAGATTAGGACATTTATTATTAATTTATTTAAAAAAGGGTTAAAATAGATAAAATCAAGTTTAATAAGTAAATCATTTTTAATATGGAGTTATACATAAGATAAATTCGATTGTAAATATTCATTAGAAAGCTAAAAAGATTTCCTACATGATGGTATTTTATTTGTAATTTTTAGACACCAAATAATTTAATTTATTTATGACACAAAGATGATGCAGTAATTATCTTATTAATGAAATATTGACATAATTGATGTTATAAACACCAAAATAAATGTAATTTGAGACTTTTTATGAATTCCACTAATTTTCTAGGTTAATATGATATATTAGTGTTGATTTAATCAACTTGGTATGAACATTTAATTCTGTTATGACTTTCACAAAAGTCATATATCAAATAGTGTCAAAATTGACACAAAATAGTTTTTAAATCAAATATTATATTATTAATTGTTATTTTATTCCTAAAAATCTAAGGTTCGGCCAAATGACTTAGATAAGGATATATATATTAATAATAAACAATTTGGGGTTCGTTTGGCATGTTATAGTAAGTGTATTAACCATATAGTGAAAAAAAACAAAAAGACATGGTAAAAGTTAAATTATTTAACTTAATGTTAAATCTAAATGATAAGGTTAAAATAGGAACCTAAACTTGTCCAAATTCTATTGGATGAGAGGATTTCGACCCTTCCCCACCTTATCTTCGAAATAAGACCCTTTGGAACCATTATAAACCGATTTTGACTTTAATATAAAATAATGTTTTTAGTTATTCCTAAGGTGCCCCTCTCCTCCCCTATAAAAGGACACCTTCTCCCCCTCCTCCTCACACCAATTTGAGCACTCAAGCTCGGCCAACCCCTGCCATTTTCTCCTCCCCACATCCCTAGAATAATCCTAGAGGTCCTGGTCTTCTTCAAAGACCAATCTTAGTTCCCTAAGTGGAGGATTCAAAGAGGCCTTCCAAAGAAGAGGTAATATCCATTACCGATCTTTTCAATTTCTTTCGTCTTCAACTTTTTCTTCTTTAGTTGTTTCATGACAAAGTAATAACATCAGTATAACTTACATACTGATATGTTATTATAAATATGAAACAACCCTAATTCACCTTCTATCCATCCTACGGAAAAATGAAATCACCACGCGTGCGTACGTACGGAATACCGTCTCCACGCCGTGGTGTAATCTATTTTCCACCATCACCTTACAAGGATGGGTATAATGGTGTAATGAGTAACTATATATGATTATTATAAAATAATATTGATACTGAAATAATATATTTATACTCCAATACAGTTCCACCATCATAGGAACGATATCATCACTCGTGCGTACGTACGGAATACCGTCTCCACGATGTGATGCGACTCGTTCTACATGATCATCATTACATAGTAATTATATAAATGAATTGAATGAATAAATATGATATATGTTACACTAATAACATTCTGGATATAAGGTATCTATAACCTTAAAAGAAGAATAAGAATTTATTCGGAAAAACATGCATAAGAACAAAAGGCAATAAAGACCCGAGTAACTAGTAACAATGAAATATTACTAACAATAAGCTAAGAATATGACCATATATGATATCATATCAATATGTATGATTCTGGAATAAGTCAATAACATTATTTAAACCATTATACAGGAGCTTCGGACACGTACAAAGCAAATTGGACCTAAGGTAAGGGAAATATCACAATCTCATTTTTATCCGAGATTGTTTATTCGTATGTATTTAATGGGGTGTATGTTATCATCCACATCCATGTTCCCTCAATATGTAATATTTTTTACATCCACTTTCAATTTTTTAAATCCTATTTTACCCTTCGGTGAGTTTTAGTAAAAGATATGAAAGGAATCTTTTGTCGTTTTTCATACGAGGTACTTTTTGACTTTTCCGACAAAAATACGAGAAGAATGTTTTTTTTAACTTATACGGCATGAATGGATTTTTAAAACATTATTTCCAAGAATCTTCCTTTACAAGTTTTCAAGTTTATTTTTAATCAACTTCTTTTAGTTTATAATTGTATGACATGTTAAGAAAAGAAAAGTATTTTTAAAGAAGAAAGGATATTTTCCTCAAGAATGGAGTTCAAGTGTTTTATCAAAATTATTTTCCATCTAAGATAATAAAGGGTTCTGTTTTTATCCCTATTATTACATTGATTTGATCATGTTATGATGGAATTATTTTTATGAATTCCTTTATCTTATATGAATTGATTTATGATGTCATGATGTTTCAAGAATCCCATTTTTGTTACATGTGTTATGTGATGATGTATGTTTTATGATTATGTGGCACACATAAGAAAGGATTCATTATAAGATGGGTGGGACCTATATCTCCCTCCAATGCATTGGGTAAAGATTTTATATCTCATGAGATAGACATGGCTGGAACGGAAGGTTATTTCGGTTCAGTGATACCGGACTGAAACGAGGAGTGAACTCGGTTCAGAAAGGGACTTTGTCCACTAAGATAGTCTTGGCAATGAGTCATGACTAACAAGAAATGATTTTCCATGATTATGTGTGCATGCCACAAGGTTACAAGTTTTATGTTATGATTATGGGGATCTCATTTTCACTTCTATGATTTATTCCATGTTAAGATTTTATGATCTCTTTTGCAGGATATGATTTTCAAAAAAAAAGATATGATATGATTTTTATTTCCTTTATTTGCCCTTGCTGAGCATTTGAGCTCACCCTTTTATGTTTTCTTTTCCCCAGGTCAGGAAGATGGATATTAAGTAGAATATGCAAAAAAAGGGACCCTAGATATGATGAAATAAATGGGAGACACTGTAGAAGATTTATGAACCAGTTGTTTATGTTTCCCAGTTTCTAAAGACACTATACCTATACGGTCCTTTGTGGTTTTGTCATATGTTGTAATAAGTGTGCTTCAATTTTGAAGTATTAACAATGTATGTAAAGTATGGGTCGTTATAACCATGAAATGTAATAAGTGATTTTAATTCCATATAAATAATTTTCTATAATTACATAATTTAAATTTAAGGAAAATAATACAATATAATGGAAAAATATTTATATTTATTAATAAAACATGTTTAAATGATAGTTACTATTTATTTTTATTTGTGATCATGTAATATATATATCAAATGGATTTTATTTATATATATGTATATATATATATTTATATATATATTAATATTTAAATGATATTTAGGCTAATTTTTATACAATACTTTAATAATGGTTTTAATATTCTAATTAATATTATGTTGATATTTCCATTTGATTATATTGATAAAAACTACTACTTGATATCATTCAAACATCTAAACAAGAAATCCTTGAATCCTTTACAAAATATCCATGGTTTAGATAACTAGTAGGGATTGTGGTGGGTAGTGACTATTTTATAATGGCTTTTGTAGAGATTTGTACAAGTTTATTCTTTTCTGGCAATTGATTTTTCTATAGTCATTGTTTATTGAGTTTTTTATTTTTCACAGTCTAATATAAGACCTAGTGGTGATTGTTTTTTTAAGAGATAATAAAAATGGGCTTCGGGTGGAATAATTCTTATTTATGCATGTCATTTTTTTATATTTTCATTATTTGTATGGTGATATTTTTAGTTCCATTTATACTGGCTAATATAACAACTAAGTTTTAACATTCATTTTTAATGTCTGAAATATATCATGTATTTTGTTTTACATAAATATTTTATAATGCTTGAAATAATATTTTTAATATATCATCTATTTAATGTGAAAATATAGTGTAATATTGTGTTGTTACATTCTACCTCCCTTAAAAAAATTGTTTCCTCAGAATTTTATTATCATTTACATGAAAGAATAACTAAATTTGGGTAAAATATTGACATGCCTAAAGTTATCATCTTCATTGACATATGACCCCCAATATTAGTTGTTATACTAGAAAAAAATTATGTTCCCTACCAATTTTTTTTATTGTTATATCATAACCAGGTGTTAAGTCACATGTGAAGGTGTAATTTTTAATCTAAGATAAATTTTATTCGGTGTTATATTAAAATATAGTCCTAGTTGATTTGGATTTTTTTCTCTATTCTAGAAAATAATGTTATTTCAATATGAAAATAACCACATTATTAATAAAATATATTAATTTTTCTTTGAAGATAATATTATTGATTTCAAATAACTAATTTTTGAAAATTTATTATAATTATACCACTAAATATTTTCCAATATATAAAAATAATTTTGGATGATGAAATGATTTAATTTGAAGGAATCCTAGATGAAATAGTTTTTATGGAACTAGAATACATCCAGTATTTTTGGGTGCAGGGTAATAGTATATCTAATTAATATAATCCTCTTCTTCTATAGTCTTGGTATAGGTTCTTCCTTTCTCCCAATGTCTAAAAGGTGTTGGATTCTTACAATCCTTAAATATCCATAGATTAGTGAATTGGAATCGATAATTCATATGTTCTCTTGACATAAAAATTTCAATTATAAGTGGTTCCCCATTATGAGATCTACTTTATTTCCTATTTTTAATTAAACATTTACTTTTATCTTAATAGATTGATGTTGTATGATAACATTTACAAAATGTAAAGATCCTTCTAGTCAACTTGAGGAAATTATCATAATGATTCATCCCACATCGTTATCATATAGGTGGGTAAATATCATTTCTCTTATCATCTCCATTGCCTGAATTTTTATGAACCTTCATCCATCCCTTTATTGACCACCTCATTATTTCAACTATGGTAAAAAATCCCTTTTTTGGAAATGTTGGTTTTGGAATAATCATTAAATTTTTCAATTAGTTTCCCATTACAATAGGTTTATTATTGATGTAATCTATAAATTATCATACATTCCCAAGGATAAGTAAAATCATTCTATTTCCATCCATGACTTAAAACAAAAAGCGTTGATATTATTGAAAATTTATTAATCATTTAAATTATCACATTGGCCTATAATACCATTAGTTTGAGCTATATGAATTTTAGTCTGAAAAAGGAATCTTTTATATGGGTAATATTATATTAATAAACATAATCTCTCAAACTAGCTCAAAAATCATAACATCATAGTTGTTTTCAATGAGAATATAATCAATCAAGGTATATACCCCATGAGTATGAAACCATATTTTTAGTCTTGGATCCACTCATCATGCATCAAGGTGATGATAGAGTCCATGTTCAAACAAACCATTTCAGGGTGATTACCCATGGGTGAATCACTCATATAAATATTGCATCCATAAAGGGATGTATTTATAAGGGAGTATATCCTTCGATGAAATTTAAAATATTTTAGGAAATCATCCAATTCATTGACTCGTCTCTAGGATTTTAACTATGGTTTGCAAAAATAATACCCAAAAAAACAAAACAACATCCAAAAAATAACTAAATTAAACATTATGATAACATAATCATGCTCTGATTCAAACTGAAGTGACCCAAGATAAAATTGAAATATATAATAAATTAATAACAAGATTTAAATTAAAAATATCAACAAATAGTTTTTAATGAAATAATAGAACTTTTTATATATTAGATATTGGATACATAAAAATTTTATTTAATAAAATTTTAGACATTTCACTATAATCATGGAACTCTGGACCCTTTTCTTAATACATCACTTAACATAATTATATTCATAGATTGGGGAATGAAAACCTACAAATGAAGTGAAATTAAATTTCTGATATGGGAAATTACATATTGTGATGTATTAGATCATAAACAAGAAGGTGAATAAGATGAAGACATATATATATCTTAATTAAGGTTAATAATACCATATTTGATAATAAATGTCAAGAATGTGAAATAAATATCTTAAAATATCATTAGAGATGAATAAAAGATAATGCGTGGCTAAAAAACATATCAAAATTAATACATCAATTGAGCATGACATAAAAATTGAGGAATATCTTAAAAAAATGAATGAACATTAAATCATTTTATTCGATTGAAATGAAATAAATCATTTAAAATTGAAACAAAATGGAAAAAAATTAGGAATGTTGAATTATATTATATATAAATGGGAAATGCGGCATAAATGTAAACATATGAAAACCTATGTGTGAAAACCCATTATTCCCACACCCATGTGTACAAACTCATTATGTACCAGCCTAGAGTGCTCGAAAACACTTCATTCCCACATTAATGTGAACAATATCATTATGAAGATTAATTAATATAGCATGAAATATAAGCATATCCTAATTAATTAGAGGGTGATATTAGACCACAACCATCATCATTCATATATCAGTGTGTCACTTAAAATATATCATAAATATATCTTAATGAACCCAAGGGAAAAGAGTAGGTTTCATAAACATTCAAATACATCACATATCGTAAAAATAAAAAATCATTAAAAAATGTCCTTTTCTAGTCGAATTATAAGAAAATGACATTTTTATATAGTGATAAAAACATCTTTTCATGAGAGATAATCCTTTCAGAAAAAATAGATGTCAAAATAAAAAAGTATACAAATATCTATTTAAACATTGATATAAAAGATGGAGTGAAAATTAAATTAATTTTGTATGAATAAAATATACGTATTTTGAAAGAAAAATTATAAATAGTCCATATAAAATAACCACAAAAGGATATTAAGGTTATTTTAAAAGTGTGGAGTGGATGATTAAATATTTTATTTTGAAAGGATGGGAACCGATTTTCTTTAATATTTTAAAATACCATTAACCAAAATGTAAAATTATTATTAAATAGTAATTTTTGAAATGGATAAATATATTTATGATAATACTATAAAATAATCCAATTTATCTTTCCAAAATAAGAGGAGAAAATTTATAAGATTAAATATATTGAAATTGATTAAAACATTCATTGTTAATAATTATAGTAATTCATTGAAATGACACACAATTATTTTGGAATGATTGTTACCAATAAATTGGATATTGATAATGAGAAGTGTTCTCCCCAATGAAAAAAATAAATAATATATAAAATTTTCCAGATTTATGATCAAAGACATATTGAAAAGTATATTCCTATAATAAAGGCAATAACCCAATGAATCAGAAATTCATTTGATCAAACTCTTATAACTTTTGTTTTTTTTTCAAATAAAAACATATAGAGGGAATGAGAATGGTATAATAAATAGTACATCATGATATTAATGAAATCATTATAAAAAATGAAAAAATGATAGTATTTAATGTATTCAAAATGAATCATTTTTTATAGAATAAAAATTTCTAAAGGGATTAAAATTTGAGATAACGAAACCCTTACGTTATTTCCCTTCTTAGGCGAATACTGTCAAACCACAAATAAAATAGAAATAATAGTCTTAATATATGATTTAGAACAATTTTAATACCTAATAATATTTTTTATTTTCATTTATAATAATTACCTTAATTTTTATGAGCTACATTATACCTATTTTCCCACATAAGGCATTTATTGTTTTTTATGTTTGTAATAGTTTTATAGGAGTGATGCCAATTTTTATTCTTATTAAAAAAATTATCAATAGGATTTATTTAATGTTACTCTATCTTAATGACAATTATGATTTATAATGTTCAAATTTTCTTTCATGATAACTTTAATATTTCTTATTGATGATTAAGTCCTCAATGAATATTTTCTAGGGGGTTTTGACTGAAAATTGTATTTGGTTAATAAATGAGATAAATATTAATGTATTATTTCTAGAAATATATATATATTTACATATTAATTTTATATTATACTATAAATTATATTTTTATAATTATCCATGAAATAACTTTATTGCATTCACCATGTACGTGTTTGAACCAACCCAAACATGAACATGCATTAACATTATTAGTTTGTATGGTTGAGGAGGTGTTGATTTTGACCTAATATCATTATAACATATTCATTTTGATATTTGGAAAAAATTATAATGGTGAACGAAATATTAATATCTATGGATGATGAATGAACAAATAAATGAAAAAACAAATCAATTCATCATGGAGGTCATAGTATGCACGAAAAAAGATTTTCTCTTCTCTTAATCAATGAACGGGATGAGTGAATGTGATTTGTAAGTGATAATTTTACAATAAAAAAACATATAAATGATATTTATTAATCAGTACCATAATAATTACCAGCCATAAAGGGTGGTGATGAAAATCCAAAAGCATTTTTTTATCATGGTAATCCACTTACACGCACTAACAACAATTAAGTTTTTCATAGAAAATGAAAGGGACTAAATAATGTTAGATCCATTATTATAATAACACCAATAAAAAATCTTAATGATGACTTTTATTATACTATTGTTATGTTTCTTATAAATTAAGGAATAAGAATGAAAGGTTTAGAAATATGTGATACTATGTTTGAGACATTTAACTTCATCTTGAAGAAGACCATAGATTTGATGGAATTAAGATAATTTTTTCTAACCATAGGTTTTATAGAATTTATAGGACTCCAAGGATATGATATTTTGGAATGGGATCAACTATGTTTCGATGTATTTAAGGAGTATTGAAATGGTTGAATTAATCACCTTTTATAATTGAGGTAGAGGCACTTTTCCATAGAAAATATCGGTATGCTTTGTGTATGAATTGAAAGGAATGAAATATAGGTTAGTTTGGAAAGGGTAGGTTTTTATATAACATAACTATGACTTTAATACCATTTTTTCTATAAGGTATACATGTCTCATTAAGTTTGAAAATTTCTATTCAACAATGATTAGTCATTTAAACTCTTATTTCTATTCATTAACTATTAATCATGTCAATTATTATATTACAAAAAATATAATAAGAACCTTGTTAAATATTATAATTTGATGAAACCATGTTTGGGATACATTTAAATTAATAAATTTCTTAAAAGGATAAAAATAACATTTTATTCAAAACATTTAATGTGTTGAATTTTTTTGTTGAAAATATATTTTTAATAATTACATGTTATTGGTTTTATTTAATGTTAATTTAAAATTATATTAATGTTTTTAATTATATATATATGTTTGAAAAACATTTTAGGGAATTAATATAAAATATATTAATTTAATTTTCAAAAAATAAACAATATTTGTAAAGGTATTATTCTTTTAAACATATATTATTACCTTCATAACTAAAATTTACTAAAATTAACTTAATCCCAATACTTACAAATAAAGTGAACCGCAATCAATAATTTACACCTGATAATTATTAATATAATATCAAATTCATTTGTTTTTATTGATAAAAAAATAATTTTAAAATACAAAATTATAATGCATTTAAAACAATTTATGAGATAAAATAACTAATGTTTTAAAATGTAAAATATGAAAAACGGATATTATTAAATATGTCAGGTTACATTAATTTCAAAAAATTTGTTTAAATTGTTTCCCTATGTGTTAGTGTAGGTTTATATCCAAGTGAAGTTACAATGTAAATTTTTTAAAAAAATGTATTTTTTCTATTCACCTAGATTTAAATTATTTGAGAAAAAATTAAATAAATTTATATTAATCTAATATGACCATGATAAAACCAAAAAAGTTTCAAATTATAAGAAACTAAATTTATAACAATTTATAATTAAGTATTAAAATAAAATCCCAAAATACAATGGAAAAATTTTCATGTGGACTAATATAAATTTTTTCAAAAGAAGGATAACTATTCATTATTCATATTTATTTTCAAGTAATATATATATTTAATGGATGATAAATAATTTTTTTTTAAAATATATAAAATTATATAGTTTCATTATAATTTATGAAGGAAATATGGATTTAGGATTACAATGGATTTTAATTTTATATAACAAATTGATTAAATAAATAAAAACTAAATGTGAATATCATATTGAATTCTACTCACAAAACCAATTATATACTCTATATAATATATAAGGGTAATATAATTTATAGTTAGATTCATGGGTGTGATTCCTCTACTAGGAATTTTTTTTCTAATTTCTAGAAGTATAATCTTTTCCTACAACCAATTTCTCTCATGTCTCTATTTATATTGGTCAAGGGAAAACACTATAAATGATACCATTATTCTGGGCTAAGAATAATTGGCTTAGTATAAAAGAAATTACTATAGTATTCCATTTCCACATATTTTTTTCATGACATGGTTATATCTATTTAAACTATCTAATTTAAAAGAAATTTTCTTATTGTCAAATTTCATATTCAAAATATAAATAAAATTATTTTATTTTAATTACTTATGGTGTCTCAAACATGAAATTTAATATATCAACTATTTAAGGATAAAATTCAATGAAATCATGTCTTCTTACATAAGAATAGATGAATAGTGAATATGATATAAATTGAGCTCACAATATGAGGTAATTTTTTAGGTCTTGACTCATTGATGCATGTTTTTAAATAATTTTATTTCTAATAAAACTATTTCTCCAGAAATTACAACCATGATGAATTTTTTATTGAAATGATTTGTATTCATACATGTCAAAAATTCAGCAACAATCGATTTCCTACAATTTCATGACAATTCGAGGTCGTCCTTTCATTAACCATTTGATGAATTCTTTTGACTTATAAATATATAAAAAATTATCTTTTGATCATTTTAGTAAAAGCACATTCCATAATGAAATGTGTTATTTTGGGACATATAAAAAATTAATTGATGGACATTTTCCAGTTATTTAACTTCAATCAGAGGCCCTTTTCAACATTTCACCTGTTGAAACGTTTTTTGGTATTTAAATCATTAAAATTAACAATAAGTCATTACAAAAAAACAAGTCAAATTAATGTGTGTCATATTCCTACATATAAAAAATTCAATTATAGATGTTTTTCTATGATTTAATAGTAGCCCTTGGTTTTTTCTAAGCTATGACCCTTGAATGCATATTTTTAAATTATTTTAAATTTTTTAAAACTATATGTTTAGTAATTATATACACACCATTCATAGGAATGAATTTAAGTGTATTAATATGTGCCATAAACTATCATGGAAATCTAATCTAATTTTCTTGTTTTTTACCAACTTTTAATAATAATGTTAATTATAAACATAACAATATTTCATAATGAGACATTAATGTTTCATATTGACGTGTTGTTGTTCTGTAGAGGCAAAAAATGAATTGAATATTTTTTTCCTATGTTTATAATAATACTATTCTCATTTTCTTAGTTTTTTCATTCAACCACCCATAATTTTTCAATTTACGAATAATAGTGTCATAAAATCAGATGATTAAAATATAATGTTGATGAATTAAATTCGTGATTCGTAAATAATGATATTTTTAGTTAAAATAATTCCAAAATACACAATTTTGTGTCGTATCCATAACAACTGGACGTAACAACTATGAAATTATAAAATGAAATTCAGTAGAAGAATGTTTTAATGGATGATTCTTCTTTATAGAAAAAGAATCCAATTCATTTCCTAAGGGATTACATGTTATGAATGTTATTTTTTATCCATTAAACAACCTATCAAAGACTACATTAAAGTTACTGTAGATAATAAACATAGATATATAATAATAGATGGGTTTATGTTAAAATATATAATTCTTTATATAAAAAAATTCATTTCATAGTGACGATCAACCAATTTAACCCCTCAACCCTAACCCTAAGACTACCCTTATTTGGAAGTTTTGATAATTCCATCAGGATTCCCTAACAATAAAGTTCACCAAAATCTAGCTTATCCCCATGGGTTATATCAATGATAGCATGCCCATCACCACCCATAATATGCTACATTTTGTTTCCTGTAGAAATCAATCCCATTTTCCCTGGAAACACATCAAAACACCCATCAACTGTCTTATGAGAAATTAGAATGTTAACATAAAAACACATTTCATTCTAAATTATCTAAAATATAAAATATATTTTGATTTGTCAAAATAATGATCAATAATATTTCAATTTGGAATGTGAATAGAAACCACCCTCCAATAGAGGTGGTGGTCGTCTAGCAGTCATTTGTGTAACCCAAATTGATCATGTCATCATATTCATGAGGGGAAAGTGTAAAACATCTAAAACCTATCCACCTTTATCAATATTATTTTTAATTTTATGTATTCTATGTTAAAATTAAATTAAATTAAAAACAAAATTAAAATTCATAATATGATATCAATTTGGATATTTATATGTAAGAGAAAAATAGAAATTAATATATTTAGAAATCATATCTTAAATGAATCTTCATCTCTCACTACAGTTTCCGGTGGACCACCTCTCTATCAAAGGGACTTATAATGGTTTGATGCTAAATATAACAAAATATCATTACATAAAAAACAAATTTCTCTAAGACACAATAAAAAAATTATATTCAATTATAATATCTCATTTTCAAGACACTGTTGTCTTTATTTTAAAATCCATTTTTCATCATGATGTTAATTATTAAAATAAATTAATTTCATTAATTTAAAAAACATGGATTTAAATACAAACTAAAATCACATAATACCACTTTTCTCTCAGGGTGATCATTTATATATTAGTAGTTTAGTTCTAACATAAAAATATATAGAAGTAAAAATTAGAATAAAAGATATAATAAATGTAAAACCCATGATGAATATTTTAAATGGACGTAAAGACAATTTTGGAATGAAATTCTATAGATGGGAAAAATGAAAAGCTTTAGAAGAAAAAATAAGAACAAATAATGATATTTTTGATAAAAATGAAAATGAATATAAATATGAAGAAGAATATAATGAAACCGATAAAAATGTTGTTTCTGAAGCTATATTAGGTGAAATATATAAAGTAGTAATAAAAGTTTGAATGTTGAAGTTGAAGTGTAAGGGTAATTATTAATAGACACAAAAACATTAGAAAAACATTAATCAAGAACATAAGAGAGGAAATATGAATATATATATATATATATATTCAAAATTAGTGCTATAAAAAACAATAAAAAATAAAAAATTGAAACACATTTGAAACTCAAAACATAGATATCATAAATAAAAATCTAAATAATAAAACTAAGATATGGATAGGATTTGAAATATAAACGTGATTATTAAATGATAAAGTGGGATAAAATATTGATTTTGATGATGAATGGAAATAATAAATCCAAAAAAATGATCAAAAATGATGTGAAGGGATTATAAATAAAATTAAAAAATTAAAAATCAAATGGTATAATATAAAATAAAATTCAGAATCAATAATAAATGCATAAGTATAAATAAATGATTAAAAGTAGAAGAATATTTTGATATGTAATCAAAAGGAAAATTACAATAAGGGATGTATATAACAGTAAAATTAGTAGTATAATAAAAGTTCAATTTAAAGATATATAATCTCCTAACTTTTTGAGATGGAATATTTCCAAACTAATTATTAAATGTATTATTAAAATATAAAATATAAAAATAAAAAAACCAAAAAAAACTTTTTTTATGGAAAATATAAAAAAGATATTTTGAAGTAGAATGAAATCTAATTACTCATGTATAATAATAAATAGAAAATACTTATTAAAAAAGAAGAATATAGAAGTAAAATAATAAGGAAATGGTAAGGAAATGAGGTATAATAATGATAGTGGGAAAAATAAGAACCATAGTTCAATAAAAAAAAACATAATATATGAGAGTGAAGAGAAAACAAAGAATAAAAATAAGGAGTAAGATTATATGAAAATTATAGAAGACAAGAGAGTAAATTAAAAACAAAAAAAATAGAATAAAATGTTTATATTAGAACAAAAAATGTTTCCATTATAAAAATAAAAATATATATAGAAAAATACTTTGAATAAAAAATTAAACAAATCTAAACAAATGAAAAGGATTGAATTCAAAATCCAAAATAGATAAGTAGAAGGAGAATAAAGAAGTTAAAAGAAAATATATATGAGATAAATAATTAAATAGAATATATATATATATATAAGTTGGTAAAATCATATGAAAAATAGTAAATTGAATCATAAATATTAGGGACTAAGGGACCAATGTGTAGATCCCAATCGAAGAGATAAATTCATAAAATATATAAATAAAACAATGGAAGAAGTTTTAGATGAGGAAAAAAATTAATAATATACACTTAAAAATAAATATAAGACAATTCAAAAGAATAAAATCATTATAAATAATCTAAAATATCAAATTTATGATCTAGAAATCTATGTAGATTCATATGTAAGGGAAAAAATAGTTGAAACATTCATGTTGAATAAGAAAAATAATTTTTTTATATAAATTAACAAATAATGTTAAAATAAATAAATGAAAACAAAAACAAAAAAAATCCTAAAGAAGAAAAAATTGGAGTAAAAATGTATTAGTTGAATCTATTGTTGGAAGGATACCAAATGTAGTAAATTAATATGATGATGAAGAGTAAGATAAAAAAAGAGACACAAATGAAGTGAATGTCAATGTTGGGGAAGATGTAGAGAATGTTAAAATAGAAAGTATAGAAGATGATTCCAAAAGGATAAGTATATGAAATAGAAATTATCATACTAGTATAATTCATTAGGTCCTGAGAAAAAATTATATGTATAATTCCTATGTAGTACCCAGAAATTGAATATATTTCTAAAAAGGTAGAACTTAGTAAATGATCCCAAATTATCAACAAATAATTGTAAAAATACTGTTAAATAATTATTGGAATATACTTACACACAACACAAAAATCTTATACGCAATGAGAATTCATTATGAGGATTTTTATTCACATTTTAACTTTTTTATCATGTCATGAATGAATTTTATGTCTAATAAGATGGTTTTTTTTAAATCCAACTATACAACTTAATGCATTAATTTTAGGTGTATATATTCATTTCAAAAATTAATCAAATTTTGATTTCTTCTAATTTAAATAAAATTCAAGGTCATTTTTTATGTTTTAACCTTTTTATGTGTATTTTTAAAATATTAAACCAATAAAAAATAACTTATTATGATTTTGGGACTAAAATATAAGTTCCATTTCAAGTGTCTCAACCTTTTATGCATGATTTTGGACATTTAAAATAATAAACACTAATTTTTTTGTCATTTTGTGGAATAAAAAGTCAGATTTGTGTATATTCTATTCATACATATCCAAAATAAAATAAATGATTTTATTCTTTAATTTAATTAAATATGATGTTTTTCTAGGTTTTGACCCTCAAAAGATTATTTTAAGGACATTTTAGTCTGATAAGGCTATATGGTCAATCATTATAACCACACCACATACTGAATTGACATCCCTTTTAATTATACATTATATAGATTTTCCTTTCAATATAAACTTTTTTGCTGAGTTTTGATCAACCTTAATAAGTATTTTATTTCTAAATTATTCTCTTGGTTATTCTATGTAAATTTGTGGTAAGATAAATATGTGGTTAGTTTTTACAGATCTAGAATGACTCAATTATCAATTTACTATGTTTTCATTCTGATATGAGCTCACTATATTTTTATTTCCCCCATTTTTCAAGGAGCATTTCAATTTAAAAAAATTTATAAAATAGGAAGATACACATTTAATGTAGAAGAAATAGAACTGGTGTTATCACAATAAATTAGAGTTTCAGTGAAAATAATTCAAAATAAGTGAGTCTGTGATTAATCCATAATAATTAGGAAAAATATTTTATAACTACTATAATAAGCTTCAATATTGGAATATTTTATTTAATGATTCTTTTTTCAAGACTAAGAATCTGAAACCTTTCCTAAGAAGTGGAAAATTATTGATTTAGTTTCTCTATCCATTATACAACCCATGAAATATACATATGAATAACACATAAAAATATAAATATATCTAGATGTATAGATATGGATGAGTCATAATATGGTATAATTATCATATATAATTTTATATTTCATTGTGATTGTAAAAACATTTACCCCTCCCCCTAATAGTCCTTTGACTCTATAGATGTGATAATGTACCTAGGTTGACTGGATATAACAAGTCACTAAAAGTGGATTAATTTATGTCGGTCTTATCAAGATCAACATGACCACCCACAAAACCTATAATTGGAATAGTTACGTGTACCATAGTACATAATACCAGGTTCTTTAAGAATGCATCTACAGCCCACATAAACTGGCCTAAAGACTATTGTCTTGTTAAGATTAATTCAAACATCTAGTGTACTTAATGATATAGAAGGAAAATGTATTAGATAAGGAAATGATTAGGGTATTAAGGTCAAATGTAGATGAAATAAAGAAGAGTTAGAACGATTATTTAAAAAGTAATATAAATAAATATATGCATACAATAAACTAGATGATAAAAAAATATTCTAATTATATAATAGAAGCAAGAGAAGAAGCTGTTTGAAATTATTGATAGATGAAGTAAATGTGTATGTGTTAGTGGATGTATAAAAAGAAACATAAAAACATATGGTCTAATAACTTATGGGAAGAAATATATAAACATATTGAAAATTAGAGGTAGAATATAAAATAACAACCTTATAAATTGTTGAATTAAAAGATGAAATCAAAACATATATTTGATAAATAATAATTCAAATCACAAAGCAGTGGTGAAGAAAAAATTTGAAATCTAGACATTATGATTAAGTGTAAAACTAGACTAAAAGTGGAAGAAGAATATGATGGATGACCTAAAATTTTAAAAAAATAAAAAAAAAAGTATAAGGTAGTATATATCTAGAAAACATAAGATAAAATAAAAAATATATAAAAACAAAATTTGAACGTAGAATATTAAAATAATTATAAGTAGAAATAAATTCCTATTTAATAATACATTCTAAAATATAGAAATAAAATAAGATGTTAATATAAAAAAGTTGAAGAAGTATTTGAAGTAAAATATAAGGATATATAGAATCAAACATAAAATACGAAAACAGTAATGAAGAAGTAGAAAGAGAATGGATAATTCAAAAATAATTGTGAATGTAGTACCAGAAAGAGAAAATATAGATTGTTTTGTAGAATCCAAATTCCTAAAGTTGGAAGGATAATTTAAAATTCAGATTTTAACTACATACATAATAAAATACATATATTTAAGAAAAAATAAAATAATATCAACATACGTGGATATACTAATATAAATAATAAGCTAAAAAATTAAATGTAGAATCTTTTAGAAGATATGAGATATAGAATCAAATTCGAAAGGATGAAAAGCAATCACACATTCATGGATTATCATGAAAAATTATAAAAATTATTTTTGAATAATATTATAAATTTATGAATTGAAAATTAGTCAGCCTAAACTGAATTGAATTCACAATTTATGTCAATTTGTTAGGTCTTGGCACATTAACACATGTTTTAATTTCATTTAAGTCTAATAAAACTTTATTTCTAGTAATTTCAATTATACACCAAGTTGTAATGAAATGAGTACTAATCATTCAGGTCTAAATTTGTTGAATGATATACGTATGATGATTTCATGAAAATTAAATGGCTTTTTATAAATTTTAACACATTAATGAATGTTTTCTTACTTTTAAATCAATAAAAATGTGATTTTGTTCATTTCTGGAAAACCACCTATTAGATTGATGTTTGGACTATTATAACATTTCAAAAATTATACTAATTTTATTCTAATATGATTTAACTATAGTGTTCTTTATTTTGATAAGTTTCGACCCTTTGATATATGTTTTTATTACTTTTAGATAAAATTTCACTTTTTGAATTCCAAACTAACAACATGATCGATTGACATGTTGTATCTTCCATCATGTGAAAAATTAAATGATTGATATTTTACATGGTAATTATACTGATCCAAGGTAATTTTATTGATTATTAACCACATAAATATAGTTTTAAAACCTATTAAATAAAATAAAATGGTTTTTTAGTCATTAGGACCACAACACACATCATATTTAAATGCAGTCTATTTTTACATTTTATAAAATTTTATGGAAATCAAAACTCATTTTCTTGATTTGGAATTACATAATAAGATCATTATTCTTAAATTAAAAATATGTTCATAACTAAATATTATGGAATAACATTGTCTTTTGTATATCTAAATTGACTCAAAGGTAGTTTTTTATGTTTTCACACTAATCTGGCCATATTTGTCTTTTTGGACCCCCTTTTTCTATGATTATTTGAATATAAGAGGAATAAAGATGGAATAGTTGAAGATTAAAATTTTATATTAAAGAAAAGGAACTGTGGTTTTCTTTCATAATTAATGATTGAGTGAATATCATTCAAAAATCTGTGAATTTGTGCATTATCTACAATAATTTGAAATAATATCTTTAAACTGATATGGTCATATTCAGTAGTGGAAAAGTTTACATAATGATTTTTATTATGTGATTAAAAAAATTATGCATCACCATGGAAGTGAAATGTCCTATAATTTATTTTTAAATATATCGACAACCTTTGAATTATATAGTTTAATAACCATTATTAATAAAATAAGATCCATAAGAATATAAAAGTCCATGTAAGAAGATAGAAATCTATAAAGAGTTAATTTTACATTTTAAATCGTGGGTAAATATATTGCACACTCCCACAAGAAGTCTTTAACCTTGTAGTTGTGATAACACCGCTTGGAGGCCAATCAAGTTAAAATTATTGAAACATGATCTATCTTAATTAGTCCTATCAAGATCAATAAGCTCACATTCTATTCTAATAATATGTATAATTGTGTTACCCTTCTAACGAGAAATAAAGTTCCTTTGGAATGATTATATGACCCCTAAAAACAATGGTACAATTTATTGGAAATTTATTATAACAAAACACATCATGTTTATTTAACTGAAATATATATTTTGTTGGGATTCATTAAAATGAATTTTCGACCATACTGGATATTTGAGGGTATGTGTCACATTATGTTTGGTAATAAATATCAGAAATGACTCAATGATTATATATTTAATATTTTTTATGAATCCAAATTTTTTACCAGATTTTGATAGCTAAGCATGATTTTTTTTTAATATTATGTTTTAACACACAAAATCATGAATTCTATCACATCAAGTAGTTAGGGAATCAAATTGAGGCTTGAATGATACTATATAGAACAACTCACTTAGTTATCATTTTCCTTTGTTTTCAAAATAATCTAAGGTTTCATCATGGTTTTTAACCCTTGATGGGTGATATATAATTTTAATAAAAATACCATTATAAAATGATACATTCAATTTTACTAAAAAAATACAATATTAAGATAGACATTTAGTTGATTACCACTTTTCAAAAATAATTTTTTTATAATTATCCAAACTTTTCCAAGTAATCAAATCTACTTTAGTAATGTTTTACCCCTTTTAGGTAATATTTCACATTATTAAGGTTATTATTCTTATATTTCACTTTCCATCATATCGGGAAATCTAAGTATTATATTGATGTTATGTTTTTTCAAATAGATTAGAAATGAACCAAATATAATTTCTAATTTCTTTATCCCAAATAAATATAACTTTCAATTTTTTGACCCATAAACGTTTGATTTTTAATTTATTTAAAACTTTTAAAAGTATGGTATCATAATTTCCATCAAAATATTATATTTGGGAATTAAATTCATGTATGACTGATTCATACATGTCAGCAATGAAGCAGGGGTCATTTCCCTCTGTTTTCATTACCATCAATATATATCAAATTGGGTTTTCCCCTTACTTAATTATAAAACATTTTTCCAGAAATATGATGGCTAAATGATATATTAATTAGTAACACGAAATTTAGGTGTCAGATTTATTTATCGTGGTTTATTATTGATGAAAAATCATTTTTGGATTATTCTCCTTTACTTTCATGGAAATACAAACTAATTTTTTCATTTTTGAAACCCTTTTGGTGATTTATAAGGTTAATTGGTTATTTTTTTATTCCATGAATTTCATATGGAAAATTAATTTGTTGTTTGTTCTTATAGAATGGAAAAGAATCCATGATTTTCTCCCTAATATTTCATGATAATATGAGATCATTTTCTTGGTATTAATAGTAAAAAATTTATTTTTTTTATTTTTTAAGAAGTGTTGATGTTATAAAATCATAACAAGTTTTTCAAGTATCATATTGATTTGTGGTTATTTTTTAATGATCAGAAATGAATAAAATATCATTTTCTTATTTTATTGAATCAATCTGATCATATTATCCTAGTTTTCACCTTAAACATGTGGTTGATTCAATGAAATTATAAATGTAAAAACTATCATATTCCAATGTTTTATATAATAATTCATGTGGTTACGGTGTCATATTCCTATGAGTTTCATATAGATAATAAATTAATCAGAGACTATTCTTTATGTTTTTACACAAAACTAAACTCATTTGTTCTATTTTGACCCATACATGGGTTATTTTTTTATTAATAAGAATTAAATATATTAAATCATAGTATTTATTTTATTGATAATTCCGGTAATAATCATTATGTGAAACTAATTCCTATAGATTACAAATTACTTCGTGATTGTTATCCTATCTTCCAATGTTAATACGAATTAATCTACTCAGTTTTAATCCCATGATGGGTGATGTGTTATTTTAATAAAATTATAAAGGTAAAATGTTACATTGGATCATACTATGAAATTCATGAATCGCATTGAAATATATTTTATTCATATATATAAAAAATGATTTAAGGATCATTCACCTTTCTTTTTTGGAAAATATGAACTTTTTAATATTTTTTACCCATTTTGATAGTATTGTCACTATACCTTGAGTCACAACAAACACTAAATATGATGGGTCTATTTGAGTATTGTTCATACAGATTGGAAATGACTTGAATATCATTTTTTATGTTTTTGCATGAATCCAAACTCGTTTTTAGGATTTTACATGAATAAATGTGATTTTTCATTTTATAAACATGTTATCAATATTAAATCAAATTTCTTGTCGTACTGTGTGATCCAAAAATGAGATTAATGCAATAATAATTACTAAAACATTACAACCTAAAATTTTCTTATGTGACTCTTACATCATTTTGACGATACATAACATGTAATTGAATAAAATATAGGATCAAAAGTTTTATTGTCATTGTAAAATTTGGCTTATACAATAATTTAACATAATAAAACATATGCATTATTTAAATTCTTCTTCTTTATATCTCTAAAAAATCTCAAGATCTCCTTAGTTCATGTAGTCACTGTAGGATATACATCAAAGAAACTGGTGAGCTAAAATACCAGTAATGGGATGAATAATGGACATCAATCCATAGTACATGGGTGAGAATAATCAACATAATCCTATCATAACCCTATTATCATCATCAACATCGTATTGGAATGATTTTATTAAGGCATGTAATGTGGAATAAACATAAAACTGAAATAACTTATCACAGTGGTTGAGTACCACAGATAGTTGTGAACAAAACTAGCATAATGTATATGAATGACATATATACGTAAATAATAACATCATCATTAATAAAAAATACAACATCATGTTCACACATCATTCACTTTATATCATGATATTTATCACATTACACAATGAATTTCTAGGATATATAATTCCATATCCACCATCACATCATAAATGCTCATAATCAAACTGGACATAGGGAACGTATAACACTCGTACTGATAAAATAATCCATGGATGTGAATGGGTTTCATAAGGCTTTTAGGAAGTATAGTATAATAAATAAACAGCAGGGTAACAAAATTAATAAGGGAAAACATATTTGGCATAAACATCATCATTCTTCATATAAGAAGGTTCAACACAAGATGAGTCAAAGTTGTATTTTGGAATGAATCTTATTAGGGAAAAATATTTATATTTTCCTTAAAATTCATTTTTTCATGGGGAAAACATCTATATTTTAATAAATTAATTAAAAAAATAGTGAATGATTACGTAACAAATATTACGGGATTATCCATAATAAAAATGTTGTGAAATATAAATAACTCAAAAAAATGTTGTTGGGTATGATAATCCACTAACATTAAATCCTTCAATGTTGTGTTTCTTTTACACCTCCAGAATAATAAACTATAGTTTATTAAAAATATTGAACCATAATTTCTTTATTTCTCATTTTTCAATATTTAAATATTATAATCACTTTATTATATATCTTAATTCCATCAGTAATATGGAAAACATTTTTATATCATCTTTTTCTTGAAAATATCTATTTTTCTTCATTTTCACAATTTTTGTTCACTATCATTCATGATTATGTAGAATTAATTAAATAATAATAAAATTATTATATTTTAAATTCTATATATAATAAGTAAATAATTATTATCATCCAAAATATTAGTGATATGTAAATTAGTTAGAAATATCCTTGTTAGCGGTTAACCGACTATTATCGAGAACCTTATCCAAAGGTGGAGAATGAAAGGTACCAAATATCAATACATAAAACATATAATTTTAAAGTAGTTTAAAATTATAAATATAATGTTAACATACTTCATAATTACAATTATAATATTTTCATCCTGAAATCAATTGATAAAAAATATATTATATGATGAAAATGAGAGAAGAGTTGAAAATGGCATAAACTTTAATCTGTGTTTCTTCTCTGGTACAACAAAAAAATCCAGGAATAATGTACTTGTATTTCACTATAATTTCCATGTGGATTAAAATAGATTAAGAGAGTTGAATTTGGATGATATATGAATCTCTTAATTAAGGTATCATGGGTTTTCCATGGGTAGGGAGAGCGGTCATTTATCTTCAGGAGTGAGATATTTTGAGTAAAAAAAATACTATATCCAATTGGAACATTAAAATTGCGTTTTTCTTCATAACGAATAATAAATAAATGAAATATAATGGTTTTAAGATAATTAAAACGTTTTAATTATAATTCAATTGTTTTTTAAAAAGTTATGTGTTAAATGAGTATAAAATTAAAATGAATACTTTTGAATTTAGGCTTTAGAATGTAATTATTAGGTTTTGGAAAAAATAATTATTATATTTTATTGATATATTAATAAAATTAAATATGATTTTTTGGATCCATAATTTCTTAAAATTATTAGATCATTATTATATTATGAATCCTTTAATATAAGATATATTTGTTACAGAAAAAACTATATTTTTAATATTCACAAGAGAGTTGAATTATTTCAAAAAATTACCAAAAAATTAATCATGGAAGACTTCAATGTCATGTTTCCATAAATTAAAATTATACTATAATAATAATTTTCTATCGTAAGTTATTTTATAATATTGAAATTAAGATAATTTTTAAAATACCATAATATAAATTTTTTTAAAAATATTAATTTTTATAAATTCTAATCGTGTATTTTTTGTTGAAGTATAATATTAATATTTATTTAAATTAATCATTATAAATATTACATATATTAGAGTTCATTATTTATAGGTAAAATAACTATTCTAACAACCATGCTACTATTCTGAAATGCGAGGTTTCTATTCCCAATGGGCATATTACTATTGAATCATTAAAATCACCTTATATAAATACTTCTTAATTCATTGATTTATTATTCTTCTAATTTCCTATCAAGGTTCTATATTTTTGTTTTCTAAAGTTTGAAATTTTTTACTAAAACATTGTTTCATTTATATATCTTTTTCATGGGAGAGATGGTTGTAGTAGATTTGAGAGATCCAGATTTACCCATTATAGTTTTAATATTTTATATTTTTGGTCCCATTATAATGTTTAGAATTTTTTGGTTTTATTTTATGACTAATGTAATTGTTTTAATTAAAGAAATAAATTATTATTTGTTTTTATAATACTTTTATGTGAATAATAATATATAATATAAAATAATATACATTTTTTTCAAGAAAAAATATATAATATTTAAAATCCATGTTTTTATATTTGTCCCCCACTATAAATTGCACCCAATAAATTTCAAATAATATTATAATTTGAAAATATGTGAATATACTTCTCATTAATTTTCCCTCTAGATCCCCCATTACCTCTTCACACATGGGAATTCATAAAATTTATTTGACAATGTGAGTTATCATTTTTGAAATCGAAATTTTATCTATGATTGATGATTTTCACCAAATTCACCTTGTACAAGTGGTCATTCCCCATTTGTAACAACTCTAGATTTAGCACATGTGAGGGATTAGGTATGTACTCCCTCAAAAGAGATTAGTGAAATGCATTTGGAACATCCTCATATTTGGTGGATGTTTATGCTAATAGAACACTACTCTTCTGAGATCATGTATCTCAAACGGGTCAATGTACCTAATGATAAGCATCCATTTCATTAAAAACTACACGAATCACTTCCATGGTGATATTCAAATAAAACATTTGTCTCAATATATAGTCTCTAAGTCCCATTGATGGTTGTTGGCATATCACTTATTTTATCACTCAGCATATTTTATAAGTTATTGGACGAAATGAATGTTCTATTTTCATATTGAAAAATTAGATTCAAGTATATTTAATTCTCAAAATACATCATAAAAATTAGTATTTTTACTTCGCTTCCCATAAAAATCTATATATGAATCCAAATGTATAATTTATTGGAAATTTTTTTATATGAACAAAACTAATTCCGGATGATGATCCCATCCTCCTTAAAAATAAACTTATTAGTTTCCTATTATGTCCTCAATTTTGTGAATATTTTTTTCATATTGTAAATTACTTTGGGGATGATAGGCTATACTAAAATTCCATTCTGTATTGAAACAATGTTATAGATTCCTCTTGAATTGATAAGAGAACCTTGGATCATGATATGATATGATTGAATGTGGTGCACTATATAGCCTCACCACTTCATTTAAATATATCATAGAATATTTTTCATGTGAGAAATAGTTTTAATATATATGAGATCGAAATCCATGGTGAGTTGATCCATAAAAACCCATACTACCTTATTTCAAATAGATGTCTCCAGGAGACCAGTGAAGAATCTATGGTGATGATATTCCACTTCCATAATGGTATAGTAAAGTACTTCTTTATCCCCATTATATATTATCACTATAATTTAACAGTCCAACATACTATGAATATTAATGTGTAATCAATTATTTATTTATTTATGTTGTCTAAACAGTGTTGATCTCAAATATCATGGTACATCGTGGTGCTTCCAGGATGGATGGACAAAGATATGATATGTGCAATATCCAATAGATCATTTTTTAGTTGATGAAGGCACATAAGACTTGGTCCCAAAATGACTTAAACCATTATCATCGATGTTAAACTCATGAATATTCCCTTATGTTACTACTTTCACCCTTTTTGAAGTACAAAATAACCCCTTTTTTCCTCCTTGATCATCTCATGGATAAATAGTATGGAAATAATTTAATCATGGAAGGATTTCTTTCCTTCAGTTATGATTTGATGGTACATAATTTTAATATTCCTGATTATAGTGACATTCTCAATTCACATCATTGATTGAGTAAGAGGTTATTTTATACTAAGAGCAATATCTAAATATTTTCCCTTTCTTTGATGATAGTGAATAGTTAAATCGCAATCCACGAGTACATATAACCATCTTATTCTAAGAATGTTGAGATCCTTCTGTGTGAATGTATTGATTAGACTATTTTATCAACATATATTTCATATTTCTTTCCATAGATGTACTGACTCCAAATCATTAAATCAGAGATCACAACTGATATCTTCAAATCATGTTTTGGCCAGTCATTCACATCAATATTTAACTCTTACAGGGCATAAAATATCAATTTATCTTTCTTCTTGAGTACAAAACCCAATAATTTCATGAAATCATTGATATATATCACAAGACCTTCTCTACTTGATGAGAGTGTGAGTACATTCAATGTTATTATCCTCTTATTGAACTCCTTAATTTTTTCCTTATGTTATTTTATCCCAACAAAATTTAACCCTTTCCATGGTAAATTAGTTGGAGTGATAGACCATCATGAGATATTTCTCATAAATTGTTGGTAGTTCCCTGCTAATCCAATAAATATGGAATTATATAAAAGTAGTGGGTCACGTACATTCTTCAATTGACATTGACCTTTATGGGCCCATAGAAATGCCATCACTTTTCATCACATTCCCTGAGAATGTGACTTGGTTTATCCCAAAGTCCCACTTGCAAATCCTAGTATAGAATTTGTTATTCAATAATTTATCTAATAAAATATTTATATTATCTTCATGTTCCTCCTTTTTCATGGATTAAATAAAAATATCATCATTAAATACTACCATGTATTTATTGAGGTAATATAAAAAGACTCCATTCATCTAATCCAGGGTTATTATGGGGGGATTAGTATGTACAAGGGTAATCACTATGAACTAAAAAAGATCATACCATTTACGGAAAGTTTTTTTTAATATCAGCCTTCCTCAACATTAGATGATGATATCCAGAATAATGATCCACCTTTGAAATTTTTTAATATCCTTGTCATTGATCAATAATATCATCAATAATTGTAAGGGTATTATTGATCATTATGGTTATATTTTTGAACAACTAGTAATCAATACACAGAGGCATTGATCAATCTAAATTTATCAAATAGAACTTGTGTACACCAAGGCGATGTTCTAGAGTATATACATACATTATCACAATACTCTAATAACTTATTATATTACCCCTCTAGTTCAATTTGTGTATTAAAATGGAGGTGTTTTGATATTGGAGTTTTCTTGCATATGATCTCTAATGATAACACTACCTCATGATCTGGTGTAAGTCTTGATACTAATTTAGGAAATACGTCAGTGTCTTCCCTAATGATGGGAATTACCTCGAGATTGATGTTATCCATTAAATGAACCATTTTTGCATGGTATTTTTCTACCTAGTTAATCATCACCCACACAGTTTATGGAATCATAAATTTTGGTTAATGATATTATTTTTATTTAAATAGAAACATGAGAAGGTTCAGAATATAGTAGTATATTCCATCTTGATAACAGTTGATGTGTTTTCATTATAATGAGATCCAATCCATGCCCAATATACCAACAAATTCTACCAGGGGATGGATTAAAAGATTCATTGGAAGAATATTCCCATATTTGCTAACAAGAGAAGTGTTTAATACTTGGGTTGTAATGATTGAAACACTAAGAGGATTTATATATATCCCTAAAAATTGGTATCAAGAAATTGATTAAAATATTTTAGAAATTATTATTGATATATAGGAATGTTTAGAAGAATAATAAAATAAAATAAAATCATTCTTGATTGAATAAGATGTTTACTTTTTATGACATTATCATTATGATACAGGTTAGAATTATTGTCACCATAATGTTTCCCTTATTATTTTTTCTATGATGATTGCCTCTTTTTATTTCCCTAATGGACCAATGGAATAGTACAATAGTTTCCATAGTGTCCCGACACCCTACAGTTAAATCATTTAAATAATTGTAGAGAATTATAATGTTCCTTACATTCCACCATTAGGTCGGAAATAATTCTTAAATAACATAAACACTCTAAATCTTGGTGTTCATCTATTATACACTTGAATCGTTTCCCCTTCCATTTGAGGGAATTCACAATATTCTAGTTCCCAATTCATTTGACATTTGGGTGGTTGGATCCTCTTTCCTCCTATTTCGTTTGACCCATTGTCATAAAAATACATTATTCCATTGTTATCACCATAACCATGAGTCTAGTAAAAAAAACTCTTTCTCTACATTGAGAGTATATCAAAAAACATCCTCATAACTCTGAAACTCATGAATAGATAGATCCTTCCAAAGGTATAGTTTTTAACCACTAATGAATCTATATATTTTTAAATAATTTTTATTAAAATACTAGTGGTGTTTCTTGAAATACTTGTGAATGATTCCTCATAATCTATGACTTATTCTCCCACATTTTTCTTAACCTATAAGAATTTTCTCGTTATATTTTTTCAATGACATCATGGGAAATAGTTATTTAGAAATAACTTTTTAATGTCTTCACATTACATTTTTAAAATTTCAACCTTTAGATCACTGTTATTTAATAATTCAAACCATTGATCAGCCTATCCATTTAATTGATAATTAATAAGATTCAACTTATCCTTATAAGAATTATGGAGTAGAGAAAATAAAATTCTATTCAGTTAACCCACTGTTATGTAACATGTGGATCAAAAAGATCAACCATATATTAGAAGTTATTTCCATATAATGTACATGATGTCTATATTCTCATTTTTTGGAATTGTGAGATGTTCAACATGGTTTAGATTATTCTTCATATCAAGAGACAGATGGTTAAGAATCACTATAATGTATTTATCGCCATCTTCCAACATATTAGGAATTTGTTTTTAAAAAATCATTAGTGTGTCCCTCATATAGGTTTTTGGTATTTTTTATTCTGGATCACATTATTTTCTAAAATAAAAATGGTTTGAAAAAAACATAATTCAATAAATTTGAATAAATAATTTATTTCTATGTGAAAATAATGTCTCAAATCATATCTTATGGGATCCTTTGATTATCCATGTTGTAAAAAAATCTTCTAGGATATTTACCTATATATATTTATCCTAAGGGTTATAAATTGCATTCCATAATCCTAGTTACTAAACTAAATAATATATTACTCAGATACAAACTATAGTTACTTGAAATTTTTGAGATGATTATTAAATAATTTTTATGATAAAATCCTAATCGTGATACAAATCATGGATCCAATTCTTTAGTGTTGTTGGAAAATTTTGATAATACATCAATAGTACATAATAAAATATAAAAATTATATAAATTAATATATTAATAAATATAAATATATCATGATATTGTTTGAACATATAGTCACCTAAGGATATACATCAATGAAAGGGGAGACCTTAATGCTGAAAAAGGGGAGGAATATAAGACATGAACCAATAGAACATGGGTGATAATAACCAATATTCTCATATAATAATCCTACGTTACTCATAAAAATCATGAGGGAAACATTTTATAATGACATGGAAGGTGGGATATTCCATAAAATGAAAGATCATGTCATAGCGGTAAAAGAAAAAACCCAATTGTTAACAAATCTATAAATTTGTACAAACATAATATATGTTCATAAATTATAACATCATTAATATATAAAAATATATAATCATGTTTTGTAATAATACACATTATCAGAAATAATATATCTTATTACTCGTTGCATTGAATCAATATAAAATGTTTTCCCCCCATCACTTCATATATTCTCATAATCATGTCTGTCACATAGAATTTATGACTATCATAGTCATGAAATAACTTATAGGAATTAATGGGTTTTATAAGGATTTCATAAATAATTATTTCATGAATAAAAATTACGGTTTCCAAATGAATATGGGAAAACATATTTGGCATAATTATCATCATTATTGATCGAATAATAAACAACTCAATATGAGTAATGAATGTGATTTGGAATGAAAATCATTTTTGAGAAATATCATTATTTAGATTAAAAAGACTTTTGCAGGGAAAAGAACATGTATATCAATGAAAATAAAAAGGAATATCAATGAAATAATATTTATCAAATATTAGGTGAATAAATATACTAAAAATGATGATAAATCACGATAAACCAAAGAAAAGGTAGGTGGGTTTTAGAATCCCCTTACCTTAAATCCCGATTTATTTCGTCACTTTTACACCACAAGAATAATAAAGTATTATTTTTTTTTAAATGAAGAAGAATTTTATTGTTACAGTTTATTGAATATTTATAAATTATAATCATTGGGAAATGTTTAATAATTCCATTAGTTTAATAGATGTTTTTGCCATATCATGTTTGCATAAAAAAATATCACTTTTCTTATTTTTCTCCATTTTTTGAAGTAAAACTTTTCATACAAATAATTAATTATATAATAATAAAATAGATATATTTACACATTAATATAAAAAAAGTATGTCATAAAAACCATCCATAAGTATGGTGATAATTAAATAATTACATAATGTCCCCATTGGTGGTTAACAAAACATTATCAGAAGCATTATCCAAAACAGGATAAAGGGTGAATAAAATATAAATACTTAAAAAATATAAATACTTTAGAATATGATTTTTTTAGTTGGATAACATCATTAATATAATGATAAAATAATACCTAATTAATCTTTGAATATTTGGTTCCAATATCAATAGTAAAAAATATTAGAGATGAAAAAAATATAGAAGAGTTAACATATATTTTATCTTTTCTCAATGTTTCTTCTCTTGGATGACTCTAGACATCCTTGATGAATGGATTTGTTATTATCTAGAACATAGCTACGGTTTCTTAGTGCTCCTGATAGCCTAGTTAGAATGATATTTATATTTGTTATGGGAGGGAGGAGTGGTTTCATGGAGGGGGAGATGAGTTTTTATACTTAAAAATATGGCTAATTTTTAGTTAAATATTGAATAAAATAAAATGTCTAAGTTATGACTTGAAGTAGTTATTTTTATTACATAATTAATCATAAATATATATATATATATATTAAGAATTTAATCACCATTATAATTCAAATTCAAAATCTTATTAACAAAGAATGTGAAAACATGATAATGTTTTTTTAAGCCAAATATACTCCTCAAAATCATAAGGGATCCTTTTTATTATGGAATGTAATGTGGAATATGCATAAAAATGAAACACCTTGTTGTATTGGTCCAATACCACACATATTTGTGAACACATCTTGAATCATGTCCATTCATAACATATGTGTAGAAAGCATAACATCATCATTACAAACAAATATATCATCACATTCATGCATAATACACATAATAACATGATATTGGTAATATTATGCAATATAGTTGCGTGATATATAATTTTTGACCCACCTTTCACATCATAAATGCTCATAATCATGCATGCAATATAGAACATATAATAATTGTATTGATAAAATTATCCATGGAATGGTATGGGATTCAAAAGTATTTCCAAAAGAATAATTTCAGTAATATTAAATATTGTTTCAAAATGAATGAGGGAAAACATATTTTGAATTAAAATAATTATTCTTGAGAAAATATGGAAAAACTCAAGTTGATTCTAGGATGTGTTTGGAAAGAAAATTATTTTTGAAAAATATGTGTTTTTTGCATAAAATTTATTTTTTCCTAGAGGAAAACATGTATATCCTCAAAAATAAAAGTGGAATATAGTTACCAAATACTTAAGGAATATTGTGGGAATATCCATAATAAAAATGATGTGAAATAGGGGTACCTCAAAGGAAAAGGTGTTGTGTTCGAGAATCCGCATACCGTAAATCTCATTTGTTATATCACTTTTACACCATCGGAAAAATAAATTATAGTTTATTAAAATATTTAAAAATAATTGAATTATTTCCATTTTTCAGTATTTAAAAATTATAATAATTTTATTAAATATCTTTATTACCTTGGTAAAAAAGAAATCATTTCTATATCATGTTTTCCTAAAAAATTCTTATTTTGCTTCATTTTCACCATTTTTTATCATAGTCATTCATATCAATGTAGAATTAATTATAAAATCATAAAAGACATATATTTAAATATATATATATATATTGATTAATTTATTATAATCATCAACAAGATTTGTTATGAAGAAACTAGTTGGAAATGTCATCGTTGGCAGTTAACCGGCCGTTATCGAAAATGTTGTCCAAAGGAGGATAATGACAGTTAGAAAATATAAATACTTAGAAAATATAATTTTAAATTTGGTTGAAATTATAAATAAAATCGTATCATACATCATAATTACTCCTAAAATATTATTTTCATGAATGAAATTGGAAAAAATAGAAGATAAATGAAAAATGATAGAAGAGTTGATAAAAATTCTCTTTTCTCTTTATTGATTCTCCTATACAAAAATATAATTCCATGGTGTACTTATTTTTACTACTATATAATTTCAATGGGCTTTATAAGGGCATAATTGAGATTAATTTGGAATATATTTGGCTTTCTTAATTGATTTATGAGTGTTTTTGGAAGGGGAGGGATAAGGGTTATTTATAATTGAGGAGAGGGATATTATGAGTTAAAATATCGAATAAAATTGTATATCCAATTGAAACATTGAAATTTTTATTTTTAACATAATGAGTCATAAATCAATAAAATATATGGTTTTTATGACTTCAAAACCATAAATATTCTAGTTCAACTGTTTGTTAAAAAGAATGTGGAAAATGAGGAAAAAATTAAAATTAATTCTTTTGATTTTAGACATTGGAAAGCAATTAACAGGTTGGGGATTTTTTTTGTATTTTAATGAAAAATTTATCAAATCAAATAACACTTTATGGAACCATAATTTCACGAAATTATTCATTCATTATTAAATCATAAATGATTTGATTTAAGATATATTAGTTATAAAAACATTATTTTTACAATTCAATTCAAAATTGAGCTATTTTAGAAAATTATAAAATAATAAATCATGTAAAATTTCAATGTCATGATTTCAAAAATGAAAATAATTTTATCAAAATAATTTCATTTCATATGTTATTTTAATTATTCATATGAAAATTATGATTTTTTCAAAATACCTTAAAGTGTAATTTATTTAAAATATTCCTTTTTTGAGTTTTTAAAAATGATATTTATTTTAAGTAATTATAATAATTATATTTACATTAAATAAGGATGGTAAATATTAAATTTATTACATTTAATTTTTTAGAGGTAAAATAAATATTCCAATGACCACGTTCCTATTATGAACTATTGTGTTACTATTACCAATGGTTATGTTACTGTAAGAATAGTCAATTAACCATTTATAAATAATACATAATTACTTAATTTATTATTCATCTAAAATGATATTATGGTTCTATATTTTAATTTTATAAAATTCCATTTGTTTTATTTATACATTTTTTCATTTCTAAAGTGTTGTTCATTAGATTGATGATTCTAGTATATTTGGGAGATCCATATTTTCCCATTATACTTTTTATATTTTTTATTTTTCCCCATTTTTTATATTTTGATTTTTATGGGTTTAATTTCTAACTAATGTAATATATTTTATTAAATAAATAATGTACTGTTGGTTTCTATATGTTTTAATGTAATAATATTGTGTATATATATAATATACTAAAAATTAATTTTAATAAACAAGTATCATTTTTAAAATCCTTCTGGTTATATTCTTCCCCATTAGAAATATCATCCAATAAATTTCAAATAATATTCTCATTTGAATATTGGTGAGGATACTACTATACCAGTTTTCCAGTGGTTCTTATATAACATCTTCATACTTGTGGTTTCACCATAGTTCTTTATCATAGTGAGTTGTGTTTTTCTCTTAGACATTATATCTATGGAAAATATTTTCACCAGATTCTACTCATACAAGTTTTCATTCACCAGTTGTTCCACCTATAGATTCCGCACATGTGTGATATACGTTATCTAATCTGTAACACCCCAAGCATCCACTATACGCTTCTGTTTGATTAATACAATAGCAAGTGTTGTACGCAACTTTGAGTTCTAATACACACGACAACCGATCAAACAAGACGTTGTGAATTGTAATACCCACTGATTTGAAATTTTATAAATTTTATCTTTCAAAATGGGATTCATTTTAGGATTTGGAATATCAAAATTAACCAAGGCTGAATTTTTGGTATTTTTCTGAAAACATTCAATTTTTGATGACTAGTGAAAAAACATTGAGTTATAGTTTAAAACTGAATTTTTTTTAAATAATTATTTATTTTATTTCATTTTATTTTAGGTCAAAATATATACATAATAACTATACATGTTCTATTTAATTAATTGGAGTCTGTGTATAATAATTTTAGATCTATAAAAATTTTACTGAACTTTTCACCGTCTTTTACCCATCTCCCAGGAGAATTTTCAAATTCATATAAAACATAATTTTACCATTTCTCTGACTGGAATTTTGAATGTCCGAGATACATGGTTAATATCAAGGAGTAAAATGTGGTTCAATAAGATAAAAATATTTTTTGGTGAATAGTCACTTTTTACTTTTATTTACCACAGTTAAAATTATGTAGGGTAATTAAGGGTAAAAATGATATTATTATTACCCTAACACATGTCCTAATTCTATTTAATAAGTATAATTCGACCAAATACAACCATAGGAATTAAATATGAACCTTTTTTTCCACTTGGTTATATTAGGACATTTATTATTATTTAATTAAAGAAGTGTTAAAATAATTAAAATCAATGTTTAATAAATAAAAAAATTAATATAGGGTTACACATAAGATAAATTTGATTATAAATATTTATTAGAAAGATAAAAGTTTTACTAGATAATGGTATTTTATTTATAATTTTTAGACATTAAATATATTAATTTATTTATGACAGAAAGATGATTCCGTAATTACCTAATTAATGAAATATAAATGTATTGCTATTATAAATATACAAATAAATGGAATATGAGACTTTATATGAATTAAACTAAATTTATAGTTTAATATGACATATTATGGTTGGATAAATTAATTTTTTCAAAACAATAATGTTGTTATGAATTTAGGAAAAACAAAATAACAAATTGTGACAAAATTTCAATAAAAGAGTTTTTAAAACAAATATTATAATATTAATTGATATTATATTTCTAAAAATCAAAGGTTAAGCCAAATGAATTATATAATGATGTTTGTATCATTAATGAACCTCTTGGGGTTCACTTGGAAGTATGTAGTATGTTTATTAACCATATAATATAAAAATACGATGTGACATGGTAAATGTCAAACTATTTGACAAAGAGTTAAAGATAAAAGTTAAAGTTAATATAGTGACCCAAACCTATCTAAACCCTATTTGTTGAATGGTTTTCGACCCATCCTGACCCTTTCCTTCAAATAATCCATTTTGGAGCCATTATAAATTGAAAATGAGTTTATTATAAAATAATATGTCTATATTTTCTTAAGGTGCCCTCACCCCTATTATAAAAGGGCACTCCCACTTCTCTCTAATTCACACCTTAAATGCCATTTGGTTCAGCCACCCCTTGCCCAAATACCCTCAAAACATCCCTCAAAATATTCTATCGGAATTCCTTTAGTATTAAAGCCATCTTAATGAGCCCTATTGATCAAATCAAAATGAAGAACATGAAGAATAGGTAACAATTTCACCACCCTCTTTCAAGTTCTTTTATTCTTCCACTTCTTCTTTCATTATTATTTCCATTCTAAAATAATAAATCTAGTATCTTCTATATACTGTGATGTCATTATAAAAATTTTATATCCATATTCATTATTCTATCCATCCTTTGAATGACATGTCACCATACGTGTGTACGTACAAATTTCAGTCTCCACGTCGTGGTGTAATTGTTATTCAATACATTATTATTTGGATGGGTATAATAATGATGTGTAATTCATGTAAATAATAAATATAACATGATAATGATTTTTTATATATGATATACCAACCAATTATATATTATTTTAAAATATTAAGAATGATATTTTCGCTCATGCATACGTATGGATTACCATCTCCCCAAACGTGATGAGATTCATTCCCCATCGTATCCTTTGAAGACATATTTTCATTAGATGGTTAAATATAATCTTTAAAGACTTGATATAATTCTGGATACAAATAAGATACATCCCATCCATAACAAATATTAATCACAAAACAATGAATATAAAGGAAAATGAATATGTTAACACTCTGAACAACGATAATACCAAGATATTGTTAACAATGAAATTTTAAAAGACAATATATGATAACATATTAATGTATATGATTATTGTATTATTTAATAACAGTTATTTCACCATTATACTAGAGGTTAACCTACCTTTTACCGAGGAAAAGTACAAGGTAAGGGTTAATTTTACAATCTCTTTATTATCCGAGGTTGTTTTTACGAAAGTATCTTCTGGGACATCATTATCATCCACATCAATGTTTCATAAAAATTTATTTTACGAATTTCTTACTATATTATAGAAATGGATTAAAGTCATCTATACCATTGTTTCACTTTTTATAAGATGTATATAAAGGAATCTTTCTGTCATTTTCCAAACAAGTTCATTTTAAACCTTTTCAAAAAAATAAAATGTTTTATTTATGTTACTTTTAAATGATTTAAAAAAAAGATATTCCTCTCAAATAGTTTTAACTTCATCTATGTCAAAGTCCTTTGATCGATTTTAACATTATTTGAAGTTGATTTTTTATGATACAAAGCTTCTATATTTTATTTATGATTTTGTGATATGTTTGACTTTGTATGTGTTATTTTTATACTATTCATGGTTTATGGAGAATGTATTAACATTTATTATGCTAGTTTTAATACGAATGTTTATGCTATGTTTAAGCCTTTTCATATGAGAAATTCATTCGACTTAGTAAGTGAAGGGTGGAGCCCTCTATAGGTCCTCGATGCATCACTAGGTCTAATGATACAAACTAGGCTCTTGGAATAATTCCTTGACAAAATATTATTTTTAGTCTTGGCATAAGGCCTTGACTATGTGGTTATGATTGCCTGGATTTATGCATTACATCATTATGAAAGTGGTTATTGATATTGAATGTGATTATTTGACTAGTAGAATATCCATGTGAATAAGTAAGTGGAATTATTTCATTTTATTTTTTCCATATTATGCAGATGTTCAAGTTCAAAAGGCTTTTCTTTCAATTATACATTTCCTTAAATGTTTATTCTTATTAATGAAAGTTTCCACTATATTGTTATCCTTATTGAGCATCTGAGCTCACCCCATTCTATGTTTTATTATTCCTAGGATGTGAAGAAGTATTTTATTACTATCCTGCAGGGATAGTCAGATGGTTATGAGTACGGACTATGGAGACTATGTTGTTGTAGTTTTTCATTTTATAATGTAATGTAATACTTATGAATGTATCTAGTGTTTCCAAGGATACTAAAATAATAAATCTTTTGAGACATGATCTTTTGTGATCATTCCAATGTTATGTAATAATGCACCAACTCTGGGTAACTGGGGTATGGGTGTTACAGTTTGTATCATAGAAAGTTTAGTAAAAACCTTGGAAGCTAGATTTAGATAAACCCTGATTAGAGAACATAGATCTAAGATGCAATTTTAGGATAAGTATAGAAGAACTTCCTAGAATTTTGGTATTATAGAGATTTTTTTAGTTTTCCGAGCAATACATCCATGTTGGATACGAGTAGGTAGGGGCATCTCTAGAACAGATATACCTAGGGGTAATACATGAAAAAACCACTTTGATCTTGACTCAAACATGAACTGGTGCACAATAACGGGCCTTGCTTCACTCTTGGATACAACACTCCTGGGGGATATTCTTGGGATAATTCTCATTTTCATTAAAACCCATTATGAAGGGTTTATGAGTATATACTTCATCAAAGAAAACATTTTTATGATTATGGATTATATACATAAACTGTTCAATTTATGTTAAGTTTTTTACAAGTTTGGATTTATGTATTGCAATTTATAAACTAATATAGTGAATGCCATTGTTTAGAAATGGGGCCTAGTGGAAGGAATGGAAACTGTATCAATGAACACACTCCATATAAGGATTTCCCTCCTACTCAAGAAAATTATAGTGGAGCTGGTGATGCAACTGGTGCTGATCAGCTAATCACCATAATGGGACAACTCACTCAGCATATGAATAATATCATTACCCATATAGATCACCCTGATCCACATCATGGTTGATCAATGTTAGATCGATTCATGAGGAAAAAACCACCAAAATTCTATAGGAGTACAAATCCATTAGTAGTTGAGAAAAGGATAAATTATTTAGAGAAAATATTCCATGCCTTGGGGAGTACTGAGAGGGAAAAAGTTATCATTGCAGTTTACCACCTCACTGGAGATTCTGATCAATGGTGGTCATTGATTCAAAACACAAAAAGAGATGATGAAGTATCAATTATGGAATGGAGGGAGTTTAAAGAGATTTTCCTAGAAAAATAATTTTCTCACGAACATCGAGAAAATATGGATAGGCAATTTATGTGTTTGTGGAAAAAGGAGGACAAGAATGTTGCAAAGTATGAGTCTAACATTACAAGGTTATCAAGGAATTGTGCAGGTTATATACGTAACCCATTAAGTAAGATTGAACATTTCATTGATGGGTTAAAACCATTTCTCCGTCGAGCATTAGTCCCACAATCCTTCTCGTCATATGAAGATATTTTCACATGATCTATTAAGATAGAAATATAATTCTCAATGTCTTACGAATTTAAAGAAAAGAAAGAGAAAAAGTGATCTGCGGATCACTCTAGAAATGGAAATAAGGAGAAGAATGGAATGGTTGAATATCCATCCTGCAGTAAATGTGGGATGAAACACCATGGTACTTGCTTTAAGTGAATGGGAGTCTAATACAAGTGAGGTTAAAATGGCCACCAAGCTCATGATTGCAATGGGAAGAAAGAAGTTATCGATGTTCAATGCTACAATTACAGGAAAATGGGACATTATGAAAATGAATTTCCTAAGCGTCAGGGGAACATTCCTCACAAAAGGCCAAGATTATACTGCCACTACTCCTGAGGTAGAAGCTCTGAAAGACGCGGTGGTAGGCAATTTAATGGTTTCAACATGTTTAGAAAATTATTTATTTGATTCTAGATCATCGCATTGTTTCATATCTTCCTAGATTTCTAAAAAAATTAGATATTTCCAATTTGATTTAACACGGGAGTTGTGAGTCAAAACTCCTAACGGAAGTATCATTACTATAATGTTCGGTGAATTTTTTCCCATTAGGGAATATAAATGTTCTTTATCTGCTGATCTCATCATTATAACCATGATTTGATTTGATATAATCCTCATTATGGATTGGCTTTCAGACCATGATTCAAAAATTTATTGTAAGAAGAAGCAGGTTACTATTTTTTATGAAGATGATAAAGAACACATTATCTTTTGAGTATAATCGTCACCACCTAATTCTTATCTATATCCACCCCCAGTAGCTCAACTAAATTAAATTATTGTGGAGGAAGATAATGAAATGTCTGTGGGTGAGGAAACAAATTTTCAAATCGAGGATGTACCTATTATGTGAGAATATGTTGATCTGTTTCCATAATATTTACCTGGACATCATCTAGAATGAAATATTGAGTTTTCCATAGATTTAATTCCTAGTTCAAGGCCCATATCGAAGACCCCTTATAGATTTGACACTGTGGAATTAGTGGATCTAATGAAAAAACTAGATGAATTGAGTAATAATGGATTTATTCGACAAAGTGTTTCTCCATGGAGAGCCCCTGTTCTTTTTGTTAAGAAGAAAGATGGATCTATGAGGTTGTGCATTTACTACAGGGATATCAATGCTATAACAATAAAGAAAAGGTATCCCCTAACTCGCATTGATGATTTATTTGACCAACTTCACGGAGCTCAATACATTTCAATGATTAACATTCGATCTAGATTCTAACAGTTTTGTGTGAAGAAGGAAGACATTAAAAAGACAACATTTCGAACCAGGTACATGCATTATGAGTTTACACTAATGCCTTTTGGATTGACTAATGAATTCCTTGTATTCATGGATCTAATGAACAATGTTTTGAAGGAATATCTTGATTATTTTCTAGTGGTATTTATTGATGATATCTTGGTATACTCCAAAATCTACGAAGATCATGAAAATCACTTGAGAATTATCCTAAAGACTCTAAAAAGACATGAATTATCTGGGACGTTTAGCTAGTGCGAATTCTGTCTTCATGAGATTTCTTTTCTAGGCCACATTGTCTCTAAGGATGGAATCTCTGTTGATCCTTCTAAGAAAAGAGCAATCCAAGAATGCCCATCACCAATGAGTATAACCGAGGTACGCAGTTTTATTGGTTTATCAGGTTATTATCGACATTTCATCCATAATTTCACTCGATTGGCTAAACCATTAACGAAGCTCACACGTAACGGGGTAAAACATGTTTGGACAAAAGATTGTGAATTATTTTTAGAATAACTGAAGGGAAGATTATTCAATGCTCCTATATTGACTATACCATTGGGGAATGATGGGTTTGTTATTTATAGTGATGCTTCAAATAAAGGACTTGGTTGTGTCCTTATGCAGAATGATAGGGTTATTGCCTATGCATCACGCCAGCTGAAAATTCAAGAGAAAAACTATCCTACCCATGATCTTCAGTTAGCGGCTGTAATATTTGATTTGAATATATGGAGGCACTATCTCTATGGTGAAAAATGTGTGATTTATACTGATCACAAGTGTTTGAAGTATATTTTCTCTCAAAAAGAACTCAACATGAGGCAAAGATGATGGCTTGAACTAATTAAGGATTATGATTGCACTATACACCACTACTAGGGAAAGGAAAATAAGGTGGATGATGCTTTGTGCAGAATGGATCAATGAGTTTTTAACAAGATGAGAGTTGAAAGGGATCCTATTTTCATGGATCTAGTAGAGATGGATATGTGAATAACCCTGGAAGGGGATACATCAATAATTTTTCAAATGGTTGCCAAACCATCTTTACTAGAAAGAATACAGAGTTCCCAAACAGATGATGAAGTGTTTCAAAAAATGATTAAAGTTTTGAATGATGGGAGATTGAGTGAATTTGTGTATGAAGATGGAATTTTGAAATTTGGGAAGAGACTTTGTGTTCCCGATATACCTGATCTAAAAACAGAATTGTTGGATGATTCTCATAGTTTCAATTTCTCTATACAACCTAGGAGCCCCAAGATGTATAGAGATAAGAAGGATCATTTTTGGTGGGAAGACATGATGAGGGATATTGCAGATTTTGTGTCAATATGTATGGTTTGTCAACATGTTAATGCTGGAAGGCAACAGCTTGGAGGAGTCATGCAACCTCTTCTCATACCTGAGTTGAAATGTGATATCATTAAGGAGGACATTTTTATGAGACTACTAAAGAATCCTAGAAGGAATGATGTAATATGAGACAATCTTGATCGTCTTATCCAGTCAGCACATTATCCTGCTATAATGGTGGATTTACCACTTGAACGTCTTGCAAGACTATATATTAATGATGTTGTGAGACATTGTAGAGTACCCCTATCGATTGTTTGTGATTGTGATCCCCGTTTTACATCAAGATTCTTGAAAATTCTTTAGAAATCCCAGGACACTGAACTTCATTTGAGCACTGCCTACCACCCTCAAACAAATGGACAATCAGAACGAACTATTCAAACCATAGAATACATGTTGAGATCCTGCTCACTTGACTTTCTGGGTATGTGGGATCAATATTTACCGTTGGTGAAATTTTCCTATAACAATATCTTCCATTAAAGTATTCAAATGGCACCAAATGAAGCATAATATGGAAATAGATGTCACACACCAACTTGTTGGGCTGATTTTGGTGAAAGAAAACTTTTAGTCCATGAAATTTTTGAGGAAACAATGTAAAAGGTAAAGGTAATCCAAACCCACGTCAAAGCAGCTCAAAGTAGGAAGAAGAGTTATGCAGATAACCGATGGAAGGATTTGGAATTTCATGTAGGAGATCATGTTTTCATGAAGGTATCTCGATGGAAGGGAGTTATAAATTATGGTATGAAAGGAAAATGGATTCCCAGGTACATAGGACCATACGAAACTCTAGAACGAATTGGAGATATAGCTTATCATTTGGCAATGCTGCCAAATCCCTCCAATGTTCACGATGTGTTCCACGTATCACTGTTGAGAAAATACATGCCTCACCCAACACATGTACTCACCTATGAGGAATTAGAACTAGAACCCGATATGTCTTATTGAGAAGAGCATGTCAATATTCTTGATACAAGAGAAAAGTGGAGAGAAACCAGACAACTCATCTTGTAAATGTTCTATGGAGAAACCAAAAGATGAAAGAGGCAATGTGGGAACCTGAGGAACTTATTTTGAAGAACCACCCAAGACTTTTTATGTAGTAATATTCTAGAAATCTTGAGGAAAAAATTATTTTAAGGAGGGATGAATTTAACACCCCATGCTTCCACAGTACGCTTCTCTATGATTAATACAATATCGTGTGTTGTACGCAACTTCGAGTTCTAACACACACAACAACCAATCAAACAAGCCGTTATGAATTGTAATACTGACTTTTTGAAATTTTATAAATTTTATCGTTAAATATGGACCTCATTTTTAGATTTATAATATCGAAATTATCCTAGGCTGAATTTTTGGTATTTTTCTGAAAATGTTCAATTTTTGATGAATAGTGAAAAAAATACTGAGTTATAGTTTAAAACCGAATTTTTATTTAAATAATTATTTATTTTATTAAAATTTATTTTAGGTGAATATAGATACATAATACCTATATAAGGTCAATTTAATGCATTGCTTTCAGTTTATAATAATTTTTTATATATAAAAATTTTATTGAACTTTTCACCGTCTTTCACCCATCACCTAGGAGAATTTGGAAATTCTCATTAAACCTAATTTTACTACTTCTAAGAGTGGAATTTCTAAAATATAAGAGACACGGTTAATATCATGGAGTAAAATGTGGTTCAATAAGATAAAAATATATTTTGGTGAATAGTAACCTTTTAGTTTTATTTACCACAGTTAAAATTAAATAGGGTAATTAAGGGTAAAAATGATATTATTATTACCCTAAAACATGTACTAATTCTATTGGATAAGTATAATTCGACCAAAATAAACTTTAGGAATAAAATATGATCCTCTTTGGTTCACATGGATTAGATTAGGACATTTAATATTATTTAATTCAAAGAAGAATTAATAGAGTTAAAATCAATGGTTAAAAACTAAAACATTTTTAATATCAGGTTACCCATAAGATAAATTCTATTATAAATATTCATTAGAAATATAAAAATATTTCTTACATAATGGTATTTTATTTATAATTTTTAGACATTAAATAATTTAATTTATTTATGACATAATGATGATGTAGTAATTACCTAATTAATGAAATATTAAAATAATTGATATTATAAATATCCAAATAAATTTATTTTGATACATTTTATGAATTCGAAAAATTTTACATATTAATATGACATATTAGGGTTGGATATATTAATTTATTTCGAATCAATAAATCTGTTATGAATTTATCAAAAACAAAATACCAAATAGTGTCAAAATTGAAAAAAAGTGTTTTTAAAACAAATATAATATTATTAATTGATATTCTCCTCCTAAAAATCTGACGTTCGTAAAAAGGACTTATTTAATGATAGGTGTATCATTAATGAAGCACTTGAGGTTCTCTTGTAAGTATGTAGTAAGTTTATTAAACATATAATATAAAAATACAAATTGACATGGCAAATGTTATACTATTTAACTAATAGTTAAAACTACTAGATAAAGTTAATATAGTGACCCAAACCTATCTAAAACCAATTTTTTTAGTGGTTTTCGACCCATCCCCACATTTTAATTTAAATAATCCATTTTTTATCCACTAGAAACTGAAAATGATTTTATTATAAAATAATATTTTTAATGCTTTTCCTAAGGTGCCCCTCAACCCTCTTATAAATGGGCAATCCCCCTTCTCTCTAATTAAAACATTCAAAGCCATTTGATCTTCCAAAATCTGCCCCAATACCCTCTAAACTTCACTCAATTCATCCTAGAGGCATTCCATTAGTCATAAATATAGCATAAGGAGCCCTTTTGATCAAATCAAAACGTAGAACCCGAAGAAGAGGTATTAATTTCACCACCCTCGTTCAAATTATTTCCTTCTTCTACTTCTTCTTTATTTGTTATTTCCATTATAAAATAATAAATCTAGTATCTTATATATATTGTGATGTTATTATAAATATGGTACTACCATATTCATTATTCTATCCATCCTTTGAATGACATGTCACCATACGTGCGTACGTACGGATTACCATCTCAACGTCGTGGTGTAATTCTTATTCTATACATTACTATTTGGATGGGTATAAAAATGATGTGTAAATCTTGTAAATAATAAATATAACATGAAAATTATTCTGTAAATATGATATAACATCCAATTGTATATTATTTTAATATCAAAAGAAAAATATTGTCGCTCGTGTGTACGTACGGATTACCGTCTCCACGAACACGATGAGATTCATTCCCCATCGTAATAATTCAAGACAAATTTACATTAGATGATTAAAAATAATGTTTAAAGACTTGATATCATTATGGATACGAATAATATACATCCCATCCATAAAAATATTACTCACATAACAAAGAATATAATGGAAAATGAATCTGTTAACACCCAAAACAATGATAATACAAAGATATCATTAAAGAAAAAATGTTAAAAGACCATATATGATATCATATTAATGTATATGATTCCTGTATAATTTAATCAAAATTATTTCACCATTATACAGGAGGTTAACGTAACCTTGACCAAGGAAAAGTACAAGGTAAGGGTTAATTTCACAATCTCATTATTATCTGAGGTTGTTTTTACATAAGTATCTATTGGGACCTCTTTATCATCCACATCCGTGATTCTTAAAAATGTATTTTAAAACATTATTAATATTTTATAGAATATAGTTTAAATTCAATTATACCCTTTTTTTAATTTTTATAATATGTTTATAAAGGAATCTTTCTTTCATTTTCCAAACAAGGTCATTTTTTACCTTTTCGACAGAATTTGAGTAAGAATGCATTTTTAACTTATATGCTGGGTGCGGCTATTTTCTGCCATTATAAAATCGTTGATGCTTCCCTTACAAGATTATAAGAATATTTTCAAATTAAATATTTTATTTTATAATTATGTGACTTTTAAATGATTAAAAAATAGTGATATTTCTCCCAAATTGTTTTGATTTCATCTATCTCAACATCCATTGATGGATTTTAGGCTTATTTGAAGTTGATTTATTATGATACAAAGATTATATATAGTATTGAAGATTTTTTGATATGTTTGACTGTGGATGTGTTAATTTTATACCATTAATGGTTTATGGAGAAAATATTAACAATTCATATGTTAGTTTTAATAATAATGTTTATGTTATGTTTAACCCTGTTCCTATGAGGAATGCATTGGACTTAGTAAGTGTCGGGTGGAGCCCACTATAGCTCCTCAATGCATCGGTAGGTCTCATAATACAAACTAGTGTCTTGGCACATGGCCTTGACAAAATATTATTTTTGGTATTGGCACAAGGCCTTGAATATGTGGTTATGATAGTCTTCCATTATGAATTCCATCATTATGAATGTGGTTAATAATATTACATGTGATTATTTGACTAGTATAATATCCATGTGAATATTTAAGTGGCATTATTTTATTTTATTTTTTCCATATTATGTTGCAGTTCATGTTCAAAAGGCTTTTTTGGTTATACATTGCCTTAAATGTTTATGCTTATTTATGAAAGTTCCACTATATTGTTATCCTTACTGAGAATTCGAGCTGAAACCTTTGAATGTTTTATTTTTCCCAAGATGTGAAGAAGTATTTTATGATTGACCTATAGGGATAGTCTGTGGGGTTATGGGTATGGACTATGGAGACTATTTTGTTGAACTTTTTCAGTTTATGATGTAATGTAAGACTTATGAATGTATCTAGTTTTCCCAAGGCTACCAAACTAATCGGTATTTCAAGACATGATCTTTTGTGATCATGACAATATTATGTAATAATGCACAGACTTTGGGTAACTGTTGTTGGGGCGTCACATAATCCCTCAAGAGAGATATGTGAACCAAATCATGAACATTATCATATATGGTTGAAGTTTATGATAATATGTCACTGCTCTTATGTCATCAAGAATATCAATGGAGCCTAATTACCTAGGCTAATTTTCCCTTTCATTACAAACTGAACGAATCTATTCCATGGTGAAATTCATAGAAAAAAATAATCTCCATCATAAATATCAATGTCCCTTTAATTGTTTTTATCATATCTATTTTTTTGACACAGGGATGATTTTATATGATGTTGTATGGAACTAAAATTCTCTATCTTCTCTTGAATAATATAAAGGTCAATTAATTTTAATTATTTATCTTCATCACAAAAGGATGTAGTTTTACATCAATTCCCATACAAATAGTTATATAATTCTATTTGTATACTTGATTGGAAATTTTTGTTGTATGAGAACTCAACTATTTGTGGTGTGGATCACATCCTCCTTTAAATTCAATTGATTAGGCTCCAAGTATTTCCTCAATTTCATGAATATTCCTTTCCAATTGGAAATTATTTTAGTGGTGATAGGCCATGACGATATTCAATTCAGGATTCAAATCAATTTGAATACTTCTCACGAATTTATAAGTGAACATTGGATCATGATATGTGATGATTTAAATTCATACCCATAAAACCTCACCACATCATTCACATATATCATGGAATTATTTTTCATTTGATAAATATTCTAAATTAATATTAGGTGTGAAGCCACGGTGAATTGATCCACAAAAACCCATATTGAATTATTTCTAATAGATATCTCTTGGAGACCATTGAACAAGTCCATGGTGAATTTATCCCATTTACACAAGGGTATAGGCAATGTTTTTTATCATCCCTATAAATATTTTTCACTAAGCTTTAACATTCCAACATTCCATGAACATTGAGTTGTATTAAATGAACTCTTTCATTATGATGTACCACCTTATGTTATCTGAAATATCATGATACATCTTGGTGCTTCCAAGATGGATAGATAAAGATGATCCATGTGCATTATCCGATAGAACCTTTGTTAATTTTTGTGATTATGGAGCACAAGGCCTAGTTCAAAACCAAATTAAACCATCAACCAAGATGTGAAACTCATGAATCCTCCCTTTCTATATAACTTTCACCTTTTTTAAGTAAATGTTCAACCCATTATTCCTCCATGATCGTCTCTTGGATAAATAGTTAAGAAATAATTTAGGATTGTTATTATTTCTTCCCTTACATTATGAAATCTTTATCCATACTTTATATTTTTAGGATGATAGGGACTTTGTTAATTCACATCACGGATATACTTACAGGGTCCTTTCTTCTAAGATAATTATCTTTTTTTTCTTTTCATGATTCTAGGGTATAGAAAAATTATAATCCATGATTAGAAATAACCATATTCTATGATCCATGGTGATATACTTCAATATGAATATATAAATTAGACATTTTTAGTATTTTATATGTCAAATTTCATTCCATATATGTTGTGCCTCAAAATCCTTAATGCATAGATCATAGTTTCTAACTCTATGTAATGTGTTTCATAGTTATTCTCATGAATCTTTAAAATTTTGTAAGGCATAAACTATAGCTTTATCTATCTTCTTGAGTACACAACCCAAGATTTTTTTAACTAATTGATGTACATCACAAAACCTTCTCCACCTGATGATATTGTGATTACATGCACAATGATTATCCTCTTCATGGGAACTTAAATGCTTCCTTTTATTCTTGTATGCTGGTATAATTTAACCCTTTTAGAATTATATTAGTTATATGGATAGACCATAATGAGAGATTTATCCTAAATTTTATATAGTACTCTACTTAGAAAAAAAATATGGATATCTATAACTCTAGTGGGTCTAGAACATTCTTCAATTTATGTTTTCTTTTAAGAATCCAAGTAAATTCCCTCACTTTTGATCAATTTTCCCAGGAATCTCATTTTTTCATCCAAAAGTTTCACATGTAGAACATAGAATTAATTTTATACTTCCTTAGTGCCTGTAGTAAAATCCATATATTCATTTCATGTTCCTCTATTATCTTGGAGTGAATGTTAGTATCATCGATAAATACTACCAAAAATTTATTAAGGAAATATAAAAATAACTATTCATCAAATCCATGATGATTGTGGGGGGGGGGGGGGTTTATGTCCATAGGGAATCACTGTGATATCATAGTGCTAATACCTTTTATAGAAATAATTTCTCTAAACATCATCATTATTAACCTTCAACTGATGATATCTAAAACAAAGATCCACCTTTTAGATGTACTAATATAGTTGTAGTTGATCAAACATAACATCAATAATTGGAAGTGGATACCTGATCTATATTGTGATATTTTTGGGCTACCATTAATATATACATATAATCATTAATTGATCATGTTTAATTAAAAATGGAACTAGCGTTCACCATGGGGATGTGCTATGGTATATATACCATTTATCGCAATACTCTAGCAACTACTACTTTAACACCTTTAGTCCGATAAGGGTTATCCTATAAGGGTATTTTGAGAAAGGAGGGGCTCTAGGTATAATCTTTACTGATAACACTACATTACAATATGGTAGATTTCTAAGTACCTCTTTGGGAAACATGTCTTTGTATTCCCTCATGATGGAAATTTCCTCAATTTTGATACATTACTTTATCTCAGCTGTTTATGCATGGTATTCTTCCCCATAGGTAATCGTCGCCCACATCATTTATGGATTCAACACAAGATATTCATGATTATATTTCAATTTATATAGGATCATGGGGTGGTCTTGAATATATACATTTATACCCTTTTCATAGATGTGGATGTGTTTTCATTATAATGATATCCAATCCATGCCTAGTATATCATCAAATTACACAAAGTGATGGATTACAAGATTCATTGGTAGAATATTCCCACAGATGATAACATGAGTGTTTTCCAAAATTGTGTTTTAATGATTTCACAACTAAGAGATTTATACATATATCTAAATCTATGTATTTGGGTTTTGATTCAACTATTTTAGAATATATTATTCATATAAAGTAATGTATAGAAACATAATAAATTTAAAAAAAATCATTCTTGAGTGAATAGGATGTTCACCATGAATGAAATCATTTTCATGCTCCAAATTAGATTTACTGTTGGAATAATAATTCAATTATTCTTTTTTCTATGATGGTTTCTGATTTTTAATTCCCTTAAGGACCCATGGTTTCGTAAACTATCTTCCATAGTGTCTCTAATCCATACAGTTGATGAATTGATCCAATTTTGGAGAATTAGGATGTTCCTTACATTCCAACATCATGTTGGTAGGGATGTTAATATCCCTCCAACACCCATGGTCATGGTGGTCATCTCTTCTACACTTGAATCATTTCGCCTTCCCCATCTGGAAATTCACTTGATGCTTCTTCCCACAATTTTGACATGTAGGTGGTCAGATAATCATTCCTCATACTTCATTTGACCCATCACCATGAAACGAAATTCATCCATTGATATCACTATAACAACAGGACTAATCCCCAAACTCTAAATATAAATTTATAGTACAACAACCCACTTTTTCGTAACACCAAAACTCTTAAATAGCTTGAGCCATTACACGGTGTAGTTTGTAACTACTAAAGAATGTATATATTTTCCAATAAATATTTATAAACAACCAAAGGTGTTTCTTGAAATCCATGGGAATGATTCCTCATAATCAGTGATAGATTCAGCCTCATTTTTCTTAGCCCATAGTAATTTTCTCTCCACTATTCCTTAAATACATCATGGGAAATTCTTGTTGAGGAATAACTTTTTAATGTCTTTTCATTACATTGTAACAATTTCAACCTTTATATTTGTGTTATTTATTAATTCCCAAAATGTATTGGCCACTTTATTTAATCAATTAATAACCTGAGATTCTTTATCCTTCTCAGAACAGTGGAGTATAGAAAGGATCTTCTCCATTGAGTTAACCAACTATTATGTAACAGATGGATCAGAAGTTCCACTAAACGTTGGAGGTTATTGCATATAATGGACATGAAATCTAGATTCTCATTAATTTTAGAAGAAAATAAATCCACATGGTTTATTTTAATGTTCATAACAATAGAAATATGGGTAAGAATTACCATAATGTTCTTAACTCCATTTTCAATAGTATTAGGAGTTTAGTTTGAGAACTCATTTCATTATCCCTCACACTAGTTGTTAGTCTTGTATCTCATTATTCCGACATTTTTATGAAACAAAAATGGTTTTAAAAATAAATAAGTCAATAAATAATAAAAAAATAATTTTTTTCTATATGAAAATAAAATCTAAAATCATATAATATAGGATCAGTTTGTTTTTCCTTCTTCTAAAACAAATCTTCTCTGATATGTACCTTTACATAGACTCATCATAAGGGTTATCACTAACATTATCTAATACTATTTCCCAAACTAACTAATTCATTGCTTTGATACCAACTATAGTGACATGACATTTTCTGAAAAGATTGTTACATAATATTTAAGAAGAATAGTATAACAGTGATACAAATTCTAGAACTAAAGCATTAGTGTTGTGTGGAAATTTGGATATTAGATAAAATTTACATAATAACACAAAAACCATATATAAATTCATTTCATTATCCTCATAAATATATCATGAAATCCTTAGTACATATAGTCACCTGAGGATAAACATCAATGAAAGGGGTGACCTAAAACCCTAGTAAGTTAAGGAATAGGGGACATGGAACAATAGTTTATGGGTGATAATAAAAAATATAATCATATAATAAGAATAAGGTACTCATAAAAATCACGAGGAAACATTTTATAAAGACATGGCATGAAGGAAATGAAAAAAATTGAAAATTATTTCATAGTGGTCAAATACCCCCACATAGTTTTAAATAATGCTAGCATCGTCTACACACATAACATATGTACTTAAATTATAGCATCATTATTATATAAAATTATTGAATAATTTTCATGAATAATAACATAATATCATAATATATATCAGATTTCCCATTTCATTGAATGATTATAAAATTCTTGGTCCACCTGTTACATCATAAACTTTCATAATCATATATGCCACATAAAATGTATGAAAATCACAGTCCTGAAATAACCCATAGGAAATAATGGGATTTATAAGGAATTAAAAATGAATAATTTCCATAATAAACATTTGGGATCCCTAATTAATAAGATAAAACTTATTTGGAATAAATATTATCATTATTGATCATAGAACAACAAACTCAAGAAGCATTAGGGATGTATTTTGGAAAAGAATGTCTTTTGAGAAATAATAATTTTTGTATAAAAAATCACTTTGGATGGGGGGAGAACATGTATTTTATAGAAAAGAAAATGGATGAACAATGAAATAATATTTATGTAATATTAAGGTGATATATATACTAAAATTGATGATAAATTTGGATAACTCAAATAAAAAGGAGTTGGGTTTTAGAATCCACTTACCTTAAATCCAAATTTATTTCGTCATTTTTATGCCACATGAAGAGTTAAATTAGAATTATTAATAAAATCAACCATACGTGAATTTTTTCAATTTCTTCACTATTTATAAATTATAATCATTGGGTTATATTTCTTAATCCTCTTATTCAAATATTTTTTTTGATATATTGGTTTCCTTAAAAAATTATATCTTTTCTTTTTTTTCTATTTTTGTTTAAGGTCATTTATATATAAAAATAATTAATTATTAAAGAAAAAAATAAATATTTTTTCATAAGAATATAACGAAATTAATTTATCATAACTATCCATATGTTTTTTGATAAGGAAATAAGTCAAGAATGTTCTCATTTGCGGTTTACTGAATGTTATCTGGAGAATTTTACAAAAGAGTTAAAATGGTGTTGTAAAATATAAATACATAAAAAATATAATAATTAAAGTAGGTAAAAATTTTCACGAACCAAGTCAAGTCACCATCCGTATCGACGCCCGAACCGGCCTGCGGCAAGGCCCGAAGGGTGTTCCCGGTCCCCACGGGCTGGCACAATTTCATGGGTATCAAAATAAACTTTGGGAATGATTTACCTGAGTAAAAAGATATAAGGTAGCCAAAAAAATAAACCAAAAAAAAAGTAAAAGTTTTAGCCAATCAACTCTTTAACCAAAAACCAATTTTTGAGACAGATGTAAAACCAAAACCCAAATAAATGTAAATTTATGGTGACCAAAAACCAACTTATGAACTATCGCTCGATGTGAGGACACCACCTTCAAGCCACCACCACAATGCCACGTAAAGAGGCCTACTAACAACCTGAACCACTTCACCCAAATGATGGTCCCTTGCCTATATCAGATGTAAAAAATTCTACTTACACCCATGGGTGTAAGTAGGGTGTCATCAATCACCTAGTAGGATACCACCATGAAAATATTCCACGCATAATTATTAAAAGACTATACATTTGCAATGACAGATAAAATAATGCAATAAATGCTTAACCACATTTGTGAAAACGGTTTTCATAAAAGAGACATTAAGAAAAAACAGTTTAAAGAAAACATATGTTTGGGCAGTAACTCAGGTGACATATCATGTATCATTAATATGGGAAAAGTAACCGGTAGCACCAATGGATGGGAGAGGCCCTACGATACTAGAAATAGGTGGGACCCTAGAACGTCATGTCTCAGTGAAACGTGGAATAGAAGGCCACGACCCTCATAAAATGTGGCTTAGAAGGCCACGACCCTCCAAAAACGTGGCTTAGAAGGCCATGACCCTTAATCATCATATGTCTTGTAAGTGTTGCAATCGTCAACCCTTCCAGTGAAACCGGCCCAAGCCAACTTTAGAAAACTAGCTTACCCGTCCTTGTCTCCCCAACTAATAGCTCGTGCTTCCATCGTTGTGCTCGCTAAAAGATAAATGATCACATAACATGTCACCTAAAACCAAACGAGGTGCTGACACACAAGAACATGCCACCCGCAGAGTAATATCCTCTTTTAGAAAGAAACTCACACAGAAAACATTTTAGAACATAACCTGTGCTACTGACACATCAAATTAATTGAGCTAAAAATTTTTATAAAAAAACAACTTATAACCAGGAAAACCTTTCAAAAAAATAGTTAAGCAGTTTTGAAACATGGAGAAAAATATTTAAATGGAAAAAAGTCACTCAAAATATTTTCCAAGACAACCACATTTTTAATACTACACGAAAACATAACTGCCCCAACCACATTTCCCTAACACACACGCTGTGCAGTTTCCAAATCTCAGATAAACAGTACAGAGAGGTTTTCACAATGAAATTCACCAGAATCACTTAAACATAACTCTAACTGAATAAATGCACAAATAAACTCAGTCAAAGACAATTTCACAGTTTGTAAACAAATAGAAAAAAGTACTAAATTAATTAGATATGAAATCAAATGATTGTAAATTAATACCCATGTACAAATCCACCTACCAAAATGTCGCAAGCTTTTCAAAATTGGTGCTCAATAACCACCACAATTAATGAACCTCAAACAAGATCAAAACACGCCCTAAAAAAGCACAACACAAACACATCAAAATTGAATCAAATGAAAACTAAAACCTCTTCGCAACATCACCAAAGCAGATGAAAAAGAAATCGAAGTGTTTTGCACCAATGGAAATAGGTTTGAAAGGCTGGGAAGATAAAATTGGGGGGTTCCAGAAGGCTGTCCAATGGAGGGAGGAGGTGTGCGGCTTGGTGTGAGACAGGAGGAATATGGGGAGGTATGTGGTGTGGCTATCCAAAAGTGGAGTGGTACTGAATGTCAGTTGTGCAATCCGGAGGGTATAATGGGTTGCACAGTGTTGGAAAAAAGAAAGGGGAAGGTAGTGGGAGGGAAGCAGGGGTAGTGGGGTAGCAGGGGTGGTCGGCCGAGTGAAAGGTAGCAGGGGGTAAGGCGCATCAGGGGAGGCTGGTTCGAGTGGGAGGCAGCTAGGGAGTGGGTGCGTGGCCTCGGTGTGCAGGAGGTAGCAAGCGGAGGGGGGGGGGGGGGGGTGGGAGGCAGCAGACGGAGGGGGGTCTTGGCCTGGATGAGCTTGGTCGAGGCAAAACCAAGAGGTCCAGTGTGGGGACAAAGAAAAATCCCTAGGGTTTCGGTGGATATGCATGAACCAGAGGGGGGAAAGGGATGAGGAACAGTGTGCCATGATGAAAAGGAAAATAATAGAAAAGAAAATAAAATAAAAAGGGAATATGAACCTAAAAAAAATACTAAACAAACCTAAAATAAAATAATTTAAAATTAAATGGTAAATCAAATAAATAAGATAAATTAATAAAGGTGGTTCAATAACAATAATAATAATGTTTTTAATCAATAAAATTACCCGTTTAAAAATTTAATGATAAAAAGGTCCACCTGCACACTAGGCAGGCCGCATGGCTTCGCTCGTGCTCTGCCCACTCATCAAGCATTGTCAAGGTAACGCTCATTTATCAGAGAAAACGCACACACTAATTTCGTGCTCTATCCTTATTATATTGAGACAATTATAAAAATGAAACTAAACATACGAGATAGAAATTAAAATTAAAAACATACCTCGATGCGAAGTCCAGGTGTGAAAATTCTCCCTACCATGAAATCTTCCTTACCTTAGAAACTCAATTCGATGCTTAATCAGAGAATAGGAATGGGTAATCCTACTCAACCCATTAAATCCACTCCCAAGCCTCATGCTCGTCATTTCCATGCTACCACAGAATGCGAACCAAATGAATGGACTTTCCATGAATCACCCTCACCTGATAATCCACTATCTGCACTGGCTGCTCAAACACTGATAAGTCTGGCTCAATATCCAACTATTCCCAATTCAACATATGTGATGGGTTTTTGTTATACTTTTTCAGTTGGGAGACATGAAATACTTCATGAATCGATGTCAGATGTGAAGGAAAAGTGAACCTTTATGCCACTTTTCCAATCCGCTCAGTAATCTGAAAAGGCCCAACATACCTCGGTGTCAGCTTCCCCTGCCTTCCCAAGCGACGGTGGCCCAGGTGAGGGGCCACCTTCAAGAATACTCCATCCCCCACTGAAAAAAAGATCTCGACACTTATGATATACTAAATATTTGTGGATACTCTGAGCTGTCAACAACCGTTGTCTAATCAACCTTACATTCTCAGATGTCATCTAAACAAGGCTCGGTCCCAAGAGTGAGGTCTCGCCTACCTCATCCCAACACAAAGGAGACCAACAAGGCCGATGATAGAGCGCATAAAATGGTTCCATTATAATAGAGGATTGTTAACTGTTACTATTATAAAACTTGACCAATCCTAAATTTCAATCCCATGTACCTCCGAAATCCATCACACATGAGTGAAGCATGTCCTCCAGAATCTGGTTCGCCCACTCCGTCTGGCCATCCGTCTAATGATGGTATGCCATGATCATCTTAATCTATGACACCAAATCCTTTTGGAGGCCTCCCCATAACTGAGATGTAATGTGGGGTTCCCAGTCAGAAACATCTGTTGATGGCACACCATGAATTTTGACCACTTCTTGAACATACAATCGGCCAAGCTCCCCCACCTTCGGTTTATCTCTGATAGGGATATAGTGAGATGACATGGTCAAAAAATCAATCACTGCAAAAATAGAATTACTCCCATGATGTGTACATGGAAAGACAATAATGATGACCATGGTGACCTCGTCCCACATCTATGTAGGAATGGGTAATGGCTGAAGTAGTCCAGATGGTCTCCGATGATTTTCTTTAACCTGATTACTAGTGTAGCATCTCGATAAAAATTCGGCTATGTATTGCCTCATACCTGGACACCAGAACTAGTGGCGAACATCGTAATACATCATGGTTTCACCAGGATGGACGACCCAATGAGATTTGTGGCTATCTTGCATCACCACCTTCTGTAGATACAACAACACCAATGTGCGACCCTTGATGCACAAGATTCTCTCGGGAGACAAAGACCAATCAGAAGGAGTCTCCCCATCATGAAGGAACTACATAGATTGCGGACACAACTCATCACCAGACTGCTCCCACTGAATCAACTCTAGAAGGGTGGGATTCAAGTGAATGCTAGACAAGAATGTTCCTCCACTATGCTCCCTTCTCTCTAAGTGCATCTGGGTAAAGAACCCCATCAAAGTCCACTCATCGCTGGACTTCCTCAATGCCTGCACTGGTACCTACATTCTCAATGCATCGGCCACCACATTACCCTTTCCCGGAGTATAGACAATTTCAATGTCAAATCCCTATGGATACTCGATCTAGTGGCGCTGCCTCAGATTGAGGTCTATCTGAGAGAAAATGTAGGCTAGGCTCTTATGGTCAGAATAGACCACAAATTTCTCCCCATAGAGGTAGTGACACAAATTATTTAATGAGTGCATCACTACTTACAAATACAAGTCGTGAGTCGGATAATTATTCTTGTGCGGTCAGAGCTGGCGAGAACCATAAGCCACCACGTGATTATCCTGCATGAGTACACACCCAAGGCACATACCTGACGCATCACAATAAACCACATAACCCTTCCCAGACTCTGGTAAGATCAATACTGGTGCGGTGGTTAGCCACTGCTTCAACTCCTCAAAAGATTCTTGGCTCTGTCAGATCCATTCAAACTTCACCCCTTTATGGGTGAGTGCGGTCATGGAGGAGGCAAGGCGTGAGAAATCCCGAACAAATAGCCTGTAATAACCTACCAGGCCAAGAAAACTCCAGATATCAAACACATTCATCATCTTTTCCCACGACATCACCACATTGATCTTCTCAGGATCCACTGAAACCCCCTTTTTTGAGACAACATGCCCCAAAAACTTCACTTCCCTGATATAGAAATTTCACTTTGAGAGTTCGGCATAAAGGCGGTGATCTCGCAAAGTGCGCAAAACAATGCGCATGTTATTCTCATGTTCCTCCTACGATCCAGAATAAACCAGGATGTTTTCCACAAATACCATGACAAATGAGTCGGGATATTGGTGGAACACCCTATTCCTGAGTGCCATAAAAACTGACAGAGCATTCGTAAATTTGAAAGGCATGACTAGATACTGAAAGTGACCACACCTACTTCAGAAACCCATTTCGGAATGTCTGCTTCTCTCACCCTGAGCTGGTGGTATCCCAAATGAAACTAGATTTTGGAGAACCTATTTTCCCCCTTTAGTTGGTTAGAAAAATTTTCAATCTAGGGAAAAGGGTATTTATTCTTTATGGTCACATTTTTCAATTTCTATTAATCGATGCATAACTGGAGGGTTTCATCGGCCTTCTTCCTGAAGAGAACTGGGGGAGCCCAAGGAGAGACACTCAGGAAAATGAATCCTTTGGATTCCAAATCATCCAGTTGTATCATTAATTCCCTCAATTCGGTGGGGGCCAAATGATATGAAGGAAGAGTTTTAGGGTGTGTTACCGGAGCCAACTAAATTGAGAACTCCACATCCCACTTTGGAGGGAAGCTTGAAAAATCATCTAGGATGACCTCTGGGAACTCATCCACTACACGAGTTAACAATCCCTAAAAAACACCACCATCGTATTCTAGTGCGAGATATGACAATTGATAAGCAAGATTCCCCAACTCCGGGAGTGGAGGTCTTGCTCCACTCGACCAAGAATCCCATTCTTCATGAAATAAATGAGGACTCACATCTGTTGCCATAAAGCTAACTCAGTCCCAATATCAGTCAATATGCGCTTGAAAGCGCACCATCTAGTCCATTCTGAGGATCACATCAAATAGGTCCATATCAAGGACTATGAAATCACACTCTATCTTGACACGTGACACATAGAGTGCTACCGACGGGCACCTAATACCCTGCTCCTTTTTCTTACCTAGCGGTGTTACTAAATCTATTGCAAGAGGTAAAAGATCATTTGGAATTCTCAAAAAGTTCACAAGACGGGAAGATATAAAAGAAACTGAAGCACCAGTATAAAATAAAACTGCAGCTATAAAAGATGCAATCAGAATGGTACCTCGAACAGTTGAATGTCCTGCATCAGATCCCGCCGGTTCCTGATCCACAATGTGAAAATGTCTAGTCCCTGCCTGAGAACGATCGCTCGCCTGAGACTCTGCCTTGATTTGGCTCTGCCCTGAAGATGATTTGTTCCTACCACCATGGCCACCGAACTGAGATCATGTCATCCTGGTCGGCTCAAACTAAGCTGATACCCCTCTGGAATCCACTGATCCATCCCCACTCTGGTAAGGGCATGCAGTCCTACAGAAGCATTGTAGATGTCCCAAAACTCCACACCCATGGAGTGGTCTGGGAGGGTATGTACAAGAAGGTCGAATGTGACCTACCCTTCCGCACTGATGGCACACCAAGAACCCTGCACCTGAAGCCCCATATGAATTCTTCCTAGGAGGATGACCTAAGCTGCCACCACTCTTCTTCTATTTCGTATCACGCTTCCTCTTCTTCTCGGATGAACTACCACTGGAAACCCCTCACACTAATCTAGAAAACCCTTACATTACTCTCTGGTCAATCTTGACCATGCAAGCATGATCAACCACCTCGGTATAAGATACCAAGTTGAACAAGAAGACATGAGAGTGGATTTCCGGTCGAAGGCCATTCTCAAACTTCCGAGCTTTCAAATATTCACTTGAAACAATTTTAGGTGCGTACCACACTAGCTCAGCGAAGCGGTTTGCATACTCCATCATTGTTTGATCCCCTTGTGAGAGATCCATGAACTCCCGAGATCTGGAATAGGCCAGGAACTCGGGACAGTACTGCTCATTGAAGATAGATTTTAAATCCTTCCTACTCATCTTCTCATGCTTCCTATCCTGAATCACTGATTCCCACCACTTGCGACTGGAGCCCTCTAGCTAGAATGTAGCACACTTTACCCTGACTTCCACTAGCATTTCAATGAACTCAAACATACGCTCTATCATTTCATGCAATTCCTCTGCCTCTTGAGGTTCTGAGCAACCTCATAATGAAGAGGTTTCATCATCATAAATTCCTGAGGTTTATCCCTCTTGGAGCCAAACTCATCTCCTCCAGCCGGAATAGGGGTGGGCATAGGAGTCGCCCCCTGTCCTAAAGTCTGAATAGCTCATACCATGGCTTCTACCAATCTCTGATCAAGTGGTGAGGGAGAACACTCCTCAGCTTTCTCTTGTGGGTGCGTGTAAGCTCTCAGGGGAGGCATCTTGATTCAAAGAGTAACAGTCATAAAAGAACATCACCAATACATGATATCCAAAAAAAGTCAAATTTTCAGCAAAATTAGTAATCCTTAGTAATCCAAAATGAGAAAATAACATCATGACAAAACTCTTCTTCTCTGCCATATGTCCACGCACAGTCTGCAACCTGCACATCCCACATAGAAAAGAAGTCAAAAAAGCATCTTGACATCCCATGGTGACTCAGGGTCTGTCACGAGGTGTGCTGGCCAGGCACCCTACATGCAACCCGAATTTTGAGCCCCGAAAATCCCAGCTCATGTCTAACCAGACTCATCCCAAATAAAATAACTCATAAAAGAAAATCAACCATAATTTTGATACCATTTTGTCACGAACCACGTGAGGTCTCCATCCGAACCAACGCCCGACCCGACCCGCGGCAAGGCCCGAAAGGGAATTCCCGATCCCCACGGGCTGACACAAGTTCTCGGGTATCAAAATAAACATTGGGAATGATTTAACTGAGTAAACATATATAAATCATACAACAAAATAAACCAATCAAAAGTAAAAATGTCATTCAAAAAATTCTTTAACCAAAAACATATTTTTGATTCACATGTAAAACCAAAACCCAAACAATACTAAAACTACGGTGAAAAAAAAAACCTAAGAACTGTCGCCTGATATGAGGACACCACCCTCAAGCCACCACCACAACGCCACGCAAAAAGGTCTATTAACAACCTAAACCACTAATCCTAAATGATGGACCCTTACCTATATCAGACGTAAAAAAATCTACTTACACCCAAGGGTGTAAGTAGGGTGTGAGAAATCACACAGCACGATATCACCAAGATAAGATTCCACGCAAAATTATTAAAAGGAAATACATTTGCAATGATATATAAAATAAATAAAGACATTCTAAACCACGTTAGTGAAAGTGGTTTTCATAAAATCTCCTTTATAGAAAAATAGTTTAAAGCAAACGTGTTTGCGCAGTAACTCAAGTGACATATAATGTATCATTTATGTGCGCAAAGTAACCGGTAACACCAAAGTATGGGAGAGGCCCTATGGATAATAGAAACAAGAGGGACCCTAGAAAGTTATGTCTTAGTGAAACATGTCTTAGAAGGCAACAAACCTCAGACAACGTGTCTTATAAGGCCACGACCCTCAGAAAACGTGGTTTATAAGGCCATGACCCTCAGCAATCATATGTTTAGTAATTGTCGCAATCGTCAATCCTGCCAGTGAAACTGGGCCAGCCATCTCCGGAACACTAGCTCACAAGTCCTAGTCTCCCAACCCAATACCCCAGGCTTTCCTCCTTGTGCTCACCGACAGATCAAATTTCACATTACATGTCACTTAAAACCAAATGAGGTGCTTACACACAAGAACATGAAACCCTTACTCTAATATCCTCTTTTAGAACCACACGCAAAAAAAAATATTTTAAAACATAACATGCGCTGCTGGAACATTAAATTAAACCAGCGCTATAGTATTATATAAACATTTTTTATAACCAGGAAAACCATTAAAACAAAATAATTAAGCAGTTTTGAAACATGTCACAAAATATTTGAAGGGAAAAAAGTCACTCAATATATTTCCAATACAACCACATTTTTAATACTACACCAAAACATAATTGCACCAACCACATTCCCATAACACTCACGCTGCACAATTTTCAAAACTCTTATAAACAGACCAACCATATTTTCACAATGAAATTCACCAGAATTACATAAACATAACTCTTACAAAATAAATTCACAATAAAACTCAGTCAAATACTATTTCATAGTATGTAAAAAAATACAAAAAAGAACTAAATTAATTAGTTAAGTTAGAAAATTATTGGAAATTAATACTCGTGTGTGTGCGGAACCACCTACCAAATTGTTGCATGCTTTGCAAAATTGGAGCCCAAAAACCACCGCAACTAATGCACCTCAAATAAGATCGAAACACACACTAAAAACAAATCGCAACACAAAAGCATCAAAATTGAATCTAACGCAAACTAAAACCAATTCGTAACATAACAAAAGAAGAAGAAAAAGAATCTAAATTGTTACCCACCTACGGGAAAGGGTTTGAAAGGCTGGGCAAATGAAATTGAGGGGTGCCGAAAGGCTTTCCGATGGAGGGAGAAGTTGTGCGTCTTGGTGTGAGACAGGAGGATGATTGGGAGGTATGTGGTGTGGATGTCTGAAAGAGGAGTGGTGTACGTTGTTGGTTGGGCATTCCGAAGGGTATTATGGGTTGCACAGTGCTGGAGAAAAGAAAGGGGAAGGCAGCAGGAAATTACGTCATGAAAGTGGGCACATGAGGACTTCGTCTGTAGGGGGGATAGTGTGGAAGCCGGCTGAGTGGGAGGGCACCAGGGGTGGTCGGCCGAGTGAGAGGTAGCAGGGGGTATGGTGTTGTAGGGGAGGTCGGGTCGAGCGGGAGGCAGCTGGGGAGCAGGTGCGCAGCTTGGGTGAGCGGGAGGCAGCATGTGGTGGGGGGGAGTTGTGGCAGAAGGCAGTGGGGGGTGTGGCCTGGGTGAGCTTGGTCGAGGCAGAACCACACGGTCCAATGAGGGGAGAAAAAATCCCTAGGGTTTCGGCAGCTATGTGCAAACCAGAGGGGGGGGAAATGGATGAGGAACAGTGCGCTACGACGGGGGGAGAGGTGAGGGAAAGAATAAATAAGAGAAAAAAATAGAATAGACGGAATGAAATAAATTAAAATAAAAAGAATAGAGAATAAAAAAATAAAATGGAATAGAAACCTAAAAAAAGTCTAAACCATCCTAAACCAAAATAAATTAAAATAAAATGGTATATGAAAATAATAAGATAAATTAATTATGGTGGTTCAATAATAATAATAATAATAATAATAATAATAATAATGGTGTTAATGAATAAAATTACGTGTTTAAAATGACAATGATAAAACGGTCCGCCCGCACACTAGGCAGGCCGCACGGCTTCGCCGGTCCCCTGCCCCCTCATCAGGCATTATCAAGGCAGTGTTCATTTATCAGCGCAGAAGCGCACTCTAATTTCATGTTCAGCCCACTTTCCAATGAAACAATTATAAGAAGGAAACTAAACTTACGAGATAAAAATACAAATTAAAACATACCTCGATGCGGTGTCCAGGTGTGACAAAAATTATAATGACCCAGGAATTTATAGAATAATACTCATTCATATAAAATAATATTTATAAATAAAATATTAATTTTTTGTTAAATATGAAATTTTATTTGATAGCATACTCAACATGAAACAATATGTTTCTTTGAAATCTTATGTAGCGCACAACTTTAAGTTATACCAAAAAATAATATATTATTATTATTATTTTAAATTGATGTTAACAAATATTATTTTTATTTTAGGGAATGAAAATAACGAACTACATTATTATTACACATGTTTTGTTGAATGCCTTTACATTTACCCAATAAAATTTAGAGGCTTAAAATAAGAATGAATCCTATTTTAAGAATGAAATACTCTATTCTTTGAACGGTTGATTTATCGCATTTTGATGGAGAACGCTTTTTAAATATTTTTTTTTGGAAAGTGGCGACATGGATTGGTTTCCCAATTCATGCCCCAAAGAAATTTATTAAAAACAAAGTTGATATTACAAACACGAGGTGCAAAGTGCTTGCACCAGAAAGGAAAAATAAGGGGGAAACAAAGAACTCATACATACAGCCCACCTCAAACTGAAAGGTTGAAAAAGAGAGAAAATAACAGCACCTTCCATGAAGTTGAGTATTCCAGCCAAATAAACCAGCAAAATCGGAGACTGTAGCAAAAGACAACCTCAGAGGGCTTCAGAGTGATTTTCAAGTGTGATAATCAGCAGACTCCAGCCAAGGCAGACAGAGTAGATGAGAAGACAGAACAAAAGTACCAATTGACATAATCTCTTATGCAGAATAACAGCTATTGATAACCCAAGAAACAAGAGCAAAAACCAAGAAGAATCCAGTATATGCAGCAGCCCCTCAACCAGAAGTAAACAGAACCTCCAAGGGAAGAAAAACTAGGTAAACTGCATAGATAAACAGGCAATCAGAGCCAGCAGCCCGCCCAACTCCAAACAGATCACCAAGCCATCCAGAAAAGACATTGAATGCAGGACTCCATAAAGTAAGGATTCCAGTAGAACAAACAGATGTTCAAGACTGAATAATTGTTTCAGAGTGAGATAAGCAGTTCATCCAACAAATAGAGAAGAAAACCAGTATAAAATTGAAACTGATTCATAAAAAATTCATGCCAAATTGAGAACACAAGGACCAGCCAAACTGATGATCAAAAACCAAAGAATCCATGTAGTATCACACATAATTCATGTACAAGATCTAAGAAGCCATGTTGGGTCTTCCCAAATGCATAAAATCAGCATCAAGCATTCATGATATCATAAAGGGTGGAGGACCCATGGTTGAAGAATGCATCAGGACAGAGATCCTCAAGCCCAACAGTCAGTAAAACACCAACGGATCCATCAGAAAACTATTTCTGCATGCTGGGAGGAATCCTGTTGGCGTTGTGCAATCAATCCAAATCAATCCTTTAAAACCAGAACCAGAAACAAAGGTCATCAGTAGTCCACAAGACAAAATTTCATGCAAAGAGTGAAGCAGATCCAAACTTATTGCCATGGGATACTCATGAAATCAAAGTTTGGATCCTTATTGAATTCCTCAGCAACTTGATAAACATCCTCTTTCTGATGTCCAGGTAAACCTGAGCACTTATCTCACCATTTTTATACTTTCGAAATGTAGATGTTTCATTTTCCCCGAACCAGGAGTCAAGCTCCTTTGGAAAATCCCGATCATAATCATACTGATAGGCATCTCTATATGCCGGGTCATTTTCATCAACTTCACTCGAGGAGTTGTCTGAATCAGAACCATCTAAGTTTTGTGGATATTCAGGTAGGGGCTCTATAGGAATTGGTTGTGGAGGAACCTCAGGGTCAGGATTTTTAGCCGCAACTGATCTTGTGATGATGGTTCTTTCATAATTGATTTTGTCTCGATGTTTACTAGTTTTCCTGGGGAGTGGAGTGATAAAACCATCTGAGTCTACAATGACCTTTTTGCCTTTTCGATCATTTAGATGAAAAGATTCCCCTACTTTAGGAATCTTCTCAATAACAACCTGGAGGGATTCCTCTGAAAGCCCATCTTTGTTAACCACATGACCCTCATATTTTTCATCTTCCTTCAAGGTTAGGTGGGTGGAATCCATATTATATGCATCATCTTGTTGTTTGGTGACAACAATAGCCTCATTGACAAATTCTGAGAGTGGATCACGAGGTGTTTGAGAATTCAATTGTACATTTACCCCATCATCTCTTTCTTTGTTAACACAAACAGGTGTTTTTTCTTTGTCCTTAACCACCAGATCATCTTTTCTAAAGTCAGAATTAGAAGGTCCAACCATGTTTTCTTGATTATTTTTATACTTTTCTGTCCAAACATATTTAAGACTTTTAAAACAAACATTGGCTTTGTCACATTTGTTTGAATTGTGTCCTAATCTGAAGCATTTGGAGCAGTAGTCCGGCAATCTTTCATAAAAAACTCCTTGGGAGAATGAAAGGTCTCCACGTTGAATCCAAATATTGGAGGGCAAATGTTGGGAAACATCCAACTCAATACAAATCCTAGCCATCGAGGGTCTTGAAAGCATTTTTTTTTTGCAAAATCTCACTTCAACGGATTCCCAAAAAGATTAGCAATGGGGAAGAGGGCTGCCTTCTTGAACAGGTGAAGAGGTAACTCTGGGAAGCAAACCCAGATAGGAACAATAGGGGATTCAGAATAAGCATCAAACTCTGGAGTCCACTTAAGAATTTTCAAAAGACAACCTACAAAGGACCATGACCTCTTGATCCAAATCCTATAGTATTCCTCCTCGGATGCAAATCAAAAAACAATGTGCGAGGGAATATAACCTAATCAAATATGTTTTACTAAAACATTTTTTATATGGAGTTATATAAGAGATAAATTCGACTAGAAATAGTAATTAGAATAAAAAAAATTCCCACATCATGGTATTATATATATAATTTTTATACATCATATAAATATATTTATTTATGACATAATGGTGATGTAGTGATAACCTTATTAATGATGAATTTAAATAAATGAAATTATAAATGTTACAAATTTTTTATTTTAAAACTTTTTAGGCCATACAAAAAAATAATTGATTATTATGACTTGTTATATTTGAATTAATGACGTTTTTCTTAATTAATGAAGTTGTTTTCGATTTTTAAAAATACATGATATGAATAGTATAAAAATTGGCATAAATGTGTTTATAAAACAAATAGTATTTTATTAAAAGATATAATATTCTTAAAAATATAATATTAATCCAAATGACTTAAAAAGGTTTTAAATTTATTTTATGAACTAAATGAGGTTCTATTTTTATTTTATGGTAAATATGTTTACAATATAGTATTAAAATACATGAAGACATTATAATAGTTAAGTTAGTTAACTAAGGGTTAAAGATAAAAGATATGGCTAATATTTTACATAAAATTGTATAAAACCCATTGTATTAGATGAATTAGACCAATACTCATATTATATTTTAAATATATCATATTTGTGTTTTTAGAATTTTAAAACCAATAAATAATAAAATAATACATTCAAACGTTCCTAATGTGCCTCTCCTCTCTCTTATGAAAGGATATCACCTCTAACCCTTACACACACCTATCAACCCCCTTGGATCATCCAAACTCTGAGGAAATAAGCTAATAACATCCCTATATTCCACCTAGAATAATTATATTTGGATGAAGGAATTTAAAGAATGCCTTTTAGCTTAAATCAAAAGGAGTTACCTGATTTGTGGAAATATATTCTCCCAAGATTCGTTCATTTATATTCCTTCTCCATCCCCCTAAACTCTATTTATTATATGATTTTATAATAAAACCAGTATCATAAATATAATTGGTTTTTTATAAGAATCATTATAACTAGTTATACACACACCACCATCTTATGGGTGTAGAACATACAGTTTCTGTGGACGACGAACTACCGCCTCACGAAACATAGATTGTTCAATCTTCTTGTACCACCTATTATGGTATCTATTACGATGAAACTATAATTATATATGATATTTATGATATTTATTTTATATATATGATTCTTTAATTCTCATTTTGAACATATCTTTATTCTTTTTATGTTTTATAAATACGATAATTTCATTTGGGGAAGTGCGAACTATCTCCCCCTCAAAGTGATATGACTCATTCATGCTATACATGGAATGTATAAAGAATGTAATTAATGAAAATATGTTTCAAATATAACATGGATATTAGAAAAGAGTTATAATACTCCTATTTATCATTGAGTTTTCAATTCATTAAATAATAAAAATAAATTAATGTAACGTTTATGCGTACGTACGGCTTACTGTCTCCATGGACGGTATATTTCCTTTATTATATCAAAATGAAATGGACTATTATAAATACATAAATGTTGGATATATATGTAAAATGTGACATATAAATCATGAATATAATTCCAGAGATAATGTACTTTTGACCACATCAACAATTTGTAATTATAACTAGTACATTTTTTACTCATGTTCCGAACATCGACAAAATGTCTGATATGAGCTCAAATAATTAACTAATTGTCACAATAAAGTAATAAGTGATATAAAAGGAATAATAAATTTTAAAAATGTTCGAAATCAAGTATAAATTATCTTATATTTATTATTCCGGAAGAACAAGAAACAAATGATACATGTCAAACTTGAGGTAAGTGAATTCGTGTCAATCTTTTTTCATTAACGCATATTTTAATTTATACATGAAATTTTTTTAAACGGTTTATAAAACCCTTTGAATTTTAATTTCATTTAATGGGAAACTTTTTTCTACCTAGTGTTTTACTAAACTAAAATGTTAATGGTCCTTTTTAATGTATGCGGCGACAACAAAATCTTTTACACCGTAATAGTTTTTTGATATATGGGTTCCTCTAAAATCTTTAATGGTTTCAAAAGAAAAAGAAATCCATAATTCCACTTTTTGTTGTTTTTTCATAGAAAATGGGTTTTGAAATGGATTTTGTATTTGAATATCTTAAAATGATTTATTTTTATTTGAAATGAATTTCTATAAGTGAAATCATGATATTTGAAATATTTTATGTGTTATGATTTTATAATGTTACTTGTGAATGAGATGGGTGGTTATGTGATAAACCAAATTATGGGAGGTTTCATGATAAACAAAGGATGGGTTGTTACATTAAATCATACAATTCCTTGGGTATGGAAGTCGACATTATGTCTATTTCATTTAGTGATATCTATGGAAGTCGATCGTATTGTTATTCCATTTATGTATGTTTTGGTCCCATGTGAACATTATATGTTATATGATTATTTTATGGGATTTATGGTAATATTTTGGTTACAAAAAGGGTATGAAATGTGCTTATTTTTAGCAAAGTGTATTTTCGAGTTATTTTTTGTGAAAATTATTACTTTGTGATAAATTATTCATGGTTTACATGTTGTTTTGAAAAACTAACATTTTTACTTCTTTATGCATCCCTTATTATGATTTTAATGCTCATCCCATGTCTTGAAATGTTTTTCACATGACATAAAATTAATAGGGTCAAGGATGTGATCATGAAAAAGTCATGTTATCTAAAACAAGGAAGTAGACTTGTTTTTATAGCAGTTTTTTTAAAAAAATGGATAGTGAGTAGAAGTGTCTAATATTAATATTCACGTTGTTATGTATAAGTTGTGGCCTAATTATGTAAATATCTACACTTGAAAAGAACCTCAATGTGAATTATTTATTTAATTGAAGATTATTTAATGTTTAGGTTCAGGTCATTACCATTGGTATTAGTGGTCGGTTTAGATAACTTTAGAGGTTATAGTGTTATTTAAGAATAAGTGACATAAGCATAATGGATAGAATATTATAAAGACTCATAGTAATTTTAGATAAATTAAATGGGTTTAAGATAACATGAATATGTATATCTTTGTGTTTACCCTCCTCATAAGATATTATATATACCCAAACTGATCTTTTTGGTTTCAGTAAATGGATGGATCTAGGAGGCTCAAAAATAACATTGGATGTGAAGAAAACTGTGAAAGATTTCTAAATATCAAAATGACTGAAATGGGAGCGGTAATGAGAGCACTTGATTTTATTCTCAACCAACTATCTAGAGTCATGATTGACAACCATAACCTTGGTGATTTTTATAAGGAATTGTATATGTGAGAAACGAATCCCAATGGGAGTTTAGTTAATAACCATAAAGGTGTGTTTATTCAATAACCAATGTGTCAAGGATGTGGAAAGAAACACCAAAGAAAATGCTAAAATGGTACGGGGAGATGTTATTGATGTGGTAATGATGGTAATAAAGCAAGAACATTCCCAGTAAAAAAGGAAGCATCCAGTTGACTATAGGTAAGGAAAATAAGTTCATTCTGAAGGATCAATTGAATGATTAAAATGTCGTGTGCATTGTAATTATACATGTATATTTACTACGAATCAGGATTGGGAATAGGATCAATAGGATCATGTAAATATATGTTTACCAATTCCTAAATTCAATCCTATTTATGATGAGGAAACATAAAATGATATATGAATGGTATAAATTAATTCATAGCTCTTGTTTTTACATTACTAAAATCATAGGACATTATACCTAATTTCATTTGTTGAAAATCATTATAAATGAATAGGATGAATACACATAGTTAAACGATCATGAAGAATGTTCGATGATTAAGATGTCTAGGAATTAATGAGTAATGATTGATCTATGGATGATGATTTGATTAAATGTATTAATGATAGGAATACTTTGGAAAAAAAATTTAGAATGTGTGACCCTGGAGTTTGATATTTGAGAATGTTATACTAGGAAGAATTACCTTTTCTTATGTGGACATAATAGATAACCTTTGGTGTTAATGTGATCTTTTGTTTTGAAGGAAATTATGCGTTATTTGTTTTGGGGATACAAAATGTTATGTATGAAATAAACATTTAGGTTAAAACATTTTATGGATATTTTTAATGATTTTATCTCATTTTGATATTGTTATTAGATTTATAATTGTTTTGAAAAATCTCAACATGTAAACCGTGTGACAACACATCGTACTGGAAAAAGCTGTTGGAATTGAACCCATAACAAAAGTGTGACAATGATTTATCATCTACCACTTAATACCTGATGTCCCTAGTTTGTATGACTACATATATTGAGCTAAATGATTTTATGGATAAAGAATAAGTTGATTTTGGGAAGTTATGTTTTATCAAATGGATATCCTTAGTAAAGGAAAACTGTTTGGTGATTAAGTGATAAAAGATATTTTGGAAGACTTTCTCTCTTTTAGAGAACACTATATGCCAATGGAAAATAGAATACTATGAGATTTATATTGAGGAGTAATAGTGGAATTTTATTTTTTAAGAATTAATGTTTTTATTGTGGACTTATAGAGATTTGGGTTATTTATGGAAATAATTAACCTATCATAGAGAATGTGTGATTCGGTTAATTACACTTCAGTGTGAGACTTTAAGAGTAGTTGATGTTATTTAGAGATAAATGTTAATATTAATGATTTATGACTATGTTATTATATACTTATGTTCTTAGTGTTTCAATCTTAGTTTAGATTATTTCGAAGAATTTTATGGAAAATTGTGTATTTAATGGACTTTGTTGAACTTTGGGAACTACTTGCTCAAGTTTGGTGATTAAGAGTAGTATTTCTTTTTATGAAGGAATATCCTTTTAGGGATTATATGATCTAGAAATATCCATTTTTGGTTTTGTTTATTTTATTATGATTATGGGAAATATATAGTTTATATTTTTTGGATTATTTGTTTCTCTAGATTTTGATGCTAGTGCTTTTGATGGGACCAAGTTATCTTGAAAACTCATTGTATAGAGAAAATATGAGTTTGTGATACAAATTTAGTAAAGGATGAATGTGTACATGAAATGTAAGTATGTTTCATTATGTTCATATTCAATCTCAAAAATAAATTCCTCAACATTATAAAAAGGAACATAAAATGAAAACATTTTCCATTTATGTTTCTTACAGGGGAATCAAATACAGTATAACCAATCACATGTTTGGGATTATCTTATGGTTAATATTCTCCTAATCGTGTTATCTATCACCCTCCATCAGAACATGATGGTTAGTTTCTCTTCCACATCCATGATTTCTTGCATGAAATCCTAATATGGGTAATCAAGGTTGACCTTTGTGCTTCTATTTTTTAATTATAAATTGATAGTTTTGATGACACTTTTTCTGATGTGGGACTTTAATTGATGTTTCCAAGACTAATTTTAAAATTGTGAGGATTTAATTTCCAAAAGGGAGGAATTATGTAATGACACAAGAATTTATATATTAATACTTTTTAGAAATTTTATTATTTATTTATAAGATATTAATTTAATATTAAATGGGACACTTTATTCAATAGTGTATTCAACATGTAACAACGAGTTTCATTGAAATATTATGTTCCACAAAACTCGATGTTATACCGATAAATAATATAATATTATTATTATTTTAAATAGTAGTTAACACATAGCCTTTTTATTTCCTGTGATGAAAATAACTAACTTTGAATAATTCCTTTACACTTGAAATACTCTAATATTATTTAAATGGCCAATTTAACGCCTTTTGATGGTGAACCCTTTTTAAATATAGTTTTTAATATTTTATACGATTCATTTTACCAAATAATATTATTATTTAGATTTAGAAAATCAAATATTACTTTGGGTGAATTTTTGGTATTTTTCTGATAATTTTCATTTTAATGAATAGTGAAAAATACTGCATTTTATGTTTACATTGTCTTTTCATCAAATTTATTTATATGACTATATTGTTATTTTAATTTGTTTGAAAGTGTAATTAGATTATATTTTTATCATTTAAACCCGTGTTAGTCATTTTAAGAAATTTCACTTTGAAAATTAACATAAACACATGTCAATCATTTAATAGTTTTTAGTTTATAAAAGAACATTATTTGGTTTTGAAAATGAGAATTAATTATAAAATAATTTATGAAAAATCTGTGTTTTTAATTTGGAAAAATTTATTCCATATTTGGAATCAAAAGATCCAAAATGTGTAAATAGTACATTTTATTTTTATACATTATGAATAGTAGCATTAGTAAATATTTTATTTAACATGGTAATAGGGTAAATCTAGAAAATAAGGGTAAATAATAATATTATAATAATATTAAATTACCATAAACAAATTACTAAACCTTTTTTATGAGATATTTCCGACAATTTTCATCTTTGGGTCTATTTTATTACCCCATTGTGGCACTTTCGTGTGAAGATTTCCATTAATTACTTTTAATTTAATGTAAAGGAAAATATAACAAAAACATGTATCTTTTAAAAAAAATTATTTATGGTTTTATATGTTGGATGGATAGTAATTTAGATATGATACTGATAGTAGTATCAAACTATGGAGTAGATAATCAATATACAGGAGGGGGTGAATTGTATACTTTAAAAATCTTTAAGGAAATTTTGTATAAAAAATTCACAACAACACTAAGTTCTAATAACTTGCTTGAATCTAGAAAATTGATTCAGGAAATGAAACATAAAAAAAGCTTACAACAACTAAGATTTTACATCAATGAATATATAATCCTATAAAATCAGAGTAAAAATCTAAGGATGTATAATAAAGTTATATATTCCTCCACAAAAAAAATTAAAGCGGAAAAAAAGATGAAATACAACAAGTAATAAGCAGTAACTCTTTTATCCCAAAGTGAAGGGTATCCAACAACCCCAGATAAAGGTCCCTTGATTTATACTTTCATGAAATTATATTTTACCCAAACCTGGGTATGCCCTCAATCCAAAGATCATTTTCTATCTTGCTATCCCCGCAAGCCCTCAATTTGTAAGGAAATCGGCACCTCTGACCTCACAACCTGAAGTCTCTGATTTCAAGGAAATATCACCTCTTCACAAAGCAATTCTACATGAATAAAAGTTCGAACAAGTCATTCAAACCTTCTACCCGTTGATTGCGAGTTTATAAGAGCCTCTCTATCTTTATAAATAACTTCAACAACATGTAAGCAAAGTTTGAACAAGTCATTCAAACCTTCAACACGATGAATGCACGAAAATGTTTTATAACCAAAACATGAGTATAACTAAAAATGAAAGATCAGAGTGTAAGAGAAAATGAAATTTCAGAGTCTAAAAAAATACATTCATTGTTTATAATATAAGGATATTCAGATTCTGTTTTCCATGGAATTTGGAACCTAACATTTATAGAATTCTGGAGTCTGATCTTAGAAAAATTCGGAGTCTGAATTCAGAGTCTTCGGAGTCAAAACACCCAATGTTCAGAGTCTGAATTCATCTGAATTTGGAATCAAAACTCATAAGAGTTTCGAGTTTGATTTCAGAGATCTCAGAACCGGAATTCAGATCCTAAAAACAGAAGGCTCAATATCTATGAATTATATGATTCTGAGGTTTTGGATACGAAACCAAATTTTACACTTAGAGGAAATGAATAACGAAAAAATGTAAAGAATAAATTTCCTTGGGAAAGAAAAATTTTCCATTTTAAAGTAAAACATAGGGTAGATTGAAATTTTCCTTAAGATACAACATTTGGGATTTTAAAAACAAGAGTAAATGATAAAGTCATGAGGAAATCATTTTGACTCAATAATATCCCCCAAGTATGAAGTAATGAAAAATTCATAAGGAAAAACTTATTTACTCAACAGTCTTTCCCTTTTTTGAATGCTAAAACATCCTTACGAAAATGAATATAAGGTCATAGAAAAAAATTTATAGGCTTTGAAAATAAAACACATCTCCCACTACTCACAGACAATGATGGATACGACTAACTCCCCCATAGTATTTGGAACTCTAAGGATCATATTCTAGATGTCTGCAATGAGATTTTTCATTATCGTGAATATGGAAATCTTCATAATGTAAAATCCCCTTAGATAAACTCCCCCAAGATTATGAATATTTCTTCTTTACATTGAATTATTTTTCCTTTCTCCCCCTTTTTGATTTTTAAAATGAATTTGAGGGGATGGAAAAGAAATTATGGTACCTGGAAAATTAGTACAACACATCCAAAAGACAAACAACAAGAAAATTTCATTATGATTAGAAAGAATTTGTACAAGGAAATGAATAAAAAAATATCGTATTGCAACAAAGTTATCCTTCTTTTTTCATTCAGCATCAACTTCTTGACTATAGTCTTCATCATTTTGAGCTCCTTATGATCTTCCTCTGCTCGATTAAGAAGCTGATCTTGATCCTCAGCTTTCTTCTCTAAAGCATTGATTATTTATTACTGTTACTTAAGAGCCACGAACTGAGCCTTCAGGACTTCTTCCTACTTGGGAACCTTTTCTTCTATCTCAATCCGAATATCTCTTTTGTTGTGCCCATGTGATTGAATTTTTTGTCAATAACCTGTCAATGACTTCAACTGATGAAGTAGAGATTGAAGAGTGATAATGCTTGAGGTATTATGGTTGAAGAATCTTCATAAAATCAGACGATTGTAGAGCTAATCTTTAGTTCAAAGAACTTGTATCAAGAAGATACAATGTCACAACATTGTTAGAAGTCCATGCATTGTATTCCAAATGCATGAGGAGAGTGAAAAGATGAACCGTCCACAACTACTATGTGGATGAAGTGGTCTGATGAAGACCATGCACTATCTCTTAATGCATGAGGATTTGAAGATGATCCAGCCACATCTCTAATTGGATCATTGAAGAACACTGAAGGAATATTTGATTCAAGAGCAACGGTTGAAGAAGAACCTTCAGGAATTCCCTTCTAAGTGAAGAATACAGGTTGAGATGAGTATAATGATGAAGAAGAGGTGAAGAAGAGGAGAATGGCTTGAAGTAGACTTGTTCCTACTTGGTTTAAGAAAGTATACAAGTGGAGATTATGTAAAAAATGGGGCATGCCCATGAGCTAGTTACCCAAGCATAAACCAAAAGAACATGCGGGACCACAAGGGGTCGACCTCACACATGAGGAGGCCTAGGCAGATCCGGCCCATAGGAGGACGGGCCGTGTGTAAGCCCGAGCCATGCGGAGGTCAATCCCGCGCAGCGTGGGCACCAAGGGCACGCCCGTGGAGGAGCATAGTGGGAGCTAGAGCGCGCCTGCAGGAGAACCAGTGCGAGGCGGCACCGGAGGGGGAGAGGAGATTTCTGAACCGATGCTAGGAGGTACTGATTGATATACCATTCAAAAACCGCGACGCGTTTCTATGGGGGACGAGTTTGTAAAACGTGGAAAAAATCCTGGCCGCTCATCCGATCGCGCGTCTGATTGCTGACATCCATCTCATCTGCGGTGCAATGTTATAATCTCATCCATTCATGATCTTTAAACGCAGATCCAATGGCTAATGAGAGGCACCGAGGTTGTCTTCAACCTCCGAACACCCGAGCTCCACCTTGCGTGAACCACTTTCCATTGCCACTCCCAATCTACCATGATCGAATTCCAGACCACCGTTGAAGCTCAAAACAAATGCACGGTGATCGTCTGATCGAACCGAGACCATGAATGAATATACGTCTTGCATACATGAGATATCTCGCGGAAGAAGGTACAGCCAAGGCAAACGGTGTTTCCAAGGCCACGTGGATCCGTGCGAGATTTATACACAAGAATCAGGCTTACGATCTTGAATTCATACATGGAGAAAGGATTCCACGAATCACCCGAGATACATGGAATACCATAAACGCGTGTTGAATGTTTTTAAAGAACCGAATATCTCGGTTATTCAATGGAATTTATTTCTGGCATTCAAAGTTTTGGACCCCACGGCTTGGATCGATCTCGTCGCCTATAAAAAGAGGAGCATGTGTACGAGAATGTTTGCTGCCATCATTGACGCAGAGCCCCTGTTTCTCTAATGAAATAGAGCAACTGCAAACCCCACTGGTTCATGAAAGGTAGAAAGGTTCCACGCAGCCTTCCTACACAAAGGATTCTCATGAATCCCCGTGCAACGCGAAGGAAGAATCGTGCCCAAGCATTACTGTGACGTCCGGAGTCATCCGAGGCACTGAGGGAACTGATCACGCAACCCTTGCGAAAAAGAAGGAGGAAAAGGCCACCATGCACCATGGCTTTGCACGACCGGAAGAGGTCGAGCCATGCAACACCTGTCTTCCTCTTGTTTCCTCTAACTTACACTATAGAAGGAGTGTCGTGTCACTTGCACAGTAGAAGAAGGTCGCACCCTGCGCGACTGTGGAACCCCAGATCTTGCACAGCAGGAGACAGGAGATGGCCGCACACTTGTACGCCCTCCTTTGAAGTGAGTTCGGGTGAAGTAAAGGCCACACCTAAACATTTGGGTTGTGAGGGTGTGTGAAAAGAAGAAGGCCTGGGCCTGGACATATACGAGTGAAATTTAAAACGGTCTGTGTTTGTGCTTAACAAGTAACGAAGACCATGCTTTAGTGAGTTCACGACTAGAGAGGGAACTATTTCATGTATGTACATGCATGAATGTTGAATTAAAGGTGTGCACACATTATGAAGAATAAGAGAACACATTTAAGTGTGTGAGTTCAAAAGAACTAATCGTTCTGAGTGATTAGTATTGGTGAGAAAGACCAACATGATCTCCTAATGAATGTTGAAGCTAATTGAATAATTGAACAACACAGTTGGAGAAGAGAAATGAAGCTGTGAAGAAGAAGATGTTTTGATGTTGGGGGGTTTAACCAACTTGTAATTGAGTGGTATAACCAATTACCGTGTAGACATCTTCTTTCATAGTGAAGAATCTATGTTGGGGAGTGTAACTGACACGGTAAGGAGTGGGTCTTTGTACCAAACCTTGTAAATCTATGAGTTCTATGATTTCATTATCACTGCACCACCAAAAGGGTAGATCTAGGCCTTAACCAGCCACAGAGGTTGAATTTATCATTCAAAGGGAAAAATTCTTAAAAAAGAAAATGTCATCACTAATTCACCCCTCCCCTATTAGGGATCAAAACTGATTCATGCATTTCAAGTGGTATCAGAGGGAGGATGCCTCTGTTAGGATCTACTTCTGAGAAAATGGACTATCTGAATTCTATTAATAGTAGGGGTGTTCCTACATTCGAAGGAAATAATTACCACATCCGGAAGAATCAGATGTCGCCCTACCTTCTATCTCTCAGCCTTGAAGTTAGAGATACAGCCTTATTTGGATTCCCTCCTCTTTCTAATGAAGCTACTATGACACTGGATGAGAAAAGAAATATGGATGTTGATGGTAAAGTTCAAAATTACATCCTTATGACACTCTTAGAAAAGGTATACAGAAATGTCACAAGACTCAATGATGCTAAAGAAATTTGGGACAAATTGGAAAGAAGTTATGAAGGCAACATGAAAGTCAAAGAAGCCAAATTAAAAATTTGGAGAAACAAGTTTGAAGATATCAAGATATATGAAGAATAAAATATTGATGATTATTTTACAAGAGTTAATGAAATTGTCAGTAACATTCGGGGCCTTGGAGAAAAGTTGGAGGACTCAACTATTGTAAAAAAACTATTGAGAAACATTCCTGACAGGTTTGACCCCAAAGTCACAGCATTAGAGGATAGAGATGATCTCTCTCTTGATGAACTACACAACATTCTCATTGAATATGAAATGAGGAAGATCCCAGTATTCAAGGAGAAGATCAAAGATTAGATGGCTTTCGAGGCTATGAGACAACTCAATATAAGAGATGATGAAGTCTTAGATTCAAGTGAATCTGACAATGAAGAAAAGGATGAAGATTTCAAAAAAATTATTTTTCTTTTATAAATTTTTTTTGGAAAAGATAAATTCAAGGGAAAAGGGAAATTACCACCGAGGTGTTTCAATTGCAATAACATCTGAAACTTTGTTGTTAACTGTCCCAAGAAAAGATATAGTGCTCCAGAAGTAGAAGAAGAAAAATCACAAAAGAATTAATGGAGTAGAAACCCAAGAGAAGGAAGAAAATTTGGTGCAAGAAAGAAAAGGTTCATTCCAAGTGAATGAAGAAGCTATGTGAGCAAAGAAGAAGAATCAGACTCCACATCAGTCAGTCAATAAGAAGAACAAAAAAATTTTATGGCTCATGTGGAAAAAGGGTTTGACACCTGCAGCATTGAAGATGATGAATGTGAACGAACAGAGATTGAACACATGTTGAAAGATGAATTAGAGGCTTGCCTTGAGCAAAGAAATAAGCTCAAGATAGAGAAGAAACTGTTACAAAAGGAATCCAAAAGGATGACTGAGGAATTGGAAGAGTGTATACAGAAAGAGACATTGTACATTGATGAAATCAAGATACACAAACTAAAGACAGCTAAGCTGGATAATATAGAAAAAGATCGTGAAGAGAAACTTTACCTCAAAGAAGAAGAGAAATCAGTGACACAGTCCAAGTGGAATGTAGCACAAAATATCTTGAAAATGATGTGAGAAGACATTAACAATTCTGTTGAGATCAAGGCTGAATAATCTCATGTTGGTGCTCAGAGGCAGTTCAACTCACCACTATGTAAATCTCATAATACATCTGTTATCTCTAACAATGCAGGTCCAAAGATGAAATTGAGACAAACAGGGAATACAGAAACTTGTGAAAATTCAGCTTCAATGGAAGAAAGGAAATCCCCAGGAAGGAATACTCAAATATTGGACAGAATATTAAAACACGACTCCTATTAGCGGAGAAGGTCAAGGTTTAGAGTCTACTACTAGTGTCGTGGAGTGTTTGGGCACAAAGCCTATGTATACTGGTATAACATGTCTCTTCCAAGTATGAGGCATGATTCAAGGGGGAGATATCCTGATATCCAGAGTGTATTACAGAAAGAATCAAAACATCCAATTTAGAAAAAATATGACTGCCTGGGTGAAGCTTGTGGAAGATGTGACAATCTATGTCATAGAGATGATAAATGTATAAATATTCTTCCTGAACAAAGAGTCAAAGGCATTTAGGAACCCAATGAATAAATCACATGCTTTACTAAAGTTTCTCTAAAAGCCATCAGTAAAACCAAGTCATCGATCCCTGATAGTGGATGATCATCACACATGATTGGTGATACAAAAATTCTAAGCAACATAGAAAGTCATGAGGTAGGAACCATGGTGTTTGGAAATGATTGTTCTCTAAAAATCAAAGGAGTTGGAAAGGCAATGATTGAAAACAAAAAATCTAAAATCCAATGATGTATTATTTTTAGAAGTATTAAAGCACAACCTGCTGAGTGTAAGTCAATTATGTGATGATGGACATGAGGTGATGTTCAAGAAGGATTCATGCATCATCAAGAGCTCAAAGGATGGACAAATCGTCACTCAAGGAAGTAGAACCACTGGAAACCTATTTCAAATAGGTGAGCCCATCAATTCTTTTTATCTTAGTTATAAGGATGAAAATAACCTCCGGCATAGAATACTTGGCCATCATGGTCAAAGGAGTATGAGTAAAATTATGAAGTACAATATTGTATGAGATCTACCCAAATTAAAGAGAGAGAGACATTAAATTTGTGACACATGTCAGAAGGGAAAACTTACCTATAGTTCACACAAAGGAGTAGATATCATGTCTACTAGGACTCTTGAACTCATCCATACAGACATATGTGGACCTATGAGACAAAAGTCTACAAGAGGATATCTCTATTTTATAACCTTCATTTATGATTACACTCGGATGACCAATATCAGGTTCATGAAACACAAGTCAAGAGCAATCATAATGTTCAAAAATTTTAGGAGGCATGCTGAAAAAGAACTAGGACTCTATATCACGAAAGTGAGATCCGAAAATGGAAAAGAAAACACTTGTGATTCTTTTGAAAGGTATCTGGACAAGCATGGAATCAAGCATCAATACAGTACACCATATACTCCACAACAGAAAAGAGTGGCTGAAAGAAAGAATCAAAGCATAGTCGAAATGGAGAGGACTATGTTAGCTAAGCAAAATATCTCTAAGTTTTTCTGTAGATAAGCGGTATGCACAACCATACACATACAAAATAGATGTCTCCTGAGACCAGAAACACAAAAAACAGCCTATGAAATGTGGTTTAACAGAAAACCAACTGTTACATACTTTATATTCTTTGTTAGTCCTTGCATCATCAAGATTAAAAACATTAATCTGGGAAAGTTTGAGGAATAAGTAGAAGAAGGAAACTTCATGGGTTACCTACCTGATGGAAAAGGATACAGATGCTGGAATAAGAGGTTGAACAAAATAATTGACTGAAGTGATGTCAGAATAATTGAAAACAAAACAAAACCATACACTGTGGATAATGATGACTTAATGAATGACAAAACCTTGGAACAGAAGAATGAAGAATTAATTGAGCCAAAACCAACTGCTGGTGGGATCTACTCTAAACACACCAGTGATGAAGAGGAAGGTAATGAAAATGGAAGAAGTAAATACAACAAATTGAAGAAATATGTCGACACAAAAAATGTCCTTGGTGACCCACAGTCCTCAGTAAGAACAAGAAGAATATTGAGATTGGAAGAACAAACTGCTCTAGTTTCTCAAGTTTAACCTCACACAGTGGCTGAAGCAGTTGAAGATGAGGAATGGATACAAGCTATGCAACAGGAAATCGATCAAATAGGATAGAACTCCACTTGGGATCTTGTTCCAATGCCCAAAAATAAAAATGTAATTGGGAAAAAGTGGGTTTTTAGAAACAAACTCAATTAAAAATGGGAAGTTTCCAAAAATAAGTCCAGACTTGTATGCAAAGGGTATTCACAAATGGAAGGAATCGACATTGAAGAAACCATTGCACCAATTGCAAGACTGGAAACTATCATAATGTTCTTAGTAGTTTCAGCACAAAAGTAGTACAAGGTCTATCAGATGGATGTGAAATCTGCATTCCTAAATTGAGATCTTGAAGAAGAAGTGTATATAGAACAACCAGAGGGATTCGTGCTGAACAAAGATGGTAGTATGGTATGCAGATTGAGAAAATATTTGTATGGATTGAAGCAGGCCCCTAGAGCCCGGTACTCCAAGTTGGACGGTTGTCTCAAGAGCATGAATTTTGTCAATGGAATAGTTGACAGTAATCTCTATGTCATAGAAATGGCCAATAATACTCTCATAGTCATTATCTATGTGGATGATATTATTTTTGTTGGCGATAAGGAAGGACTACGTGACGAATTTGATGAGTAGATAAAGGGAACTTTTGAAATATCCATGCTTTGTTAAATGACATATTTTCTAGGATTTCAGGTGCAACAAAGGAGAAACTCCATATTTCATTCACAAGAAAAGTATGCAAGGGACTTAGTGAAAAGGTTCAGATGGGAGAGAGCAAAGGAAGTCTCGACACCCATTTCTGTTGGAACCAATCTATGAAAGGATGAAGAAGGAAACAATGTTGATCAGAAAGAGTTCAGGAGAATTATTGGAAGTCTCATTTATCTCACAGCTTCAAGCCCAGATATAACATATGTAGTGACTTTGTGTGTAAGATTTCAAAGTGACCCAAAAGAATCTCACTTATCGGTAGCTAATAGAATCTTGAGATATGTTAATGGAACCCTAATCTATAGACTCTTATACAAACACAGTACAAACATAAAGTTGTTGGGATTCACAGATACTGATTGGGCTGGTGATTGTACTGATAGAAGATCCACATCTGGTGGAACCTTCTTTCTGGGAGAAGGATGTGTTAGTTGGTACAGTAAGAAACAAAATTATGTAACATTGAGCACAGCTGAAGCAGATTATGTGGCAGCTACACATTCATGTACACAAATGACTTGGATGTAGGTGAAACTAGGATATTTGATAATTAAAATGGAAAAACCATTGTGGATATTATGTGATAATCAAAGTGAAATTGGATTTTCTAAGAATCCTATAAAACACTCCATATCCATGCACATTGATATAAAATATCATTTCATCAAATAATGGGCCGCCAGTGGAGACATCAATCTCAACTACATTTCTACTCAAGATCAGGTGGCTGATATTTTCACCAAAGCTATGCCTATAGAAATATTTGTTGATATAAGGCCGAAACTTCATGTCCAGCCTTCTCCTCTCACTTGAGGAAGATAAAGGCCCCACCTTATTACCTAAATTTATATGATTTTGTACTAACATGTATGGAATTGAAGGAGATGAGTGAATCCCTTAAGGGGGATCAGTGGTTGCTGAAGTTGTGTAGGGTCAAGCGGTTATGCATTTTGGGATTGAATTCCCATTCATCCCTTTGCATTTGTTGGCCAATAAGGGGGATAAGTCATCATCACACATGTTGTGAAATTTATCAAAGTGTTCTTAGAAGTATTGACCACCAAATACAATGGGTGAGATTGTTGTTCCCAAGTAATTTCATTTGTTGTCAATAACCTGTCAATGAGTTCCAACTAATGAAGTAGAGATTGAAGAGTGATAAAGCTTGAGGTATGATGGTTGAAGAAGAATCATAAAATCAGACGATTGTAGAGCCGATCTTTAGTTCAACAAACATGTATCAAGAAGATACAATGCACAAAATTGTTAGAAGTCTATGCATTGTCTTCACAATGCATGAGGAGAGTGAAAAGATGAACCATCCACAACTACTAAGTTGATGAAGCGGTCTAAAGAAGACCATTCACTATCTCTTAGTGCATGAGGATTTGAAGATGATCCAGCCTCATCTCTGATTGGATCAGTGAAGAACACTGAAGGAATATTTGATTCAAGAGAAACGGTTGAAGAATAACCTTCAGGAATTCCCTTCTAAATGAAGAATACAGGTTGAGAGGAGTATAATAAAGAATAAGAGTTAAAGAAGAGGAGAATGGCTTGAAGTAGACTTGTTCCTACTTGGTTTAACAAAGTATATAAGCGGAGCTTTGTAAAAAAATGGGGCCTGGCCATGAGCTAGCTACCCAAGATTCAACCCAAGGAACATGCGGGACCACAAGGGGTCGACCGCGCCCACGAGGAGGCCTAGGCAGAGCCAGCCTGTAGGATGTCAGGCCGTGTGTAAGCCCGAGCCACGCGGAGGTCAAGCCCGTGTAGCGTGGGTTCCAATGGAGCGCCCGTGGAGGAGCATAGTGGGCGCTAGAGTGCGCCCACAGGAGAACTGGTGCGGGGCGGCACTGGAGGGGGGAGATGAAATTTCTGAATCGATGCTTTGTGGAACTGATTGATAAACCGAGCAAAAACTGCAACGCGTTTCGATGTCGGATGAGTTTTTAAAATGAAGAGGAAATACTAGACGCTCATCTGATCGCACGTCTGATCACTAACTTCCATCTCATCCATGACACAATGTTATAATCTCAGCCATCCGGGATAATTAAACGCGGATCCAACGGATGATGAGAGATACCGAGATTGTCTTCAACCTCCGGACACCCCGAGCTCCACCTCACGTGAACCAGTCACCGTCGGCACTGCCAATCTATCGTGATCGAATTCCGGACCACCGTTGAGTATCAAAACAACTCCATGGTGATCATATGATCGAACAGAGACCATGAATGCAATCTACGTCTTGCATACATGAGATATCTTGAGGAAGAAGGTATGGCCGAGGAAAACAAAGTTACCAAGGCCACGTGGATCCATACGAGATTTATGAACAAGAATCGGGCATACGATCTGGAATTCATAAACGAATAAAGGATTCCATGAATCACCCGAGATACACGGCATATCATAAACGTGGGTTGAATGTTTTTAAAGAACCTAACATCTCAGTTATTCAATGGAATGTATTTCGGGCATTCAATATTTTGGACCTCGTGGCTTGGATCGATCTCCTTGCCTGTAAAAAGTGGAGCCTATGTACGAGAATGTTTTCTACCATCACTGATGGAGAGCTCCTGTTTCTCTAAAGAAACAGAGCTACTGTGAACCCCACTGGTTCGTGAAAGTCAGAAAGGTTCCGCATAGCCTTGTTATGCGAAGGAGTCTCGCGATACCCCATGCAAAGCGATGGAAGAATCGTGATCGAGCGCAACTATGATGTCCGAAGTCTTCCGAGGCTCCGAGGGAACTGATCATGCAACCCTTTTGTGAAAGAAGTAGGACAGAGCCACCCTACACACTCCCTTTGTGTGACAGGAAGAGGCCAAGCCACATGAAACCTGTGTGCCTCCTGTGTCCTCTATCTTGCGCGGTAGAAGGAGTGTTGTGTCACTTGCGCGGTAGAAGAAGGCCACACCCTACGTAGCTGTGGCACCCATGATCTTGCACAGCAGGAGACAGGAGATGACCGCACACTTTCATGCCCTCCTTTGAAGTGAGTTCGGGTGATGTAAAATCCACACCTAAACATTTGGGTTTTGAGGGTGTGTGCAAAGAAGAAGGGTGAGGCCTACACATATATGAGTGAAATTTAAAACGGTTTGTCTGTGTTCTTAACAAGTAAAGAATAAAAATCTTTAGTGTGTGAACAAGTGGAGAGGGAAGGATTGCATGTATGTACATGCATGCATGTTGAATAAAAGGTGTGAACACATTAAGAATAAGAAGATAAAACATTTAAGTGTGTGTATGCAAAAGAACTAATTATTCTGAGTGATTACTATTGGTGAGAAAGACAAACAAGTTCTCCTGAAGACTGTTGAATCTACTTGATGAATTGAACAACACATTTGGAGAAGATAAGTGAAGCATTGAAGAAGAAGATAATGTGAAGTTGGGGGGTTTAACCAACTTGTAATAGGGGGTATAACCAATTACCGTGTAAACATATTCTGGCATAGTTAAGAATCCATGTTGGGGAGTGTAACCAACACGACAAGGAGTAGGTATTTGTATCGAACCTTGTAAATCTCTGTGTTCTCTGCTTTCATTATCACTGCACCACCAAAAGAGTAGATCTAGTCCTTAACTAGCCACAGAGGTTGAATTGATCATACAAAGGGAACAATTCATAAAAAGAAAAATTTATCAATGATTCACCCCTCCCCTCTCAGTGATCACAACTGATCCAGGCATTTCATCTTTCTCTCTTCCAGCATAGGGCAACAGAATACAATTTCCCATTAAGATCCTTCACTTCTTGAATCTGGGTATTTTGTTCCTATGTAAACTTTTCTTCAAAACTGTTTGTAAGATCTTTGATCCTACCATCTTCAATGTCAAAAGCCTCTTTGACACCATCTTGGAATTCATCAAATTATCTCAAATATTCAACTATATTTTTTTTGAAAAACCAACCATTTTCTTACAGGGCCTCTTGTGGGATTTGTAGTTAATGAAGTAATTCTTGAAATCAGTCTCAATCTTGACACACTTTCCCATCACCATGGACACTAAATCTGATTTCTGATTTATTTCCTGTTGAAGCATCTGACATCTAGAGTCTATTCTTAGGAAAATCGGAATGGTTCCAAGAATCTTCTTTAATGATTGGAAAAAGAAATCATTTCCATGAGACGATGATTCCAAATCTGAAATTTTTCTAGGTGAAATATCTTTTCCTATCTCAATAAGTTTCCACTTCGAAGATCCACCAACTTTTTTCTGCATTAAAAAAACTTTAGTAGGGATAACCACAAACACCTTTTTTCACTTATCAGTTCCTAGAATGACTTCCTCATCTAGATATTCATGTTCTCTATCAGAAAGCAGAACAATCTTATCCTAATCTACTTCTTATTTCGGAGATCCTGCCTCATCATCTTCAGGATGAATAAATTGACGATTATAAATTTTTTTCTTAGACATCTTGTATAATTCATCTTCAGCCTTGTCATCTAACCTAGGAGTATCAATCATCGATGATTTAGCATGATAGGTTCATATTGAAAACTTCCCTGATGGGATTTCCTTCTCATAAAATTCTTCCACTTTCTTAATCAAGTCTTATGTATCATCAATGATTTCAGCATCTTCTTTAACTCTTTTGACAACTTCTTTTTCATCAACAACCTTTTCTTGGACTTCTTCCGAAGTGAGAAACTTTTTACCTGGGGTTTCAGATAATACTTCTACCAGGAAGGATTCTGGTACCAGAATGTTTTCAGATGCATTCTATGTATCCCTCAGAATGGATTTCACAATTTCTACTTTACTCATCATCTTCAATAACTTCTTTTATTTTGATTTCTTCTCAAGCTCATTTGTTGTCATCTCTTTCTATGCCTTTTCTTCTGCAGGATCTAAGAAAAACTAAGGCCCTCCTTCATTCCAATTTTTATTATATTCCCTCCACTTTTCTACAACCTCATCTTGATAAGCTTTTTGTTTCGTTGGTTTTCGAGGTGCGGATTGAGCTTCTTGGCTATTGGGGTTTTTCCTTCTTCTTCCACTTCCTTCAACTTCCTCTTTTTCCATCCTTTTTCGATGGTTTAACCCCATCTTATTTTTTCAGAATAGCTTTATCTTATTCCTATGTGAGGTCATAAATTTATACTGAGTCCTTAGAAAAACCAATGTTCATCCTTTTCTGGGTATCATCATTGACTAGCCTGACATTCCAATTCATTGTCTTGAACTTCAAGGAATTTTGAATGATTCTAAACACTGAACAATCAACTTAGAAAGAATGGATGGGTGCATGATAATATGGTCCTTCAAGTTTCCTTTCCTGATATTCTCGATCATAATCAGAATATTATTATCCAAATTAACCTTCCTCAGGTTCACCAGAAAAACTAGGATGTACATATCACTCTTTTTCATTGTGTCCTTGTCACATTTTCTTAGAATGATAAATCCTTAAACCCATAATTCAAGGATATGAATATTTGAAGAGAGGAGAGAAATATTTAGAGTCTTGACATCATTAATACTGAGACACTCTATGAATTTCACCTTTACAAAGCATCCTTTGACATCCGGAAACATGTCGGAACAAAACTCAGCTTCCCCTTCATATGGAATTCCGACCAAGTTAGCTTCCTTTGAATACGAAAGAGAATAAGTCTTGCCATAACTTTTGAAAGAAAACACCTCTCTCCCTTCTTCCTTAAAGAAAATAATTAAATCATAAAACTCAATAAGAAAATCCGAATACACTAAATATTCTTCCCCTGGCTTTGATATGCAGACACTCTCCCATCAACTAAGCTTGATATTCTTCGAGATTATAGAATCATTCTTCTTGATCAAATTTAGATGCACCATCCTTTCTCCATACACCTGCCACTCTGAAATTGACTTGACTATAGACATATCTTTAGGAGAGGATTCTTCTACTGACATTCAAATTTGTGCAAACTCTATGAAGTTCGGAACAGGATTAAGTAGAGATGAAACACTTTAGCATGCAAGAGATTGGGAATCTATGTTGGAAAACCATCAGGGGACCTTTATATAGGCACTTCATGTGACAGTTCATCTTCCAAACTCATTCCAATAGATAAAAATCCTTCTATTTAGATATAATTTTTGATAGGATTACCGCAAGGAAAACACAAATCCGATCTTTTGTTGTTTTTATAAAAAATAAAAATATTCATATTTAAGTATAAGAGAATCCGAAAAATTTATCAATAAAAATAAACTTCCAGAATGTAAACTATGATTAAGAAAACTCATGAAAGGAAACATACCATTCATATTTTTAGGAAGATTATTCGTAATGGGGAAAAATCTTCTTGAAGAACATTATATTCTAAAAATTTTGATTATGAAAATTTGAAAAACTAACTACGAAAATTTTATTATGAAAACAAAATTGACTACGAAAATTTAAAAAATATTTATAATGAAGAATTATAAAATCTTCAGTATGAAAATTTAAAAAATCATAATTATGAAACATTTATGGCTTCGATAAATTTTCATTACGAATGATTTTGAACTAACTAACAAGAAAATGTACTCCCCCTATGAAAAATAGTTTATTATTGTAAGGTGATTGGTTTCAATAGAAATTATTAAAGGAATATTACCTTATGGTTATCATTCCTAACTTTCATTTAATGTATTCGAATCTATCGGTGGGTAATGATTTTATGAAAATATCTACAAATTGATCTTGTATTCTGATAAATTGATTAATGATATCTCCTTTAGCATTATCTTTGAATGTTACTTTTCTTACTTTCATCATGATAATATTTTCAAAGAAATATTTGTTACCAGACATATTCTAGGAACATTTTCTATCAATGTACCATGTATTGCTGTTAGTACCATCTTTATTTTTCTGAAAATAATATAAGTAGACTTTCGGAATCCAATATTCCTTGGATCCGGAGTTATTAGACAATAAAATTTTGGGTATCCACATTTGTTTAGAAAAATAAGCATTATGAAATCCAAGCTATTGAAAATTATTTAAAGATAAATTTTTCTTCCAAAGCCCACCACTTTGACATTAATAAAAAAAGGGGCTCCGGCTGGAATGAAATTGTTATTTTTCAAAATAGGTTTTCTATTATTATAACCTACTCAAGTAGTATTTACTTGAGGAATGATTTGAGAATACATCTTGTCAAAAATTTCTTTACCAGATGTAATGTTTTCAAAAAGTTTCATAAAATAATATATTTTGGATTTTAGTCTAATGACTAAATTCTTATCCTCACAAATTATTTCCCTAGAGTTAGATTTTTCCACATAAACATTTATGTTCTAAAATAGCATTCTTAAGATCTTTAGAATATTTTTCCTTTTTATAATTTAATTCCTTAAGGACATTAGAATGTTTTTATAGATTCTCATCATAATCTTCAAGATCTCTAGAGAGGCCTGGAATTGCTTTTGTAATAACTTCTTCTCTTGTAATTTCCTTGTCCAATTTCATGGAAATTTTAAAAACTTTTATTCTAAAAACATAGAAAATCTAGATACTTCTTCATAAGAAGGTATTTATTCATTATCTAAAGATGAATTCTCTTCATTAGAAGTAATATCTCCAAAATAGTAATTCTTATTAGGAGATAAATTTGTTAAAGCCTCGGAAGAGCATACCATGGCTATAAGACATTTATTTGGGAAAAAGTTGTAGTAACGAATCCAATATTTTTTTGCTGATGATTCATATTCAGAAGATTAACTTCCCAAAGAGTCTCCACAAATAGAACTCCATGTATCATTTTCATTAAGGCTTTTCTTGTGATTTGAGCGATAGAACTTCTTCTTGGTCATTTCTGATTTCCTTGCCATATTTTCCTTATTTTTTAGTAGAGGGAAATCAGGTCTGATATTATATATTCTTCTACATTAATAAAAAGTATATTCCCCATAATTATTATATTTTTAGTCTCTCTTCTTGTAGTTATTTTGATAGTCCTTATGAGCTACTATCAAGTTCATTCTCTGAGCAATATTAGCTAATTCATTCTAAGACTTTTCTGAATCACTAGACTCTAACTGAATAATAACTTTCTTACACTTTGATCTTGTAACTCTTTCTAGAGTCTTGGATTTCATATATATAGAAGTTGTTATAAAAGAAACTCCTCCATTCCCATTCTTATTTTTAACATTATCAACATTTATCTTCATTCTCGTCTCATGCTAAAGAAGAGTTCCAAACAACTAATCTAAGGAAATCTGGGTGACATTCCTATTCTCATCAATTGTAGTCCTCTTAGACTCCCACTCATTTGGCATAATATCAGTGATCTTATCAACAAGATCCTCATCATCCAAACATTTTTCTCCCATAGACTATAAGTTATTCTCAACTTTCATAAACCTTTGTTGAACCATGCTTATAGGTTCTTCTTAAAGAAAGTTAAAGCCATGGTATTTAGCTCTCAACATAGCTCTTCTAGTATCTATGACTTTAAAGGTACCAAAATTTGTAATGTCAAGTTTCTTATAGATACTTTTTGGAGCTACACAAGATGATATTTGACTATATATGTTCCTTTTCAGGGAACATATCAATGTATTTATTACTCTGAAATTTGTATGATATTCTGATTTTATTGATTAGTAAAAATTATCAATTCCTTATCAGGAATCTTATAGTATCTTGTCAGCATTAGGTAGTTATCAAATCAAGTGTTAATAACGACAGTCTTCACCCTATCTCTCCAGTAATCATAATCATTTACACAAAAAATAGGAGGTAGGGTAGGATTTAAATTGTTGATAGAACCATCATTTAATCCTACCATATTAAGGAAAATCATGGCACACACACTTTTCAGAAATAAATGATTGTAATCAAAATAAAATATTCTATGAAAGGAAAATTGAACTATAGTATCTCTATGAAAAAATGAATCCAAACATTGTGGGTCCAAAAATCCTCTTCTGAAAAAGTGAAGAAGAATATTTCTCTTCTGAATCTAATCGGGAGATTAATTCAGATTTAACCAATACTCTGAATTCAATTGATGTATTGGTTCTGGATTCAGGGTCACCTGCTCTGATACAAATTTATAGATCGATAGTAATATAGATATGATACTGATTGTTGTATCAATATATGGTGTAGATACTCAATATACAAGTGGGGGATGAATTGTATACATTAAAAATCCTTAAGAAAATTTTGTATAATGAAAATTCACAACACCTATAGGTTCTAATAACATACTTGATTCTGGAAAAGTGATTTTGGAAATGAAACTTAACAAAAGTTTACAACAACTAAGATTCTACCTCAAAGCATAAAGAATCCTAAAAATAAGAGTACAAATATAAGGAATTATAATAATGTTATACTTTCTTCAACAACCAAAAAATACACCGTAAAACAAAATTGATATACTACAAGTAACAAGCAGTGACTCTTTTATCCCGAAAAAAGGGTATCCAACCGAACTAGATAAAGGTCCCTTGATTTATACATTCAAGAAAGTATATATTACCCAAACCTAGGTAAACCCTCAATTTGAAGATCGGTATCTGTCTTTCTATCCCCGAAAGCCCTCGATTTGTAAAAAAATAGACACCTCTAACATTACAACCCGAAGTCTATGTTTCAAGGAAATTGCACCTCTCCACAAAGCAATTCTGCATGAAGAAAAGATTGAACAAGCCGTTCAAAAATTCTGTATGAAGCTTGATAGTTTATAAGAGCATCTCTCTCTCTAGAAATCACTTCTACTTCTTGCAATCAAAGTTGTTAAAGTTGTTGTTCTTCTTGTTTTTTAGCTCGTTCTAATGAGAACCTATTTATAGGCATGGCTTCAATGGTCGGCTCCCTCCTCCAACGGTCATATTTTTCCTTGATTTTCAGAGGGACCTGTACACATGTCACTCAAACATCATTTAGTTAGTAACTTAATGCACATCACCGTTTTATAAAAAAAACATGAGTCTAACCAAAAATGACAGTCTAGAGTGTAAGAAAAAATAAAAGTTCGTTGTCTAACCAAAGATACATTCAAAGTCTATAATATAATTATATTCAGATTCTATTTTCCAAGGAATTCAAAACCTTACTTCTATAGAATTCTGGAGTCTGAACTCAGAAAACATCGATGTCTAAATTAAATGAGTTAAGATTCAATGATCAAAAAATTCAGAGTCTGAATTCATCAGAAATCAGAGCCTGAACATACAATGTTCATAGTTTTAATTCATCAGAATTCGGAGTCAAAAATCATAAGAGTTTGGTGTCTGAATTCAAAAAACTCGAAGTCATAACCCATAAGAGTTAGGAGTCTGAATTCATTGGAATTTAGGTTCATAACTCATGAGAGTTCGGCGTCTAAATTCAGAGAAATCAGAACCTGAATTCAGATCCTGAAAACAGAATGCTATATATCTAAGTATTATATGATTTCGAGGTTTTTGATACATAACCAAATTTTACACTTAGAAAAAATAAATGACAAAAAACACGGTAAAGATAAATTTCCTTGGAGAAGAATGATATTCATTTTGAAAGTAAAAAATATGGTAGAATGAAATTTTCCTTAAGATAAGGTGTTTGTGATTTTCAAAATAAGTGGAAATGATAAATTCATAAGGAAATCATTTTTGACTCAACAATCTCCCCCAAGTATGAAGGAATTGAAAAGTAATAAGGAAGAACTCATTTACTCAACATTATATAAGTGATATCTTTTTCTATAAATAGTAATTAGAAATCTATAAATACTTCCTATATCGTAGTATTTTATTTATATTTTTTAGATATTATATAAATTAATTTATTTATGATAGAATGGTGGTGTATTGATAAAGATATTAATGAAGGATTTAAATAAATGAGATTATAAATATTTCAATTTTTTATTTTGAAAAATTATAAGACATAACAAATTTTATGTATTACAATGACTTGTTATATTTCAATTATTGATGTTGTTTCAAATTAATAATGTTTTTATGGATTTTTAAAAATTCATGATATGAATAGAATAAAAATTGACAAATGTGAGTCTTTAAAACAAATAATATTCTATTAAATGATATTATAGTCCTAATAATATAATATTCAAAAAAATGACTAAGATAATGTTGTAAATTACATTACTGATATACATGGTTCTATTGTAATTTTATGGTAACTATATTATCCATATAGTATTAAAATACAAGAAGATATGATAATAGTTAAATTAGTTAACTGAGGGTTAATGCTTATAAATAAGGTTAATATTATTACCTAACTAGTATAATGCCCATTTTCTAAGAGGATTTAGATCCATACTCATCTTAGATTCGAAATATATCACATTTTTGTTATTATAATTGAAAAATAAATTAATAATAAAATAATACTTTATGACTGTCCCAACGTGCCTCTCCTCCCTCTTATAAAAGAACACCACCTCTGACCCTTATTAACACATCTCAATCCCACTTGGCTCATAAAAACTCGGTCAAAATAATCTTCCAACATCCCTCTATTCCTACTAGGACACATACTTTGGGAATAAGACAATTAAATAAAGCCTTTTATCTTAAATGAAAAGGCAATACCCGATTTGAGATAATGTCTTCTCGCAAGATTATTTCATTAATTTTCCTTCTCCAACCCCATAAACACTATTTATTCAATTATTATATAAAAAAAGTTTCATAAATATAATATTTTGTTTTTATAAGAATTATTCGAACTACAATTACACACACCTCCATCTAATGGGTGTAGAACGTACTGTTTCGGTGGATGGTGAACTACTGCCTAACGAAACGATGATTGTTCAATAATTTCCTACCACTTATAATGGTGGAAATTATAATGGAACTATAAATACAAATGATATATATGATATTTATTATATATATATTCTTCCCTAATCCTAATTTATAACTTATATTTATTCTTTTCATGTTATCTAAATACGATAATTTCTTTTGACGAAGTGCGGACTACCGCCCCCTCAAAGTGATATGACTCGTTAATGCTATACATGGGACATATAAAGAAAGGAATTAATGAACTTATGTAACATATATAACATATATATTATACTATTTTTATAATATACCTTTTTATCATTTAGTTTTCATCCATTAAATATAAAAAATAAATGAAAGTAGTGTTCCTGCGTATGTACGGATTACCGTCTCCATGAACGACACATTTCATTTATTATATCTAAATGGTATGGAATATTAAAAATACATATATACTGGAGATATATGATATATATGACACCTAAATCATTAATATCATTTTGTAGGTAAGGTACTTTTGACCACATGTAAAATTTTTAATTATAAAAAGATCATTTTTGACTCATGTTCTAAACATCGACAAAATGTCCGATATGAACTCAAATAATTAACTAATTGTTATAGCAAGGTCATAAGTTGTGTAAAATAAATAATATACTTGAAATGGGTTCCAATGAATGTTGAAATTACCATATGATCATTATTCAGGATGAACAAGGAACATAAAAGACATATCAGACTTGAGGACATGTACTTCGTCTCAATCTACATTCATTGAGGCATATTTTTATTTTTCAACGACATGTTTTATACATTGTAAAACCCCTTTGACTTTTAATTTCATTCAAAGGGAATATTTTTTCTACATACTATTTTACTAAATGACAATGGGAATGTTTCTTTTTAATGTACGTTTTGACAGTGACCTCTTCGCCACCGTAATCGTTATTTGATATTTGGGTTTCTCTATAATCTTTAATATTTTCAAAAGGAAAAGAAATCCATTTTTCATTTTTGGTTGTATTGGTATTGAAAATGGGGTTTTAAATGGTTTGAGTATTTAAATATCTTAAAATGATTTCTTTTTTATTGGAAATGAAATTTAATATGTGAAATGTTGATATTTACAATATTTTATGTGTTATGATTTTATAATAGTACTTGGACATTTTGACGGGTGATTACGTGATAAACCAAATAATGGGTGGTTTTGTGATAAACTATGTATGGGTGGTTACAATATATCCTCAAATGCATTGGGTATGGATGTAGGCCTTATGGATATTCCATTTAGTGATATTTGTGGAAGTCGACCCTATGGTTATTCTATTTATGTATTTTTCTGTCCCAAGCTACCTTTATATGTTATATATTTCTTATTATGTGATTTATAGTAATAATTTGGTTACAAAAAGGGTAATCCATGAGCTTATATTTAGAGAAGTTTTTTTTCTACATTTTTAAGGTTAAAAGTATTACTTTTTGATAAATTTTTTCATGGTTTACATGTTTTTTTAAAAAAACTAACTGTTTTACTTCTCTATGTATCCTTTACCGAGATTATTATGCTCATCCCATGTTTTTAAATGTTTTTATAGGATGTAAAGATGAATAGGGTCAAGGATGGGATCAAGGAAAAATCATGCTTTCTAAAACATGGAACTAGACATGTTTCTTTTTTTAGAGTTTTTTTATGAAAAAATGGATAGTGAGTAGAAGTGTGTAATAGTAATATTCAAGTTGTTATGTATAAGTTATAACCCAATTCTAGAAAGATAAAAACCTGAAAATATACTAAATGTGAATTATTTACTTAATTCATGATGATGTATTGTTGAAGTCCAGTTCGTTATAGTTGGTGTTAGAGTCGGTCTAGATAAAATTAGAGGTTATGGTTTTGTTTATGCATAAGTTACATAAATATAATGGTTATAATTTTAAATAGATTTATAGTTACTCTAGATAAATGAACGGTTTTAATATAACATGAATTAATATATCACAGTGTTTACCATCTTCATAATATATTATATATTCTCACACTGACCTTTTTGGTTTTAGTAAATGAATGGATCTATAAGAGACCAAAGTAACAGTGGATATGAAGAAAACTATGATAGTTTTTTTAATAAGAAACTGAATGAAATGGGAGCTTCATTGAAAAATATTTTGGTTATTTTCAAACAACTATCTGGGGTCATGTTAGACCACCTGAACCTTGGTGATTTTTATAAGGCATCATATATGAGAGTAATTAATCCTAATGGGAGTTCAGGTAATAACCATAAAGTTAAGTATATTCAAAAACCTATGTGTCAAGGATGTGGAAATAAAAACCATGGAAAATGCTTCAAAGGGACGAGAAGAAGTTATAGATTTAATAATAAATGTCATAATGAAAGAACAAGTCATAAAAAATTAAGCATAGAGTTGACTCCAGGAAAGGGAAATATGTTAATTTCAAAGGATCAATTTTATGTTTTATATGTTGTTCTCATAGTCAGTATAAAAATATATTTCCTATAAAGAAGGTTCAAGAATAGTATCAGCAGGATCATACAAATATATGTTTACTAATTCCTAATTCCATTCCAGTTAAAGATGAGGAAACTAAAAATGACCTATGAATGGAATGGATTATTTCACAGCTCATGTTTTTAAAATACTGAAAAATTAGGTCATTATCCATTATTGTTTTTGTCAAAAATAATTATAAATCAATAAGATGAAAAACAAAGATAAAGGATCATGAAAAATGTTCGATGATTAAGATGTCTAGGAATTGAATAGTTTTATTGGATCTATGGATGATGATATGTTTAAATTTATTAATGATAGGATTACATTGGAATACTATTTCTAGTATGTGTGACCATACAATTTGATATGTGAGAATGTTTTTCAAGGAAAAATTATCTTTTCTTATATTGACATAATAGATAACCTTAGGGTTTCAGGTGACATTAGGGTTTAAAGTTATGACATTTTTAATGATTTTATATCATTTTCTAAATGTTATTAGAATTATAAAGTTTTTGAAAAAGGAAAACACGCATACCGTGTGACAACACATCACGTCAGACAATGCTGTGGGAATTAAACCCACAATCAAAGTGTGACTAGAATTTATCTCATACCACTGGACTATGTGAAGACCCTATTTAATATGAGTAATTATTTTTATATAAATGATTTTATTGATAAAAAATAAGATGATTTTGGGAATATATGTTTTATAAAAAGAACATCCATTGTATATGAAAATTATTTTGTGATTAAGTGATACATATTATTTTGGAAGACGTTATCTCTTTTGGGGAACAATCTGTGCCTAAGGAAATTGGAATACTATGGGATATCTTTTGAGGTGTAATGGTGGAATTTTATTTCAGAAGAATTAATTTTTTATTTTGAACATATAGGGATTAGGGTTATTTATGGAAATTATTAACCTATCATAGAGAATATGTTATTAGGTTAATTACTATTCAGTATGAGAAATTAATCGTTATTAATTTTATTTGGAGAAACATTTTAAGAATTATGATAGAAGACTATGTCATTATATTATTCTAAGTTTGGGGTTATAATTTTAGTTTGGATTATATTGAATAATTTTAAGGAAAATTGTTTATGTAATGGTGTTTTTTGAACATTAGGTAATGTTTTTTGAATTTTGGAGATTTAGAGTAGTATTTCTTTTTACAAAGGATTATCCTTTTGGGGATTATCTGTTCTCATAAAAACACTTATTGGTTTTGGTTAACGTATAAAGATAAGGGAAATATATATATTATCTTTTTTGAATTATGTGATTCTCCAGAAGTAGATTCTAGTGCTTTTGATGTCACCAAATCATCTTGAATACTCATCGATTGGAGAAAATATGAGTTTTGGATGAAATTTTGAAAAGAATAAAAGTCTATATGACTTGTCTATATGTTTCCTTATGTTCATATACAATATCAAAAATAAATTATTAATCTTTATGAAAAAGAACTTAAAATAGAAAATTTTCCCATTTATGTTTCATACTGGGGAATCAATGACTGTTTAACCCATCAAAAGATTAGGATTTTATGGTGTTTAACTTTCTCCTACTCATGTTTTCAGTCACTCTAAATCTGAACATGATGGTTAGTTTCTCTCATATATCCATATTTTCTAACATGGAAACCTAGTATCAGTTATCTCTAGTGATTTTTTTACATCTCTTCGTTACGTTTAATGTTATAGTTTTATTGACTCTTTTTCCAATGCGGGACATTCATTGATGTTTCAATTACAAATTGTAAAATTTTGAGGTTGAAATTTATAAAAGGGGGGAAGGATTTAATGACCCAAAAATTTAAAGAATAATACTTTTTCATATCAATTAATATTTAAGAATATGATAAAAATTTTATGTTAAAGAGGGGACTTTAATCGATAGTGTATTCAACATGATACAACGAGTTTCTTTGAAATGTTATGATGCAAAAAACATGGAATTATACAAAAAAATAATATATTATTATTATTCTTTTAAATTTCAGTTAACACATAGCCTTTTACTGTTGGGAATGAACATACCTAACTTTGATGAATGTCTTTAAACATTAAATACTCTAATATTCTTTAAAAGGTTGATTTACAACCTTTTGATGGTGAAGCCTTTTTAAATATAGCTATTTCAATTTTATATGTTCCATATGAAAAAATAAAATAATTTACTAGAAGAAGGACATAAATATTTATATTAGGAAAATTTTTGGTATTTTTCTGATAAAGTTAATCATTTAATGAATACTGAAAAATACTGCATTATAAGTCAAAATTTTGTTTACATATAATTTATTTATATGATTATATTGTCCAATTAATTTGTTTTAAAGTGTAATTAGAGTATATTTTTATAATTTAATCCAATATTGATAATTTGATGTATTTGCCCTTTGAAATTGGACATAAACACATGTCCATATATTTATAGTTTTTGCTTCATTAATTTTTTTTGGTTTTGACAACGGGAATTAATTTGAAATTTATTTCTGAAAATTTTGTGTTTTGAAATTGTAAAAATGTATTCCATTTTTGGAATCAGGAGATCTAGATTGTTTAATTAGGCACCTTTTATATTTAGACATTATGAATAATAACATCATTAAATATTTTCTTTATAATGGATTAAAGGTAAATATTGAAAATAAAGGTACAAAATAATATTATAATAAAATTAAATTATAAAAAACAAATGTATTAACCATATTGGATGAGATATATAAAATCATGTCCATCCTTGTGTGGATTATATGACCACATGGAGCCACTATTGTGTGAAAATTACATTCAATTATTTTCAATTTAAAGATAAGGAAAATACAACCTAACCATGAATCTTTTTCTAAAACAATTATTATATTGGGTTACATAAGTTTTCTCTTTGACTATAAATAATAATTAAAAATATAAAAACATGAACTAAATAATGGTATTTTATTTATAATTTTTGTACATAATATAAATAAATTTTTTTATGACACCATGGTGATGTTGTCATTAACTTATTAAGGAATGATTTAAATAAATGAGATTATAAATATTTAAAAAAAATTATTTTTAAGTATTTTATTCCATCCAAGAAATTTATGTATGATTATGAATTTTTATATTTGAATTAATGAAGTGTTTTCTAATTAATAATGTTTTTATGGGTTTTAATAAATTCATGACATGAATGGAAAAAAAATTTAAATAAATCAGTTAAAAAACTATTTTCTTAAGTGATATAACAGTCCTAAAAAACTATTATTCAGATAAATGAAATAGATAATGTTTTAAATGTATCTAATTAATCACTTGAGGTTATATTTTAATTTTATGGTAACTATATTAACTATATAGTATTAATATGCAAGAAGACATGGTAATAGTTAAATTAGATAACTAAGAGTTAAAGCTAATAAATATGGCTGATTTTTGGACCTAAACTTGTCTAAATTCCATTAACTGAGATGATTTTTACCCATCCTAATATTATATTATAAATATATCACTTTAGTTAGATTAGAATTCGAAAATAAAATAATAATAAAATATAATTTCAAACATTCCTAAAGTGCCCCTACTCCCTCAAATAAAAGAAAACCAACTCTATCCCATACTCATGCCTCTAAAGCCCCCTTGGATAATAAAAAATTGACCCATCTAATCTCACAACATCTCTATATACCTCCTAGAAGCCTTAAATTTTTGGGGAAGGAAATTATAGAAGGATTTTAGCATAAATCAAAAGGAGTTACCCGATTTGAGGTAATGTCTTCTATCAAGATTCATTCATTTATATTCCTTCCCCAATACCCTAAAATCTATTTATTAATTTTTTTATAAAAAATATGGAATATTAAATATAATAGGATTTTTTTATTAGAATTATTAGAACTAAAATAACAGACACCTCTGTCTAATGGGTGTAGAACATATTGTTTTTGTGGACGGTGAACTACTGCCTCACGAAACGATGATTGTTCAATCTTTTCCTACCACCTCTTATGGTGGCCATTATGATGGCACTATAATTAAATATGATATATATGATATTTATTTTTTATATATTCTTCTGTAATTATAATTTATAACATACCATTATTCTTTTCGTATTGTATAAATATGATAATTTCATTTGAGGAAGTGCGGACTGTCGCCCACTCAAAGTGATATGACTCGTTCATCATATACATGGAACCTATAAATATTTGAATTAAAAAACTTATATAACATATAAAACATATATATTATAATTTAGTTATAATATACCTATGTATAATTTAGTTTTCATTCCTTTAAATTTGAAAAATAAATGAAAGTAGCATTCATGTGAACGTACAAATTACTGTCTCCATAAATAGTGCATTTAATTTCTTATAACCAAATGATATAGAATATTCTAAATACTTATATAATTATTATATATGATATATATGATAAGTAGATCATGATTATAAATCTAGAGGTAATTTAATTTTGAACACAAGGAAAATTTGTAATTATAACAAGTTCATTTTTGACTCATGTTCCGAACATCGACAAAATGTGTAATCTGAACTAAAATAATTAACTAATTGTTATTTCAAGGTAATAAGTGATATAAAATGAATATAAAAAATTCAAAAGGTTCTAAAGATACTATAAATTAACTTATGTTTATTATTTAGGATGACAAGGATTATATGCGACTAGTCAGAATCGAGGTAAGGGACATTGTCTTAATCTCCTTTCATTGAGGAATATTTTGAATTATACACGACTTGCTTTTATTTAGTGTATAAACCCATCTGACTTATAATTTCATTCAATGTGAATATTCTTTATACATATAATTTTACTATAAAACCAAGGGAATGTTTATTTTTAAGGTATGTGGGGACAATGACCTCTTCATCGCCGTAATTTTTATTTGATATTTGGCTTCCTCTATAAGCCTTAATTTTTTGAAAGGAAAAGAAATACATTATTACCTTTTTCGTTTTTTGGGTATTGAAACAGGTTTTTGAAATTTATTGAGTATTTCAATATCTTGAAATAATATCTTTTTATTGGAAATGAAATTTTATTAGCGAAATGTTGACTCTTGCAATATTTTATGGGTTATGATTTTATAATGGTACTTGGACATATGAGAGGTGGTTATGTGATAAAACAAATGATCGGTGGTTCCGTGATATACCATGGATATGTGGTTACGTTATAACCACCAGTGCATTAGGTATGTAAGTCAGCCGTATGGCTATTCCATTTAGTGATATGTGTTGATTTCGACAGTATAGTTATTCTATTTATGTATGTTTATGTCTTAATTTACCTTTATATTTTATATGTTTCTTTCTATGGGATTTATAGTAATATTTTGGTTAAAAAAAGGGTAAGAAATGATATTATAATCAGTGAAGCGTTTTTGATAAATCTTTAAGGTGAATAATATTAGATTATGATAATGTATCTATGGTATACATGTTGTTTCAAAAAACTGACAGCTTTACATCTTTATGTATCACTTTTTGAGTTTTTATGCTCATCCCTAGCTGTGAAATGTTTTCCACAGTACTTAAAGATGAATAGGGTCAAGGATGAGATCATGGAAATGTCATGTTTTATAAAACATGGAAGTAGACTTGTTTATTTTTTAATGTTTTTGTGTTATCAAAATAATGTATATTGAGTATAAGTGTCAATATTAATATTCATGTTGTTATGTATACTTTATGGCCTAGTTCTCTAAAGCTCTAAACCTGAAAATATCCTCAATGTGAATTATTAACTTAATTCACGTTCATGTAATTTTTTAGGCCAAGTCCTTACAAAAATCATTAATATAATTTTAAGATAATAACAAACTAATCATATAATAATTTCTTATCAAATAAATTAGAAAAATATGAGAGTTGAAGAAAACAAGAGAGTAGATAAAAAATTACTCTTTTCTCAATGTTGTTTCTCTTGTATGACTGTAGACTTCTTTAATGAATAGAGTTGGTATAATCTAGAACATCCTTAAGGTCTCTATGGGATTAAGATAGAGTATTTAGATAGATAATGGGATTTTGTAAGGGAGGGTGGAGTAGTTTTCCAAGGGTATGAAGATGATTTTTTATACTTGATCAAAGGGGTAGTTTTATTTAAAATATAGAATAAAATACAATATTCAAGTGAAACTGTGATGTGGTGATATTTATGACATAATGATTAATAGATAAAAAATTATAAATTTTTATGAATTTAAAAACATTTTAAAATAAAATTATCTAGATTATGAACAAGGAAAGTGAAAAAATAAAAATGTTCTTTATTTATGTATACTTTTGACATTAGAAATTGAAATTTATTTTTTAGGATTCGAAAATATGATTATTTTATTTTAATAAATCTTTTATAAAATATTTTTATGATCCAATATTTCTAGAAATTATTAGGTCATTATTATATCATGAATGTTTTTATTAAAGATACACCAGTATGAGATAATCTATATTTTTACAACTCCGCAAAAAAAACACCATCAGGAAAAAGACCTAAAAACTACCTTTGAAAATGATTATTTCCAAAATGTAATTGATTTTATCAATATAATTTTCAAACATAGGTTATATTAATTTTTATATAGAAATTAATAATTTAAGGAAATGTCTTAAAATTTAGTTTATTGAATATATTCTTATATTCACTTTTAGTTTCTCATATTGATATATATTTCAACGATTAATAATATTTATGTTTACTTAAAATACTCAGTTTAAATATTATTTATATAACATATCGTTACTTTTAGGTCATATTACTATCCCAATGGTCATGTTATACCTCCCAATGGATAGTTTACTATTCCCATCGGCTATTCCCGTCAGCCAGGTTACTATTACAATGGTTACATTAATATTCCAACGGTTTCATTAAATACTATTAATACTAACTCATTCCATCAATAAATATTCACCTCAATATATAATAGGATTATATATTTATATTTTATAAAATTTTAATTGTTTTTCTAATATTTTGACTTATTTATATAGTGTTATTAATGGGAGAAATTATTTTAGCACATTGGGATGATCCATATTTTAAAATTATAGTTTTTATATAATATATTTTTAAATTTAGAATATTTTTAACTTTAATACATTTAATTAATAACTAATGTAGTTATTATCATTAATGAAATATAATTTTTTTTCTTTTTCAATGTATCCAATGTCTATAATACTGAATAGTATAATATAATACCCAGTTTCTTAAAGAAACAAATACAATTTAAATACTCATAATTTTTAGGTAGAGATACAAAATGACTAAGTCTTCACAATACTATGTATATAGGCCAATAAATAGACTTTCTATTGGTTTATCCCCTTGATGAGTTATATTTCATTTTAAAATATATATGTCAGGGTAAAATTTAACTTTGGATAATACCACGAAATCTGTTCATCATATTGAGGCATAGTGGGCTCATATATATAATAAATTATTTAATGATAATTAAACTAAATCTTTTGTAGAAACATAAACAACGTTTCTTTATTTTGACCCATTTTACTTTACTATCACATTAATAAGAATGTGACTATTAAACATAAATTTTTATCACGTTGAACAATTCAGGTGTCAAATTTATTTTTTGTTTCATCATACAGAATAGAAATGACTAAAAGATAATATTACTATCTTTTTTGTCTAATATGAGATCATTTTTTTATTTTTACCTGAACATGATAGATTTTTCTTTAATTATTAATTGTAAAATTAGTAAAATCATAGTTTCAGTAATACTGAGTATTAGTGGAATCAACTTGTTGTTTGAATGATTCGTAAATATCATAAATGCTTAAAGGGTTTTTTGTATTAAGATTCAAGTTCAATTCAAAATCATCTAGTTATCTTTGACCTCTTAATAGGTGATTTTTCATTTTGAAAAATTATCAAGGTGATGTGATACTATTGATAATACCATAAAATATAGTCATCATGTGGATACATAGTTTATTATTATAGAATAAAAAATATTGTAGGATAAAGCTTCTAGGTTTGTATTATAATTTGAACCAATTTTATTATTTTTGACCCCTTATAGGTGACTTGTGTCTTTAATTAGAATGCGTCAGAAGATAAAATATTCTTGTCATATCAAAAAATTTCGGTGTTAGATTTGTTTTTGGTTGGTTTATATAGATAAAAATTACATGAAGATCAATTTCTAAATTTTTTCTCTAATATAAGATGAGTGGCTCAACAATGATGACTAAACAAGTTATTTTTCATTTATTAATAAGAAATTGCTCTATGAAATAATAATTTCCATCATAATGAGTAATTAAATTGTCATATTTATGTACAAATGATTCCTAAAATCAAAAATGACTTAAGAATTTTTCTAAAAGTTTTCAGCATCATTATGAAGTGGTAATATTAGTTTTAATATTTTAACAAGTGATTCATCATTTAAATGAAAATTTCAAGGTGAAGTGATACAAATGATAATACATGAAAACCCATCAAATGTATTATGTTTGGGTTGATTGTTATTCATAAAAAAATGAATTACGAATCATTATTATGTGTTTTCATGGAAAACCAATCCCATTTTCTCAGTTTTGATCCCTCTTAGGAAATGGTCTCACTATAGTACGAATGCGATGTTTATATGACATATTCGACCATACCAAAAAAATTTGGGTATTAGTTAGATGTGTTCTTTGTTTTTTAAGATTACAAATGGATAAATATTTTTTAATATGTTTTAAGGAAAATTTGATATATTTTTCATGATTTTGACCCCTAATCAAATAGTTTGTCATTTATTAATAAGTGTTAATGATAAGTAATATTTATTTCCATCAAAATAATAAATAAAGGAATTATATTAATATAAAACAAATTCAAGGAGATGAATAATTAAAAAAGGATCATTGTCCTATGTTTTCAGGTAAATATGATGTATTTTAGTTAGTTTTGACTGCTTGACAATTGATATTTATTTTTTAAAATATTATCAATGTGAAAAGAAACATTCGGTCATACTGAGATATCTTATCACAATATATACACATTTTTAATTATAACATTACAATAAAATTGAAGGATCACTCTTCTATGTTTCCTTGTCAATCAAAACTCCCCTTCTCTATTTTGAATCATTTTAGGTGAATTTCCACTTTAATAAGAATGTGGACGCAAAACCACAATTTTGATCATACATAGATGTTTAGGTGTGAGATTCAAAAGATGTTTCAACATAAATATCCAAATAGACTGAATTATAATTTCTTTAAATTTTCATTCTAATTTGTGATATTCTCATGATTTTTCCTAATACACCTTTTATTTTCAATTTATTAATAATAGTTAATAATAAGAAACCATTTTTTCTATAATATCAAGCAATAAAAACAGAAAATTGATGTTTCGATGATGTTATAGGACCAAAATGAACGAGGGATCATTTTCATATGTTTTCATAAAAATAAGAATTCTTTTTTCTTAGTTTTAACTAATTATATGTGACTTGTAACTTTATTAAGTATGTGAAGTGAAAATAACAATATTAATCATACCTAGAAATTACGGTGTTATATTTATGTCTTATTGGATGGTATAGATAAAAATGATTCAAAAATAATCTGATAATGATTTTTCACCAATTATATATTGTTTTATAATTTTTTACCAGTATATTAGTGTTTTTTCATTTATTTACAAGTTTCGATAGAAAAATCATTGATTACATCATGTTGAGTAAACCAAGTATCAAATTATTGTGAAGATGAGCCTTAAAAATAAAAAATTGACTCTAGATTAACTGTGAAAAGGTTTCATGTCATTATGAAGACATATTTTTGTTTTTCATTTCATAATGGGTGATTTGTAATTTAAAATAAAATTCTAGGTGAAATTATAATGTTGATAATACCAAGTAATAAAAAATTTGGATTGATGTAAAATTGATCCCTATATATCAAAAATGAATTTTGGATCATTCATATATTTTATTATGGAAATCCAAACTCGATTCCTCATTCTTGTTCAATTTTAGGTGACTTATCTTTATTAAATGATTATAAAGGAGAAATGAACATTTAGATCAAACAATATAATTTTGGTGATATATTAGAATGTGGTTGTTTCACATAAAATTAATGACTCAATGATCATTTTCTTATGTTTTCATGATAATATGGTCTATTTATTTTATTTTGACATATTTAAGGGTGATTTTTCATTTATTAATAAGTGTTAATAATATGAGATTATTTTCTGCATTATACCACGAAATATAATAATCAGATTAATGTGTAGCATAATTATACTGATGGAAAATGATGTGGGTATTATTTTTCAGTGTTTTCATTTCAATACAAATATCTCTAATCATTTTGTGACCATTTTATGGTTTGTTGGTAATTTTAGTAAAAATGTCAAGTTCGAATGAAAACGTTGATCATACTGAAAAATCCTTGAATCATATTTACATTTGTTAGATTCTTATAGATCAAAAATAATTCAAGGGTCATTCTTAACAATTTATACATTATTTCAAACCTGAAAATCAGTTTTGACTTAATTTAATTGACTTGTTAATTTAATAATATTATTATGACCGAAGAGGACATTTGATCATTTTGGGAACCTAACTATCTGATTCATGTGAGGTTTTATCATATGGATATGAAATGACCCAAATATCATTTTTGTATGTTTTCACATCAATGTAATGTCATCTTCTAGATTATGAACACCACTTGTGTGCTTTGTAATTTATTAATTAGAGTTAATGATAAGAATTAACTTTTTCCATCATATCAAACAATCAGGGAATTGGATTGATGTAAAATGGATTCTAAAGATAAAAAATGAATCAGGGATCATTTTCCAAATTTATAATGTTAAGAGGATGTATTCTCCTCTGTTTTGATCCACTAGTTTCTGATAGATAATTTTAGTAAAATTATCAAGGTGGATTTATATTTTTGATCACACCGAGGAGTCTGGTAATATGTTTAACACATAGTTGATTCCTATAAATGAAAAATTATATTTGTTTCACCCCCTATGTTTTTCAATAAATTAAAAATCATTTTTTCAATTATGATATATTTTAAGTAACTTTTCACTTTAACAAGAATTTTTTGGTCAAATAAAACATTCAATATAACCTTGAAATTTAGGGGTCATATTTACTCTAGGTTTGTTCATACATATACAAAATGAGTGGAATATCATTTTTTGAATTTTATGCACCAAACCATGTCCTTTTAATAATATTTTCCAATAAAAAGGTTATTTTTATTTTCTTCATAATGGATAATAATATAAAATCATATTTTCTATTTTACGGAGACATGTAGGGATAAAATTCATGCGTGATAGTATCTTGCAGATAAAAAATGACCCCATAATCATTTTTCTACATTTCCATGTCAATAAAAAGTCTTAAACTATGATTTATCCACATAATGGTTTATAAGTAAATTTAGGGAAAATATTAATTTTAAATGTTACATTTGATCATACCTTGAATTATGGGTATCAAATTGATGGATAATTAGTATATATTGAAATTTTTTTTGTTTTAATATCTTATTTTTTCATGGAAATCCTAACTCATATTCATAGTTTTGACCCCTATTAGGTGATTTTTCACATTGATTAAAATGTGATAGTCAAACACCATATTCAATAATCCCAAGTGATTCACATGTGGAATTGACATTTAGTTCATTTGCATATATCATAAATGACACAAATATCATTTTTTTTACATGGCATTATGAACTTGTTTTCTTTTCATTGACACTCAATGTTTATTTTTAATTTATTAATTAGGGTACATGATATAAAATCATATCATATGCTCAATGTGTTATATTAACATGTCATTAGTTCATATAGTTCAAAAATGACTTGAATATAATTTTTCACTATTTTTATGCCAATCTAAGCTCATTTTATTATTTTTGACCCTACACGTGTTGTTGGTTGAAATAGTTTAGAAATGACTTGATTATCATTTTTCATTGTTTTCTAGTTCAATATGATTAGTGTTTCTTGAATTCACATGTGGTTATTACTGATCGGAAATGTCTCAATGATCATATTTTATATTTTCATGTATATCCAAGCTCATTTTTATATTTCATCCCCTACCTAGTTTATTTTTCATTTACCAATATGTGTTTTCTATATGAAGTCATAGTTTTTATAATATAGAGAAATAGATTCCTAAAATTATTGAAAAGATAATTTCTAAGGATCATAAATCACATGGATATTTTTATCTTTATTTCCCTATTGATCATAAATCATATTATTGGTTGGATACCTTGACGGGTGATACATAATTTTAAAAATATTTTTAAGAAGATATTATGAATTTAATCATAATGAGCGGTAAAGGACCCAGAATGAAATGATGTTTATTTAAAAAAAAATAAAAAATGATTAGGAACCAACCTCCCATATTTTAGCGATATCAAAACATGTTTATTTGTTTTTAATTCCAATCATTTGACTTACCCATTCACATTCAATCATACAAAGAACATAAGGTGTCTGATTGGTGTGTGGTTGGTTAATAAATATCAGAAATGACTCAATGTTGTTTTTTAAACATTCACATGCCAATTTAAACTCATTTACTCAGTTTCATCCTCTACTGAGATGGTGATCAATTTATTAAGATGTGTTAACAGTATAAAATCATCAGTTCCATCATACCACGAATTCAACATATTAGATTAATGTTCTAGTGATTCCCACATATCAAAAATCAATCAAAGATATTTTTTATAAATTTCCATGAAAATTATAATACATCAACTTAGATTTGACACCATGATAGATTGTCAGTCTTTTAAAAAAACATAATGTTAATATGATATATTGGATCATTCCATGAAATCTAATCATCTGATTTATATGTTGTTGACTTTTACAGATCAAAAATAATTTGATGATTTTTATACTAGGTTTCCATTTATTTAAAAACTATTTTTCATGGTTTTTACTCTTTTTTGGTGAATTTTCACTTTAATATGAACATGATGGTCAAACCATACTTTCATTCCTATAGAGTGGTTCTAGTTCCAGACTCACATGAGGTGTATTCATACATATTAGAAATGAATCTAATATCATTTTCAAGGGATTCATGCTACGAACATATTTTCGTAGTTTCAACCACTATAAATGTGATTTTTTATTTATAAATAATAGTTAAAAATATGAAATCATGGTTTACATCATGTAGAGAGAATTGGGAATTGGATTGATTGTCAATAGATATTATAAAACCCAAATGGCCTGAGGAAAATTTTATTATGTTCTCATGTCAATTAAAAGGCATCTAATTTGTTTTGAACCCTTGATGGGTGATATTTTATTTTAATTAAAATATCCATGTGAAATGATAATTTGAATCAAGAAATAAATATGTTAATATGATTAATGCGAGGTAGAATCCTATAGAATTTTTTTTGGAACATTCCCCTATTTTTTTAGGGAAATATAAACCCATTTTATCTGTTTGGACACCTTTTATATAACTAGTCATGGTAATATTAATCGGATGGTTGAAATAAACATTCAATTATACTGAGTAATTTAGGTATGTCATTGGCATGAGGTTGGTTTTTCGTCATCATAAATTACTCAATTATCATTTTTCTTTTTTTTTTGTTTAGAAATTTGTGCTCAATTTATCGGTTTGGACTGTTACATGGGTGATTATCCATTAATAAAAAATATTTACAATATGTTATCATAGATTCCATCATATTGAGACATTTATGCATCATATTTATTTGTGGATAATTCTTACTGATCACAATACACTCAGGGAGTATTTCTCTACATCTTAATGTAAATATAATGTAACCCACTATGATTTTCCACATTCACAAGTGATGTGTCATTTGAAAAAAAATATTATCTTTAAATGATACTTCAGATCTTACTGACTAATCCTAGAATCAGTTTGATTTGATGATTAATTATAATAGATTTAAAATAATTTTAGGATTATTGAAAAATTATTTACATGGAAATCCATTCTTTTTTCTCATGTTTACCCCTTTTAGGTGACTCATAACTTTTCTAAGAATGTGAAGTTCAAATTTTACTTTTGGTCAAAAAAATGAAATTTTTGTGTTAGATTAATGTGTTGTTGGATTATTGGGAACATAAATTTATTGGTGATTATTTTTCTGTGTGTTCATTAAATTGAAAGACTTTTCTATTCATTTTGATACTAAACTATTGATTCTTAATTTATGAATAACCATTAAAGATATAAAATTATTGTTATAAATTCATGAGTCCGATTGATGTGTAGTTGGTTCATATATGTTATAAAATTCTATAATATTTTCTCTCCAAAGTTTTCATTCTAAATAAATTTAATTTTAATTATTTTTACCCTACTCATGTTCTTGGTTCAAAAAGTTTATAAATTACTAGAATAATATATTCATATTTTTTCTCAAAAATTAGAACAATTTGGGTATTGGTATTAAAAGAGGTTATTATATTCAAAAAATTACACAACGATCATATTTTTATGTTTTGGAACTAATCTGGGCTTATTTTTTCAATGTGGATCTCTAAAAAATGGATTTTCCAATTATTAATATGCGTTAACAATATATAATCAAAGTTTCCATTTTTCGAAAAAAATCATGAAGTAGATAGATGAGTGTATGGTTCCTATAGTTAAAAAATGGATTTGGGATTTTTTTTCATAAGATCACATTTTCATATGAAGACTTGTGCATTTTCTTGATACCTTGATCTATGATAAGAAATTTTAATATAAATATAATAGTGAATTGATACATTAGGTCATTTTAAGAAATAATATATGGTGTTGATGCAAGATTTATTCTTATAGGAAAAAATTAATTTAAAATCTTATTCCTTGTGATTCACCAACATCCAAAATTTTCCCATTCCAAATCCATTTTTTGTGAATTTTCACATTAGTTTAGTCATAACATGCACTTCATGTGTCATATTAATGTGAGGTTGGGTTATACAATTTAAAAGTGAATTGAATATATTTTCCTATGATTTCATGCTAATCCAAACTCATTTGCTGGATTTTGAACTCTAAACTTGTTATTTTTCATTTAATAATTTCCTTCAACATTTTATATTTTTAATTTCAATCATATCAAAAAATCTAGGAATCGGATTTATTAATGGTAATTTTTATAAATAAAAGATGACTTATGAATATATTTTTAAATTTTCAAATTTAATATGAATTTATCCATTCGTTTTTTACAAACTGATTAGTGATATGCAATTTTAATAAAAATATATTTGTAAAATTGTAATTTTATAATATCTAGTAATCTATAAATAATATTGTTCCTTGAATGATTCCTAAATATATAAAATACATAAGGATTATTCATCTAGGTTTTCATATAAATAAAAACTTGTTTTCTTGGTTTTTCCCCTTCTATGTTACTTATCACATTAATAATAACGTGAATGTCTAATGGAAAATTTGATCCTATCATAAAATTTATGTGTTAGACAGATGTGAGTTTAGTTTGTGTAGATCAGAAATGAATATGAGATTTTTTCCCTATTTATTTGCCAATATGAAGTAGTTCTCTTTGATATGACCCTTACATGATTTACTTTTAATTAAATATTATGTATTAATGATACGGAATAATATTTTTAATATTTCTAAACAATTCAGAAATTGATTTGATGCACACCTGATTCCTACTAATCAAAATTGACATGAGGATCTTTTTACTATGTTTATTTGTCAATATAAATTCATCTTCTAATTGTTTACCCCTTGATAAGAGATATGTCATTATATTAAAAATATTGAGGAGAAAAGATACATTTTATCATATCAAGAAGTCCTATAATCATATTATCACATGGTTGATTCCTATATATCAAAAAAAATTGAGGATCACTATCTTTTTTTTCATGAAAATGAAAACGTTTTACTCAGTTTTGAACCATTTTAGGTGACTTTTAAGTTTAATAAGAATGTGAAGAACAACCAAATATTTTATCTTAGCCACAAATATTTCTCTCAAATTGGAATTAGGATAGATCATATAGGTAAAAAGTTCTCAAATGTCATTTATTATGTTTACTCCCTGATGTAGGCTCATTGTCTTCTTTTTCACACTGGCACTTGTGATTTTTTATTTATTTATAAGGCCTAACAATATAAAATTATATTTACCATCATAAAATGAAATCTAGGAATCAGTTTGATGGGTGCCCCAATCCTACATGTCACAAATGGCTCAAGGATCATTATCAAATATTTTTCTATCAATCCATTATATTCTTAAAAAATATGACCACCTAATGTGTAATTTTTCTTTTTATGAAAATATCTATGATAAATGATATTATGTATATTATTAATTATTCAATTTACCAGATTTATGAGTTCTTGATTCATATATATCATAAAATTATCAAGGATTATAATCCTATTTTTTCATGGAAATATGAAATAGTTTCATAGTTTTTAAACCTTTTATGTGACTAGTCACATTAATAAGAATGTGATGTTGAAATGAATATTTTAATTACACCGAGTAGTTTAATTATTATAATGATGTGTGGTAAATTTTTAATGATTTAAAAAAAATACATGTTTCTTTAACTAATTTTTTGGCCTATTAGAGCACCTTTTTTCTTGGGATTGTCCCCTACATGGTAGATTTTTATTTAATTAATATGATTTAATGGAATGAAATCATAGTATCAATCAAACTGAGAATTGTGTGAATAAAATTCCTACATGAAGAAATATTATAGATTAGGAATTACTTAATGATCAATGTAATCTATCTCCATGTCAATTTAAAGTTATCATCTTAGTTTTCACCCCTTGATGGGTGATATGCCATTTTATTAAAAATGTCACAGTAAAATATTATATTGGAAAATAACATGAAATATGAGTTTTAGATTGATATGTAGTTCATTCATACAGATCAAAAATAATTCTGGAATTAGTATTCAATATTTTCATGAAAATTCAAATCTGATTGCTCAGTTTTGATCCTTTTAAAATGATTCATAACTTTAATAAGAATTCCAAGCATAAAACTTATATTTCAATATTACCTTGAAATATTTACAAGCAATTGATGTCGTTTTAATTCATTTAGGTAATAAATTAATTGAATATAATATTCTTATGTATTTTCACCAATTTGAGATCATTTTCATATTTTAACCCATTAATTTGTGTTTTTAAATTTTTTAATATTATTTAGCAATATTAAATGTTATTTCCCCACATACTATGATATAAAATAATTAGATTGATGGAAAAATGATTCTAATATATTAAATATGATTTTATGATCATTGAAATAAGAATCCATTCTAATAAATAATGATTTATTCTTGTTTTTAGCCTCTTGGAAATTTATTTTTCATTTTAATGAAAATATAATGTTTATTTTTGGAATTTTATAATACCAAGAAAATAATTCATCAAATTAACACACTTCTCATTTTTATATATCAATAATTATTTAAGGAGGATTCTCCTATTTTTTGTAGTTATCCAATATTGTTTGCTCGGTCTAGACCCATTTTAGAAGACTTGTAACATTAATAAGGATGTGAATGAAAAATGACACTTTCAACAATAATGATAAACAATTAAAAATGTTAACATAAATCTGAAATAATCATATCCATACATGGATTTTTTATAGAATGATCCTTATTTGTAGAATAATAAACTATATCATCACCAATTCAGGGATGATTTATCGGTATTATTATTCATATATATTCAATAAACTATGAAATATATCTCAAAATAAAACATATTAAAAAATTTGGATGCATATGAATCGAAAAGTAAACATAATAAATTAGAATTATGCAGATATATAATTTTATAGTGTATAGTGTGGAAAAAAATATTTTACCCCTCCCATAGAATCCTCTGACCTAGTAGTTCTGATAATTCCCCCAAGTGGACCTCCCAATATATATCATCGAAAAAAGAACCAAAGGTATGGGTCCCATAAGGATCACCATACCCACATAGATGATTATTTTTTACATGTATAAAAACACTACACAGTAATTATTTGTTCATTTAGGTCTTAGTGACTAATGATTCTATTTATAACATTTAAAAGCCATTTGAAAAATTCATTAAAGGGTAAAAATTTATAAATAAATCCTTATTTTTTATGAAATTATAATAAAATTAACGTTGATTAATTTTTCATATGTATAGATATACCATACATTAATCCATCATGCGGTGTAGTCAGAATAATCAAAAAAATGATCCTAGATTATCGTGAAATAAAAATAAATTGATCAATGATTGATTTGTGACATATATGAATAGCTTACATGTTAATTCCTCATGAGGTGTGGTCAAAATGAATGAAATATAATTTTATTAGATTTATCAGTCTTTAAAAATGTGTTAAATTTGTAAAATATTGAATCCAACAGTAGATTATTTTGAAATCTTAAGAAAGCCACATTTTATTAATTTAGAACTTATATGAATAGATAAAAAATATATTCAACATGATGTTTTCCTATAATAAATTATCGACATGTGAAAAAAATATTGGATGTAAAAAATCCATAATCAACGACGAATGAATAAGCAAGATGTTAAAATAAAAATTAGAAGATAAAATGAATGAAAAGGAAAAAATTAATGGAAAAAACTACAACCATTAAATGAAAAAACATTAAATAAAATCAAACAATGAATATAAAGCTAAACCAATGAGAATATGTACAATCAAGGAGAATAATTCATATGAAATATATGTGTAAGTAGTATGAAAAATAGATTTTATAATAAGAAACATATGTAAAAATTGAAACTCAAGAATAAACAAAATACAAATCAAATGAAGTAAAATCAAAATAAAAAAGTAGAACACTATAGTTGGAATCGTGAAATAGAAATATATTCTTAAGGGAGATAAAAATAGTGAATGAAAATAATTATAATAAAATATATAAGAAAAATAATAAATTAATTTGGTTAAAAAGGAAAAATAAATAAAAATTAAAAGATAAAAAAAATCAGAAATCCAATATAAGAAAATGTAAGAATCCAAATTAAATAGGATAATATGTCGTACGTAAGATGCCAAAAGTAGTATTTGAATCTAAATTAAAATATGAAAATAGAAAATATATACATAAATTAAGTGAATATTGATTATGGGAAACATTTAATGATAGATGTAGTAGAAAAGATAAGATATTAGACTAAATGTAGAAACATAATCCATAAACAATATCATATTAGTAGAAGGCATCAGTTGAGAGAAATATGTAATTTTAGATTTCATAAGTAGTAAAAATAAATATATATTGATTTAAAATGGTCAAATCCTTAATAAATTATATATTTTCATGAATTCATTGGGAAAATATTTTTGAATTATTTTTTATATGTAGAAAAAAAACCCATCAACCTGACTTGTGCTCGACTCACAATCATGGGTTCTTTGTTATGTCTTGACTCTATATATCTTGTTTTTATTGAAAATTATAACTACTAAAAAGGTATTTATCAATCTAATGAAACTATATGATATGTTTTTGACATGTATAGGGAGACCTCATGTCAATCTATCATGTCACATAGTCATGATTAATAATCAAACAACAATGGATTACCCTAAAATAATAGTAAAATGATCATTGTTTGATTTGTGGATATAATAATAGATAATATTTTAATTTTAATTTAGTTTTGTCAAAACAATTTAAAAAATACTTTTATTAAATTTTATATTAATTAAAAGCTTGAATAAAATGATTAAAATCTAGTAAACGGAATCATATTATAGTTATATAAAAAAATGACCTCTATATGAATTTTGTCATATTTGATTGGATATCACATCAATAAAACATTTAGTTTTCTCAAATGGCCAAAATTAATATTTTAATTATTTTACATTAATGGAAAATCCTATAAAACAAGCTCGAATTTCCATGCAATTTTAAAACAATGATCGAGGATTAATTTTTGGGATGTATTAACCAATCACAAGTCAACCTAACATGCGTTGAGTTGTAATGTCCAAAAACTAATTATTAATATATTTAATGCTCATTATAAAATTTATATCAAAGTGTACAAAACCAAGAAAACGTCCTAGGATTGTTATAATGTCCCGTGGAAATAACATTTTTTATTGTTGGATATGTAGGATGAGACAAGACATCAATTTGACCCATATATTTTTTGAAATTACAAGAAGTCTGTTTTATGGATTAAAATGTTCAAAATCATGTATCAATGGATCCAAACCAAGAACATGGCCTTGTTATGTGATGTAATCATAATAAAGTGTTTCTCAATTAATTTGTGACTTGTATAAATATATGTACATTGATCCAACTTGTGGTGATGTTATAATAACAAAATTTGTGATAAATATTATAAAAACATTAAAAATAAATCATGAATTGACCTTGTTTGATTATTTTTGACCAGTTGATTAGTTATATTACATTTTAGTGGAAATGAAAAGTCTAAATAACAAATTTAATCAGTCTTAGAAATATGTTCCTTAGATTAATGTGTGGTAGCTTCTTATGTTTCAAACATTATTTCAGTATCCATTTCCTATGTCTTCATAGAAAAGTGAAAACCTTTTCTTAATTTTGTCATCAATTTGGTGACATTTCACTTTAATAATAATTTGTATTTCAAATGAAACATTTGATTATTCTATGAAATTAAGGTGTCAGTTAAATTTTTGGTTTGTTCTCAAAAATCATAAATGACACAAATATTATTACTTTTATGTTTTCACACAAATCCAAGCTCATTTTCATGGTTTTGAACCCTAGAAATGTTAATTCTAATTTATTAATAATATTTAACAATATGAAATCATATTTTACATTATATTATAAAATTCATTAATTATATTAATGCACTATATTTTATTTTAAATTTTCAATTACTCATTTATAAATCTCTAAAGAGTTCATGTCAATCAAAAGAAGTATCCTACATTTTAAACCCATGAGGAGTTATATGTCATTTTACTAAAAATATAAAGATGAAAACATACTTTTTCATACCATGAAATCCAAGAATCATATTTATATACCTCTGATTTCGACAAATAAAATTCATTTGAGTATTTTTATGGGTTATTTTTATGGTAAATAAGAACCCATATTCTTGGTTTTGTTCCCTTTTAAGTGAGATAATTTAATGTGATGGAAAAATATATATTTCAATCATAATGAAATTTTTAGGTGTATAAATAAATTTTGGTTGCTGAATACATATTATAAATGAATCAAATATTAATTTCCTACATTTTCCCGCATATTGGAGATCATTTTCTCAGTTTTGACCTCTCTACTAATTGTATTACTTTTTTTAATAAACATTTACAATTTTGAAAAATATTTTCCATCATACCGAGTAATATAGGAATAATATCAAGGAACTAGTAATTGAAAGAAAAACAATGTCATGGGGATCATTAGCCTAATTTTCTTGGTGAATCCAAATTCTTCTTCTTAGTTTAACCACCTGATAGGTGATATGCTTTCACTAAAAATATCATGGAATAAAGATAAATTTTAAAATTCTAAGAAATATTATCCTCAGATTGATGTGTGACCAATTCCTAAAGACCCAAAATAATTTTGGGATCATTATCATAGGTCATAATGTTTATCTATACTCATTCTCTCATTTTTGACCCATTTTAGGTGACTTGTCACATTAATAATATTTTGAAGGCCAAAGAACATGTTTGATCATACTGATAAAATCAAGAGTTGAATTGAGGTTTAGTTGTTTTGTATAGAAATTAAATGACTAAAGGAACATTTCCTAATGTTTTTGTGTAAATCCAATTTCATTTCATCACTTTTGACACATATATAGGTGATTTCAATTTATTAACAACTATTAAAAATATAAAAGAATTGTTTTCATAATATAATTAATTTCATGAAAAAAATTGATGCATAGATGATTTCCATTTTTTTAAAATGACTATTGGATAATTTAATAAAGCTTCCCCATAAATACAATGTTATTTTCTTTGTTTTTACCCCTTGAATCTTGATAATCCATCCTAAATAAAATCTATGTGAAATTATACTGTGGATAATAACATGAAATCTAGTCATCATATTGATATGAGGCTACCGAATATAGAGGAGTTGAATGGATAGAAATAGTATGAAATTTTTGAAACAATAAATATAATCGTAAAAGTAGTTCTATGTAGACACAAAATCATTAGAAAAATATAAAGCAATAACAAAAAAATTGAAAAAAATATTCAAAAATATGTGTAGAAGAAAAACAATATGACTATAAAATGTTAATTAAAAACATAAAAAAATATATGTAATAACTTTCTCTTTATATCAGTTATGAATTCTTTTCAATTTGGTTTATTTCATTATTATTTACCTAATATGGATGTGAAATGAAAATATGAATATTTTAGCTATGTCTGGTGATTGATTAGACTCCAAAAATCTTTTTTTGGAGAAAAAGGTTGGGCCACATTGTTCTTCAAAACCATGGGATCTGAGCCACATGGGTTGGTAGAACCGTGCAAGGTGGTTCAGGACTCTATCCAGAGGTGCATGGTTGGAGAAACTATGAATATGAGGTTTCACCCCAATGTGAAAATTATACAGTTTTTTACGGAGGTTTCATTCAGGGTTGGTGCATAGTTTCCTGAATTTTTTGACCTAACCGTGCATGGTGCCATTCTTTTCTATAAATGGAACACAGTTGGTGAATTTTTTGACAACCCTAGGACCCTTGGTTTTGAGTAAAATTAAAAAAAATCCATTAATTACATTTTTTAACAGTATTTCTCATATCATTATCAATCTAATGGATATTTTCCTTTTATTTTCAATTTTGATCACCTTGGAATCAACTTATATAGGTCTTGACCCTAACTTATGAACCTCTATTTTTTTCAATCGCTATTGGCCACATTGGATGTCCATCGGTAATCTCTCAATTCCTGTTGAGCTGTTATTCATTTCTACTCTCCTCAGTGTTGTTATTTAGGTGCATGATCATATTCCCTATTTTCATGGAATTGATCAGTTCTTCAGTTTTTTTCCTATCCATGATTAACTAAAGGATGATACTAGATTATGAGAGTCATACTTGTATGTGGAAGGTATTTTACAACTCATATCTCATGTTTCTTCATTTTACAAATTATCATCTACGTAGACCAATTTCATTGGGTGTGATTTATTAAATTTATTTTCCATTCTTGTAGTAATTGAATCTATGTTCTAAGACCATTTTTATATATGTTATTCATTTTTGGAAGTTATGAACTTCACTTTAACCACCTGATGTAGTGTGTTTCCATATTATTCTTTTAGTGGTTTGACTTGGTTATCTACAACACCATTCAGTTGTAATATAGATTGATCCTAATAATGGAACTCCCTTCTTTAATAAAAGGAATCACAATTTATAATTTTTATCCATTATAAGGGATAACGATACTTCACTGGTCGAAGATATGTTTTTAACATAATGAATGAATATTAATTGAAATTGAAATGTAGACAATGTATATGAATTGGTCTGATTAAATTTAATAGAATAAATTGGTAGCCCATCCATAGCACACCTTACCATGTGTGATGGACGGAAGCAGAGTGAACCTAATGAAATAAACATGACATAAATGAATAAATAAATTGTTTCATGTTCATTAGACATTTCACAGTAATTAATGGTGTGGAATGAACCAAATTTCTTAAAATATGTATTTTTAACAAATGGACTTATGTAATTAAATGAATCTTGTATATGGTTCCAAATTTAATATAAAGATATTAATTTTTATAGGATTGGTCATGCTCGATCTTTCCTTTGATTCCTGAGGTAATTTCTTGAGGTCTCATGGATGCCATTATGATTCAACGATTCTGGTTTCCAAGGGTAAGACCAACTTTAGAATTTGATCTCTTCCTATTAGTGGATTCCCGATATGACACCATAGGACCCCTCCATTATTATTTTTATAGGATTCCTTGGATGCATTCCTTGGATACATCATCACATCTACAAACATGAGGTTCCTTGGTTGTATCCATCTGGCCTCGTCAATACTTACATATTTTATATTGAATGAGGTCCTTAGAATTTGACAGAATTATTATTATGGAATTAAATGGGAATTGAACCTTTGATTACACATTTAGACAATATTTATATGATACTGTATATTACCTAATATCTCTCGACCCATGATGAGAACAATTCCTTGGTTTTTACCTTGGATCCTCTTAATTATTATTATCATTATTGGAAACCGTGTTACCTATGGGATCCTTTACTATTTTTATAATGACATGATGTCGGTGCTGGTTTCACCCCATGTGACTTATTATATAAAATAGAATATAATTAATAAATTATAAGGTTATGTGTTTAGAAACTATTTGTGGCTGATGAAGGTACAATGTATTTACATTACTATAATGATTTAATTTTATATATGAATACATTCACATTAATTCAATTCAAATTGCACAAACTATATATTATTGATTCCATTATTGTTGTCCAGCTGAGATATATCTCAACCATATATGGGACAACACTATTACTTATGAATATTACAAGTATCTAGGTGTTGAAAAATATAATAATCCTACATTGGAAACTTGATATTTCCTAAATGATTAGGATAGAGATTAGTAGTTGATAATTGATATGGTCCTTGGGATGATTGGATAATTATTGTTTCTTTTGATTGTTTTTTATAGCATGTATTACCTATATCTTTTTATCCATGTTTTCATTTATGGTAGATTCATAGCATACATTATCATTATCTAATGTATTATTATTGGTTTTTTAGTTATTTATTATTTCAATATTTTTTTGATATAGGTACATTACTTTTCATACTATTTTAATATTTTTTTTATCCCTTGAGATACAATCTAGTAATGAGAACGTAGTCTCCCCACATAAAAAACCTAGGACTTCATTGCAAGTAATTTTTCACTTGTATTCATAGAGATGTGATTCAGGCCTAGTGTCCCATAGGGCTCAAGGAACCTTAGAGTGGAAACTGGGTCAACGATGTAAAATTGTGGAATCAAAATGGCTCCTTTATTACTTTAATTTTTTATAAAATAGACAGGTGATTAGGAATGATTGGAATATGGTTATGATTCGTGGTTGGGCTTACCTAACCCATGATCGGGACAAACTACAAGTTTCCTGATATTTGAATTTTGGTCACTCATTTTATTATTACAGTTGAAATCATTTCACCGTTGGATGAAGCACATGTTATGTGATGGATCTTATTGTTATTTTCATTGTTTCATTCATTTCATCATAATCTTGATCATATTAGGGAAAATAAAATTTATACATGAATCTTCAAAGGCAAATAAAATTCCCATGCCAGGCATATGAAATTCCATAAATATTCATTTCACTGGTTTCATTTCGTGTTTTTCATGTGATTCTAGAGTGATGCTACTGTACGTATTCTGTACATGTGTTGTTCTGTTCTGTGATTGATTGATTGTGGATTTAAATTCATGAGATTTATCGGTCCTCAAGGGAAGGAATGTATATTTTATTGAGTCATTGTAAGGTATTTTATGTTCTGATACAACATATTTACCGGTTTGGTTGAGATTAAATGGGAATCAATTTTATTTATATGATGTTTTCACCCCGATTTACGAGAAATGAGAGTCCATTTTAAATCGTACATTGATAATATTTATAAGAAAATGTAATATTAAATATTTAGTATTTAATTATGAGATAAATTGGTTTAGGGTAAATGAAGAGGGGATGTACTATAGACCTATCACTTATTGGAACCCCCGTAATTTATATCAGAGAACATAGAACTACTTGGCATGTTCTGAAAGTAGTTTTGGTCATATACCATGGGCAGTGAGGCCTTAAATTCATTTAAATATTTATATATCTATCTATATACTGAAATATAGTTCTGAGGTGTGTTCTTGGAATTTTTAGAGCTATGACACCATGACATCATCGTGTCAAGCACTAGGAGGGTGTTGAAAAAAAGGCTCCAGATGTGATGGGGTATGAGTTACTAGTCTTTCTGTCAGATGTGCCACATGAGGAACTAATTGTTATACTAGTTCTGGGAACTGGCTGTTAGCATCATGATTGTTTCCTATTTTGAGTCAGTCCTTACAAGGTGATCCATGACCTACAACTATGGTGGAAGATATGATAGGAGACTTCCAGCAGTAGGAGAAGCGGCATACCTTCATGGTGGGTGGCGGTCCATAGTCCAATGACTCTAGGATGGAGGACACTATATATTCCGATGTGAATTTAGATATTCCTCTATATTTTAGGGTATAATATTCTACCTAAATTTTGTGTTATTGGGCTATGTGTTTATGGGATATTATTACATAGGTTGGTCGTCATTAGGGAATGGTATGGGAAAATTTCTAGATGGCCTTCAATGATTTATTATTTCCAAAAATGTTGAGGGATGACCATGATTGACTGTTCAAGATTCTAGATTATTATTTTATGTCAATCATGGAGTATTCAGTCTATTTCACTATGTAACCATTATTTTCACCACTTATATATGGTGATGAGCTTTTTTCTACTATATGCATCATGGATGGGATTTAGTATGAAAAATGTACATAGGTGAATTTATTTAACCTTTATAAAATTATATAATATTCTTAATCATGATCTTATAACTAATCACGACATGATTGAATGTGGTAGCACATAGCATAAATGAGTAGTGTTGTGACAAGCTAGTAGTTCTACCGGATGCAGGGAGCATTCCCTCATGGTTTCCCATCTGGGTAGGGTCATCCAGAGTACCCATACATGTAGCTCTATGGTGTTCCATGAGTGTGGAATATTGGAGATGATAAAGCCTTAGTGTGACTGATACCATCTGGAGGGATGGTCTTGCAGACATATTGGGAACCATCAATGATTCTATTGGACATTTCTAACTACTTCCATTTAAAGATGCTCTGCACAAGATCCACTTTTATGGGGGGTTGTTTTACACCATTTAAAGAGGGGGGGGTTAGAGTATAATTGGTAGGAATGGATGAGGAGGAGTACATGGTTGTAGTATCCAGCCCTGAAATGATCATCAATTCTAGTAGAGTGGTAATGATCTAGGTAGTCTGGTTATAAATCAAGGTCCTGGGTCAGGAGAGTTCCATTAATTACATCCAAAACCTAATGATCATAGTGCATGACCATCATTTGTATGAGATACTATTAATGTAGTCTAATCTATAGTATCATATTTATTGGATATATGTCCATTACACTTATTTAACTATTTACCTATCCTAGATATTCTGTGGCTATAAATATAGTATTAATGTAATGTAATCACCATGGATGCACTGTTGGGAGTACAGTCAGAGGTAATACACCGACAGAAGAACTATCCCCTTATGGTAGGATTTTTCCATTTCTTGTTGGACCTCATTTTGTTCTATATGATAGGATTCGATGCCATTCATGTGAGGGATTGGTTCATTCCATGTCACTAATTTGATGAGTTCTATCTTCGTAGGATATCATTTAAATCACTAAAGGGAATCGGTTCTCTACATAAGGGTGGGTGGTATGTTTTGGCCTATGGATATAGACCATAGCATCACATGATAGGTAGAGCGAACACCAAGACTGTTATTATCATTATGGAGGAGCACATAGTACAACTAGAATTTTATCCTCCCATACAATATCATAGAAATGATGTTTTTACTCGTAAATTTTTCTTTATTGCCTCTGAAGAGAGGGGTTGATTTTATTGTTGAGATCATTCTAGGAGTATCATTATTCTCCTTTTTTCTATATTGGATGGAACCAACTAATCTCTAGTGGAGCATGCGCTAGTTGAAGGATTTGTAGCTAAGTGTTTTATATCGCCTATCATTTCTTATAGGGGATTTAAAATTATTTTTTACAAGAAGGTGCATGTGGCCTTTCATTTGAGTATTGGTTATAGATGGTTGAACTAGCATACAGTTATGAAAAAGAATCCACTACCTTTAATAGATAATATAATTGACGATATATGATGATCTAGTGTGATTTATTTGATCAACCAGATATTAGGTTGTCCCCATGTGAAAGTCATAACATCAGACATACCTCATAAAAATTCTATAGAAGGTATGCTCTCTATGAGGGTCACATTACCTCGTTCGGTCTTACAAACAAGGTTACGATTTTCATGGATTTGATATATAGTGTATTCCTTACATATCTAGATTCTTTTTTTGTAGTCCTTGGGGGTGGCATATTGGTGTATTCTCACACTGGTAGATACCATTATGGGAATAAAGATATCATATATGTACAATGAGAGAGGATCATCTTTCTATAAAACATGATAAATTCCACTTCCAGATCAACAAAGTTCACATCTTGTGTCATATTATCATAGAAACATGAGTATTAGTTGTCCCATATAAGGTTATTGTTGTGGTTTCTTAGGATCATTCCAATATAATTTTTCATATATGGTGTTTAATAGAGATAGTTGGATATTAGATGAATTTCATAATGGAATTATCATTTCTTTCATTTCAACTTATTTATATTAGAAAAAGGTTGTGAACTACCTCTGGTCAGAAGCATGTGAGAAATACATTCAAGAGATGAAATAGAGACCTATCTCGGCACATATAATGTGTATTCTAGAGCCTAAGAGATTCTATATAGTGTTTTGTGATGCATCTGGAATTTTCATAGGATTAGTTATAATGTAGTAGGATAGATCGGTTACCTTAAAATATAGGAATTTTAGGCCTCATGAGAGAAACTATCTAAAGAACTACCTTGACTTAGCAGTAATTCTCCATGTCTTTTGTTTACGGAGACACTATCAATTGGGTGAGCACTTTCTGGAGTATACAGAATAAAACAAATATATGGTATATCATTAAACAGTGTGACTTGAATCAAAAGAAGAAAATATGGGTCAAATATATTCATTCCATCGATTCTGTTCTAACCTATAACCCAGGAAAATGTTGTGTGTCAGCATTTGTGATGAGTTGTAAAACTCAGCAACAGTCCTTACAGGATGTTAGTGATGAATGGAAATTAGCGGCCCTATTTTGTATGATATATCTAGAGTTTTATGACTATCATGAGTATTCATATCCTTTAGCATTGATATCTACATCTTACCTCTTTGATAAGGTAAAAATTATTTATTTTTTAGATCCTAGTGGATTGGTTAACAAAGAGAGTATGTCAAGAGATGACTTATGTCCAAATTAGTCTCTTTATGGGGATCTTATTATCTCTATCCAATATCAAATTTGGGTTTCTACATACATGAGATATGAACTGATATGTGATTCCTATAATTGTAAATGGGATATTAAACTATGAATCTTTAGGGAGTATCTAGATATGTGAAGCCAATATTGGTGTCCTGGGGAAAAATGATAGATAACATGATTTATCATTAGGTGTTGCATTGGTTAACTAGAAAATCAAGTGGAACATAGACACAGTGTCATATTATAACCACTTTTAGTCTCAAAAGTGAAATGGGAGAATTTTTTCATGAATTTTTTTGTTGTCTTTTATATGGTCACCAAAATGAGATTTCATGATTGGTTTTAATTGTTGTGAGGATTTTAGAAATGAAGGTGCATCAGAGTGATTTACCATAGTCATCTCTCAAATAGGCAGTAATTAAAAAAACTTATTAAAGGAATTTTTAAAAGAAAATAAAATAAAATAAACACACTTCATAAAATGTTAGTGTGATTGATTATCATTTTTAATGAAGAATATATCGTTTTAGGGAAGAAGATTTTATTTTATTGTTTATATTTTTGAAATGAAATTAGATTAATAAGACACAATGAGAATATGTTTTTCTATATAATATTTTCACAAGGTGTAATTGATCTAACTCTTCATATTAAATTAATTATTAATAATAATAATTTAAATAAATATCACCATAATTATGATCCCCTAATTTTTTATACCTAAAACCCTACAAGAGTTAACTTAACCACAAAGATGAAATTAATTATACCCTAGGCTTGAATTGGATAATGTACACACAAAACCCATATTTTATTAATGTTTTAAAGATAAATTATGGTCATTGGTAAATTACTTAACAAATATAATTCTTAAATGAGGATTAATATTGTATACGGATTATGTTTTTACTCTATAAATTTATCTTGTGTGGTCTTGTATTACCGATTAAGTTTGAGCTCTCGTAATTCACACAATTCTCAACCTCGCATGTTTTGGGGTAATTGTTTAATTACATTCTTAGTTTCAATTAAATTAAAACCACAATTTATAGATCATATAAATATAATTATATTATCTCATTGGTACAAAATTAATTAATGAATATGGTAAGATGTAGACTAGTCACTGAAAAAGAACTACTCTTCCATGGGCGGTGCAGTCATTGTACAAACGTTTTTCATTTTCAAAGGTAGTGGATAGGGTATAACAAAATAACATTTCTACTATTTTTTTCAATTCCAAAGTGAATTATTAATACTATAATATAATTAAAAATAATGGATTAAATTGAAGAGAAACTAAGAGTTTATTTACATCACCAAGATATTACAATGTGAAGAACAAGAAGAAGGCTCTGATAAAGGGATCCTAGATTCAAGAGCTATCCCTCATTAAATGACACGATAAATGGAGTGACACTAATTATCATCTGGCATCAATCTCCCGATGTACGTCCCAACCCCACTAAATATTAAATATACATATTTATATTGATGACGAGAGGCTGGGTTACAAGTGGTTTCATGTGTGAATGGTGAAATTCGGGAAAATACTTTAATCCAACTTGCACCACTTTCTAGACCAAAATAATCATGAATCATCTGTCTATCTAGTAGGATTATAGATTCAAAATTGGGTCCTCAGTATCCTCTCATAATTATGTCAAACTCCATGCAATAATAAATTAGTTATTCCCAAAATACTAAAGTGGTGTCCAGTGTTGTAGGTCCATCCCATATTTTATTTCATGGCACTATAACTCCAACAAAATGCATGATTTAGCTACATAGTCTTTATTAAAAGTTGTATCCCATTTAGTGGGGAATATGTATACAATATTTTATGTTCAAATAATTCAAATTAAAATATTTGGTCAGAATTACTATAGTTCTCAGTAAATGGTAAAATTGGAATTTTCATCAAATATTTGAATGAATGATCTAGTCTAAAATTTTATAAGTAAACATATTTAACATAAATTGGGAATTTTATATCATTTTTTATCAATAAAATACTCAATAAAATTGTTTTTTATCAACTCCCTCACACTTTACCTTTTTCACTCTTAGTCAAAGTCACATAAAATGTATTCCAAAAAAACTGTGACTTGATATGCATGTATATATTCCTCAATCCATAATTGAAAAATATTAAATGTATGAATCCCATAATGAGTCAATATCAATAAATTTAAAATCCATTTCTCAAAATTTTCGATAAAACAAAAACTCGTGAAATTAATTACACTAATTAGATGAAAAATAAGTCATGGGTTTACTATGCCCATAATTCCCCACATGTGTGTGCACCCATAATTTCAAGCATATATCTTCACCCTTTATCCAGTATATTCAGTTAAATAAAAATATTTATTCTTACCAGAATCTATTCCAACAACCCTGTTCAACATGTTTTGCTATAATAATCCAAAAACCACTCATTTAATAATTCCTAGAAGTCAAACCATGACCTCCATACCTAAATATCCCCACATGTGGACATTTGACCACTACCCTCTTTATTGGTTGTTTTTTATTTTTATTGTTATTTTTTAGGGCGTACAATAGTCAAATATTAAGTTCACATTAATAGATTAATCTAGTATAGTGATGCAAATGATTGGAAGAGAAATGAACATATGGAATAACCATCTTACGAGTTAAAAAGAATTACATACCATAATTATACATTCAATTGGGTAAGAGAAACTCACACGTCCTGATTGTGTTAAAAGATGTGTATAAAAGCAATGACACAATTTACTATAAAAAACACAACGAATTGTGTCATCATCTAAAAGGATTTATTATGTCACAACTAATCAATTGATCGACAAAATAAGTTTTTGAAAAACAACCCTGATAATGAAATATTTCTCACTATAATCATTCCACTAATGAATTTTAAAAACATGAATTTTCCATACATTCCATAACTAAATGAGAATGTTACATGATATGTTTTCATATTCATTTTTTTGGTAACTTTTGTTGTTTTTTGAATATTTTTACAAAACAAATTACACAAAACACACACAAAATAAAAAAGTGGAAATCCAAAATATCTACCCCTAAATGTTATCCCCTCCCCAAAACATAAAATAATTCATTTTACACATTTTTATCTAAAGACATGATATGTGAACATGAAATTCATAATTTTAAACAGCACAAATAATATAAAAGTGAAAGGGTGAGGAATAAACTGATATTATTTAGTAATGATTGTGTCATGTAGTGTGGTTAAATCCACTACGTTAGTATAATTTCCCTAAATGCATATAGTCAAACGATTCTCAATGACTATAATGCTTCTTCCTGTGTCCTCTTCGATTATTTCACCTGCACTATAAGGAGAAATATTATATATGATATTAGGACCTAACCATATGGAACAAAACTTATAAGAAATTAGCTTCATTCATGAAGAATAGAGAAGGACTTTACCTCCTAAATGAAACTCCCTTTGTTGGATCATTATATCGTGAGATTATTTTGATCATTCATTATAGATCCTTGAGTTATCATATGATGATAATCGATTCTCAACATGATATTGAATTTACATCATCCATTGAATTCCATATTGGGATAAATCCATGTTTTATTTTATTATTTTCAAATATGCCTGATGACCAATTTCTAAAGGGAGATGACAATCTTTCCCAAAAATAATCCAAAATGGGGGAATTTCGATGGGGGTGTTATATACTGGATTATAATCAAATAACGCATCATCCAAGTGCTTTCTCCAATCCTTCCAATTTGGCTACATGGATTTCTTTAAAATTTTATTCAACTCACTATTTGAAACCTCAAACTAAACATTTTTTTGTGGGTATTATGGTGTTGATGTTTTGTGTTTCTCCCATACATTATATGGAGGGAAGCCAAATTCTTATAATAGAAGTGCGTCCCCTAATCACTGATGATATCATTTAGTACTCCTATGTGAAAAAAAGTTGCTCCTTGAGATAGTCCACCACAACATGAGAACCATCAGTCCTCGTGGCCTTAGGATCCCCCAATTTACTCATATAATCAACAGAGTACAATATATACAAAGAATAAATGAATTAGAAAAATGACCCATAAAATTGATTACCCATACATAAAAAATATCACACAACAATATAGAATTCTGGGGCATCTGGTGTCTCCTAGAAATGTTCCAACTATGTTGGAAAGGTGAGAACGACATAAAAAACACATGAACATCATTGAATAAGATAATATAATATAATCCATAGTCTACAATTTTCCTAACTATTCAATTGGGTCCAAATTTTCATCCACATTAATGTTTATGGGAGAAATTTAGAACAGTCTCAAACACTTGATCAAGAATACACCTCATAATAATATAATTATTAAACATTCCCCATTGGTAGGAATCATCCCAAACATAAAAATTTACTCCTTATTTTACATATGGACTTTATTCTTAAATAAACTTTAAGAAATTTTAAATGCAATAAGGTTGCTAAGTGAATTAGTTTACAAAAGATTCATACATGAGATGGAATAAAGATTCTCATTGGGGAATTTGTCCAGAAGTTGTACTTGGCCTAAGCTGTCAACCTTGAATATTTGTTTAATCAAACGCATATGGTCCACCACCAAGATTTCTAAACCCTTGTTATCCTATATCTCAAAATTGAATTTTAAAGAAGCATCATCCATCATATGAGTTTTGGCTTCGAATCTCAGTTATTCAAGAGGTACCACATAGATTCATGGTAAGAAATGAAACTACTTCATATCCTAATAAATATAAAAAGAATTTATCTACTACAGATATGAAAACAATAAATTTGTTTTCTGTGGTTTTTTAGTTGGATATGGATGAATCCAGTGTCCTTGATGCACAATCAATCAAATTTGAACATTCCTCCACCATTTTTGATAAGACAGCTCCCACTAAAAAATTGGACATGTCTCACATAAACTCAAATGGAAGGTCCCACCATGGGGGTTGTATGATTGGTGAAGTGTACATATTCTTAATTAGATTAGAAAATTATTTCTTAAATGAATCATTGGACACAAAATCATAATCTTTTTTATGTAATCGTGACATAGGAAGAGAAATCTTAATAAAATCATTGATGAAGTACCTAAAAAATCATGCATTATCTAGGAAATATATAACAACATGTATACATGAATGATCTGATAAGGATGAAATAATATCTACCTTAGAGTCATCAACCTCTATACCATGATTTTATACTAGATGGTCAAAGATAATTCAATTCACTACCATGAAATGAAACTTTTCAAAGATCAGGATGAGATTCATCTCAATATAATGATTCAAAAACTTTTGAAAACTAAAGATACATTCATGTTATTTGGATATATATACAATAAATTCATACATAAATAACTACATTCAAGTGTCAATGAAGAGTAAATAAAATACTAAACATGCATCTCTAAAAGGTACATAGAGAATTGAAAAGTCCAAATGGCATCCACTGGTAGGAAAATGTGACAAATGGATAAGTAAATGTTGTATTATCCAAATCATCTAGGGCTATAGGAACCAGATGATACACAAAAAAATCCATCAAAGAAACAATAATTTGTCATCCCATTGAGTATGTCAATCATTTGATCAATAAATGGGAGGATAAATAGTCATTATTAGTGGATTGATTTTGTTTCCTATATTCAATACACACAGGACAACTGTTTTTCACCCTCACTGGAACTAACTACACACTATCATTTTTAACAATAGTCACACCAATTTTCTTAGGAAAACCTTGAATAGGACTCATCCATTTAGAATCTAAAATGGGATAAAGTATAACTTCCTTGGCAATTTTTCAACTTCTTTTGGAACAATTTCCAGAATAGATGGATTCAGCCTCCTTCGTAGCTGACTAACTTGTTTATCCCCATGAAATAAAAGAATCATATTCATGAAAATAGAGGTTCTAATACCTGATATGTCATCCAAGGTCCAATAGATTTCCATTATTTTATCCATAAAATGATTCAAACTGTTTTATTCATTTTCCAATGGGGGATTGTTAGCAATGATAACAGGTAATTTATCACCACTAAATAGGAATGCGTATTTGAGATTTGGTGGTAATGGAATGAGTTCAAATGAATTGTTGTGATGTATGTATCGACACATTTATTTAATATAAAAATATGCAGAAAAAAAAATTTATATAAGAATAGACATCCTCAAAATTTGAGAATAATGCATCAAATCCATCAGAATACTCAACATCTATGTCATAATCAGAGTGGAATGATTGAAAATTATCTTTTTTTATTATCAAAAAACTTTTTAGGAGAAAGTGAGTAACCACAAAAAACCATCATCACAACCAAAAACCATTAAAATGATAAAAAAAGATCAAGGCTACATAATCTGCTCCTCCCTAGCAATTAAACATTCTGAAAAGCTTCTCCATCATAGGACCATTCGGCTAGCAGTCCCGTGTAGAATTGCATGGGCATGGAACATATGGAAAAGCCATACCCTCTCAAACTTCCATATCCAAATGGCATGCACAGGTGGAAGATTCTTGCTCTGAACCTCAACTAGAGAAGATACATGAACAAATCCAGTTGCAAGCACATCAAAACATCATAGCGGATTCGAACTGGATTCATCCAAAAACATATCACCAACATCAGAGACAATAACCCAAAACATTACACATTGATTCAGAACAATTTCACATCCTCCACAAAATTAAAAAAAATCAATACAAAAGTACTCCCAAAAACCAGTTCTTCACGAGCCGAAAATCCAAACCGAAGTCTCTCAAACCAATACAGCCTCCACAGTCATTAAGGATTCCAGAAAACAGAGAGAACCCAAATTCTAAAAACAACCACAACAATAGAACCACATCTTCTCCAAATCCAAAACCACAAAACACCCCTAAACCAAATCACGAACCTCCAAATCTATGCCCCTCAAATAGAAATAACTGAAGAAAAAACCCATAAAATGAAGCAGAATCGTCCTAAAATCAATAGATGGAATAGATTTCAGAATAAGAACTCCATAAGAAGAACTTTCGCAACTCAAGCACCAAAATCCTCAGAAAATAACCTCGCCGCAAGCTAGATATAGGGGTGTAAGTTATCATACACATCAAATTAGAACCACTAATCATAATCTCTTTAAGAATATGATAATCAAAATCCACGTGGTTTTTCCATGGTGGTAAAAATGTGATATAACAAATAAAAATAGTCCTCTGAGGGGTACATCATGGATTCCATAAAATAAAATGTTACAACTTTATCCACAAAATCTATAGTTAGGGATCCCTCATTGACATTTATTATAGTTTTTGTAGATTTTAAAAAGGTCCTTCCTTAGATAATGGGAGCATGAGAACATTATTGACCATCCTCCATGTTAAGAATGTATAAATATTTTTGGATGATCTTGTCTATAACCCGAACAAGTACATCCTCAAGGACCCCCACCGTATATGATGTAGCTATATTCTCGAACTACACAATTTCTCTAATTAGATCAACTAACTAACCTTCAACTAAGAGAATACGGAGTGAGTCATTACATTTTTTGAAGCTCCTAAATCACAAAGAGCTTCAAGAAGGTGCCCCAACTCTATGATGTATGTGATGGTGAATGCCCTAGGATACTTGTAAATTTTTGGAATTTCATGAGTTAGTGTATTGAATTATGACACATTCATTCCAAGATTGAATGTCTCATATCCCTTGAAACCTCTCAAACTGGAACAAAGATATTTTAAGAAAAAATCATACCTTGGGTTTTTCCTAATGGCTTTAGTAATGAGGATATTAAACTATATATGCTTTAATGTGTCCAAAATCTATTTCTTGCATTTCCTGTTCAAAAAAATTGTTTGATTGTACAATTATTTTTGGAAATATAATGGGTCTAGGAGGAACATCATATATCTTTTTATTTCCTTTTCTATCTCTATGGGTTGCTCAACAGTTGTTCATGAATGGGGATTCTTCATATTTGAGGTGAATCCCAGTGGAATGATAGGTGTAGATGTGTTAGTTGTTTCCTTCCCCCTTCTCAATGTGATTTTACTAAAATTCCCATTAGGATTTGGAGTAGTTTAGGAAAGACGATATCCATAGTTCTACTTACTAGTTCTTGGAGGGTAGTGACAATCTGGCTCATTTGTGTCTTCAATTCCCACAACTCAGAACCGTGAATCTTCAAATCATTATGCTGAATAAGAACTTTTTTTCAATATATAATCAGTATTAGAATCCACCTTTTATCTAGAATTCTATTTTTTTGGAATTTTTGATACTTGAGATTGAAATCTCCTTTGGATTTTTTTGAAATCCTCTTGGCCGGATGGAGGCTACTAGAAGTTCTGATGAAATGGTGGAATTTATTGTTTTCCCGAGCCATACCACATGTCTAATTGATCATTCTCATATTGGTTGTATGTTAGAGAAAATGAATCATACTTATTCTAGGGATGTGGTATTTCTAATTACTGATATGGTCTCCCATTGAATAATTCATGCACTCCTCTGTCTTTTGTAATTGGGGGAAATAATTAATCGGGATGTAATTTTTAGTGAAAATTCGACAAGGCCTTGTAGGATAGGGTTGGGAATTCATTAGATCCAAGAAATTTTCATCACCATATTAATAAATTATTCCAACTTGTGTCAACTAAATGATTTTCAAGAGAAGAAGGACTAACCTGATATACACCTCAAACATGTGGTGTGCCACGATCACCAAATTTTTCAGAGTTTAGGGTCATCATGTCAATCAATGCACATGCATTTGTTGGTGTTTTTTTGAAAAATACCCATATACATGTGACATCCTCCATTATTCTCTCCATTGTTGTGTGGCCTATATATATGTATTGGAAGACAATTTTCTCACTAATTTGTGATGCGGAAAGATTGTGCACAACTTCTTGAATCGCTCAAAATACTCATCCATTGACTCCCCAAGAGATTTCCTGATTCCAAGGATATCATTGCGAATGGAAGTGGTCTATGATGATGGAAACAATATCTCCATGAAAAGGATTTTCATGTAATTTCATCATGTCACATCTTCAAGATGTAAGTAATACATTCGTTCTTTGGTAGTTTAATCAAGTAAGAATTGGAATTGTCATAGTTTGATTTGATCTTCTAATACATTTCATGGATTAATGGTTGTCTAAACAACATTATATATTTTAAATTTTTTTCTTGGATCCTCAAAATATAATCCATGAAATTTTGGATTTAGGTGAATTAATCCAGATTTTAGTTCAAAGCCTGATTTGAGATTTGGGTGTGAAATACAATTTGGTTGATAGTTAATGTCAGGTGCAACCAATTCTCGAATAGTTCTATTAACTTCACTAAAATTGTTTGAATACATTGGTTATTTTTTAATTGTTAAATTAGAATTTATTCATATTTTAAAATTACTAGAAAGGAAGAATTATCCAACTAGTTTAATGTTGAAACTTATAATACACTGAGAATACCAGAATCAAGTCTGAATGATACGTCCAATATCATGGTCATTATTTATGAGATCCTAGAGATTAGTTAAGGTCATAAATAAAATAAAAAATGAAAAGAATAAAAATAAAACATAATAAAATAAAAATTAGATATTTCAGTTGATGGTCTATGAAAAAAGGATGTAAATAATATAAGAAGAAAAGAAAAGAAAAAAATTCAGATTGGGTAAAGAAGGAAGAAAGAAGGGAATAAGAAAATAAAATTAATAAATAATGGAAATACATCTGCTAGTTTGAAATAAAATACATTCCTCCACATTAATGATGAAAATTTAAATCGATATATCGTGGGCTCTTTCAAATGATGTGTGGGTTATAGAAACATAGGTGCACCATAATGGCTGAACAAGCTCATCTCCCAAAGAGGTAGTAATTAAAACAACTTATTAAATGTATTTTAAAAATAAAATTAAATAAAATAAAAACAAAAATTGAACAGATGGGTTTTATTAACACTAATAAAAGAGGAAGAAGTACTATGTTAGAAGAAGATTTCATTTTTTTGTTTATTTATATGAAATTCCATTAATATGATACAATGAGAAGCTGTTTTTTGGAAAATAATTTTTAAACGCATAATCGATCTAAATATTCATATTAATTTACATATTATTCATTATAATTTAAATTAACTTATACGTAATTATTATCCACTATTTTTTTAACCCTCTAACCCTACAGGAGATAACATAACCACAAAGATGAAATTAATTATACCCTAGGCTAGCTTTAGATGAGTATATGATAACACACTTCTTTGATTGATGTTATAAAGATAGCATATGGTCAGTAGTAAAATAGGGAACACATCCAATATAGAAATGATTATTAATTTGTTAGGGATTATGTTTTAACCTTATAAATTGATCCCAGGTGGTCATGTATTACTGATTAATTTCATGCTCTCATAATTCACAAAATTCTAAACATCGTCTGACTTTAGTTAATTGTAAAATTTCTGTAATAGTGTCATTTTAAATAAAAACTCAATTAATAGATCATATTTTTTGAAATATAGTATCTCATTGATTCAAAATAATTGAATTATTGATTTAATAGGTAGATCTATTACTAAAAAACTACTGTTCAATGGGCGATGTAGTCATCATAGAAGCATTTTTCATTTACAAATGTTGTGGAAATGGTATAACCCAATTACATTTCTACTCATGATTTCTAGAAAAAATAAAAAGATTATGAGAAGAATATTATTTAAAACAAAATAATAAATGGAAGGGAAACTAGGAGTTTATCAAAATCACAACATTATTCAAATGTGAAGAAGCTGATGATGATGACGTCAAGGAAGATTTCCATGATTGAAGACCTCCCCCCATGAAATTTATTGAAAAATGGAGTGAATCCAATTCTCATCTGCATTTAATCTCCCAATGCAAATCCCCAAAGCATCCAAATAATTAAAACACATATATATAGAGTGGAAGGGAGGATAGGTTACAAGTTGTTTCTATTGATATTGGGGAAATTAGACCAAATATTTTAAGCCAACTTGCACTTCTATATAGACCACAACAACAAGTGAATCAGATGTCCTTACAGAAAGATTACTTTTTCAAAATTGGTTCCGTGATCTCCTCTCCAAATTTATACCAAATTCATGCATAGATGATTATTGTATGGCCCGAATACTATATTGGTGTCCAATCTAGAAGGTTTATCCCATCATTCAATTTATGGCACTTTAACTCCAACCAAATGATGAATGTGATATTTTTGGGGTGTTGTGTAGTTTGTATGGGTTCCCACTGATCCTCAAAGTGGATACTTTGAAAATTCAATAAAAACTGATTCAGATGGAAAACTCCATCCAAATACCCAATTTACCTCTATAGTCCTGAATATAAGTTGTATCCGATTTATTGAGGAAAAAATATAAAAAAAATTAAGTTCAAATAATTCTGTTTAAAATATTTATCTCTGAATTACTAGAGTTCACTAAAAGAATAAAATTGGAATTTTAATAAAATATTCAGATGAATGATCTAATCCCAAATATTTTATAAATAAACATATACAATAAAATTTTAGGTAGTTTTATAATTTTTTATCAGTATGATAATGAATAAAATTTTGTTTTATCCATCGCCTCGTGGTTGGGATGCAATTTGGGTTTTCATTGACAGACTTGTGAATGTTGCCCACTTCCTTCCTATTCAAGAGACTTTATCAGTTGATTATCTAAGAAGAATGTTTATTCATGAGATTACATTGATAAATGAGGTACGTTATACTATCATTTCAGATAGGGATGATCATTTATCATTGAGGTTATGACAGGGGTTATAGAAGGCTATGGGTACATAGAAGCATCTAAGAAATATTATTCACCCTCACACCAATGGATAGATAAAACAAAAAATATGTGTGTTATAGATCATGATCAAGGAATGTTTACATGATTTTATCTAGTATTTTGAGAAGCATATCTCTTTAATCAAGATCACATACATTAATATATTTCATTATATGAATCAATTGTCTCCTTTTGATTCCTTCTATAGTAGGTCTTTTCATTATCTCCTATGCTGGATAGAGGTAGGAGAGGCATCCCTACTATGTTAATGTCTTATTCACGAATCTACAGGGTTGGTTAAACTTATTAGGATGTGTTTGTATACAGTTAAGTGAAGAGACAAATATTATGTTGGTTTCTATCGACTTCTTTTATAGTTTGAGGTCTCAGATCATGTTCTCCTATGGGTTTTACTCCTGCATGGGCCAAGATGAATACAGATGAAAGGGAAGTCATATCTTTATCATTTAGGTCCATTTTTGATTCTGGAGAGAGCCAGTATGGTTTCCTATTATTTGATACTACCTCAGAGGTATCATTCAATGCATAACTTTTTCTATGTTTGACAACTTCACTCGTATCATACTAACTCATCTCACACGTTTAATCCTAAAGAGGTTGAGTTAAATAATTGTGATTCATTTTATGATTATGGTATGTGTATCATTGAATAGAGAAAGAATTATCTATGAGGTCAGTCTATCCATTTTTTATTGTATCTATGGCATCCCAATAGTGTACAATATGAAAAATGGGAATCAGAGACCAACGTACATGCCTAGTGGATAAAGATTTTCATAGAAAATGTTTTTCCACCATTGTAAGGTGAACACGGGGATGTGTTATTTTATGGGGAGAAGATAATAAGAAAATAGTTTTTATCTGAAATTTGGATCCTTTTATGTATTGTCTTGTTTTTTATTTTGTAACTAATACAGATGTAAATTGAATTTGTAGATGTTTTGTGGGTGTTTAGGGAATGTTCATAGCCTGGAACAATGTTATTTGATAAAATGGTTGTGATGCACTGTTAATAGAAACAATGTGACCCAAGTTGAATGGGATTGTAGAAAAACATGAGGTGGTCCAATTTGTAGTCCATAGGCGCATAGATTGAGAAACCTTTCATCATGGTGAACACCTATATGAAATGAATGAAATTTTTAGCAGACATGGGTTGGATGGATGGCAGATAGTTTCCTTATCATTGAAACTTAACTATGTGAATTTCCCTTATTTATATCATATGGTGAATTATTGGAACACATTTTGGCCAACCGTACAACAAAACCATTCTACTGACGGTTTTGGGTTAAAATAATGGAATTTCCATTAATGAAATGTTTCAACACTTCTTCTCCTCTCATTGCCTCTCCATTGAACTTCATCCTATATCTTCTCCCTTTTGATCTCCTTTGAATAATCTTGAATATGTTTTGATTCCTATCTATAATATGGTGTCTGATTCGATACACATTTATCTTGTTGGATGTGTATCAATAAGCTCTTGATTTCTCCTAAGCCATTATTCATTTCTATTCTCCTCATATAGTTATTTTGGTGGAGGCGCATATGGCTTATTTTTTAGTTTGGATTTATTCATTATATTTATTTATATCTAGGACAACCTATAGGGTTATACTAGATGAGGAGAGTGATAAAATTAAGAGGTATGTGATATATAAATCATTTTTCATGTTTCAATACATTATGAATTTTTGTTTGTTAATGTCGATTTCCTATGGATTGATTTATTAAATTCATATTACTTCAATATTGTTATTAGAACTATGTTCTATGATCCATATTATATATGTTATTCATTATTGGAAGTTATGACGTCGATGTATACCATCCTATATTGCGTGTTTACTTACATATTCCTTTAGTGGTTTGAATTGGTTGTCTCCACCACCATTCGGGTGTGATATGGATTGAATAAAATAATGATATACATGTCCTTATTTAATGGAATTAGAGTTTATAATTGTTTTCCCGTGTGACTGATAATTTCACTAGACCAATCTAAGGTATATGTTTCAACATATTGAATGAATCTCAATTGTGATTGGTATGTATATAATGTATATGAAATGGACTAATTAAATATAATAGAATAACATGATTTCACATTCATAGAACATGTGTATATGTTTTATGGGAGGAAAAGGAGTGAAACTAATGAATTGAACGTGAATTAAATGAATTAATAAAATATATCATGTACTTTATCCCTTTTCAAAATAATGAATGTTATGGAATGATTCATAATGGCTTAATAAAGGCGTGATTATTACATTTCCTTGATTAATTAAATTATTCATGTATGTTGTGCCTATTTCAAATGGAACTATTTATTATTATATGATTGTTATGACTTGAGCTAGCCTTTGATACCTAAGGGAATTCCTTGAGAACTAAAGGATGCTATTCCGATTCAAGGATGCTGGTTAGCAAGGTTGAGAGCCACCATGGAATCTAATATTTTTCTATTAGTTGATGCCATGTATAACACCATAGGATCCCTCCATTATCATTATACGATTCATTAGAGACACTACTTTGATCAATCATGAGGTCTATCAACATGATGCACCATGGTTACACCTATTGGGACCATAAATTGGTTACCTTTGTTACAATGAATGGGAACCTTAGACTCCGATTGAATTATTGTTGTAGAATTTAATGTTTGGTTCCACCTAGGTTAAATCATACCCCATATAGATTGGATACAGTTTATTATATGAGTCAGCTCGACCCTTGAGGTCATGTTTTACATGGTTTTTATCTTGGAACCTCTTTATTATTATTATCCATAAAGGATTCCTTATTATGTATTGGATCATTTGTAATTATTGTTATGAAATAATGTTAGTGATGGTTATAACTAATATGACATACTATATATAATGGAATATAATTGAGAAATGAGATGGTTACGTGTTCATACAATAGTTGATGCTGAAGAAGGTATTGGGTATTTAAATTATGTTACTGATTTAGTTTTATATATACATGCTTTCATATTGTATTAGATTATATTTCATGGACAGGATGTGGTAGACACCATTGGTGGTGGCATGTTGGGATTTATCTCACACCATGTATGAGACTCCATTTGTACTTGGAATGATTAAATTTAATTATGTGTTGAAAAAGGGAAGTTTCCCTCTTTGGACACCTAATATTGAATGTTTTTTATGATGGTTCTTGGTAACAGATGATCGATAAGGAGTTTGGGATGCATGGATTTTTTTGGTTTTTTTTTCTTTTCTATAGCATGTTTTGTCTGAAAGTTTGTATCCATGTTTTCCAGCTTCATTGATACATGAAATATATTACCATATTATTGAGTACTATTAATTGTTGATCATTGATTTATTATTCTATTCTTTCCTATTATCTTATATGTTATCCACTTCATCTATTATTTCCATATTATCACAATATTCCATTTTAATACACTCTGTTAATGAGGGTATAATCACATCCTGGACACAACCTAGTCCCTCAAATCTTGCAAACAACCTCTTGTGTTTGGGGAGATGCGCATGAGGCCAGGTGGCCCACTAGGATTGAGTTACATCTGAGTGGAACCCGAGTCCAATATTTCATAATAGTTATAATAAATCAAAACTATAAAAACCTAATCAATTTGAAGCTAAATTTTTAAATTGGAATGTGATTATTAAATGTTAATGTGGGGGAAAAGGTATAAACATATGATCAAGAACAATCCATAATATGTAAACAAAATGAGAGTTCTAGAAGGATATATAGAGATTGAAAATAGAATAAAAAACTATTACCGAATTTAAAGAGAAATTAGAATGAATAATATAGAATAAAAACTAGATGTATTCATAAATTGATAAGTTATAATGCATGAAAAAATGTTGAAGAATAATTTGAGGTTGAAACAAAAACAAAATTAGAAGTAGGATTTTTTGTAAAGGTTTATGGTGGTGTAGAAGAAAATTTAAATTCAAAAAACAATAATGTATAAGTAGAAGAATAATGAATAATTCAAAACAAAATGTGAATACAATTCAAAAATTAGAAATATATTTTTAATTAAAAACTAAAATTCGGAATTATATAGGAGAATCTGTAAAGAGGATTGGAATTTTAAGAATAAATTTATTAGATTTATATATCAAAAAAATAAATGAAAAATGAAAAATGATGAAAAATGATTTCAATGAACAAGGTTTCTGTTTCACACATCAGGTATATTATTTTTATAAGTAAAAGGAATAATAATATTTAGAATTGGAAACCTAATATAGAATATATATGATAGAGGAAAAAATTGGATTATAAGTATGAATAAATAAAAAATCATAAACACTTGAAAATAAAACCAAAAAACATGAAGAAAAAGTAGAATATAAAAAATTGATTTTAATATAAAAACTACAAAAAAGTATCCAAATAATTTTAAGGAAAAAATAAAAAATAGAAGTAAAAGAAAATGATATAATCAAAAGAAAAAAAAAGACATAGAAGAAGAAGAAATATTTAAAAATAAAAATCATAAGAGAAAATTAATAAAAAAGATATTGTTTAAAGTACAAGCTATATGTATTAGATGAATGAACATTAAACAGATGCATATGTATAATTGGAATTAGAATTAATGAACAGAAAAATAATACATGAAATTAATTCCTATGAAATATTAATAGAAGTAATATGAGAAAGATATGTTAGAAGGAAATCACAATCGTTTTAACATATAGTCATGTAAAAACATAAGAAAATTATTGTGAAGTAAAATAGAAAAAAAACCCTAAAGCTAAATGTCATATTTTAGATAGGGAGTATATTCATATGTAAGAGAAAAGATATTTGAAACAAAATAAGTGAGAAAAATATATTATAACAATAAGAAAAAAGATTAGATAATGGAATCCAAAAATGAATAAAAAAACAAGAAACCCAAATCCATAATTATTCAAGTTAATAAGACGAAATAAATAGATTGATATAATGATGGAATAAATATATAATAACTTTTAGAATTAATAATTGAACTAGTGGCTAGAAATTATAGTCAAAAAATAAGTGAATGTACATGTTAGGGAATAAGTAATGTATGATATAGAATAAAATATAAAATTTGAACACAAAATCTATGAAATCATCCTAAATATGATCATTTTAGAAGAATGTGTAATCCAAAGTAAAAAAATTATAATTATAATTCATAATATTTTCAGATAAATTGATGTAAATGAAAAAGGGTAAAAACCATGAAATGATTATTAATTTTCATGACACACTAAGATAATTATTGTCAAATAATTTTTAACATCTTGGAATAGACATCCATTCAATGTAAATTATGGTGAGACGACATTCAATGACCATTTTTTATCATGCCTCATTGAACCATGTTTTTAAATTATTTTAAGTATAATATAACTATTTTTTATCATTACAAAAACACTTAATATATGATTAATTGAGTCAAATTTATACTTTTTTAATGCTAAAGAATAATATAACCTAACAATTTCATGAAAGGTTGTTGTAATTTTCTATGTTTTTACACATTGATTCATTTTTTGTCTTTTAAATTAGTAAATACATTCTCATTACATTTCATAAAAACCACATCTCAGATTCATGTGGATTCTATTAAAATATTTTTGAAATTAAATGATTGGTGTTTTCATAAACTTTTACTAAAATATAGGGTCCTTTAATTTGATTTCACACATCGAAACATGTTTTTTATCTTCTAAATCACCAAAACCACAGTTTTGGTCATTTAGAACAAAAAAAAAATAGGATGATGTCTGGGAAATTAATAAATGTTAACAATTTGAAGATTGATATTTTTAATTTATTTAAAGATTATTCATAACCATTTTCATGGTTATGAACAATAAACCTTGGTTTTTAAAGATGTTTATATATAATAAAATTGTGTGTTAGGTCATTATTACCACAAAATATATTGGATTGGAATTTGTTCAATTCATATGTGTCAAAAAATTTGTGGGAAATCTGAAATCATTTTCTTGGTTTTGACCCCTAATAGTAATTTTAAATATAAACCAAAATGTTGTTCATAATGATCAATATCGGTGTCAGATTCATGTGTGGTTGTTAAGTAAAGAACTTAATTGAAATGAATATCATTTCCCTCAATTTCAATGACATATCGAGCTCATTTTATTATGTTTTAACACCCCATTTCTCATAGTTCATCAATTTTATACGATTAAGGGTAGAAATAAAATGATACACATATAAAGATAAAAATTGTCATTAGTGTTTCACTAAAAAAATCCGAAATTGACTGAAACTCATTAAAAAATCAGTGCATTTGTGTTGTATCGAAAATAATTGGATATAATAACATTTAAGATGCTATTATTAGCTTATGTAGTTGAATTTTTTACATAAAAATGCTTCATGTTGGACCATGATACTAAAACTTCACCTAAGAAGTGAAATGTTTTTTATGTACATTTCTTAACCATTTTATAACCTATAAAAACTATATATAAATAATTCTTATAAAAAAACTCATATCTATAAGAATAGAAAATTCTGAGTCAGAATATAGGATTATTCACATACTTAGTTTTAAATTTCATAGTGATGGTATTCAGATTTAACCCACCCACATGATGCTTCTTACATGATAGTTTCTATTATTCATACATTTTCCTATCCATTATATGTCACCTATTATGGCTTCATCTACATGGGGCCTTTCAAGGAAACTAGCCAACTAGGCCTCCACATATTAGTAAGTATTTCATTTCCCCCAACACTCAAACCCATGTTCATTAGGAATTCATAATCAAACCCCAATAAATATACTTATATGTTATTGGAAGGTTAATACAAAAACATACTTCATGTTTACTTATTGGAAATATAATTTGTACTGTGATTTATCTAAATAAGGAGTCAAAGGATATCATTTTTTAAAATGAATATAAAATTCCATCCAATGGAGGAGGGTTTGTCCCATCATCATCAACGTAACCAATAAGAGATCACGACATCATATCACATTGGTTGAAATGTAAATATTTTACAGTATATCCTCCTTCAATATTATAAAATTTAATTTTAATTATGATAAATTAAAATAAAATTTAAAAAAATGATTAAATGTTATATGGTTATATCAAATCTAATATTATAATACATGATCATAATAGAAATTAAGGGGTTTAGAAATCATAACTCAAATGATTTTTCTTTGATTTGTAAAATGATCTTTGAACCAAATCCCCATGTAAGGGTCTCCTATGGTTATGAAACATAAAAATTATAATTTTTTTACATAAAAAATATAATTTCTTAAGAACATCTACTATAACAGCTCAAGATTCCATGGTATGTTTCCATTCAAATAATTTAGTAGCTTGCGTTGTATGCAACACGGAGATTTAACACACAACGAACAATCACACTAGCTGTTAGGAATATTAATACCCACATTTTGAAATTTTATAAAATTTATTTTTCAAAATGGACTTCATTTTTAGATTTGGAATATCAAAATTATCTTAGGTTAGGTTTTTTTTATTTTTATAAAAACATTCACTTTTTGATGAATAGTGAAAACAGTACATTATTGTCTAAAAACGACATTTATTTAAAGAATTATATATTTTATTTTTTTTATTCAAAATAGTTATATAATAAATATATTAGTTCAATTTAATTCACTGGAGTCATTTTTATAATAAAATTAGATGTATAAAATTTTATTGAACTTTTTAACGTTTTTACCCACCTTTTAGGAGCATTTAAAAATTTGAATAAAACCTAATTTTACCGCTTCTGTGAATAGAATTTCAAAAATCTGAGGGACACAGTTGACATTAGTAAGTAAAATGTGGTTCAATAAGATGAAAATAATTTTTTGGGAATAGTAACTTTTGTCCTTTATTTACCACAGTGAAAAGTAAATACGGTAATTAACTGTAAAAATGATATTATAATTACCCTAACACATGTCCTAAATCTATTAGATAAATGCAATTCGACCAAAAACAACCTTAGGAATAAAATATGGTCCTTTTGGTCCACTTTGATTAGATTAGTACATTTATTATTATTTTATTTAAAGAAGAGTTAAAAGTGTTAATTTCAATTTTAATAACTAAACAATTTTAATATATTGATACACATAAGATAAATTCAAATATAATTATTTATTAAAAATCTGAAAAGATTTCCTATATAATGGTATTTTATTTATAATCTTTAGACATTAAATAATTAAATATATCTATGACACAATGATGATTTAGTAATTACCATATTAATGAAAATTTTAAATAATTTATATTATAAATATCCAGAGAAATGTAAATTGATACTTTTGATGCATTCCAAGAACATCCTAGATTAATATGACATGTTTGTGTTGATTCAATGATTTTTTTTCAAACTAATCATGTTGTTATGACTTTCACAATAACATAATACCAAATAGTGTCAAAATTGACATAAATTAGTTTTTAAAACAAATACTACATTATTAAATGATATAATAGTCCTCAAAATCCAAGGTATGGCCAAAGGACTTATAATATAGTATATATGTCATTAATGAACCAGTTTGTATTCTATTTTATTTCTATAGTATGTTTATTTACCATTTATTATAATCATACAAAAATACAAGGTAAAAGTTAATCTATTTAACGAAGAGTTAAATCTAGAAGATAAGGCTAATATGGTGACAAAAACCAGTTTCCACGAATGTGATAATATTCATTCCCCATCGTAATCATTAAAGAATAATTTACATTTTATGATTAAAATTAATGTTTAAGAACATAATATCATTCTGGATATGAATCTAATACATCCTATCCATAACAACCATGGCTTACGTAACCAAGCATATAAAGGAAAACGAATCAGTTAACACCCAAAATGATTATAGTACAAAGATATTATTAACAAAGTAATATTAGAGGATTATATATGATATCATATTTTTGTATATAGTTCTATTATAATTTAATAATTTTTTTTAACAATTATACAGGTGGTTAATATACCATCGACTAAGGAAAAGTACAAGGTAAGGGTTAATTTTACAATATCGTTACTTATCTTTGGTTGTTAATACATAAGTATCTACTAGGATCTCTTAATCATCCACATCCTTTTTTTAAAAAAAAATATTTGTAAACATTTTTACTATTTACAAGACTATGTGGTAAATTCATTTATACCCTTATTTGACCTTATATGTTTTGAATGGAATCTTTCTGTCATTTTCCAAACAAGGTAATTTATATCCTTTTCAAGAAAATTTATCTAAGAATGTATTTTATAACTTATACGGTGGGTGTAAATATTAATTTTAATTATAACATCATTGAAGATTCCCATACAAATTTATATGAATATTTTCAAAATATATTTTTTCTTTTATAATTATGTGAATCTTAAATTATTTCAAAATCGAAAGAAATATTTCTCCCAAATTGTATTGATTTCATCTATTTCAACATCCTTTGATAAATTTTACACTTGTTTAAAGTTGATTTATTATGATACAAATCATTAATATTTTATTTAAGGTTTTGTGATATGTTTGACTATGGATGTGTTATTTTTAAACAATTCCTGGTTTATAATTAAAGTATTGACATTTATTATGCTAGTTTTCATACAAATGTTTATGTTATGTTTCAACATTTTTATATGAGGAATGTATTGGACTTGGTATGTGATGGGTGGAGCCTGCTATAGCCCCACGGTGCATCAGTAGGTCACATGAGATAATTAGGAGTATAATTGGTCGAGGCCTTTCCCAATTTGACACATGGTTATGGCCGATGCCTTAATCTTTTTTAGACGTCTTGGCCGAGGGCTTGATAAAATGTTTCAGAATGTCCTGCATTATACATTCCCTCATTATGGAAATAATATTGATGGTTCATGTAGATATTATACTAATAGAATACCCATGACTATTTTTTATTATGTCTCAGCTCGTATTCCTGCCATAAAGTGTTAATGTTTATTATTTGTAAAGGCATGTGTTTTCAATTATTCACCATGCCTAATGTTTATGTTATGTTCCAAAATATTTCTTACTCTTACTGAGCATTTGATATCACCCTTTTCATATGATTACTTTTCCCAGGATATTAAGAAGTTAGTTACTAGTGACTTGTAGGCATAATCTAGGAGGCTTGAAGGATTATAATTGAATAAATTAGTGTTTTATTAATTTACATGTTATCATGTTGAACTTATGTATGTATCTTGTCTAATATAATACTAAACTGATCGGTCTTTCGTGACATTATTCCTTTTATGATGATATTATTACGTAATAGTGCACCGACTCTAGGTAACTGGGGTCGGGGCATTATAGTTGGTATTAGAGAAAATTTAGTACAAACTATGGAAACTCAATTCAGAAAAATACTCTGATTATAGAAGACTACCCTAAAATTGAATTTGAGGATTAGTATAGAATAACTTCCAAGAATTTTGGTTATATAGAGATTTTCTAAGTTTTACAAGAAATAAATCCCTATCTAGATACGATTAGGTAGATGCGGCTCTGACATAGATGAGCCTAGGGGTAAAACCCGATAACACAGCATTGAGATGGACTTCAATGGGAACTGGTGCACGACAAGAGGCCTAGCTGTACTATTTGTTGCGACACTCCGGGGGGATATGCTTTGGATAATTATCATTTTCCTTAACAACCATTATTAAGTATTTATGAGTATATATCTTCTCAAAGAAAACATTTTTATGATTTTGGATGATATCCATATACTATTCAATTTATGATGAGTGTTTTAAAAGTTGGGAATTATGTATTGCGATTCATAAACCTATATAGTGTATGATGTAGTTTAAAAATGGATCCTAGTGGAAGGAATGGAAACGTTATAAATGCAAATAATCCATGTTGGGACTTCCCTCTTACTCAATATAATTATAGAAGAGTTGGTAATGTAACTGGTACTGATAAACTTAATACAACACAAATATAACCCACTGAGGTTATGAATAATATTATTACCCATGTGGAGCACCCCGATTCGCAACATGGAGGATCAATATTACACCCCTTCATGAGGCAACATCCACCAACATTATATGGGTCTACAAATGCATTTCTATCTGAGAAATGAATAATTTTCTTGGAGAAAATATTTCATTCTTATGGGGGGAGTAAAGAAAGGAAAAAGGAATTTAGGAAAGTTTATCGCCTCACAGGGGATGCAGATCAATGGTGGTATTTATTTCAAAACACAAAGGTGGATAAATAAGTATCATGTATGTAATGGAGGGAGTTTAAAGATAATTTCTTAGAAAAATACATTCCTCATGTCCATCGAGTGGATATGGAATGAAAATTAATGAGTCTGAGGAAAAAAGAGTATGATAATGTCACAAAGTATGAATCTCACTTTACAAGGTTATTAGGGCATGCTGCAGATTATACAAGTAACCAGATATGTGATATTGATCATTTCATTGATGGGTTAAAAGAATTTCTTCGTCGTTCATTAGTCTCACAATCCATATTATCGTACGAACATATTGTCTCATGTGATATCAAGATAGAAAAATAATTCTCTAAGACATATGACTTTAATTAAAATCAAGAGGGACAAAGATCTGCTGAACACTCTGGGAAAGTAAATAAGGAAACAAGGAATATGAGAAGAATTGAATTTCCATACAGTGATAATTGTGGAAGGAAGCACCTTGGTGCCTGTCTAAAAGGAAAAGGAGAATGCTAAAAATGTGGACAGAATGGCCATCTTGCTGGTGATTGTATGGGGAAAAAATTAAACCACCAATGTTCAATGCTACAATTTTTGGGAGATGGGACATTATGAACATGAATTTCCTAAGTGCCAAGGAAAAATACCACAGAAAAGGATAAGGGAGAAAGGCCAGGATTATTTGATCACTACTGCGGATGTTGAAGCTCCGAATGACTTTGGGGTAGGTAATTAAATGGTTTCTTCAAATTTTTCCAAACTTTATTTTATTCTGGATCATTTCATTGTTTCATATCATTTCAGTTTTCCCTGAAAATTAGATATTATCAATTTTACTTTCCAACGGAGTTGTCATTCAATACTCTGGAGGAAGTATCTTTGCAACAATGATTTGTGAATTAGCTCCCATTAGGGAACAAAAATGTAATTTATCTACTGATATCATCCTTATACCCATGTTTGAATTTGATATAATCTTCTATATGGTTTGTCTTTCAGACCATGATGTGAAAATTTATTGTAATAAGAAGTAGGTTAAAATTTTCTATTATGATAAGGAGTACCTTATCTTTATAGTATAAATGTCACCATCTGATTCTTTTCTAGATCTGCCTGCATTAGCTATACTAAATTCAATAATTGGTGAGGAAGAGAATGAAATAATAGCAGGTGAGTAAAGGAATATTCAAATAGAGGATATACCTATTGTGCTAGAATATGTTGATGTTTTTCCAAAGGATTTACCCGGATATTCTCTAGAATGAGAAATCGAGTTTTCCATTGACTTCATTCATGGTTAATGCCCATATAGAAGACCCCATACTGAGTGAAACTATGTAATTAGTTGAACTAATGAATCAAATAGAGGAATTTATTAATAATGGATTTATTCACCCATGTGTTTCTCCATGTGGAGCCCCTGTCCTTCTTGTTAAGAAGAAAGAAGGATCTATGAGGTTGTGCATTTACTACAGGGAGATCAATGATATAAAATAAAGAACAAGTATCCGCTACCTGTGATTGATGATTTATTTTATCAACTTCATGGAGCTCAATATTTTTCAATGATTGAACATCCATCGGGATACCATCAGTTGTGCGTGAAGAAGGAAGACATTCTGAAGACATCATTTCAAACCATGTATGGGCATTACGAGTATATAAATTTTCCTTTTGGGATGACTAATGAACAATTTATCTTTATGGATCTAATTAATAGAGTTTTCTAGGAATATCATGATGAATTTTCCTTAGTATTTATTTATTATATCATGGTATACTTTGAAAGCTACAAAGATCATGAAAATCACTTCTGCACTATTGTGAAAACTCTTAGATGAAATGAATTATATGGGAACTTTAGAAATTGTGAATTAGTCTTCAAGAGATTTATTTTCTTGGCTATATTTTCTCTTACGATGGAATCTCTGTTGATCCTTTAAAGACAAGATCAATCCCAGAATAGCTAGCACCGATGAGTATAACTGTGGTTATGACAACCCTGCTTTTATTACAAACATAGACATGATTTATTACATAAAACATTCACTTGATACAACATGGATTATCGAGAGTTCTAGTTTCTTTAGGGCTTAGGATCATTACATAACAACTTAAAACATTAATTACAACATCTATATTGAAAAAATCCTTTACATGACAACAACATTCCATGGTACTTTGAATTGCATGGGATAACCTGACGACATGCTTATGAAAAGGGGTGATCTATAAAGCACAGTAAGGGAATAAAAATGGAATACATGAGGAGTAAAATAATTGTTAGACAATAGCCATATCAATAGAGTAGAAGAGAAATAGGAACATAAAGGCATGATAAATCATGATAATCATAACATGGAAATGTGACAACAACACATTACATGCAATAAGCATGAGCCAAGGTTCATTGCACATAGAGAATGAGTAAATCCTCAATTTCACATAAAGCATGAGTAAACCCTCTTTGAAATTGAATTAGCATGAATCAACACTCATTTCTCATGACGTATCATCATACTATACTTTACCCAATGCATTGGAGAGCTATAAGGGCGCACCCATCTTAATCATTTCATTTCATGGATAAGTGTGCCACATGGATCATAAAACATGGATTCATAAAACAAAATAATTTATTCTAAGATAAATGAATCTTGAATTCATACAGGAAAAGTTATAATCAATAAGTAAATGTGCATAAATGTGAAAACCCTTAATGGAGAAATGGGCATGGAATTCACTACATAATGGCATTGGCTTAGAAAATCAGTGCAATTTCGGCAACATAAAAGCGTGACAGAAGAATTCATAAAAATGGTTGATGTGAGAGAATGGGGTTCTCATCATATTTACATGGGATGGACAGTAATGAGGTCATATAGATACGTTTACCAAAAATTGTAATGGAATTTAGGTTCATGAAACTAAAGTATTGTTTGAATGTAAATGAGGAGAGAGAAGTTCCTTTCGGAATTTCGGCATAGTAACGAGTGTACATGGGAGGCATTTAATGAGAGATAAAGGGGTATCCCATCATTAAAACATAAACAGGGATGTATGAGGGTGGTGAGAAACCATACCCCAACATTCATAATTGAAAATAAAAGTGCGAAACAACTTAAAGAAAATTGGACAAAAATGAGAAAGGAATAAAAAACCCTTACTTGGAAGTGTGCATCAAAAGTCTTGAGAGAGGTTGGAGAGAGGCTTCATGGGATCTTGGGGAACCTTGGGAGGATTATAGAGAAAGTAGGACAGAGGTTGGATGAACTCCAAAGGCTTTGAGTGGAGAAGAAGTGGGAGCTTGGGTGGGTTTATATAGGAAAGGTGAGGGAATTCTTTATTATTTAGGTTTGGGGCCCCTTTTATTAAATTAATCCAAACCACAAACCATACCATGGTTTTTGCCCATGGTTTTTGGAAAAGAGAAGAGGAAAACAATATTTTATAAGTCCAAAGTCCAATCTTCTTAATATAATGGGGTTGCTTATGTTGAGGTGGGTCACACTCCCATTGAATATAATTTAAAAAGACATGATGTTTAATAAGTCTTGAGGGGTCCATTAATGCTTTGTAAAATATGTCAAAAAACACAAAATCACATTATTTTAATGGAAAAACATATATTTCCCGAACATAAAGCTTATAGTATTTTATTACATCACTATTGGGTCATTATGATGTCATAAAACAAATTATATATTTAAACGGTATTTAATTTTTACCCAAAAATTTGACTATCTCATAAAATTATGAAAAATTCTCTGTTGGATAATTTCGACGTCCTGATTCTAGTAATAACATTTATTTTACATAAATAATTTTCAAAATATGTTAATTTTCACTTTGAAAATAAAAACAGACATTTATCAAATATTTACGGGTTTTGAAAAAAATGGTTTTCAAGCCCTTATAAAAATTAAAATTGCATTAATAAAATTATAAGATAATTTATATTTAATAAAAAATAATTTATTATTTAATAATAATATTTTATTAAAATAATATTTAATTAAAAAACCCATAATTTAATAAAATATAATTTTTAATTACATAGTAACTAAAAACACTATTTTTACGTTAAAAACTATTTACAAAGTATCAATGATGACAAGAAAGTATATTCATTATTATATACAAAAATTAATGTATATGAACATAGTACTAGCGATTTGTTACATAACCCTTTAAAACAGCTGCATAAGACCTAAGGGTAAGGTGTGAAATGGTGAAAGACTCTTGGGGTGTCTCAGATAACATCGCTTAAGTGGTAATCTCTATCAACTTCCACTTTTCCCGTAGACGGTCCCGTTCGAGCTTGACATGATGGCGCTCATCTTGGGCTTGTTCAAGAGCGAAGCTCAAATATGCAACCTCTTTTCTGAGCTCCAACAAATGGGCTTCGTATGGAGAAATTCTATTGGATGAGACCATCGCTTCCTTTTTCTGAGTAAATTGGGTTTGTTAAAGCCCTATATTTATACTAATCATGTGATCACTGTTCAACGTCTATAAAATAAACGGTCCAAATTCATAACATAAAACCAAAGAAGTTGACATTTTATATAAACATTTTACATAAAGTGAAATTTAATTAGATCAAGATGGATTTCCATTAATGAAACTTTGGGTCGTGACAATATTCCCCCCTTAAGAAATTTCACCCCCAAAATTTCCTTTTCCCACACTAAAACAGATGTGGGTAACTAAACTTCATCATTTCCTCCGATTCCCAAGTCGCTTCTCCGAACTTGTGGTTTCACCACAACACCTTGTTGAGAGGAATTGTCTTATTTCTTAGAACGTTTTCTCCACGATCAAAGATATTCACTAGTTTCTCCTCATAAGAAAGATCATCCTCCAACTGCACCACCTCAGAAGAGAGTACATGTGAAGGGTCTGGTATGTACTTCCTTAATAGGGATAATGAATGACATCATGTACTTTGGCCATGGTAGGTGGAAGTTCTAGTCGATAGCCCACAAACCTGACACGATCAAGAATCTCAAGGGGGACGATGTACCATAGACTTAACTATCCTTTCTTTCCAAACCTAATGACCTTATTCCACAGAGATATGTGTAGAAAAACCATGTCTCCAATTTTAAACTCAAGGTATTGTCGACGATTATCTACACAAATCTTCTATTGACTATGGGATGCATTGATATGATACTGAATGGTTTTCACCTTCTCCACCATTTCCTCTACCATTTCTGGTCTATGAAGATTAAGTTGACCAACCTCATCCCAACATGTTAGTGTTCTGAACATTTTCCCATACAGGGCCTCATATGGTGCCATTTGGATGCTCGCGTGGAAAATGTTATTATAAGATAACTCAACCAGATGAAGATATTGATCCCATCCTCCTTTAAAGTCCATTGAGTATGCCCTCAAAATATCCTAAAGTGTTTGGATAGTCCGCTCGGATTGGCCCTCAATTTTAGGATGATAGGTCGTACTAAAGTTTAGTTCAATATTCAAAGGTTTTTGAAGACTCTTCCAAAACATAGAGGTGAATCATGGATCTTGATCAGACACAATAGATAGTGGAACTCCATGAAGCCTTACCACTTTGCTGATATATATTCGTGGCAGTTGATCCAATGAGAAATCCTCCCGAATAGAAATGATGTATGCAGTCTTTGGAAGACGATCCACAACAACCCAGATTGCATTGTTGCCTTTGGATGTTCTCAGATTTCTGGTGACAAAGTCCATGGTGATGTTCTCCCATTTCCATTCTGGTATGGGCAATGGTTGCATCATTCTCTTAAACTTCTGCCTCTCTGCCATCACTTTCTGGCACACAAGGAACATTGATGTATATTCAACGATCTCCTTTCTCATATTATCCCACCAAACATTTTCTCAGAGATCTCGATACATCTTTGTTATCACTGGGTGAATAGTAAAATTTAAACTATGTGCATCATCCAAAAGTTCCTTCCTCAGCTTCGGATGTGGTGTAACACATTGCATTTTCCCAAATCGCACAATTCCTTCTTTTTTAACATTAAACTCTGAGGATTTCCCTTTTTTGATAGCTTCCACTTTTTCTTGAATTCCCACATCATCCTTTTGAGCCTCCATTAAACTTTCCAAAAGAGACAGTTGATCAATCATTTATGAAAGGACTGATGATGTTCTCTTATTTATTATTCCCATGTTCATCTTCATAAATTCTATGAAGATTGGATCCTTAACAATTCTCATCATTGATAGATCCACTGGGTCCTTTTTTACTTAGGGCATCTTACACCTTGGTCACTTTCCCAGGGTGTTAATGTATTAAACATTCATAATCCTTGATGTAGAGACCCAAAGCATGACGCACATGGACAATACATTACTTTTTCGGAATACTTAATACATTACAAACACATACACCCAAGGATCGTAATAGTTTAGTGACTTTGCAATCTCGGAATATAATCTACTAATCATGGTGAAAAATCTTCAATATCTCCCATAATGATCTTCCCATTTTGTTTTCTTACCTAAAACATTTCATTAAATCATAGGGAAAAGAAAACATAAAAAGGGTGACATCAAATGACCAGTATGGGTAAACATAGAGAACATAAAACAATCCATAAATATTTGAATGAAAAAACTTGAACATAAAATCTAAACATCAAAATCTTGAGCAAAGACATAAATCTTGGAAGTACATAAGGCATATATCACAAAGGAACATCAATCATGATAAAATTTCATGGGAATAAAACATGTAATTTTGGAAACCATTAAGCGCATGTTATGATTTCCATTGTATCCAATGCATTGCATCCAAGACCATCTTAGTGGACAAAGTCCCTTTCTGGATCGAGTTTACTCCTCGTTTCAGTCCTATATCACTAAACTGGATTAACATACCATTCCAGCCATGTCTATCTCATGAGATATAAATCATTACCCAATGAATTGGAGGGAGATAAAAGTCCCACACATCTCATAATGAAATAATTCTTATGTGTGCCTCAACATAAGCATAAATCATTCCCCATAACTCAAAGAATAAAATGGGTTTCATAAACATCATCCCATCATAACATAATACATATAAAACAAATTGATATCATTTCATCATAAGAAAATTGAAACCATGTTAATCATAGAGACATTATACTTGAAACACACACATATGAAAATAATTTCATCATAGATGGAAAATTGTTTTGATAAAACAATTGAAATGTATTCATGAGGAAAATATCCTTTCTTATTCAAAAAATAATTTTCTTTTCACAAAATTTCATGAAAATTCAAAAGAAAAGAATTTGGTTGAAAATATTCATGAAATATTTTAGAGTAAGCTTCATGAAAATAATGTGTTATGAAACCATAAAAATCCATTCATGCCGTATAAGTTAAAAAAACATTCTCCTCATACTTTTGTCGGAAAAGTCAAAAAGTTGCTCGTATGGTAAAAAAATGAAATATTCCTTTCATAACATGTGGTAAATGTCAAAAATGGGTAAAAAGGACATTAAACATACATGAAACCATTTTTAGAAAATTGGGACATGGATGATAAATATAACCCCAGTAAATATATACGAATAAACAATATCAGATAAAACGAGATTGGAAAAGTTATCCCTTACCTGAGGTTTGATATGCTCCGTACATATTCGATCCTCCAGTATAATGATTTAAATAATGTCATTGACTGATTACAGAATCATATTCATTTTTATGATATCATATATGGTTCAATTACAACTTTATATTACCCGTTCTTTTGTAAATTCAATGATAAAGCACTGTTTTGTGTAAAATCGTTTTATTTATCATACGTGTTTGGACTTATTGTTCTGGATATTATTAATTCATAAATAATTATTTAATTACTTCCTGAATGTAAAACATTATTTATATATCATACATATTCAGTATATATATATATATAATATATATAAATGAAATAAAACACACTGTTCATGGAGACGGTAGGCCGTACATACGCATGAACGTTGTTTTCCTTTCCTTATTGACATGAATGGAAGTAAGTAGATGAAACATATATATTTATACACACACATAAATTCAGTAGATTTATTATGTCATATATTCCATTATTATTCATTATATATACTTTATAATCATTCTTGAATGGTTAACATGTAAAATGAATCTCATCGCGTCATGGAGACGGTAATCCGTACGTATGCACGAGCGATGATATCGTTCCCATAATTATTGAATTGAATTGGAGTGGATGATATAATATCTCAGAAATAGTATGATGTTATAATAAACATATTTAATTCTTATTTACACCATTATACCCATCCAAGTAAGGTGGTTGTGGAAAAACATATTACACAACGACGTGGAGATGGTATTCCATACGTATGCACACACGATGATTTTGTTTTCTATAGGACGGATAGAAGGTGAAATGGGATTATTTCATATTTATAATAACATATCCGTATATTAGTTATACTGACGTTATTACTTTATAATGAAGAAACTAATGAAGAATAAATTGAAGAAGAAAGAAACCTGAAAGAATCGGTAGAAGAGATTACATCTTCTTCGACACACCTCTTTTAAGCTTCAACATAAGGAACTAGAGTTGGACTTTTGAGGAGAAACAAACCTCTATAATGTTTCTAAGGATGTTGAGAAGGAAAATGGGAAGGTTTTTTCTGAGCTTCAAGTCTCAAAATTGTGTAAAAAGAAGAGGGAGGAGGTGCCCTTTTATGAGGGAGGAGAGGGGCACCTTAGAAACAAATTGAAATATTATTTTATAATAAATTCATATTCGGTTTATAATATCTCAAAATTGATATATTTCTATGCTAAAGTGGGGATGGGTTGAAACCATCTCAACCAATAGGTTTTAGGAAAGTTTGGTTTACTATTTTAACAATATCATTTGGATTTAACCCTATGTTAAATAATTTAACTGTTACCGTTTCTTATTGTTTTCTTACACTAAATGGTAAAAAAACTTACTATAACAAGCCAAACGAACCCGTAGTGATTAATTATTAATATATATAACCTTATATAAGTCATTTTGTTGAACCGTATATTTTTAATAATAGAATAACAATTAATAATATAATATTTGTTTTCAAAACTATTTTATGTCAATTTTGACACTATTTTGTAATTGTTTTTTTAAATATCATAACAGCATTATTAGTTAAAAAAATGTTAATTAAATAAATACAAACACGTCATATTAACCAATAAAATTAGATTAATTCATAAAAATTCCTAAATTACATTTATTTGGGTATGTATAACATCAATTTTGTTAATATATCATTAATAATGTAATTACTGCATCATCATTGTGTCATTAATAAATTACATTATTTAATGTATAAAAATTATAAATAAAATACCATTATGTAGGAAATATTTTTAGCTTTCTAATTGAAATTTATTGTTGAGTTTGTCTTATTTATAACCCCATATTAAAAATATTTTAGTAATTAATCATTTATTTTAACTATTTTAACTATTCTTTAAATAAAATAATAATAAATGTCCTAATCTAATCCAATTGGACCTAAAGGATATTATTTTATTCCTAAGGTTGTTTTTGGTCGAATTACACTAATCCAATAGAATTAGGACATGTGTTAGGGTAATAATAATATCATTTTTACCTTTAATTACCATATTTACTTTTAACCGTGGTAATTAAAAGTAAAAAATTACTATTCACCAAAAAATATGTTCATCCTATTGAACCACATTTTACTCATTAATATTAACCACATCTCTTGGATTTTCAAAATATCACTCACAGAAGCGATAAAATTATGTTTTATGTAAATTTTCAAATTCTCCTAGGAGGTGGGTAAAAGGCGGTGAAAAGTTCAATAAAATTTTTATATATCTAAATTTATTATAAAATGACACCAATGAATTACATTGAACTTATATAGGTATTATGTATCAATTTGGACCTAAAATAATTTTAAATAAATTAAATAATTATTTAAATAAAAAGTCGGTTTTTAAATAGTAACATAGTGTTTTCACTATTCATCAAAAACTAAAACTTTTTAGAAAAACACCAAAAATTCACCCTAGGATAATTTCGATATTCTGAATCCAAAAATGAATTCCATTTTCAAAGATAAAATTTAAAAAAATTTAAAATTTGGGTATTACTATTCGTAACGGCTAGTTCCTAATAATATTATAATAATATCTCATTTAGTGAAACTCGGTATTGCGTACTTCACACGTTATCGACGAAGGTCTTGATTGTGCGTACTGCAGTCCAAGTCAAGGCTGTGTGTAGTCAATGCTCACTTTGGTGTTGCGTATAACATAATCAACACTTATTTCATCTATACATAATGGTGCGTATAATAGTTTCTCTAAAACGAACATGAAATTGTGTGTAACACGAGCCAAGAATAGTGTTTCGTATGATGCAAGCTAATACGATGTTGCGTATAGTACAAGATAATCATGGTTTACTGTATAATAGAAGATATGAAAGAAATTAAAAAGAATATATCTCATAACATCTCGGGGTGTTACCTTCTAACCCCCTTAAAAATAATTTCACCCTCAAAATTCATCGTGGTTATAAATGGTTAACTACTTGAAAATTTCTTAAATAGAAACCGACACTATAAAAAGGAATATAAAAAATAATCATTAAAAACTAAACTATGAAACATAACTGTTACCCAAATTAACTAATCACTGGGTTCCCACATAGGATAACATAGGTGAAAATATGGATATTGAAGAGAAATCTATCCATCATGTTCTGATGGAGAGTGGTAGAGAACATGGCTATGAAAAAGCCAACAATCACAAAGCCATAAATTTGTGATTATCTACGGTACCATCGTATTCATTGGATATAAGGAAACTAGGACAACATTTTGGGGTTTCAAGATCATTTCTGTAAAATTGATGAATAAAAAGAAATACTTACATGATTTTGGAACAGTCTCACTGTTGATTATGCCTTGAATAATTTCCACTTCATCTATTAAAGAAATGAAGTTGAATTTGTTATTCGTGAAGTGTTATCAGATCATAAGATAGAATGATAGGTCATTCCATCTGTCTCAAACATATGGTTAGAAAAAGTTGTATACATAAGTCCATCTTATGGTGAGATTAATCGTATATGATTCCAAAAATGAACTTATACATTATATATCATACTGCTCAATAAAAAAACTAGTTTCTACTAACCAGGGACTTCCTGTAGGCTAGGGGTAGGAGATAAAGGCCTGTCACACTTCGGTTGTGGGTTCGATTCCCGCAACCTTGTTCGACGCGATGGGTTGTTGCCCATCCTGTATGTTGTCTTGTTTCTAAAACGATATAATTACATCATTCCATCAATAATATCGCAAAAAGTTCTAGCCTTAAAAAACAATAACTTATTTCCAACATAATCCATTCTAATATTTAGGCTTATAATACTTATGTCCAAGCTTATAGTATAAAGAAAAAAATTACTATAAATGTCATCAACCAAGCATGTGAATACCATCATTTATCCCCAATATATCTTGTTGGTCACATTCCAATCATGGGAATACCTTAAACATGTATTCTCATGAAAAATGAATACCCATTGAAGCTTAGTGAAAACATGAATGCTATCAAATGTTAACTCTTTCCACATACCAAAATCCCTAAATTTCAATAAACTCAAACCATGATATAATTTTGTCCTTATATCAGCCATGAGCTCATTAATATTATCAAACATTTCATTATCTCCTTATCCCTTCATTATGCGCATATCAACTGCTTTCCAAAAATATCTGAATAACCTATCATGGTTACCAGTACCATTCAACATGTATTTTCAAAAACATAAGGAAGAAAAATAGTGTAACGATCCTTATATGTCTCTTTATTCTATAGTACCATAAGATTACTTATACTACATTACTCTTAATAAACATGTAACCATTCCCCTAACATCTTAAAACATTGACCGAGCATCAAAAATTCTTTCATCTCACATGTCATTTGTAGTTTCTTCATCATCATCAACATAAATACTACCCATACGAGCATGCTGATTCTCTTCATGAGACTTCCCCTTAGGGCATTGGTTGGAATAATGAACATACATTCCACATTTATAACATTTAACCATTGTTGATGTCTTAGCAATACCATTATCCTTGTCCGTGGTGTTACCTGAACATTTTCTTTTACAATTACTGGCTTTATGTCCTTCTTTTCCACACCCAAAGCATCTCCTAGTTCCTTTGAAACATTATCCCAGATTCCTCTTCCCACATGATTTACATTCGGAAAATTGAATTTTCTTTCTTCTATGATCATCATGAAACTCCATATTTCTCTTATTAGCTGATTCGGGAAACATACCAACATTGATATTATTGATCATATTATGAGATTTCTGATTTGGCATAATAACGATATGTGGACCTCCAGATCCAATTTCATTTGGTCGCTCGTGAATAATGTCATTCCATTGTCCATCATATCATCCATTATCGTGAATCTTCCTTTTTCCAGCCATTTTCTAAAACCCAAAAAAATAGTTTCAAAGGAAAAAAATCATAATCAAGGGGGAGTACCTTCAATATCTATCATCTTAGGTTTAATTATAATATCGTTACCGTAATTCTAGTAATATAACCTATACTTATAATTAACCTTATAGACATCCCTAGACATACCTTAGAAATATATCTATGGATTTAACTAATGTTTTCGCATCCTAGTTTCCAATGGTTGACTAAAAATTTATTCTGATACAAACTGTAGATGCCCAAAGCTTGACGTACATGGACATTACATTACTTTTGCGGAATACTTAACACATAACAAAAACAGACACACAAGTACCGTAATAATGTAGTGTATTTGGAAACTCGGAATATAATCTTCTAATCGTGGTGAATGATCATAAACATATCCCATAAAGTTCTTCCCATTTTATTTCTTTCCAAAAACCTTTCTTTAAATCTTGGGGAAAAAAAGCATAAAAAGGGTTATCTCAAATGCTCAGTAAGGGTAAACATAGAGAACATAAAACAGTCCATAAACATTTGAATGTAAAAACTTGAACATAAAATCTAACATCAAAATCATGAGAAGGGACAAAAATAATGGAAGTACATAAGGAATATATCACAAAGGAACATCAATCATGATAAAATTGCATGGGAATAAAACATGTAATTGTGAAAACCATTATGAACATGTTATGATTTCCATAGTAGCCAAGGAATTACTGCCAAGGCCATCTTAGTGGACAAAGTCCCTTTCTGAATCGAGTTCACTCCCCGTTCCAGTCCTATATCACTGAACCAGATTAACTTACCATTCCAGCCATGTTTTTCTCATGAGATATAAATCTTTACCCAATTAATTGGAGAGAGATATAGGTCTGACCCATCTCATAATGAAATCATTCTTACGTGTGCCACAACATAAGAAAAAATCATTCATCATAACCCAAAGAATAAAATGGGTTTCATAAACATCATCCCATCATAGAATAATCCATATAAAACAAATTGATATCATTTCCTAATAAGAAAAGTGAAACCATGTAAACATATAGACAATATACTTGAAAAATACACATATGAAAATTATGTCATCTTAGATGGAAAATGGTTTTGATAAAAAACTTAAAAATAATTCTTGAGGAAAATATCCTTTCTTATTCAAGAATCATTTTATTTTCACAAAATTCCATGAAATTTTAAAAGAAAATAATTTTTTTAAATATTCATGAAATATTGTAGAGTAATCCTCATGAAAATAAGGTGTTATGAAACCATAAAAATATGTTCCTGCTGTATAAGTTAAAAAACATTCTCCTTGTACTTTTTTCAGAGAAGTCAAAAAGTTCATCATATAGTAAAAACAATATTCCTTTCATAACATGTGGTAAAAGTCAAAAAATGGGTAAAAAGGACTTTAAACATACATGAAACCATATTTAGAAAATAGGGTCATGGATGATAAATATAACCCCAGTAAATACTTACGAATAAATAATCTCGGATAAAAATGAGATTGGAAAAGTTATCCCTTACCTTAGGTCTGATATGCTTCGTACATCTCCGAACATCCTGTATAATGATTTAAATAATGTCACTGACTTATTAAAGAATCATATTCATTGTTATGATATCATATATGGTTCACCTATGACTTTATATTACCCGTTATTTTGTAAAATCCATGTTAAAGGAGTGTTTTGGGTAAAATCGTTTTATTTATATTACATGTTTAGACGTGTTGTTATTGATATTATTATTACTTATATATTTATTTACATACTTCCAGAATGTATAAAATTATTTATATATCATATATATTCAGAATTTATATATATAATAGATAGATAAATGAAATGAAACACACCGTTCATGGAGACGGTAGGCCGTACGTACGCATGAACACTATTTTCCTTTCCTTATTGACTAGAATTAAATTAAGTAGATAACATATATATATATATATATACATTAATAAAGTATCTTTAATATTTCATATATTCCATTATTATTCATTATCTATACTTTATAATCATTATTGAATGGTTAACATGGAAAATGAATCGTATAATGTCATGGAGATAATAATCCGTACGTACGCATGAGTGATGATATCGTTCCCATAATTATTGAATTGAATTGAATTGGATGGTATAATATTTCATAGTCAGTATGATGTTATAATAAACATATATAATTATTCTTTACACCATTATACCCATCTAAGTAAGGTGGTGGTGGAAAAACAGATTACACCACGGTGTGGAGATGGTATTCCGTACGTACGCACGCGCAGTGATTTTGTTTTCTGTAGGATGGATAGAAGGTGAAATGGGGTTATTTCATATTTATAATAACATATCAATTTATTAGTGATACTTATGTTATTAATTTATAATAAGACAACTAAATAAGAAGAATTTAAAGAATAATGAAACTTGAATGATTCAGTAGAAGAGATAACCTCTTCTTCAACGCACCTCATTTAAACTTCCTCTTAAGGCACTAGAGTTGGTCTTTTGAGGAAACCAGAAACACTATACTATTTCTATGGAAGTTGAGAAGTGAAATGATCAGGGTTTGTCCAAGCTTAAAGGCTCAAAATTGTGTGAAGACAAGAGCGAGGAGGTTCCCTTTTATATGGGAGAAGAGGGGCAGCTTAGGAAAAACATAAAATATTATTTTATAATAAAGTCATATTCGGTTCATAATAGCTCGAAATTGATTTATTTTGAAGCTAAAGTGGTTATGGGTTGAAATCCCCTCAACCAATAGGTTTTAGACAAAAATAGGTTACTATTTTAACCTTATCATTTAGATTTAACTCTATGTTAAATAATTTAAATTTTACCATGTCTTCTTGTTTTCTTACACTATATGGTTAATAAACATAATATAACAAGCCAAAATAACCCCAAGTGGTTATTTATTAATATATATAACTTTATATAAGTCATTTAGCTGAACCATATTTTTTTAGAAATATAGTAACAATTAATAATATAATATTTGTTTTAAAAACTATTTTATATCAATTTTGACACTATTGGGTAATTGATTTTTGTAAATATCATATCAGCATGATTAGTTCAAAAAAGGTTAATTAAATCTATAATAAAAATTCAAATTAACCTATAAAATTAGTTTAATTCATAAAAAGTCTCAAATTACATTTATTTCTGTATTTATAACATCAATTATGTTAATATTTCATTAATAAAGGAATTACTGCATCATCATTGTGTCATAAATAAATTAACTTATTTAATGTCTAAAAATTATAAATAAAGTACCGTTATGTTGGAAATCTATTTATATTTCGAATTAATATTTATAATCTAATTTATCTTATGTATAACCCAATATTAAAAATGTTTTAGTTATTAAACTTTGATTTTAACTATTTTAACTATTCTTTATATAAAATAATAATAAATGTCCTAATCTAATCCAAGTGGACCTAAAGGGTGATATTTTATTCCTATGTTTGTTTTTGGTCGAATTAAAGTTATCCAATATAATTATGACATGTGTTAGGGTTATAATAATATCATTGTTACCCTTAATTACCCTATTTACTTTTAACCGTGGTAAATAATAGTAAAAATTTTTTATTCACCCAAAAATATTTTTATCTTATTGAACTAAATTTTACACCTTGATATTAACTGTGTCTCTTGGATTTTCAAAATTCCACTCACAAAAGCGGTTAAATTAAGTTTTATGTAAATTTTCAAAATCTTCCAGGAGGTGGGTAAAAGACGGTGAAAAGTTTAATAAAATTTTTATATATCTAAAATTATTATAAAATGACTCCAATGAATTACATTGAACATTTATAGTTATTATGTATCAATTTAAACCTAAAATAATTTTAAATTAATTAAATAATAATTTAAATAAAAAATCGGTTTTTTAATTGTATCATAGTGTTTTCACTATTCATAAAAAACTGAAAGTTTTTATAAAAATACCAAAAAATCACCCTAGGATAATTTTGATATTCCAAATCCAAAAATGAAGTCTATTTTGAAAGATAAAATTTATAAAATTTCAAAAAGTGGGTATTACTATTCGTAACGGCTAGTTTATAATAATATTATAAAAATATCTCGTTTAGTGAAACTCGGTATTGTGTACGACACACGCTATCGAGGAAGGACTTTGTTGCGTGAAATGCAAGCCAAGCCAGGGCTGTGTGTAGTGAATGAACCGCTTGGTGTTGCATATAACACAATCAAAACTTATTTCATCTATACATAATGTTGCGTTGAATATTTTTCGCAAAACGAACATGAAATTGTGTGTAACATGAGCCAAGAATAGTGTTTCGTATAATGCAAGATAATACGGTGTTGCATATAGTACAATCTAATCTTTTTGTAGTGTATAATAGATTATATAAAAGAACATAGAAGGAATATATCTCATAAAATATCAGGGTGTTACACTTGATGAGCTCTATCATTCTTCTCTAGAGCATATTAATCTCTTTCTGTGTGAATATATATTTAAGACTCTTGTGGTCAGTATATATCTCACATTTCTCCCCATAGAAACAATTTCTCCTGATTTTCAAGGCAAAGATCATCGCTACTAACTCCAGATCATTCATTGGATTGTTTCTCTCATGGATTTTCAATTGAGTTGAGGTATAGGATATCAATTTATCATTCTGCATCAACACACAGCCTATGCCCTTCTTCGAAACATCACTAAATACCAAAAAAAATTCCCACTTGTGGGTAAAGTGAGAACAGGCGCAGTGATACGCCTCCTTTTCAACTCCATGATTCTTTCATCGAATTCATCACTCCATGAAAACTTTACTGCCATTCGAGTTAGCTTGGTAAGAGGGCTGTACAATCGTGAGAAATTTCTCACAAATCATCAATAATATCCAGCTATCCCTAAGAAGCTAATGATATCCGTTATCGATGTTGGCCTCAACCATCCCTCGATTGCATCTGTTTTAGAGGGATCCATAGATATTATATTGCTTGTGATGATATGGCCCAAGAATGAGACTTCCTTCAACCAGAACTCACACATGTTGTAGTTTGCAAAGAGATTTTCCTAGCGCAAAATCTCCAGTACAGTAATTAAATACTCCTCAAGATCCTCCTTGGTTTTGGAGTATATTAGAATATCATCTATAAAGACTACCACAAATTTGTCTAGGTAATCTCTAAATAATCTATTCATCAAGTCTATGAATATTTCTGGAGCATTGGTGAGTCTGAAAGGCATTAAAATGAATTCATAGTGCCCGTATCTGCTACGAAAAGCAGTCCTGTGGACATCTTCCTTCTTCAACATTACATGATAATATCCTGACCGAAAATCTATGTTAGAGAAGTATTGGGATCCACGCAGCTGATCGAACAAGTCATTGATCCGTGGTAGATGATACCTGTTCTTTATCGTGATTTTGTTCAGTTAACGGTAATTGATGCAAAGATGCATTGAACCATCCTTCATCCTAACGAAGAGGATTGGTGCACCCCATGGTGAAGCACTTGGGCATGTAAACCCTTTATCTAGATTCTCTTGTAGTTGTTTCTTCATCTCTTCAAGTTCCATGATAGCCATTTTATATGGAGTCTTGGATATTGGAAGTTCCCCTGGTATAAGTTCAATTGAGAATTCAACATCGCTTCTAGGAGGAAGACCAGACAGTTCCTCAGGAAACACTTCAGATAATTCCCTTACAATAGGAATTTATTCAATGATGGTTTTATCCTTGGACTCAATCATCTTAGCTAGATACACGTGCTCATAGGGCAGTAATATCCATGCTTGAGATGATGGAGCTAAATGAGATTCATCTTCCTCCTTACACTTTTAATGAATTTGGGGGTCGATTCTCCATATGGAGTGTGACTTCCCTCTCCCGATAATTTATGTTGGCTCTATATAAGGAAATCAAATCCATGCCTTAAATTGCATCAAATTCCACCAGAGGGAGTATGATGATGTTCGCCAGGAAATTCAATCCCCACGGATTATAATAAGGGTGGACTTATATTCATGGGATGCAATGATTGTCCCATTTTCCGTACTCACCGACATCTTCACTTCCATGGTTTGTGGTGGTGCTGGGATTGTTGTACTAAATTTCGAGATATAAAAGAATGCGTAGAACCTGAATCAAAAAAGTAGGTTCACTATTCTTGAATTAATAACTAGCTTACTTGTCACCATTTTTTTGTCTGGGTTCACTTCAGCAGAAGTGATGGCAAAAGAGCTTCCTTGTTGCCTTGGAGGTTGTTGGTTTCCTCCGAAAACCTTTGGATTAGGGCACTGATTTGCAAGATTCCCCAGTTCTTTGCATTTGTATCAATGAACAACACGTTGAAGTTCGAACGGTGTGTTCCTCTCCTTTTTCACAATCGCAGGTCTTTCTTTCCAATAGATAATAGCAAGTTTCCCTTCTCTTCCACACATATATCATTTCCTCACCCCCTTGAGGCAATTTCCAAGGTGCTTCTTTTCGCACTTTTGGAAAGTGGGGTGCTGGATCTTCTTAGCACTGTTGGATTTTCCATCGGACCGCCAGCATTGAAGTCCATCTTATGCTTATTGTCCACATGATACCCCTGTGATTCCACGATCTCCATTTCAAACTTGAGGGCACATCAAACAATTTCCTCATAGTCGTCGAAGTCACAGATCCCTAATGCTTTTCGCAGGCTAGGATTCAGACCAAAAAAGCATTCAACCTTACATTCGGGGGTAACGACAAGGTCGAAATCATATCGTGCAAGCCTTGTGAAGTTTTCCTCATACGCTCAAACAGATTCTTCTTCATTTTTCTTGATGGAAAAGAAGTCCCTTTCCATCTTAAGCCGAAGGGTGCACAGAAAATATTTATCGAAAAACATCTTCTGAAAAGCCTTCCATTCCAAAGCCTCAATCTCCTCATTAGGCTTCGTATTTTTTATCAACGTCCACCATTGATCAGATTCACCCTCCACACGATAAGCCGCTAGGAGAACCATACCTTGTTCATAACTTTGAAGGATGTAGAAGATCTTTTCAATGGAGTTGATCCATTTTTCAGAAATCGTGGGATCGGATAATCCACTAAAAGTAAGAGCCCTTTGTCTCATGAAGCTCTCTATAGCGACTTGTTCCTTCTTACGGGGGTTTGGACCTTCCTCTTGACCTGTGTTTCTATTCAAAAATTGAGTTAGTTGAGAGAGAAGCGTGAAAAAGTTCACGATTCCCGCTCCCATTGGATTGGGAATCTCATTAGTACAGTCATCACACTAATCTTCACACCGGTTGTTAGCCCGAGTCCGCTTATTTCTGGACATTGTCTTGAATAAAAGGAAAGATATGGGGTAACACATAAAGGGTAATCCAAATACAAAACAAGATGACTTAAAAATAAACTTTTATTTCCTTAACTCATGAGTCTATAGGCTTCAACCTAGGCTTTTCATGATCTACACTAGTGCATAAAACATTTTTTACGTCGGTTATTTTTCATTATTTACGTCGGTTTTTAGGCGACGTTAATACGGACGACGTTATAAATAACGTTTTTTACGTCGGTTATTTAAAACCTGACGTAACATCCCTAACATCACGGTGTTTATCACGTCGGTTCATTAATAACCGACGTGAAAAATGATGGGGATGGGGATTTATAATGGCGGTTATTATATAACCGCCGTGATAAACCACGGGTGGGGGGGGGGGGGGTTATCACGTCGGTTATTTCTAAACCGACGTGATAAAACGCCTGGGATATCGTTTATCACGTCGGTTATGATATTACCGACGTGATTAACCCTTCCCCGGGCCTATTATCACGTCGGTTTCTTAAATAACCGACGTGATAAAAAGGCCTGGGAAACGTTTTAGCACGTCGGTTATCCAATAACCGACGTGGTAAATCGATTCCCAGGCCTTTTAGCACGTCCGTTATATTAAGAACCGACGTTATAAAAGGCCCAAGAACGGTTTATCACGTCGGTTCTCGAAAAAACCGACGTGATAAACCCCTACCGATTTATTTACCACGTCGGTTATTTTATAACCGACGTGAAAGCGATATTTTTTTTAAAATAATTGCACTGCTCTCACCAAAAAGCAACCAGAAACCAAACAAAAAAAATAACCATGCCAGCCCTCCCCCAAGCCCCAACTGAACCCCACCCTCATCTATACCCACCTAACAACCTGGCCAGCCCTCCCCCACCACATTGGAGCCCCACCACAACCCTTGGACACCCCCACCCCTTGGACAGCCCCCCCACCCTCATTTACACCCCCACGACCCCTAGTACAGCCTCAAACACCCATTGGACACCCCTCCCATATCCCTTGGACACCCCCACCCCTTGGACACCCCCCACCCCTTGGACAGCCCCCCCACCCTCATTTACACCCCCAAGACCCCTAGTACATCCTCAAACACCCATTGGACACCCCCACACCTTGACAGCCCTCCCAGACCCCTTGGACACCCCCCCGACCCCTGGACACCCCCCCCCCCCCCCCGAGCCCTTGGACAACCCCAAACACCCCTTGGACACCCCTCCCATATCCCTTGGACACCCCCCATCCCTTGGACAGCCCCACCCCTTGGACAGCCCCCCACCTTCATTTACACCCAACCGGCCCCTTGGACAGAACTCCCAGACACCTTGGACACCACTCCCATATCCCTTGGACACCCCCCCACCCCTTGGACACCCCCACCCCTTCGACAGCCCCCCACCCTCATTTACACCCCCCTAACACTAGGACAGCCCCAAACACCCCTTGGACACCCCTCCCATATCCCTTGGACACCCCCCATCCCTTGGACACCCCCGCCCCTTGGATAGCCCCCCCACCCCCTGGACACCCCCTCGACCCCTTGGAAACCCCCCGACCCCTTGGAAACCCCCCATCCCCTTGGACAGCCCCAAACACCCCTTGGACACCCCTCCTATATCCCTTGGACACCCCCACCACTTGGACACCCCCCACCCCTTGGACAGCCCCCCCCCCCCCCCCCACCCTCATTTACACCCAACCGACCCCTTGGACAGCCCCAAACACACCTTGGACACCCCTCCCATATCCCTTGGACACCCCCACCCCTTGGAAACCCCCCCACCCTCATTTACACCCCCCCCGACTCCTAGGACAGCCCCAAACACACCTTGTAAACCCCTCCCATATCCCTTGGACACCCCCCAAACACCCACCCACCCCCTTGGAACCTCTCCCCCCATACCAAAATCCAGACCAGAAAAACCATCAACAGTAGACCAAAACAAGAAGTAGAGAAAAATTAAACATTCAATTATATAACATTCAAAACTTACACTGTCAACTTCAAAAAAAATAAATCCAACCTAAACGACTACGAAATACACAATTACATTGACAATATTCAAAATTACATTTTACATTACAAACAACTAAAAGTCAATCAAACCTGTAAAATAATTTGACCACTCCACTTGTAAGTGTTTGATATCTTCAGCAGTAAAGGGTTGAGGGTCATCAAAAAGCTACAAAGGAAAAGGATAGTAGTCAATGTGTATAATGAATAAATCAAATTGAAATATTATGAGAAAGAGGAAATCTTACCAGGTCAAAACTCAGAACTGTCCCAGTTGTTATTATTTCATACATAAATCTTAACATGTAATATCCGCATTCGATGATGCCTTGTTTCTCATGACATTTCTGTTTGAATGAGTGTAAATTCAATATATTATTTTTATGTAATAAATCAAAATGTACAAATTATAAATGGATATTTACCTTCGCATGTACATATTTGATCTTGAAATTCCTTTTCTTTGCGCTTTTTCGAAAGTGGACCCATGCCCTGTTAGAAAATAATACGAATGGGGTAAATTTAAAATTCATTATAATATATAAAACTATTGTGAAATTGAAACTTACATTTCCAATATATTCTTAAAACTTTCTCGCACATCATCATGGAGAGAGCATATCCAATAAAGTGCTTTCTCCCTAGGGAAAAAAACCCCTAACATCCAATGATCCCTGATAAAAGGAAATTTAACGTTAGTGGTTTTTTATGTTAAAAGATAATTAACTCTTTGAGAGGGATGTGTTTCATACCTCTCACAAAAAGGCATCATCCAACACTGTGTGATTACATTCTTTTCAAATCTATCAGCAATATAAATCATTCTTTGTTCCTCATCCAATGCACATGCTTCAGGGGAAATCAATTGTGGGTCCACGAATCCATATACATTTGTCAGCTCATTCCTCTCACAAATTTTATACAGATACCTAATACAAAGAAGACATAAGTATACATTTTTAGTAAATATAACGCAAGGAAAAGGTGTTAAGACTTACATGATAAAAATTTGCACCACGTTAATGCCCAACTTATCTCCAGTGACAAACTCCATGATATCAGTTTTCATAATCCCCACACTTAGTTCACATTCCATTGTAAAGTCATAATGATCCGCCAACAAATTTGAATATCTTGACAATTTGTCAAGACTGCTAGTATCTGCATCTGATGTCATAGCTATCTGTCTTTTTTGTTGTCTATACAGTATTTCTTTACCTTTGAAGTATTCCTGTAAAAATAAATTGAAAAATATATTAGTTTTCAAATGATAAAACATTAATAAAAATATAAAAAAAAAGATATAACATCCATACCTCTATGGTAATGAGTCGAAGAAGTCTGGATGGACAAAGTAAAAAATGGCCGATACTATGTCCAACTGTCGTCACCTCATCTGTAGGTAATGGTATCCGAGCTGATCTATCTATAATATCCTGTACAGTGACCCTCTGTGTAACGACCCGAAATTTTGAATAAATCTTGTTTCCTAACTTCATGTGTTATTTTTTATACTCAAAAAAAATGTTTTATTTGATAAACATGATTATAAATAAAATGAGACCATTGGTTTTTGAGTGTTATATGACCATCGGTCAATATGACCACCGTGAACAAAATGTTTTGATTATTGTCTCTAAAATTAAGTAATCTTGGTTAATTATTATAGAAAGAAGATTTGATGGCCACACCTAGTAGCCTTGGGCCGATCGAAGCCCATCTAACAGAGATTGGGAAGGAGGTAGCACCATTGGGCTTTGCTCTGGACCAAATCCAAGCCGAACTTCATCATGTGAAGCTAGAACGGAATCGCCTTCGCGAGAAGTTCAAACTGATAGAAATTACTACTCGGGCAATGTTGACTGAGCCGCCCCAAAATTCTATCACCTTAGCACACCTTACTCTTAGGTCCTATGATGGTATTATAAGGGGTTATGTAACGAGACCGTAATTGCCTTGTGTAATCTTTTTTTTAAATAAAAATTTGGATTTCTTCTTATGATGATGTTTAGGAATTTTCAAATGACCGGATAAATATTGTATTCATATTTTTGATGAATTTTAGAAAAAGGATATTTTAAAAATGGTTGTGTAAACCATAAATAATTAAAAATGTGTAATGATTTTCGAAAAATGGTCTTCTACAATTATGTTCAGTACGAAATTTAGAGTCTAATAAGATCAACTTGATTTTTGATGAATAGTAAATTATGAATAGTTATTTTATGATTAGGATTAGTAATATGACCAAATGGATTAGTAATCTCACTTAAAGAAAGTTTTAAAATAATCTGGGCACCTTGATTAAGTAATGTGATTCAATAAAATAGTTAAATAACGGTTTCATTAATTATTATTCAAGTATTAGTTTTTTCGTGTGAATAGTGTTTTTTAATTAAAAATTTAATTAAAAATAATTAGAAAATTATTTTTATAAAAATGACTTCATTTTTGAACTCAGAGCATCGATATTATGTTATGGTAATTTTTGGGGATTTTTCTGAAAAATGTGAATTTTCGATGAATAGTGTTTTTATTTAAAAATTAAATTAAAAATATTTAGAAAATTATTTTTATAAAATGGATTTCATTTTTGAAATCAGAGCATTGATATTTGGTTAAGGTGAAAGTTTGGGGTTATTCTGAGAAGGTTGAATTTTTAGTGAATAGTAAAAATACAGTTTTAGGGTTTCGGTATGTTTAATGACATCATAATGGTGCCATGATGATTTCATGAGATCTTTTGAGGGTTGGCCGGCCAAGGGTGATGAATTATTGTTTTGTGGGCCCCATGTGGCCTAACTCCATGATAAATGCCAAGGGAGAGCACATGGGTTTGAGAAAAGCACATGTGAGGTGTCCTTTGGCCATTAATGCTTTGTCCCCTCACTTTCCCTATAAATACCCACCCTTTCCTCCTTTAGTTTTCACTCCCAACTCTCCCCCAACGATTTTCTGGTCTTCTTACCTTCCAAGGAGTCCTCCCAAGGTGCCCCCAAGGCCTCAAGGTCCAATCCTTTGAGTTTCAAGAGTCACGTTTTAAGGTAAGGGATCCGACCTCTCTCTTTCTTTTCAAGTAATCTCTTTTATGTCTTTTCTTTTATACTCCATGTTCTTATGTTGGAGGATGTTATTTTATATTCATCCTACTGCCTATTTCATGTTCATATGATGAGAGACTCCCCCTTTCTCTCATCAAATCGTTTTAAGAATGTTTAAGTGGCGCCGTTAGGCTGCCGAATTTTTAAGGGATTCTTTCACCTTCCTCGTTTTCAAGTTCTATTTTCATTCAAGTCTTTCATGTTTCTTTGTATTATGTTGGGGCATGATCTATAAATTTATCATACTGATATTTTATGATCATATGATGAGAGACCCCATTTTATCTCTTCGATTCAATTTTTTTTAAAGTTTTATGTGGCGCCGTTAGGCTGCCGAATTTTTTTAAGGGATTCTCTCACCCTTCTCTTTTTCAAAGTTCTACTTTCATGTCATGTCTTTCAAGTTAATTTATATTATGTTGGGGTATGATATCTATATCTATCATACTGGACTCTTATTTTCATATGATGAGAGACCCCATTTGATCTCTTCAATTCAGTATTTTGATGTTTTCAGTGGCGCCGTTAGGCTGCTGAATTTTTAAGTGATTCTTCACCCTTCTCGTTTTGAAGTTCTACTTTCATGTGAATTATTTCAAGTTCCTTTTTGTTATATTGGGGTATGATCTCTATATCTATCATACTGGAATCTTATTTTCATATGATGAGAGACCCCATTTGATCGCTTCAATTCAGTATTTTGAAGTTTTAAGTGGCGCCGTTAGGCTGCTGAATTTTTAAGTGGTTCTTCACCCTTCTCGTTTTGAAGATCTACTTTCATGACAATTCTTTCAAGTTACTTTTTGTTATGTTGGGGAATTATCTCTATATCTATCATACTGAACTCTTATGTTCACATGATGAGAGACCCTATTTGATCTTTTCAAATCGTTTTTGTTGAAGTTTAAGTAACGCCGTTAGGCTGTCGAACTTTCATAAGAGAAATCTAATTTTTGTCTTCCTTCCATGTTTTTCATTTCAAATGGTATGTCCTTGAAATTTCACTACCATGATCATGTATCCTTCTTATTCTGTCCATCTACTGTTTTATGGGTCATTTATGAATGTTTGACCCATTTTCCCTCTCTTTTTAATGTCTTCTAAAACCTCATAACATAGCCGTTATGCTGCAGAATTTCCGTCTCAAAATGTCTCTCTTTTTTTCTAAAGTTCTTTTATATTATTAAGTGAATACTCAAAGCTCTTTCTTCTAAAGGGGTATTCACATATATACCAAAATGTTCTATTTTAAATTCTGGGATTTACATACATGAGACCCACCTTCCTTTTCTGTGGGTTTTAAAGTGACGTAAAGATCATGTCTTTAAAGCAGTTTTTAAAACGTTATGATTATGAAATGAAACCCATTTATTTTATGATATATGGGTTATTTATGAATTGTTTGATGATGATATATGTGGCTCACATGATAATAAAGGCAAATTTAAGGGTGCGCCCTGATAGTGCTCCAATGCATTGGGTAAAGACCTAATCTCTAGAGATGACTATTTTAACGACGCCTTGGTGAATAACCTTGGTAATTTTTAACGACACCTTGGGGATGGACCTTGGTGAAATGAAACGATTGTCAATATTAAATGTTGCAGCCACATCTTCAAGTTATGAAAAATTTTTATTTTTATTATGATATGCCCCATGATTTCATTTTCATGCCTTAAAGTTCTTTTCATGACTTTATTGATGTATCCCAAGTTCATATGTAAAATGTTTCACTTGTTTCCCTTGCTGGGCCTTCTGCTCACCCTTTCTTTTGATGTATGTCCCCAGGTTATGAGATTCAGTAATGAGACTAGGGTGAACATGAGGAGAAGCCTTTCAAGTGTTTAAGAAGAATTCTTTATGTTGTTTTCATGTTTTAAGTTCCTGGTTTCCAAGACACTAAACCTTAAAGATCCTCGGTTTTGTAAAATGTAATTAAAGTTTATGTGATAAAAAGGTGGGATGCTATAGTTGGTTTCAAAGGATGGTTTAGTTATTTGTGGAAATTAGGATATGAAAACTCTAGGAGGAACCCTATAGAAAAGTTTAATATAGGAAATCTTCCTGGTATTTTGGTGAGTATTGAGTAAGGGGTTGCCAAGCAAATACATCCCTGTCTGGATACGAGCAGGTAGAGGTGGCTCTGGCACAGATGTACATAGGGGTAAAACCCGAAAACACCGCTTTGAGCTGGACTCGAACAGGAACTGGTACACGACAACGGGCCTTGCTGCACTCTTGGTTACGACACTCCCGGGGGATATGCTTTGGTAAATTCATAAGCTTGGTATGAACCATTATTAAAGGAACAAATATAAAATAAAATAAAGATTCACATAAGAATATATGATCATGGATAACCTAGATTGGAACCTAGGGGATCACAAGTTAGGGTATACTTTTCTTCTACAAGTTATCCTTATATGCTTTAAGTTCCTTTTCATGATTAAGGGTTAAGTATTTAAGCCTCTAATTATACTTTATCTTCTTAGTTAATGGTGGGAAATGGAATAACGTGTCCCAACAACCAATGTGATAGGAAATGCGACAATTTCCGTATTAATATGTCAGAGATGATTAGGGGATTAAAAGATGATTATTATTTTGGAAGGCGTTCACTATTTTGGGGACCCTATGTGATCGAGGTAAATAGATTACTATAGTATTTTCATTGAGGAGTAAGGTTGACTTATATTTTGAAGAATTGATGAATTTAAGGTGGACTTATAGTAATTTAGGTTACTTTTGGGAATGATTAACCTATCTTGGGTAAAATATGTTTAGGTTAGATACTTTTGTTATAAGATGTTAGGAGTGGTTGATGTTGTCTGGAGATGAACAATGAAGTTGTTTTGGAAGACTATGTTATCAAATCCTTCTTGTATTTGGGTTTCAATCTTAGTTTGGTTTATTTTGAGGAATTTTAAGGACCGTTATTTATGGAGTGGTCTATGATGAATGTTGGGTAGTACCATGGAACTTTAAAGATTTAAAAGTAGGTTCTATTCCTATGGGATTCTTTCTTTTTGAAGAGTTGTTTTACCTTAACCTTTCTGTTTTTGGGATAATGTTTAAAGATAGAAGAAATAGATAGTTAATCTTTTGTAGATTATGTGATTCTATAGAAGATGATTCTTGTGCTTTTATGAGACCAAGTGTTTTTGAATTCTCATCATTTGGCGAAAAGATTAGTGTTGGTAGGGACTTGTTAAAGGATGAAACTCTACTTGAAGGTAGGTATATTTTCTTATGTTTTTGTTCTATGTAGTAAATGAAATCCTCAAAATTATGAAAAGAAACGTAAAACAAAAATGTTGTTGGTTTACGTTTCCTACTAGGTAATCAAAGACCGTTTACACACATCATAAGTTTGGGATTTTCTCATGGTTAACTTTCTCCTAATCATGTTCTCTATCACTCTCTCTCAGAACTGACCCTTTGTTTTTTTCCTCCATGTCCATGTTTTCCTACATGGAACCCGAGTGTGGGTTAACTCGGGTGGCCTTTGTACTTACTTTTCTTTCTTTTAAAGTAATGGTGTTACTGACTCTTTTTCCGATGTGGGACTTTCAATGAAATTTCAAAACCCAATTTAAAAAAAAATTGCGAGGACGCAATTTCTTAAGGGGGGAAGATTGTAACGACCCGAAATTTTGAATAAATCTTGTTTCCTAACTTCATGTGTTATTTCTTATACTCAAAAAAATGTTTTATTTGATAAACATGATTATAAATAAAATGAGACCATTGGTTTTTGAGTGTTATATGACCATCGGTCAATATGACCACCGTGAACAAAATGTTTTGATTATTGTCTCTAAAATTAAGTAATCTTGGTTAATTATTATAGAAAGAAGATTTGATGGCCACACCTAGTAGCCTTGGGCCGATTGAAGCCCATGTAACAGAGATTGGGAAGGAGGTAGCACCATTGGGCTTTGCTCTGGACCAAATCCAAGCCGAACTTCATCATGTGAAGCTAGAACGGAATCGCCTTCGCGAGAAGTTCAAACTGATAGAAATTACTACTCGGGCAATGTTGACTGAGCCGCCCCAAAATTCTTTCACCTTAGCACACCTTACTCTTAGGTCCTATGCTGGTATTATAAGGGGTTATGTAACGAGACCGTAATTGCCTTGTGTAATCTTTTTTTTAAATAAAAATTTGGATTTCTTCTTATGATGATGTTTATGAATTTTCAAATGACCGGATAAATATTGTATGCATATTTTTGATGAATTTTAGAAAAAGGATATTTTAAAAATGGTTGTGTAAACCTTAAATAATTAAAAATGTGTAATGATTTTCGAAAAATGGTCTTCTACAATTATGTTCAGTACGAAATTTAGAGTCTAATAAGATCAACTTGATTTTTGATGAATAGTAAATTACGAATAGTTATTTTATGATTAGGATTAGTAATATGACCAAATGGATTAGTAATCTCACTTAAAGAAAGTTTTAAAATAATCTGGGCACCTTGATTAAGTAATGTGATTCAATAAAATAGTTAAATAATGGTTTCATTAATTATTATTCAAGTATTAGTTTTTTCAGGTGAATAGTGTTTTTTAATTAAAAATTTAATTAAAAATAATTAGAAAATTATTTTTATAAAAATGACTTCATTTTTGAACTCAGAGCATCGATATTATGTTATGGTAATTTTTGGGGATTTTTCTGAAAAATGTGAATTTTCGATGAATAGTGTTTTTATTTAAAAATTAAATTAAAAATATTTAGAAAATTATTTTTATAAAATGGATTTCATTTTTGAAATCAGAGCATTGATATTTGGTTAAGGTGAAAGTTTGGGGTTATTCTGAGAAGGTTGAATTTTTAGTGAATAGTAAAAATACAGTTTTAGGGTTTCGGTATGTTTAATGACATCATAATGGTGCCATGATGATGTCATGAGATCTTTTGAGGGTTGGCCGGCCAAGGGTGATGAATTATTGTTTTGTGGGCCCCATGTGGCCTAACTCCATGATAAATGCCAAGGGAGAGCACATGGGTTTGAGAAAAGCACATGTGAGGTGTCCTTTGGCCATTAATGCTTTGTCCCCTCACTTTCCCTATAAATACCCACCCTTTCCTCCTTTAGTTTTCACTCCCAACTCTCCCCCAACGAAGTTATGGTCTTCTTACCTTCCAAGGAGTCCTCCCAAGGTGCCCCCAAGGCCTCAAGGTCCAATCCTTTGAGTTTCAAGAGTCACGTTTTAAGGTAAGGGATCCGACCTCTCTCTTTCTTTTCAAGTAATCTCTTTTATGTCTTTTCTTTTATACTCCATGTTCTTATGTTGGAGGATGTTCTTTTATATTCATCCTACTGCCTATTTCATGTTCATATGATGAGAGACTCCCCCTTGCTCTCATCAAATCGTTTTAAGAATGTTTAAGTGGCGTCGTTAGGCTGCCGAATTTTTAAGGGATTCTTTCACCTTCCTCGTTTTCAAGTTCTATTTTCATTCAAGTTTTTCATGTTTCTTTGTATTATGTTGGGGCATGATCTATAAATTTATCATACTGATCTTTTATGATCATATGATGAGAGACCCCATTTTATCTCTTCGATTCAATTTTTTTTAAAGTTTTATGTGGCGCCGTTAGGCTGCCGAATTTTTTTAAGGGATTCTCTCACCCTTCTCTTTTTCAAAGTTCTACTTTCATGTCATGTCTTTCAAATTAATTTCTATTATGTTGGGGTATGATCTCTATATCTATCATACTGTACTCTTATGTTCATATGATGAGAGACCCCATTTGATCTCTTCAATTCAGTATTTTGATGTTTTAAGTGGCGCCGTTAGGCTGCTGAATTTTTAAGTGGTTCTTCACCCTTCTCGTTTTGAAGTTCTACTTTCATGTGAATTATTTCAAGTTCCTTTTTGTTATATTGGGGTATGATCTCTATATCTATCATACTGGAATCTTATTTTCATATGATGAGAGACCCCATTTGATCGCTTCAATTCAGTATTTTGAAGTTTTAAGTGGCGCCGTTAGGCTGCCGAATTTTTAAGTGGTTCTTCACCCTTCTCGTTTTGAAGATCTACTTTCATGACAATTCTTTCAAGTTACTTTTTGTTATGTTGGGGAATTATCTCTATATCTATCATACTGAACTCTTATGTTCACATTATGAGAGACCCTATTTGATCTTTTCAAATCGTTTTTGTTGAAGTTTAAGTAACGCCGTTAGGCTGTCGAACTTTCATAAGAGAAATCTAATTTTTGTCTTCCTTCCATGTTTTTCATTTCAAATGGTATGTCCTTGAAATTTCACTACCATGATCATGTATCCTTCTTATTCTGTCCATCTACTGTTTTATGGGTCATTTATGAATGTTTGACCCATTTTCCCTCTCTTTTTAATGTCTTCTAAAACCTCATAACATAGCAGTTATGCTGCAGAATTTCCGTCTCAAAATGTCTCTCTTTTTTTCTAAAGTTATTTTATATTATTAAGTGAATACTCAAAGCTCTTTCTTCTAAAGGGGTATTCACATATATACCAAAATGTTCTATTTTAAATTCTGGGATTTACATACATGAGACCCACCTTCCTTTTCTGTGGGTTTTAAAGTGACGTAAAGATCATATCTTTAAAGCAGTTTTTAAAACGTTATGATTATGAAATGAAACCCATTTATTTTATGATATATGGGTTATTTATGAATTGTTTGATGATGATATATGTGGCTCACATGATAATAAAGGCAAATTTAAGGGTGCGCCCTGATAGCGCTCCAATGCATTGGGTAAAGACCTAATCTCTAGAGATGACTATTTTAACGACGCCTTGGTGAATAACTTTGGTAATTTTTAACGACACCTTGGGGATGGACCTTGGTGAAACGAAACGATTGTCAATATTAAATGTTGCAGCCACATCTTCAAGTTATGAAAAAGTTTTATTTTTATTATGATATGCCCCATGATTTCATTTTCATGCCTTAAAGTTCTTTTCATGACTTTATTGATGTATCCCAAGTTCATATGTAAAATTTTTCACTTGTTTCCCTTGCTGGGCCTTCTGCTCACCCTTTCTTTTGATGTATGTCCCCAGGTTATGAGATTCAGTAATGAGCCTAGGTTGAACATGAGGAGAAGCCTTTCAAGTGTTTAAGAAGAATTCTTTATGTTGTTTTCATGTTTTAAGTTCCTGGTTTCCAAGACACTAAACCTTAAAGATCCTCGTTTTTGTAAAATGTAATTAAAGTTTATGTGATAAAAAGGTGGGATGCTATAGTTGGTTTCAAAGGATGGTTTAGTTATTTGTGGAAATTAGGATATGAAAACTCTAGGAGGAACCCTATATAAAAGTTTAATATAGTAAATCTTCCTGGTATTTTGGTGAGTATTGAGTAAGGGGTTGCCAAGCAAATACATCCCTGTCTTGATACGAGCAGGTAGAGGTGGCTCTGGCACAGATGTACATAGGGGTAAAACCCGAAAACACCGCTTTGAGCTAGACTCGAACAGGAACTGGTACACGACAACGGGCCTTGCTGCACTCTTGGTTACGACACTCCCGGGGGATATGCTTTGGTAAATTCATAAGCTTGGTATGAACCATTATTAAAGGAACAAAGATAAAATAAAATAAAGATTCACATAAGAATATATGATCATGGATAACCTAGATTGGAACCTAGGGGATCACAAGTTAGGGTATACTTTTCTTCTACAAGTTATCCTTATATGCTTTAAGTTCCTTTTCATGATTATGGGTTAAGTATTTAAGCCTCTAATTATACTTTATCATCTTAGTTAATGGTGGGAAATGGAATAACGTGTCCCAACAACCAATGTGATAGGAAATGCGACAATTTCCGTATTAATATGTCAGAGATGATTAGGGGATTAAAAGATGATTATTATTTTGGAAGGCGTTCACTATTTTGGGGACCCTATGTGATCGAGGTAAATAGATTACTATAGTATTTTCATTGAGGAGTAAGGTTGACTTATATTTTGAAGAATTGATGAATTTAAGGTGGACTTATAGTAATTTAGGTTACTTTTGGGAATGATTAACCTATCTTGGGTAAAATATGTTTAGGTTAGCTACTTTTGTTATAAGATGTTAGGTGTGGTTGATGTTGTCTGGAGATGAACAATGAAGTTGTTTTGGAAGACTATGTTATCAAATCCTTCTTGTATTTGGGTTTCAATCTTAGTTTGGTTTATTTTGAGGAATTTTAAGGACCGTTATTTATGGAGTGGTCTATGATGAATGTTGGGTAGTACCATGGAACTTTAAAGATTTAAAAGTAGGTTCTATTCCTATGGGATTCTTTCTTTTTGAAGAGTTGTTTTACCTTAACCTTTCTGTTTTTGGGTTAATGTTTAAAGATAGAAGAAATAGATAGTTAATCTTTTGTAGATTATGTGATTCTATAGAAGATGATTCTTGTGCTTTTATGAGACCAAGTGTTTTTGAATTCTCATCATTTGGCGAAAAGATTAGTGTTGGTAGGGACTTGTTAAAGGATGAAACTCTACTTGAAGGTAGGTATATTTTCTTATGTTTTTGTTCTATGTAGTAAATGAAATCCTCAAAATTATGAAAAGAAACGTAAAACAAAAATGTTGTTGGTTTACGTTTCCTACTAGGTAATCAAAGACCGTTTACACACATCATAAGTTTGGGATTTTCTCATGGTTAACTTTCTCCTAATCATGTTCTCTATCACTCTCTCTCAGAACTGACCGTTTGTTTTTTCCTCCATGTCCATGTTTTCCTACATGGAACCCGAGTGTGGGTTAACTCGGGTGGCCTTTGTACTTACTTTTCTTTCTTTTAAAGTAATGGTGTTACTGACTCTTTTTCCGATGTGGGACTTTCAATGAAATTTCAAAACCTAATTTAAAAAAAAATTGCGAGGACGCAATTTCTTAAGGGGGGAAGATTGTAACGACCCGAAATTTTGAATAAATCTTGTTTCCTAACTTCATGTGTTATTTTTTATACTCAAAAAAATGTTTTATTTGATAAACATGATTATAAATAAAATGAGACCATTGGTTTTTGAGTGTTATATGACCATCGGTCAATATGACCACCGTGAACAAAATGTTTTGATTATTGTCTCTAAAATTAAGTAATCTTGGTTAATTATTATAGAAAGAAGATTTGATGGCCACACCTAGTAGCCTTGGGCCGATCGAAGCCCATCTAACAGAGATTGGGAAGGAGGTAGCACCATTGGGCTTTGCACTGGACCAAATCCAAGCCGAACTTCATCATGTGAAGCTAGAACGGAATCGCCTTCGCGAGAAGTTCAAACTGATAGAAATTACTACTCGGGCAATGTTGACTGAGCCGCCCCAAAATTCTATCACCTTAGCACACCTTACTCTTAGGTCCTATGCTGGTATTATAAGGGGTTATGTAACGAGACCGTAATTGCCTTGTGTAATCTTTTTTTTAAATAAAAATTTGGATTTCTTCTTATGATGATGTTTATGAATTTTCAAATGACCGGATAAATATTGTATGCATATTTTTGATGAATTTTAGAAAAAGGAAATTTTAAAAATGGTTGTGTAAACCTTAAATAATTAAAAATGTGTAATGATTTTCGAAAAATGGTCTTCTACAATTATGTTCAGTACGAAATTTAGAGTCTAATAAGATCAACTTGATTTTTGATGAATAGTAAATTATGAATAGTTATTTTATGATTAGGATTAGTAATATGACCAAATGGATTAGTAATCTCACTTAAAGAAAATTTTAAAATAATCTGGGCACCTTGATTAAGTAATGTGATTCAATAAAATAGTTAAATAACTGTTTCATTAATTATTATTCAAGTATTAGTTTTTTCGGGTGAATAGTGTTTTTTAATTAAAAATTTAATTAAAAATAATTAGAAAATTATTTTTATAAAAATGACTTCATTTTTGAACTCAGAGCATCGATATTATGTTATGGTAATTTTTGGGGATTTTTCTGAAAAATGTGAATTTTCGATGAATAGTGTTTTTATTTAAAAATTAAATTAAAAATATTTAGAAAATTATTTTTATAAAATGGATTTCATTTTTGAAATCAGAGCATTGATATTTGGTTAAGGTGAAAGTTTGGGGTTATTCTGAGAAGGTTGAATTTTTAGTGAATAGTAAAAATACAGTTTTAGGGTTTCGGTATGTTTAATGACATCATAATGGTGTCATGATGATGTCATGAGATCCTTTGAGGGTTTGCCGGCCAAGGGTGATGAATTATTGTTTTGTGGGCCCCATGTGGCCTAACTCCATGATAAATGCCAAGGGAGAGCACATGGGTTTGAGAAAAGCACATGTGAGGTGTCCTTTGGCCATTAATGCTTTGTCCCCTCACTTTCCCTATAAATACCCACCCTTTCCTCCTTTAGTTTTCACTCCCAACTCTCCCCCAACGAAGTTATGGTCTTCTTACCTTCCAAGGAGTCCTCCCAAGGTGCCCCCAAGGCCTCAAGGTCCAATCCTTTGAGTTTCAAGAGTCACGTTTTAAGGTAAGGGATCCGACCTCTCTCTTTCTTTTCAAGTAATCTCTTTTATGTCTTTTCTTTTATACTCCATGTTCTTATGTTGGAGGATGTTCTTTTATATTCATCCTACTGCCTATTTCATGTTCATATGATGAGAGACTCCCCCTTGCTCTCATCAAATCGTTTTAAGAATGTTTAAGTGGCGCCGTTAGGCTGCCGAATTTTTAAGGGATTCTTTCACCTTCCTCGTTTTCAAGTTCTATTTTCATTCAAGTCTTTCATGTTTCTTTTTATTATGTTGGGGAATGATCTATAAATTTATCATACTGATCTTTTATGATCATATGATGAGAGACCCCATTTTATCCCTTCGATTCAATTTTTTTTAAAGTTTTATGTGGTGCCGTTAGGCTGCCGAATTTTTTTAAGGGATTCTCTCACCCTTCTCTTTTTCAAAGTTCTACTTTCATGTCATGTCTTTCAAGTTAATTTCTATTATGTTGGGGTATGATCTCTATATCTATCATACTGTACTCTTATGTTCATATGATGAGAGACCCCATTTGATCTCTTCAATTCAGTATTTTGATGTTTTAAGTGGCGTCGTTAGGCTGCTGAATTTTTAAGTGGTTCTTCACCCTTCTCGTTTTGAAGTTCTACTTTCATGTGAATTATTTCAAGTTCCTTTTTGTTATATTGGGGTATGATCTCTATATATATCATACTGGAATCTTATTTTCATATGATGAGAGACCCCATTTGATCACTTCAATTCAGTATTTTGAAGTTTTAAGTGGCGCCGTTAGGCTGCCGAATTTTTAAGTGGTTCTTCACCCTTCTCGTTTTGAAGATCTACTTTCATGACAATTCTTTCAAGTTACTTTTTGTTATGTTGGGGAATTATCTCTATATCTATCATACTTAACTCTTATGTTCACATGATAAGAGACCCTATTTGATCTTTTCAAATCGTTTTTGTTGAAGTTTAAGTAACGCCGTTAGGCTGTCGAACTTTCATAAGAGAAATCTAATTTTTGTCTTCCTTCCATGTTTTTCATTTCAAATGGTATGTCCTTGAAATTTCACTACCATGATCATGTATCCTTCTTATTCTGTCCATCTACTGTTTTATGGGTCATTTATGAATGTTTGACCCATTTTCCTTCTCTTTTTAATGTCTTCAAAAACCTCATAACATAGCCGTTATGCTGCAGAATTTCCGTCTCAAAATGTCTCTCTTTTTTTCTAAAGTTCTTTTATATTATTATGTGAATACTCAAAGCTCTTTCTTCTAAAGGGGTATTCACATATATACCAAAATGTTCTATTTTAAATTCTGGGATTTACATACATGAGACCCACCTTCCTTTTCTGTGGGTTTTAAAGTGACATAAAGATCATGTCTTTAAAGCAGTTTTTAAAACGTTATGATTATGAAATGAAACCCATTTATTTTATGATATATGGGTTATTTATGAATTGTTTGATGATGATATATGTGGCTCACATGATAATAAAGGCAAATTTAAGGGTGTGCCCTGATAGCGCTCCAATGCATTGGGTAAAGACCTAATCTCTAGAGATGACTATTTTAACGACGCCTTGGTGAATAACCTTGGTAATTTTTAACGACACCTTGGGGATGGACCTTGGTGAAACGAAACGATTGTCAATATTAAATGTTGCAGCCACATCTTCAAGTTATGAAAAAGTTTTATTTTTATTATGATATGCCCCATGATTTCATTTTCATGCCTTAAAGTTCTTTTCATGACTTTATTGATGTATCCCAAGTTCATATGTAAAATGTTTCACTTGTTTCCCTTGCTGGGCCTTCTGCTCACCCTTTCTTTTGATGTATGTCCCCAGGTTATGAGATTCAGTAATGAGCCTAGGTTGAACATGAGGAGAAGCCTTTCAAGAGTTTAAGAAGAATTCTTTATGTTGTTTTCATGTTTTAAGTTCTTGGTTTCCAAGACACTAAACCTTAAAGATCCTCGGTTTTGTAAAATGTAATTAAAGTTTATGTGATAAAAAGGTGGGATGCTATAGTTGGTATCAAAGGATGGTTTAGTTATTTGTGGAAATTAGGATATGAAAACTCTAGGAGGAACCCTATAGAAAAGTTTAATATAGGAAATCTTCCTGGTATTTTGGTGAGTATTGAGTAAGGGGTTGCCAAGCAAATACATCCCTGTCTGGATACGAGCAGGTAGAGGTGGCTCTGGCACAGATGTACATAGGGGTAAAACCCGAAAACACCGCTTTGAGCTAGACTCGAACAGGAACTGGTACACGACAACGGGCCTTGCTGCACTCTTGGTTACGACACTCCCGGGGGATATGCTTTGGTAAATTCATAAGCTTGGTATGAACCATTATTAAAGGAACAAAGATAAAACAAAATAAAGATTCACATAAGAATATATGATCATGGATAACCTAGATTGGAACCTAGGGGATCACAAGTTAGGGTATACTTTTCTTCTACAAGTTATCCTTATATGCTTTAAGTTCCTTTTCATGATTATGGGTTAAGTATTTAAGCCTCTAATTATACTTTATCTTCTTAGTTAATGGTGGGAAATGGAATAACGTGTCCCAACAACCAATGTGATAGGAAATGCGACAATTTCCGTATTAATATGTCAGAGATGATTAGGGGATTAAAAGATGATTATTATTTTGGAAGGCGTTCACTATTTTGGGGACCCTATGTGATCGAGGTAAATAGATTACTATAGTATTTTCATTGAGGAGTAAGGTTGACTTATATTTTGAGGAATTGATGAATTTAAGGTGGACTTATAGTAATTTAGGTTACTTTTGGGAATGATTAACCTATCTAGGGTAAAATATGTTTAGGTTAGATACTTTTGTTATAAGATGTTAGGAGTGGTTGATGTTGTCTGGAGATGAACAATGAAGTTGTTTTGGAAGACTATGTTATCAAATCCTTCTTGTATTTGGGTTTCAATCTTAGTTTGGTTTATTTTGAGGAATTTTAAGGACCGTTATTTATGGAGTGGTCTATGATGAATGTTGGGTAGTACCATGGAACTTTAAAGATTTAAAAGTAGGTTCTATTCCTATGGGATTATTTCTTTTTGAAGAGTTGTTTTACCTTAACCTTTCTGTTTTTGGGATAATGTTTAAAGATAGAAGAAATAGATAGTTAATCTTTTGTAGATTATGTGATTCTATAGAAGATGATTCTTGTGCTTTTATGAGACCAAGTGTTTTTGAATTCTCATCATTTGGCGAAAAGATTAGTGTTGGTAGGGACTTGTTAAAGGATGAAACTCTACTTGAAGGTAGGTATATTTTCTTATGTTTTTGTTCTATGTAGTAAATGAAATCCTCAAAATTATGAAAAGAAACGTAAAACAAAAATGTTGTTGGTTTACGTTTCCTACTAGGTAATCAAAGACCGTTTACACACATCATAAGTTTGGGATTTTCTCATGGTTAACTTTCTCCTAATCATGTTCTCTATCACTCTCTCTCAGAACTGACCCTTTGTTTTTTTCCTCCATGTCCATGTTTTCCTACATGGAACCCGAGTGTGGTTTAACTCGGGTGGCCTTTGTACTTACTTTTCTTTCTTTTAAAGTAATGGTGTTACTGACTCTTTTTCCGATGTGGGACTTTCAATGAAATTTCAAAACCCAATTTAAAAAAAAATTGCGAGGACGCAATTTCTTAAGGGGGGAAGATTGTAACGACCCGAAATTTTGAATAAATCTTGTTTCCTAACTTCATGTGTTATTTTTTATACTCAAAAAAAAATGTTTTATTTGATAAACATGATTATAAATAAAATGAGACCATTGGTTTTTGAGTGTTATATGACCATCGGTCAATATGACCACCGTGAACAAAATGTTTTGATTATTGTCTCTAAAATTAAGTAATCTTGGTTAATTATTATAGAAAGAAGATTTGATGGCCACACCTAGTAGCCTTGGGCCGATCGAAGCCCATATAACAGAGATTGGGAAGGAGGTAGAACCATTGGGCTTTGCTCTGGACCAAATCCAAGCCGAACTTCATCATGTGAAGCTAGAACGGAATCGCCTTCGCGAGAAGTTCAAACTGATAGAAATTACTACTCGGGCAATGTTGACTGAGCCGCCCCAAAATTCTATCACCTTAGCACACCTTACTCTTAGGTCCTATGCTGGTATTATAAGGGGTTATGTAACGAGACCGTAATTGCCTTGTGTAATCTTTTTTTTAAATAAAAATTTGGATTTCTTCTTATGATGATGTTTATGAATTTTCAAATGACCGGATAAATATTGTATGCATATTTTTGATGAATTTTAGAAAAAGGATATTTTAAAAATGGTTGTGTAAACCTTAAATAATTAAAAATGTGTAATGATTTTCGAAAAATGGTCTTCTACAATTATGTTCAGTACGAAATTTAGAGTCTAATAAGATCAACTTGATTTTTGATGAATAGTAAATTATGAATAGTGATTTTATGATTAGGATTAGTAATATGACCAAATGGATTAGTAATCTCACTTAAAGAAAGTTTTAAAATAATCTGGGCACCTTGATTAAGTAATGTGATTCAATAAAATAGTTAAATAACGGTTTCATTAATTATTATTCAAGTATTAGTTTTTTTAGGTGAATAGTGTTTTTAATTAAAAATTTAATTAAAAATAATTAGAAAATTATTTTTATAAAAATGACTTCATTTTTGAACTCAGAGCATTGATATTATGTTATGGTAATTTTTGGGGATTTTTCTGAAAAATGTGAATTTTCGATGAATAGTGTTTTTATTTAAAAATTAAATTAAAAATATTTAGAAAATTATTTTTATAAAATGGATTTCATTTTTGAAATCAGAGCATTGATATTTGGTTAAGGTGAAAGTTTGGGGTTATTCTGAGAAGGTTGAATTTTTAGTGAATAGTAAAAATACAGTTTTAGGGTTTCGGTATGTTTAATGACATCATAATGGTGTCATGATGATTTCATGAGATCTTTTGAGGGTTGGACGGCCAAGGGTGATGAATTATTGTTTTTTGGGCCCCATGTGGCCTAACTCCATGATAAATGCCAAGGGAGAGCACATGGGTTTGAGAAAAGCACATGTGAGGTGTCCTTTGGCCATTAATGCTTTGTCCCCTCACTTTCCCTATAAATACCCACCCTTTCCTCCTTTAGTTTTCACTCCCAACTCTCCCCCAACGAAGTTCTGGTCTTCTTACCTTCCAAGGAGTCCTCCCAAGGTGCCCCCAAGGCCTCAAGGTCCAATCCTTTGAGTTTCAAGAGTCACGTTTTAAGGTAAGGGATCTGACCTCTCTCTTTCTTTTCAAGTAATCTCTTTTATGTCTTTTCTTTTATACTCCATGTTCTTATGTTGGAGGATGTTCTTTTATATTCATCCTACTGCCTATTTCATGTTCATATGATGAGAGACGCCCCCTTGCTCTCATCAAATCGTTTTAAGAATGTTTAAGTGGCGCCGTTAGGCTGCCGAATTTTTAAGGGATTCTTTCACCTTCCTCGTTTTCAAGTTCTATTTTCATTCAAGTCTTTCACGTTTCTTTGTATTATGTTGGGGCATGATCTATAAATTTATCATACTGATCTTTTATGATCATATGATGAGAGACCCCATTTTATCTCTTCGATTCAATTTTTTTTAAAGTTTTATGTGGCGCCGTTAGGCTGCCGAATTTTTTTAAGGGATTCTCTCACCCTTCTCTTTTTCAAAGTTCTACTTTCATGTCATGTCTTTCAAGTTAATTTATATTATGTTGGGGTATGATCTCTATATCTATCATACTGGACTCTTATGTTCATATGATGAGAGACCCCATTTGATCTCTTCAATTCAGTATTTTGATGTTTTAAGTGGCGCCGTTAGGCTGCTGAATTTTTAAGTGATTCTTCACCCTTCTCGTTTTGAAGTTCTACTTTCATGTGAATTATTTCAAGTTCCTTTTTGTTATATTGGGGTATGATCTCTATATCTATCATACTGGAATCTTATTTTCATATGATGAGAGACCCCATTTGATCGCTTCAATTCAGTATTTTGAAGTTTTAAGTGGCGCCGTTAGGCTGCCGAATTTTTAAGTGGTTCTTCACCCTTCTCGTTTTGAAGATCTACATTCATGACAATTCTTTCAAGTTACTTTTTGTTATGTTGGGGAATTATCTCTATATCTATCATACTGAAATCTTATGTTCACATGATGAGAGACCCTATTTGATCTTTTCAAATCGTTTTTGTTGAAGTTTAAGTAACGCCGTTAGGCTGTCGAACTTTCATAAGAGAAATCTAATTTTTGTCTTCCTTCCATGTTTTTCATTTCAAATGGTATGTCCTTGAAATTTCACTACCATGATCATGTATCCTTCTTATTCTGTCCATCTACTGTTTTATGGGTCATTTATGAATGTTTGACCCATTTTCCCTCTCTTTTTAATGTCTTCTAAAACCTCATAACATAGCCGTTATGCTGCAGAATTTCCGTCTCAAAATGTCTCTCTTTTTTTCTAAAGTTCTTTTATATTATTAAGTGAATACTCAAAGCTCTTTCTTCTAAAGGGGTATTCACATATATACCAAAATGTTCTATTTTAAATTCTGGGATTTACATACATGAGACCCACCTTCCTTTTCTGTGGGTTTTAAAGTGACGTAAAGATCATGTCTTTAAAGCAGTTTTTAAAACGTTATGATTATGAAATGAAACCCATTTATTTTATGATATATGGGTTATTTATGAATTGTTTGATGATGATATATGTGGCTCACATGATAATAAAGGCAAATTTAAGGGTGCGCCCTGATAGCGCTCCAATGCATTGGGTAAAGACCTAATCTCTAGAGATGACTATTTTAACGACGCCTTGGTGAATAACCTTGGTAATTTTTAACGACACCTTGGGGATGGACCTTGGTGAAACGAAACGATTGTCAATATTAAATGTTGCAGCCACATCTTCAAGTTATGAAAAAGTTTTATTTTTATTATGATATGCCCCATGATTTCATTTTCATGCCTTAAAGTTCTTTTCATGACTTTATTGATGTATCCCAAGTTCATATGTAAAATGTTTCACTTATTTCCCTTGCTGGGCCTTCTGCTCACCCTTTCTTTTGATGTATGTCCCCAGGTTATGAGATTCAGTAATGAGCCTAGGGTGAACATGAGGAGAAGCCTTTCAAGTGTTTAAGAAGAATTCTTTATGTTGTTTTCATGTTTTAAGTTCCTGGTTTCCAAGACACTAAACCTTAAATATCCTCGGTTTTGTAAAATGTAATTAAAGTTTATGTGATAAAAAGGTGGGATGCTATAGTTGGTTTCAAAGGATGGTTTAGTTATTTGTGGAAATTAGGATATAAAAACTCTAGGAGGAACCCTATAGAAAAGTTTAATATAGTAAATCTTCCTGGTATTTTGGTGAGTATTGAGTAAGGGGTTGCCAAGCAAATGCATCCCTGTCTAGATACGAGCAGGTAGAGGTGGCTCTGGCACAGATGTACATAGGGGTAAAACCCGAAAACACCGCTTTGAGCTAGACTCGAACAGGAACTGGTACACGACAACGGGCCTTGCTGCACTCTTGGTTACGACACTCCCGGGGGATATGCTTTGGTAAATTCATAAGCTTGGTATGAACCATTATTAAAGGAACAAAGATAAAATAAAATAAAGATTCACATAAGAATATATGATCATGGATAACCTAGATTGGAACCTAGGGGATCACAAGTTAGGGTATACTTTTCTTCTACAAGTTATCCTTATATGCATTAAGTTCCTTTTCATGATTATGGGTTAAGTATTTAAGCCTCTAATTATACTTTATCATCTTAGTTAATGGTGGGAAATGGAATAACGTGTCCCAACAACCAATGTGATAGGAAATGCGACAATTTCTGTATTAATATGTCAGAGATGATTAGGGGATTAAAAGATGATTATTATTTTGGAAGGCGTTCACTATTTTGGGGACCCTATGTGATCGAGGTAAATAGATTACTATAGTATTTTCATTGAGGAGTAAGGTTGACATATATTTTGAAGAATTGATGAATTTAAGGTGGACTTATAGTAATTTAGGTTACTTTTGGGAATGATTAACCTATCTTGGGTAAAATATGTTTAGGTTAGCTACTTTTGTTATAAGATGTTAGGAGTGGTTGATGTTGTCTGGAGATGAACAATGAAGTTGTTTTGGAAGACTATGTTATCAAATCCTTCTTGTATTTGGGTTTCAATCTTAGTTTGGATTATTTTGAGGAATTTTAAGGACCGTTATTTATGGAGTGGTCTATGATGAATGTTGGGTAGTACCATGGAACTTTAAAGATTTAAAAGTAGGTTCTATTCCTATGGGATTCTTTCTTTTTGAAGAGTTGTTTTACCTTAACCTTTCTGTTTTTGGGATAATGTTTAAAGATAGAAGAAATAGATAGTTAATCTTTTGTAGATTATGTGATTCTATAGAAGATGATTCTTGTGCTTTTATGAGACCAAGTGTTTTTGAATTCTCATCATTTGGAGAAAAGATTAGTGTTGGTAGGGATTTGTTAAAGGATGAAACTCTACTTGAAGGTAGGTATATTTTCTTATGTTTTTGTTCTATGTAGTAAATGAAATCCTCAAAATTATGAAAAGAAACGTAATACAAAAATGTTGTTGGTTTACGTTTCCTACTAGGTAATCAAAGACCGTTTACACACATCATAAGTTTGGGATTTTCTCATGGTTAACTTTCTCCTAATCATGTTCTCTATCACTCTCTCTCAGAACTGACCCTTTGTTTTTTCCTCCATGTCCATGTTTTCCTACATGGAACCCGAGTGTGGGTTAACTCGGGTGGCCTTTGTACTTACTTTTCTTTCTTTTAAAGTAATGGTGTTACTGACTCTTTTTCCGATGTGGGACTTTCCATGAAATTTCAAAACCTAATTTAAAAAAAAATTGCGAGGACGCAATTTCTTAAGGGGGGAAGATTGTAACGACCCGAAATTTTGAATAAATCTTGTTTCCTAACTTCATGTGTTATTTTTTAGACTCAAAAAAAATGTTTTATTTGATAAACATGATTATAAATAAAATGAGACCATTGGTTTTTGAGTGTTATATGACCATCGGTCAATATGACCACCGTGAACAAAATGTTTTGATTATTGTCTCTAAAATTAAGTAATCTTGGTTAATTATTATAGAAAGAAGATTTGATGGCCACACCTAGTAGCCTTGGGCCGATCGTAGCCCATCTAACAGAGATTGGGAAGGAGGTAGCACCATTGGGCTTTGCTCTGGACCAAATCCAAGCCGAACTTCATCATGTGAAGCTAGAACGGAATCGCCTTCGCGAGAAGTTCAAACTGATAGAAATTACTACTCGGGCAATGTTGACTGAGCCGCCCCAAAATTCTATCACCTTAGCACACCTTACTCTTAGGTCCTATGCTGGTATTATAAGGGGTTATGTAATGAGACCGTAATTGCCTTGTGTAATCTTTTTTTTTAAATAAAAATTTGGATTTCTTCTTATGATGATGTTTATGAATTTTCAAATGACCGGATAAATATTGTATGCATATTTTTGATGAATTTTAGAAAAAGGATATTTTAAAAATGGTTGTGTAAACCTTAAATAATTAAAAATGTGTAATGATTTTCGAAAAATGGTCTTCTACAATTATGTTCAGTACGAAATTTAGAGTCTAATAAGATCAACTTGATTTTTGATGAATAGTAAATTATGAATAGTTATTTTATGATTAGGATTAGTAATATGACCAAATGGATTAGTAATCTCACTTAAAGAAAGTTTTAAAATAATCTGGGCACCTTGATTAAGTAATGTGATTCAATAAAATAGTTAAATAACGGTTTCATTAATTATTATTCAAGTATTAGTTTTTTCGGGTGAATAGTGTTTTTTAATTAAAAATTTAATTAAAAATAATTAGAAAATTATTTTTATAAAAATGACTTCATTTTTGAACTCAGAGCATCGATATTATGTTATGGTAATTTTTGGGGATTTTTCTGAAAAATGTGAATTTTCGATGAATAGTGTTTTTATTTAAAAATTAAATTAAAAATATTTAGAAAATTATTTTTATAAAATGGATTTCATTTTTGAAATCAGAGAATTGATATTTGGTTAAGGTGAATGTTTGGGGTTATTCTGAGAAGGTTGAATTTTTAGTGAATAGTAAAAATACAGTTTTAGGGTTTCGGTATGTTTAATGACATCATAATGGTGTCATGATGATGTCATGAGATCTTTTGAGGGTTGGCCAGCCAAGGGTGATGAATTATTGTTTTGTGGGCCCCATGTGGCCTAACTCCATGATAAATGCCAAGGGAGAGCACATGGGTTTGAGAAAAGCACATGTGAGGTGTCCTTTGGCCATTAATGCTTTGTCCCCTCACTTTCCCTATAAATACCCACCCTTTCCTCTAGTTTTCACTCCCAACTCTCCCCCAACGAAGTTCTGGTCTTCTTACCTTCCAAGGAGTCCTCCCAAGGTGCCCCCAAGGCCTCAAGGTCCAATCCTTTGAGTTTCAAGAGTCACGTTTTAAGGTAAGGGATCCGACCTCTCTCTTTCTTTTCAAGTAATCTCTTTTATGTCTTTTCTTTTATACTCCATGTTCTTATGTTGGAGGATGTTCTTTTATATTCATCCTACTGCCTATTTCATGTTCATATGTTGAGAGACTCCCCCTTTCTCTCATCAAATCGTTTTAAGAATGTTTAAGTGGCGCTGTTAGGCTGCCGAATTTTTAAGGGATTCTTTCACCTTCCTCGTTTTCAAGTTCTATTTTCATTCAAGTCTTTCATGTTTCTTTGTATTATGTTTGGGCATGATCTATAAATTTATCATACTGATCTTTTATGATCATATGATGAGAGACCCCATTTTATCTCTTCGATTCAATTTTTTTTAAAGTTTTATGTGGCGCCGTTAGGCTGCCGAATTTTTTTAAGGGATTCTCTCACCCTTCTCTTTTTCAAAGTTCTACTTTCTTGTCATGTCTTTCAAGTTAATTTATATTATGTTGGGGTATGATCTCTATATCTATCATACTGGACTCTTATGTTCATATGATGAGAGACCCCATTTGATCTCTTCAATTCAGTATTTTGATGTTTTAAGTGGCGCCGTTAGGCTGCTGAATTTTTATGTGGTTCTTCACCTTTCTCGTTTTGAAGTTCTACTTTCATGTGAATTATTTCAAGTTCATTTTTGTTATATTGGGGTATGATCTCTATATCTATAATACTGGAATCTTATTTTCATATGATGAGAGACCCCATTTGATCGCTTCAATTCAGTATTTTGAAGTTTTAAGTGGCGCTGTTAGGCTGCCGAATTTTTAAGTGGTTCTTCACCCTTCTCGTTTTGAAGATCTACTTTCATTACAATTCTTTCAAGTTACTTTTTGTTATGTTGGGGAATTATCTCTATATCTATCATACTGAACTCTTATGTTCACATGATGAGAGACCCTATTTGATCTTTTCAAATCGTTTTTGTTGAAGTTTAAGTAACGCCGTTAGGCTGTCGAACTTTCATAAGAGAAATCTAATTTTTGTCTTCCTTCCATGTTTTTCATTTCAAATGGTATGTCCTTGAAATTTCACTACCATGATCATGTATCCTTCTTATTCTGTCCATCTACTGTTTTATGGGTCATTTATGAATGTTTGACCCATTTTCCCTCTCTTTTTAATGTCTTCTAAAACCTCATAACATAGCCGTTATGCTGCAGAATTTCCGTCTCAAAATGTCTCTCTTTTTTTCTAAAGTTCTTTTATATTATTAAGTGAATACTCAAAGCTCTTTCTTCTAAAGGGGTATTCACATATATACCAAAATGTTCTATTTTAAATTCTGGGATTTACATACATGAGACCCACCTTCCTTTTCTGTGGGTTTTAAAGTGACGTAAAGATCATGTCTTTAAAGCAGTTTTTAAAACGTTATGATTATGAAATGAAACCCATTTATTTTATGATATATGGGTTATTTATGAATTGTTTGATGATGATATATGTGTCTCACATGATAATAAAGGCAAATTTAAGGGTGCGCCCTGATAGCGCTTCAATGCATTGGGTAAAGAACTAATCTCTAGAGATGACTATCTAAACGACGCCTTGGTGAATAACCTTGGTAATTTTTAACGACACCTTGGGGATGGACCTTGGTGAAACGAAACGATTGTCAATATTAAATGTTGCAGCCACATCTTCAAGTTATGAAAAAGTTTTATTTTTATTATGATATGCCCCATGATTTCATTTTTATGCCTTAAAGTTCTTTTCATGACTTTATTGATGTATCCCAAGTTCATATGTAAAATGTTTCACTTGTTTCCCTTGCTGGGCCTTCTGCTCACCCTTTCTTTTGATGTATGTCCCCAGGTTATGAGATTCAGTAATGAGCCTAGGGTGAACATGAGGAGAAGCCTTTCAAGTGTTTAAGAAGAATTCTTTATGTTGTTTTCATGTTTTAAGTTCCTGGTTTCCAAGACACTAAACCTTAAAGATCCTCGGTTTTGTAAAATGTAATTAAAGTTTATGTGATAAAAAGGTGGGATGCTATAGTTGGTTTCAAAGGATGGTTTAGTTATTTGTGGAAATTAGGATATGAAAACTCTAGGAGGAACCCTATAGAAAAGTTTAATATAGTAAATCTTCCTGGTATTTTGGTGAGTATTGAGTAAGGGGTTGCCAAGCAAATACATCCCTGTCTTGATACGAGCAGGTAGAGGTGGCTCTGGCACAGATGTACATAGGGGTAAAACCCGAAAACACCGCTTTGAGCTAGACTCGAACATGAACTGGTACACGACAACGGGCCTTGCTGCACTCTTGGTTACGACACTCCCGGGGGATATGCTTTGGTAAATTCATAAGCTTGGTATGAACCATTATTAAAGGAACAAAGATAAAATAAAATAAAGATTCACATAAGAATATATGATCATGGATAACCTAGATTGGAACCTAGGGGATCACAAGTTAGGGTATACTTTTCTTCTACAAGTTATCCTTATATGCTTTAAGTTCCTTTTCATGATTATGGGTTAAGTATTTAAGCCTCTAATTATACTTTATCATCTTAGTTAATGGTGGGAAATGGAATAACGTGTCCCAACAACCAATGTGATAGGAAATGCGACAATTTCCGTATTAATATGTCAGAGATGATTAGGGGATTAAAAGATGATTATTATTTTGGAAGGCGTTCACTATTTTGGGGACCCTATGTGATCGAGGTAAATAGATTACTATAGTATTTTCATTGAGGAGTAAGGTTGACTTATATTTTGAAGAATTGATGAATTTAAGGTGGACTTATAGTAATTTAGGTTACTTTTGGGAATGATTAACCTATCTTGGGTAAAATATGTTTAGGTTAGCTACTTTTGTTATAAGATGTTAGGAGTGGTTGATGTTGTCTGGAGATGAACAATGAAGTTGTTTTGGAAGACTATGTTATCAAATCCTTCTTGTATTTGGGTTTCAATCTTAGTTTGGTTTATTTTGAGGAATTTTAAGGACCGTTATTTATGGAGTGGTCTATGATGAATGTTGGGTAGTACCATGGAACTTTAAAGATTTAAAAGTAGGTTCTATTCCTATGGGATTCTTTCTTTTTGAAGAGTTGTTTTACCTTAACCTTTCTGTTTTTGGGATAATGTTTACAGATAGAAGAAATAGATAGTTAATCTTTTGTAGATTATGTGATTCTATAGAAGATGATTCTTGTGCTTTTATGAGACCAAGTGTTTTTGAATTCTCATCATTTGGCGAAAAGATTAGTGTTGGTAGGGACTTGTTAAAGGATGAAACTCTACTTGAAGGTAGGTATATTTTCTTATGTTTTTGTTCTATGTAGTAAATGAAATCCTCAAAATTATGAAAAGAAACGTAAAACAAAAATGTTGTTGGTTTACGTTTCCTACTAGGTAATCAAAGACCGTTTACACACATCATAAGTTTGGGATTTTCTCATGGTTAACTTTCTCCTAATCATGTTCTCTATCACTCTCTCTCAGAACTGACCCTTTGTTTTTTCCTCCATGTCCATGTTTTCCTACATGGAACCCGAGTGTGGGTTAACTCGGGTGGCCTTTGTACTTACTTTTCTTTCTTTTAAAGTAATGGTGTTACTGACTCTTTTTCCGATGTGGGACTTTCAATGATATTTCAAAACCTAATTTAAAAAAAAATTGCGAGGACGCAATTTCTTAAGGGGGGAAGATTGTAACGACCCGAAATTTTGAATAAATCTTGTTTCCTAACTTCATGTGTTATTTTTTATACTCAAAAAAAAAAATTTTATTTGATAAACATGATTATAAATAAAATGAGACCATTGGTTTTTGAGTGTTATATGACCATCGGTCAATATGACCACCGTGAACAAAATGTTTTGATTATTGTCTCTAAAATTAAGTAATCTTGGTTAATTATTATAGAAAGAAGATTTGATGGCCACACCTAGTAGCCTTGGGCCGATCGAAGCCCATCTAACAGAGATTGGGAAAGAGGTAGCACCATTGGGCTTTGCTCTGGACCAAATCCAAGCCGAACTTCATCATGTGAAGCTAGAACGGAATCGCCTTCGCGAGAAGTTCAAACTGGTAGAAATTACTACTCGGGCAATGTTGACTGAGCCGCCCCAAAATTCTATCACCTTAGCACACCTTACTCTTAGGTCCTATGCTGGTATTATAAGGGGTTATGTAACGAGACCGTAATTGCCTTGTGTAATATTTTTTTTAAATAAAAATTTGGATTTCTTCTTATGATGATGTTTATGAATTTTCAAATGACCGGATAAATATTGTATGCATATTTTTGATGAATTTTAGAAAAAGGATATTTTAAAAATGGTTGTGTAAACCTTAAATAATTAAAAATGTGTAATGATTTTCGAAAAATGGTCTTCTACAATTATGTTCAGTACGAAATTTAGAGTCTAATAAGATCAACTTGATTTTTGATGAATAGTAAATTATGAATAGTTATTTTATGATTAGGATTAGTAATATGACCAAATGGATTAGTAATCTCACTTAAAGAAAGTTTTAAAATAATCTGGGCACCTTGATTAAGTAATGTGATTCAATAAAATAGTTAAATAACGGTTTCATTAATTATTATTCAAGTATTAGTTTTTTCGGGTGAATAGTGTTTTTTAATTAAAAATTTAATTAAAAATAATTAGAAAATTATTTTTATAAAAATGACTTCATTTTTGAACTCAGAGCATCGATATTATGTTATGGTAATTTTTGGGGATTTTTCTGAAAAATGTGAATTTTCGATGAATAGTGTTTTTATTTAAAAATTAAATTAAAAATATTTAGAAAATTATTTTTATAAAATGGATTTCATTTTTGAAATCAGAGCATTGATATTTGGTTAAGGTGAAAGTTTGGGGTTATTCTGAGAAGGTTGAATTTTTAGTGAATAGTAAAAATACAGTTTTAGGGTTTCGGTATGTTTAATGACATCATAATGGTGTCATGATGATGTCATGAGATCTTTTGAGGGTTGGCCGGCCAAGGGTGATGAATTATTGTTTTGTGGGCCCCATGTGGCCTAACTCCATGATAAATGCCAAGGGAGAGCACATGGGTTTGAGAAAAGCACATGTGAGGTGTCCTTTGGCCATTAATGCTTTGTCCCCTCACTTTCCCTATAAATACCCACCCTTTCCTCCTTTAGTTTTCACTCCCAACTCTCCCCCAACGAAGTTCTGGTCTTCTTACCTTCCAAGGAGTCCTCCCAAGGTGCCCCCAAGGCCTCAAGGTCCAATCCTTTGAGTTTCAAGAGTCACGTTTTAAGGTAAGGGATCCGACCTCTCTCTTTCTTTTCAAGTAATCTCTTTTATGTCTTTTCTTTTATACTCCATGTTCTTATGTTGGAGGATGTTCTTTTATATTCATCCTACTGCCTATTTCATGTTCATATGATGAGAGACTCCCCCTTGCTCTCATCAAATCGTTTTAAGAATGTTTAAGTGGCGCCGTTAGGCTGCCGAATTTTTAAGGGATTCTTTCACCTTCCTCGTTTTCAAGTTCTATTTTCATTCAAGTCTTTCATGTTTCTTTGTATTATGTTGGGGCATGATCTATAAATTTATCATACTGATCTTTTATGATCATATGATGAGAGACCCCATTTTATCTCTTCGATTCAATTTTTTTTAAAGTTTTATGTGGCGCCGTTAGGCTGCCGAATTTTTTTAAGGGATTCTCTCACCCTTCTCTTTTTCAAAGTTCTACTTTCATGTCATGTCTTTCAAGTTAATTTCTATTATGTTGGGGTATGATCTCTATATCTATCATACTGGACTCTTATGTTCATATGATGAGAGACCCCATTTGATCTCTTCAATTCAGTATTTTGATGTTTTAAGTGGCGCCGTTAGGCTGCTGAATTTTTAAGTGGTTCTTCACCCTTCTCGTTTTGAAGTTCTACTTTCATGTGAATTATTTCAAGTTCCTTTTTGTTATATTGGGGTATGATCTCTATATCTATCATACTGGAATCTTATTTTCATATGATGAGAGACCCCATTTGATCGCTTCAATTCAGTATTTTGAAGTTTTAAGTGGCGCCGTTAGGCTGCCGAATTTTTAAGTGGTTCTTCACCCTTCTCGTTTTGAAGATCTACTTTCATTACAATTCTTTCAAGTTACTTTTTGTTATGTTGGGGAATTATCTCTATATCTATCATACTGAACTCTTATGTTCACATTATGAGAGACCCTATTTGATATTTTCAAATCGTTTTTGTTGAAGTTTAAGTAACGCCGTTAGGCTGTCGAACTTTCATAAGAGAAATCTAATTTTTGTCTTCCTTCCATGTTTTTCATTTCAAATGTTATGTCCTTGAAATTTCACTACCATGATCATGTATCCTTCTTATTCTGTCCATCTACTGTTTTATGGGTCATTTATGAATGTTTGACCCATTTTCCCTCTCTTTTTAATGTCTTCTAAAACCTCATAACATAGCCGTTATGCTGCAGAATTTCCGTCTCAAAATGTCTCTCTTTTTTTCTAAAGTTCTTTTATATTATTAAGTGAATACTCAAATATCTTTCTTCTAAAGGGTTATTCACATATATACCAAAATGTTCTATTTTAAATTCTGGGATTTACATACATGAGACCCACCTTCGTTTTCTGTGGGTTTTAAAGTGACGTAAAGATCATGTCTTTAAAGCAGTTTTTAAAACGTTATGATTATGAAATGAAACCCATTTATTTTATGATATATGGGTTATTTATGAATTTTTTGATGATGATATATGTGTCTCACATGATAATAAAGGCAAATTTAAGGGTGCGCCCTGATAGCGCTCCAATGCATTGGGTAAAGACTTAATCTCTAGAGATGACTATTTTAACGACGCCTTGGTGAATAACCTTGGTAATTTTTAACGACACCTTGGGGATGGACCTTGGTGAAACGAAACGATTGTCAATATTAAATTTTGCAGCCACATCTTCAAGTTATGAAAAAGTTTTATTTTTATTATGATATGCCCCATGATTTCATTTTCATGCCTTAAAGTTCTTTTCATGACTTTATTGATGTATCCCAAGTTCATATGTAAAATGTTTCACTTGTTTCCCTTGCTGGGACTTCTGCTCACCCTTTCTTTTGATGTATGTCCCCAGGTTATGAGATTCAGTAATGAGCCTAGGGTGAACATGAGGAGAAGCCTTTCAAGTGTTTAAGAAGAATTCTTTATGTTGTTTTCATGTTTTAAGTTCCTGGTTTCCAAGACACTAAACCTTAAAGATCCTCGGTTTTGTAAAATGTAATTAAAGTTTATGTGATAAAAAGGTGGGATGCTATACTCTGATTATCTACCTCTAACTGTTGATGATGAACTGTATCTCCTATACAATATACCATACCATATGCAACTATATGATGTTTAGGATCATTAATATACAACTCACAATAAGTAGGTAGCTGCGGCGGAGGAGGAGGATCAAAAATGGGGTCCGCAGGCTGAGGTGGGGGAGTGGGAGCTACTGGGAGAGGTGGAGTGGGAGCTGCACCCTGAAATTGTCTTTGAAATTCTGCAAACATAAACTGCACCGATGCTCTAATCTTGTCCTCCATTGTCGCATTAATATTATGGACTTCAGCCTCCAAGGATTCTATTTTTTTTATAAACTCCCTCAACGTTAGAAGTTGAGGAACGTGGCAACACTTTTCTTACCGATACACCTTCCGGATATCCTCTTACATGGCCAGGATGTTCGGGCTTTCCCAATGCCACAGATAAAATATCTTCCCTCCCAGATGGTGTAAATGTCCCCTGTGAACTCTGCTCCTCAAGAGAGTCCTGTAATAATTAATTGAACATTTCTATAATGATTGGAAATATATGAAGAAAATAGTAAACTTAAATAAATAAAATAGATATCTTACAATCCTCTCAACTACGAGTCTCGATTCTTCCGAACGATATTGTCCTTTTTTGCCCTTCCGAGCTCTTTTCCATTTCTCATGTCTAGATGGAGGGGATGGAGGGGCCACCTCTCCAGAGCTTGAAGACTCAGCTCTTAGTTGTTGAAATTTTTCTTCCATCATTTGTTCTTCCAATAATGCATACCCTCCCTGAGATAAACTATGAGGGTATACATTTTTAGATTGGATCTCTTGATGAGCATTCCTTGTTTGCTGTAAATTAAGAATAAGTAATCATTAACAAAACAATAATAAGATCATTTATATAAGAAAGCTTATAAAAGTTTACATTGCCCTTTCCAAAAATGATTCTTTTCTTCTACTTTCAAAAAATTGTCTCCATGTGTCTTCATCTATAAAAGGATATATACGACATGGATTCTCACGACTCCTATGACCATAAATGAAATCAGATGAGAGGGTTGATTTGAAATCCCTCCATCTCCTAGCAGCCAACGATAAGCATTTCTTCCTGACTCCTCCAGTGTCAGGAATATCAAATGTCATCTGATAAAAAAGCGGTTAAAAATATTATATATACTAGAAACATTTAAAGAACAGTCAAACAATAGCAAAAGATCTTACCAAAATGGTCTCCCACAGCTGAGAAATTATCGCCTTATCCACACTTCTCCAATCATCATAGAGAATGCTTACTTTTCTCTTAGCCTGAGTTGCTACAAAACCCTTAAAATCTTTAGCATTTGGACCTCTAGGAAGATCATCATCATCAAACTCCACGACTATCCTCTCCTCCTTCGTACGGGAAAGTGATAATTTTGGTAAACGTGTGCACCCACGCTTACCAACTTTTGAACTCTTTTTCGTAATAGGAGCATGTGAATGTTCCTCCCCAGATGTATGACCAATATGCTCATCTCCAGAATCATGTGGCTGATCAACTGATTGATCTGTCATTTTCCTTCAAATCAAAAAAACAAACATTATTTCAAAAATATACAAATTCAAATATTGTAATACTACTCAATCAGAAAATAGAAAAGTGTACTAAATTACATAATAGTAAACATTGGTAATATGGTAAGCATGTTAAACAATGATAAAAATGGTAAACACAGTCTGTTGTACCCATCTCTCTTGGATTTTAATGATCACAATCACTCTTATTATGTTCTAACTTGTTCTCAAGTGTTTTTGTTGATAGGAAAAAGGTTTCCAAGGAGTTGGCCCAAGAAAGCTGAAAAGTGGACTCACTGAGTCCACCGGTCAGCCGGTGTGAGCTCACCGGCCAGCCGGAGGAACCAGGCAGTAGACTTGCCCACTGCCTGGTGTCACCGGCCGGCCGGTGGACCAGACAGCCTTACTCTGTCTGGGCCACCGGCCGGCCGCTGGCTCACCACCGGCCGGCCGGTGGACCAGACAGAGCCTTCCTCTTTCTGGACCACCGGTCGGCCGCTGGATCACCACCGGCCGGCCGACCGCTGGCTCATCACCGGCCGGCCGGTGGACCAGACAGAGCTTTCCTGTCTGGACCACCGGCCAACCGGTGATCCACCACCGGCCAGCCGGTGCGCCCAGGACTTCTCCTCTTTACGGTTTTTATTGTTTTATCATTTTGGTTTGATACATGTTTTAATAAGTAAAAAATTTACAATATCTAACATTATATGAAAAAACTAAATGTAAACAAGAAATAAACATGTGTTACCTGTAATTTTAGGAATGTACAGTTGGATTGTTTTCCCAAATTCCTTCGTCGTGATCGTTCCTTATGGCACAAACCATGTCTTCAACATACTCATCATTATGTTCTGTTAATCTTTCCATGGAAGTAGGGATCTCACATAAATCAGCATCTTCATCAAATTCATCCTCACCAACATATTGTTTTTTCCCTTGTAAAACAACAACCCACTGCATATCTTATTGATATACTACATAGAAAATTTGTTTGGCATGTGTTGTCATTATAAAAGAATTAGCTGTGTCTTCCAATCTATTCAGATTAACAAGTGTCATTCCAAATTCATCGTGTCTGACACTGTTGTTACCGATAAACCATTTACAGTTAAAAACAGGAACTTTAATTTTAAAGTAATCAGCCTCCCATATGTCTTCAATCACTCCATAATATGCACTTGATTCCGAAATTGGGTTTCTGTCCTTCGCTCTCGAAAAATGCATTGCTTCTGCAAACACCAATACACCACTATTCTGAACTGCACTTCTGTTGTCCTGAGCTTTCGTATAAAATGTATAGCCATTAATGTCATAAGCGGACCATGTTATCACATTTAAAGATGGACCACCCACTATCCATTTTAATGTCTCTGATACATCTAATCTACCAAGCAAGGTCTTTTTAAACCATGGCAAAAAAGTTTTGTTGTGCTCATTAAAAATCCACATTTCTTTCTTCTTTAGATGACATTGTTTCAACTCATTAATATGCAATGTGATATATAGTTGAACATCAGCTATGTTATTCAAGATGTATGATTCTAACTTCTTCATCTGTTCAGCTGACAGTGATTTGACTTTCAATCCACGAATCCCCTTTCCCTCATTATTAACCCGTTCATGGCGAGATGGAGGCAATCCTATGTGTTGCGCTGTAGCCAAGTAGCTCGTACAAAACTCTGCTACCTCCTCAGAAATATACTTTTCAATAATGGAGGCTTCAGGTCGATATGGATTTTTAACATATCCCTTTAATATTTTCATATACCTTTCAAAAGGATACATCCAACGAAGATATACAGGTCCACAAAGCATTATTTCTCGAACCGGATGAATCATTAAATGCACCATCATATCAAAAAAAGTTTGAGGAAAATAAATTTCCAAATGACAAAGTATAAAAATTGCATCATTTTCCAAAATGTTCAAAGCATTCACATCAATCGCCTTGTTACAAATTGAATTGAAAAAATAACACAACCTCGTTATAGTCTTTCTGACACGGATGGGAAATATTCCACGCAGTGCAACTGGTAGAATTTGTTGCATCATGATGTGACAATCATGTGATTTCATACCTATCAACTTCAAGTCTTTCAATGAGACAAAATATTTTACATTTGAAGAATAACCTTGAGGCACTTTGATATCATGAAGACCCTGACAGAATCTACTTTTATCCCTCTTCGATAATGTATGACAAGCCGGGGGAAGAAATGTTCGTCTTCCTTTAGGAGTGGGAGCTAACTCCAAACGTATTCCCATTGATTGTAGGTCTAACCTTGAATTCAACCCATCTTTTGTCTTTCCTTTAATATCTAGTAATGTTCCGATCAAAGAATCACAGATATTCTTCTCCACGTGCATGACATCAATATTATGTTTGACTTCATGATACCTCCAATATGGTAGCTCAAAAAATATTGACCTTTTCTTCCAAATATGCCTATCATTACCAGATTTCTATGTCTTTCCCAATGTCACATCAAGGTTTTTCACGCTCTCAAAATACAAATCTGGGGATAAAGGTTTTGGAGCAGTATCAAATTCTTGTGAGCCATTGAATGCCTTTTTTAGTCTTCTATAAGGGTGATCCATAGGTAAAAACATTCGATGACCCATGTACACTGTTTTCCTCCCATGATGCAATTGAAAATATGACGTCTGTTGTTCGCAAATTGGACATGCTTTATGCCCTTTAACACTGTATCCAGACAAATTTCCATATGCTGGGAAGTCATTTATAGTGAATAGAAGCACTGCATGCAGTTGAAAATATTCCATTTTATAAGAATCATACACCCTAATACCATCAGCCCATAACAGTTTCAAATCATCAATCAGCGGTGACAAGTATACATCAATATCATTGCCGGGTTGCTTTGGACCAGAGATCATGATACTCAACATGACATATTTGCGCTTCATACAAACTTCAGGAGAGAGGTTGTAAATTACCAATAAAACGGGACATGAACTATGTGTGCTACTGAGGGTTCGGTATGGATTCATTCCATCTGTGCACAAGCCTAGTCTCATATTTCTAATTTCATTTCCAAATGTAGGGTACTGGGCATCAATTTTCTTCCATTGTGGACAATCAGCTGGATGACGTAATTTTCCATCACATACCCACTCATCAGCATGCCATATTAACCTTTTTGCATCATGTGAATTAGCAAATAAACGTTTGAAACGAGGAATTATAGAAAGATACCAAAATACCTTTGAAGGGAGCTTTGTAATCTCTACATCAGCTTGTGATTTTTCTTTCACCTTATACCGTGATGTCCCACATTTAGGAAACTCTTTCAGAAATTCATATTCCTTCCTATATATAATGCAGTCATTCGGATAGGCATGTATTTTCCTGTATCCCAATCCCATCGGGCATAATATTTTTTTGGCCTTATAATGTGAATCTCGAAGATCATTATCTTTTGAAAGAATGTCTTTCATCAATTGTAGAAGCTCTGTAAAACTTCTGTCACTCCATCCATGTTTTGCCTTCAGGTTAATCAATCTTAACACCGCCGACAAAACCGTAAAATCTGTACAACCAGGATATAATGGTTTTTCGGCATCACCATATAGACGTGCAACTGTCGGTTCTATCTCAATTTGTTCTGCTAAAATATCGCGAATCATTTCTTCAATTCCATCGGAGTTACCATCTTGCGATTCATTATCATCAGTGACATTCTGTCCAGTTTCGCCATGCCAAATCCAAGGGTTGTAACTCGGATTGAAACCATGACAAATAAGATGATCTTTTATCTCTATACTTTTCAACTTCTTCATATTCAGACATTTCAGGCATGGACAGAAAAAAATGTCACTACTTGAAAAATTTCGTTTAGAAAATTCCAAAAAGGCATCAACACCTTCCTCATATTCATTGCTCATTCGATGTGCCGTAATCCAACTTCGACTCATTATTACCTATAACAAATAGAAAAAAAATATATATTTTTTAGACAAGAAAAATATATGTTTATATGAAAAAAATCATAATTTGAATGTAAACAATTTTGAAATATAAAACAAATCGATGTGTATTTAAAAAAATATTCTTGAATATTATTTTTTAAACAAAATATAGTAAGATATAACACCCCCCCTGGACACCCCCCGACCCCTCTGGACAGCCCCCCGCCCCTCCTGGACACCACCCCCCACCCCCTACCCCCTTGGACACCCCCTGGACATCCCCCAACCCTCTGGACAGCCCCCCCACCCACCCGGACAACCCCAAATACCCTCTGGAGAGGCCGCCACCCACTTGGACAGCCCCCCACACCCATCCACCCCCTTGGACACCCCCCTGGACACCCCACCGACCCCTCTGGACAGGCCGCCACCCCCTTGGACAGCCCCCCACACCCACCCATCCCCATGGACACCACCCTGGACACCCCCCGACCCCTCTGGACAGCCCCTGACCCCTCTAGAAAGCACCCCCACCCCTACTGGACACAACCCCCCACCCCCGACCTGCTTGGACACCCCCCTGGACACCCCCAACCCTCTGGATAGCCCCCCACCCCTCCTAAACACCACCCCCACCCCTACCCCCTTGGACACCCCCCTGGACACCCCCCAACACCCACCCACACCCTTGGACAGCCCCCCACACCCACCCACCCCCTTGTAAACCCCCCTGGACACCCCCCGACCCCTCTGGACAGCCCCCCACCCCTCCTGGACACCACCCCCACCCCTACCCCCTTGGACACCCCTTGGACATCCCCCAACCCTCTGGACAGCCCCCCCCCCCCCCACCCACCCGGACAACCCCAAATACCCTCTAGAGAGGCCGCCACCCACTTGGACATCCCCCCACACCCATCCAACCCCTTGGACACCCCCCTGGACACCCCACCGACCCCTCTGGACAGGCTGCCACCCCCTTGGACAGCCCCCACACCCACCCATCCCCTTGGACACCACCCTGGACACCCCCCGACCCCTCTGGACAGCCCCCGACCCCTCTAGAAAGCACCCCCACCCCTTCTGGACACAACCCCCCACCCCCGACCTGCTTGGACACCCCCCTGGACACCCCCCCAACCCTCTGGACAGCCCCCCTCCTAAACACCACCCCCACCCCCTACCCCCTTGGACACCCCCCTGGACACCCCCCAACACCCACCCACACCCTTGGACAGCCCCCCACACCCACTCACCCCCTTGTAAACCCCCCTGGACACCCCCCGACCCCTCTGGACAGCCCCCCACCCCTCCTGGACACCACCCCCCACACCCTACCCCCTTGGACACCCCCTGGACACCCCAACCCTCTTGATAGCCCTCCCACCCCCTGGAATCACTGAAAATTTACCATAACAAGAAGTTGGGCCATTCAAAGAATGTTTTTAGGTGTGGAGGAAGAACTGAGTTTCAATAGATAGAGAAGGAACTCGACATTAGGTTGTCTATTCCAGGTGTGGATTTGAAGGAGTTAATGTTTGTTCAGTGACCCAAGAGATTGAATCAGAAATTTAGATGTTGTTCCATTTTCTCATGATGAGGATGAATAATTGGTGGGGTTTGACTTTTAAATGGAGAGCTTAGTAGACCATCATATTTTCTATAGATCAGTAAAGGATGTTAGCATCGAACATAAGGCTTAAGGGATGCTTTCAGATCCAAATATGTATGTTGATGGATGAAATGGATCTAGTAGAGGTTCTAGAAAGAATGGTGGTTTTATTTGTTTAGGATAAGTAGTGATGAAAAAACTAGTTAATTTTTTACTTGCTGAAAAGAGGGTATCTAAAATTTTTAACATGCCGAGGGGAAATCTGGTGAGTCCTCCTCATGAAACTTTGTTTGCAGGGGGTGAAAATGGTGATGTGATCCCAAATCCATGCACATATGCCATGGTTGTGTGTGAATAAAGTAGTAACAACTGTAAAAGGGAAAACCATCCAAATGGACATGCCCCAACCCTCTCGGGGATTTACAGAAAACAATGACAAATTAGTGAAATCATAAAATTAGTCAATATTGCAAGTCGAACTAATAGATCTAGGGATGATAAATAAGATTATGGTGCCAAAACGAGTTAAAAGGGTTCGCAATCGAAGAATCTTAGCTAGTTTCAACAAAAAAATCACAACACATATATATATACTATCCGCGAAAAAAAACGAACGAGTGGGAGGATTACCTGAGGGCTGCGAGTTTAGATGATTGATCTGAGGAGATTAAATATGAGAAACGATGATCGCAAAACGAATCTAAACCAACGAAATGGATGAGCCGATTCGGGTTTACGCGCGAGAGAGACGAGTCGCGACTGTCGAAGGTAAACTCGCGAATGACAATCCACGGGTCTGGGTAAATTTTTGAATGAGTAATCACGTCGGTTATTCAATAACCGACGTTAAATTTTTTTTAAAAACATTTATAACGTCGGTTATTCAATAACCGACCTAAAAACCTTCCTCCGATTCTTTTTTTACGTCGGTTATTTTATAACCGACGTTATAATGGGCTCAAAATCCACGTTTTTTTATGTCGGTTATTCCATAACCGACGTCAAAAACATCTGCGGATTCTTTTTTTACGTCTGTTATTTTATAACCGATGTAAAAAGGCCTTCAAAAACCGCGTTTTTTACATCGGTTATTGAATAACCGACGTAATAACTTGTACATATGTCGATTTGTTACGTCGGTTATTGAATAACCGACGTAACAAACACCCCCCACTTCTGTTTTTTACGGCGGTTAATGTATAACCAACGTAAAAAACGAAGCCGCGCGATTAATAACGTCGGTTATAAAAATAACCGACGTTAAAGGTGTACTAAACACAGGTTTTTACGTCTTTTATTAAATAACCGACGTAAAAACCCTCGTTTTACATATTATGACGTTGGTTTTATATAACCGACGTAAAAAATGGTGACTTAAAAAACGTTTTCTGCACTAGTGCTACTTTCTAACATATATTCTTAGGTTTAATTTTTTTTAATTCCCTTAATAAGGGCTCATTATAAGCTTGTAAATTTATCAAAACATATCCCCTGGGAGTGTCTTAACTAAGAGTGCAGTAAGGCCCATTGTCGTTCACTAGTTCCTGTTCGAGTCTAGCTCAATGCGGTGTTTTCAGGTTTTACCCCTAGGATACATCTATGCCAGAGCCGCCTCTACCTACTCGTATCTAGACATGGATGTATTTTTTTGTTAAACCACATACTCAGTACTTAAAAATACATAGGGATGTTTTTATTATACTTATTATTGTCTCTAAGGCTTTACTAGGGTTATCTAACCCTAATCCCTAAAATAACTAAACCTATCCAATGATACCTACTATGATAGCCCTTCTTTTATTACAAACATAAACATGATTTATTACATAAACCATTCACATGATACAACATGGATGATCGAGAGGTCTAGTGTCTTTGGGGCTTAGGATAATTACATAACAACTTAAAACATGAAGTACAACATCTCTATTGAAAACATCCTTTACATGACCACTACATTCCCTCATTCTTAGCATTGCATGGGATAACCAAAGGACATGCATAAGAAAATGGGTAAGCTATAAAGCCCATTTAGGGAATAAACATGGAATACATGAGTAGTACAATACATGTTAGATAGTAGGCATATCAATAGAGCACAAGAGAAACAAGAACATATAGGCATGATAAATCATGATAATCATAACATGGAAATGTGGCAACAACACTTAACATGAAATTACCATGAGCCAAGGCTCATTGCACATAGAGAATAAGTAAATCCTCATTGCACACGAAGCATGAGTAAACAGACATTGCACTTGAATTAGCATGGTTCAACAATCATTTCACATGAAGTATCATGGTACTATACTTTCCCCAATGCATTGGAGCGCTATTAGGGCGCACCCTTCTTAAACATTTTATTTCATTCATAAGTGTGACATATGGATCATAAAACATGGATTCATAAGACATAATCATTTATTCAATGATAAAGGAATGTGGAATTCATACATGCAACATTATAATCAATATGTAAATGTGCATAAAGGTGAATACCCTTGATGGATAAATGGGCATGATATTCACTACACAATGGCATTGGCTTAGAAAATCGGTGTGATTTCGGTAGCGTTACATCGTGACATAAGAATTCATAAAAATAGATGATGAGAGAGAAAGGGGTTCCTAATAATATTTACATGTGATTGAAAGTAATGAGTTCATATATATACATATCCCAACAATTTTAATGGAAGTTAGGTTCATGATACAAAAGTATTGTTTGAATGTAAATGAGGAGAGAGAAGTTCCTTTCGGAATTTCGGCATAGTAACAGGTGTACATGGGAGGAATTTAATGAGGGGGAAAGGGTTCTCCCATCATTTAAACATAAAGAGGGAATTATAAGGGAGGTTAGAAACCATACCCCAACATTCATAATTTAAATGAAAAGGGCGAAACAACTTAAATAAAATTGGACAAAATGAGAAAGGAAGAAAAAACCCTTACTTGGATGTGTGCTTCCAAAGGCTTGAGAGAGGCTTGAGAGAGGCTTCTTGGGAGCATGGGGAACCTTGCGAGGATTATAAAGAGAGCAGGGTAGAGGTTGGATGAACTCAAAAGGCTTTGAGTGAGGAGGAATTTGGAGCATGGGTGGGTTTATAAAGGAAAGGTGAGGAAATTATTTATTATTTAGGTTTGGGACCTCTTATATTAAATTAATACAATCCACAAACCATCCCATCGTTTTTGCCAATGGTTTTTGTAAATGGGAAGAGTAAAAAAATATTTTATAAGGCCAATTTCTGAGCTTCTTAATGTAATGGGATTTTTTATGTGGAGGTGAGTCAGACTCCCAAGGAAAATAATTTAAAAAACCAAGATGTTTAATAAGTCTTGAGGGGTCCATTAATACTTTGTAAAATAAGTCAAACAAACTTAAAATCACATTATTTTAATGGAAAAACATATATTGGCTGAACATAAACCTTATAGTATTTTATTACATCACTATTGGGTCATTATGATGTCATAAAACACATTATATATTTAAACGGTATTTAATTTTTACACAAAAATTTGACTGTCTCAGAAAATTATGAAAAATTCACCATTGGATAATTGCAACTTCCTGATTCCAGAAATAACATTTCTTTTATCTAAATAATTTTCTAAATATGTTAATTTTCAATTTTAAAATAAAAACTGCCATTTATCGAAAATTCACGGGTTTTGACAAAAATGGATTTCAAGCCTTAATAAAAATTAAAATTACATTCATAAAAATATAAGATCAATTATATTTAATAAAAATTAATTTAATAATAATAATAAAAAAAATTTATTTAAATTTTATTTAATTCATAAATCTATTAATTTAATAAAATATAATTTTTAATTAAATAATTACTAAAAACACTATTTGTAATTTAATAACTATTTACAATGTGTCAATGATGAAAAGAAAGTATATTCATTATTATATACAAAAAACAATGTATATGAACATTGTACTAGCTATTTTTTACCTAAACCCTTGAAATAGCCACATAATACCTAAGTGTAAGGTGTGCGATGGTGACAGACTCTTGGGGTGTCTCAGATAATATCGCTCGAGTGGTAATCGTTATCAACATACATTTTTCCTGTAGAGAGTCCCGTTTGAGATTGACATGATGAAGCTTAGCTTGGGCTTGGTCAGGGGAGAGGCCCAAATATGCCACCTCTTTTCCAAGCTCCGAAAAATGGGCTTCGTATGGAGAAATTCTACTGGAAGAGGCCATCACTTCCTTTGTCTGAGTAAATTGGGTTTGTTAAAGCCCTATATTAATACTAATCGTGTGATCACTATTTAACGGCTATAAAAGAAATGGTCACAATTCATAACCTAAAACCAATGAAGATGACATTTTATATAAACATTTTACATAAAGAGACATTTAATTAGATCAAGAGGTATTTCCATTAATTAATCTTTGGGTCGTTATAGAGGTACACAGTTTTATTGGTTTAGCAGGTTACTATCAGCGTTTTGTCCATAATTTTTCCCAATTGGCTAACCCATTACCCAAGATCACACGTAAAGGGGTTAATTTTTTTGGAAAAAATATTTCTTATAATGTTTTGAATATTTTAAGACAATTTTAGTCAATGCTCCTATCTTGAATCTACTATAGGGGAATGATGGGTTTGTTATTTATAGTGATACTTCAAAGAAAGGACTTGACTGTGTCCTTATGTAGAATGATAGAGATATTTCTTACGCATCACGAAAACTAAAAATTCATGAACAAAACTATCCTAATCATGATATAGATTTATCTTCTATAATCATTTCTTTGAAGATATGGAGACACTATCTATATGGTGAAAAATGTGAGATATATTCCAATCACAAGAGATTGATGTATATTTTCTCAAAGAATGAACTGAACATGAGGCAAAAGAGATAGATTGAACTAATCAATGATTATGATTTCAATATACACTACCACTCAGGGAAGGAAAATAAGGTGGAATATTCTTTGAGCAGAAAGGATCATGGTTTTCTATACAATATGAGAGTTGAAAGGGATCCTATGTTCATGGATCTAGTAAAGATGGATATGGGAATAATCATGGATCATGAAACATCAAAACTATTTCAAATGGTTATAAAAAAGTCCTTACTAGAAAGGACAACAAGTTATCAGGCTGATAATGAGGATTTTCAAAATAAAATTAAAGCTGTGAATGATGGCAGATTGATCAAATTATTATATGAATATGGGATTTTTAAATATGGGAAGAGAATTTGTGTTCCTGACATACCTGATCTAAAAAGGGAATTTTTGGATGATGCTTATAGCTCCAATTTCTCTATACACCCCAGTAGCACTAAAATGTAATGTGATTTGAAGTAACATTTTTGGTGGGATAACATGAAGAGGGAGATTTCTGAATATGGGTTCAAGATGTATGTTTTTTCAACAAGTGAAAGCTTTAAGGCAACATCCTTGAGGAGTCACACAACCTCTTCCCATACCTGAGTGGAATTGAGATGATATTACAATGTACATTCTCATGGGGATACCAAAGACTCCTAGAAGAAATGATTCAGTATGGGTCATTGTCTATCGTCTTACCAAGTCAGCACATTTTTTTTCTAGAAGAAAATATTTACGAGTTAAACGTTTAGTATGAATATATGTTAATAAAGTTGTTTAAGACATAATGGTTTACCACTATATATTTTTTCTGATTGTGATTCCCATTTTACAATAAGGTTCTAGAAACATCTTCAGAAATACGTATATAATGAAATTCTTTGGAGCACTACCTACCTCCATCAAACTGATGGACAATCATAACATAATATTAAAACCTTTGAAGACATGTTGAGATCTTTCTCACTTGACTTTCATGTTATGTGGGTTTAGTTTTTACCTCTGGTATAAATTTCCTCTAACAATAGCTTCTATTCTACTATTCAGATGGAACCATATAAAGTGTTAAATGGGAAGTGATGTCGCAGACCAACATGTTGGGATGATGTTGGTGAAAGATAACTTGTAGGCCTAGAATTTGTTGATGAAACAATGGAAAGGGTGAAGATTATCCAAACCCACATCAAAGCAGCTCAAAGCCGGAAAAAGTTCTATGCCGATAATCAATTGAAGTATTTGTAATTTCAAGTTGGTGATGGTGTTTCAATGAAGGTATCTCCATGGAATAACGATTAAAATTTCAGTAAGAAGGGTAAATTGAGTCCCATGTACATCAAACCATTCAAAATTCTAGAAAGAATTGGAGTTGTAGCTTACTGTTTAGCAATGTTTCCAAGTATCTTCAATGTTGATGATGTATTCCACATATCACTGTTAAGAAAATACATTCCTGCCCAATGCATGTACTCACCTATGAAGAAATAGAACTGGTACCTGACCTATCTTATTGCAAAGAGCCTATTGGAATTCTTGATCGAGAGAACATGTGGTGATAGATAGGACAAGACATTTGGTAAAAGTTCTATGGAGAAACCGTAAGATGGAAAAGGCAATGTAGGAACCCGATGAACTTATGATGAAGAACCACCCGAATCATTTTATCATTAATATTTTATAAATATCATGGATGAAATTATTTGAGGGAGGGGAGAATGTAACACACCTTGCTTCTACGCTACGTTTCCTTTAGAATAATGCAGTAGCTTGCATTGTATGCAACTTGCAGTTTTAGCACACCAAAACCAATTAAACTAGCCGTTATGAATAATAATACCCACTTTCTGAAATTTTATAAATTTTATTTTTCAAAATGGAATTCATTTTTGGATTCAGAATATTAAAATTAGCTTAGGGTAAATTTTTGGTATTTTTTTGAAAACTTCAAATTTTGGATGAATAATTAATAAAACGTTGTTATTGTTTAAAATTAACATTTATTTAAAAAATTATTTATTTTATTTATTTTATGTAAAACTAGATACATTACACTTATATTAGTTCAATGTAATTAATTGGAGTCATTTTTAAAATAATATTAGGTGTATAATATTTTATTAAACTTCTTACCGCCTTTTATCCACATTCTATGAGCATTTTCAAATTTGCATAAATCATAATTTTACCGCTTCATTGAGTTGAATTTCAAAAATATGATAGACAGAATTGAAATTAGTAAGTAATTTTTGGTTCAATAAGATGATAATTATTATTTTTTGAATAGTAACTTTTGACTTTTATAAACCATAGTTTAAAGTAAATAAGGTAATTAAAGGTACAAATGATATTATGATTACCCTAGACATGTCTGAATTCTATTAGATAATTTTAAATCAATATAAAACATCCTTAGGAATAAAATATGGTCCTTTTGGTCCACTTTTATTAGATAAGGACATTTATTATTATTTTATGCAAAGAAGAGTTCAAAGTGTTAAATTCAATGTTTAACAACTAATCCATTTTTAATATAGGGTTCTGCATAAGATAAATTTATATATAGATATTATTTAGAAAGATAAAAATATTTCCTATATAATATATTTTATTTATAATTTTTATACATTATATAATTAAATTTATATATGTCATAATGATGATGGATTAAATACCTTATTAATGAAAAATTAAAATAATTGAAATTATAAATATCCAAAAAAATGTAAATTGATAATTTTAAGGAATTATAAAAATTTAATAGAATAATATGACTTGTTAGGTTTGATTCTAGGAATTTTGATCTATGTAATCATGCTGTTATAACTTTCAAAAAAACAAAATCTCAAATAGGGTCAAAATTGACAAAAATTAGTTTTTAAAACAAATACTATATTATTATATGATATAATAGTCATAGAAATATATGGTTCTTCCAAACGACTTATATAATAATATTTATGTCATTAATGAACCACTTGAGGATATCATGGGTTTTTATTGAATGTTTATTGACCATTTATTATAATAATACAAGAATACATGGTAAAAGATTAATTGTTTAAATGAGAGTTAAATCTAAAAGATAATGTTAATATGGGGAACTAAAGCCATATAAAACCTATTAGATGAGAGTTTTTCGACCCATACCCACCATAGCCTTGAAATAAATCATTTTGGAACCATTTTAAAATGATTATGACTGTATAATAATATAATATTTCAATGTTTTCCTAAAGTGACCCTCACCTCTCTTATAAAAGGGTTCATCCCATTCTCTCAAAATCACACCTCCAATGCCATTCGGATCGTCCAAACCCTTCTCAAATGACCAAAAAACTCCCCCGAAATCGCCCTAGAGTCCTTAATTTGATCAGAATACCAACCTAAGGTGCCCTTTTGATCAACTCCAAAGGAAACACCCAAATTAGAGGTAATAATTTCACCACCACCTTTCAAGTTCTTTTCTTCTTCCAAATCCTCTTTCATTGTTGTTTCAATACCAAAATAATGACTCCAGTACCTTATACATACTATGATGTTATTATAAATATGGTACAACCATATTATTTATTTTATCCATCCTATAAATGATAAAGTCACCATACGTGCGTGCGTACGACTTACCGTCTCTATATCGTGGTGTAGTTTCTTATTCAAACACATCATTATTAGGATGGGTATAATTTTGAGTATAACTAATGTAAATAAAAAATATAACATGTTAATTTTTTTTATATATGATATATGATCCAGTTACATATGATTTCACAATTAATATAATGATATTATCTCTTGTGCGTACGTACAGATTACCGTCTCCACGAACATGATGAGATTCATTCCCCATCGTAATAATTCTAGAATAATTTTTATTTTAAGATTAATTTTTTTTAAGAACTTCATATATTTTGGGAAATTAAAAAAATATATCCTATCCCTAAAAAACATGTATTATGTAACAAAGTATATAATGAAAAAGGAATTAGTTAACACCCGAAACGATGATAATACTGAAATATTTTTAACAAATAAATATTAGAGGATCATATATGATATCATTTTTATGTATATAGTTATTGAATAATTTAATAACAATGTTTTAACTATTATACAAGAGGTTAACATACCATCGACTGATGAAATGTACAAGCTAAGTGTTAATTTTACAATTTCTTTACATATCTGAGGTTGTTAAAACATACGTATCTACTGGGATCTCATTATCATCAACATCTGTGTTTTCGTAGATATGTATTTCAAATTTTTTTTACAGTATACAATAATATGGGTTAAAGTCATTTATACCCATATTTTACCTTATATGTTTTGAATGATGTCTTTCCATCATTTTCAAAACAAGGTACATTATGTCCTTTCTAACAAAATTAAGGTAAGAATGTATTTTTTAACTTATACTATGGGTGAAAATATTTTCTGCTATAATAACATCATGGAAGAATACCTTACAAGAATAACAAAATATTTTAAAAAATAAATGTTTTCTTTTATAAATATGTGACTCTTATATGATTTTAAAATAGAAAGAGACATTTCTCTCAAATAGTTTTTATTTCATCTTTGTCAACATCCTTTGATAAATGTTACAGTTGTTTGAAGTTGATTTATTATGATACAAATCCTTCATATTGTATTTAATGTATTTTGAAATGTTTTACTATGGATTTATTATTTTTATACCATTCTTGTTTTATGGTTAAAGTATTGACATTTTGTATTTTAGTTTTAATACAAATGTTTATGTTATGTTTAAACATTTTCATATGAAGAATGTATTGGACTTAGTAAGTGATTGGCAGAGCCCTATATAGATCCTCGGTGCATCGGTAGGTCCCATGAGAAAATTCGATGTGGAATTTTCTGAGGCCTTTCCCAATTTGATATATGGTATTGGTCGAGGCCTTAATAATTTTTAGATGCCTTGGCTGAGGCCTTGATAAACTGTTTCTGAATATACCACATTATACATTCCCACATTATGAAAATAATATGGATGGTTCATGTAGTTATTATACTAGTATGATACCCATGACTATGTTTTATTATGGGTCATATCATATTCCTGGCATAATGTATTCTTGTTTTTTATTTATAAAGACATGTGTCTTCAGTTATTCAACATGCCTAATGTTTATGTTATCATCTGCTGTATTGCTTACTCTTACTGAGCATTGAAGATCACCCTTTTCTTATGTTTCACATTCCTAGGATATTAAGAAGTTAGTTATGATTTATTTTTAGGAATAAACAAGGATGATTTGATGATTATGATGACATAAATTAGTTTTCCATTTCTTTTCAAGTTGTAATGTTGAACTTATGTATGTATCTTGCTTCCACTAATACTAAACTGATTGGTATTTCAGGAAATTATTCCTAGTATAATGCCAATATTATGTAATAATGCACCGACTCTGGAAAACTAGGGTAAGGGTGTTACAGTTGGTATCAGAGGAAGTTTATTAGAAACATTGGAAACATGATTTAGAAGAAAAAACTATGATTAGAGAACACTACCCTAAGATATAATTTGAGGATTAGTATAGAATAAATTCCTAGAATTTTGGTAATGTAGATATTTTTTGAGTTTTACCAACAATACATCTCTATCTAAATACTAGATGGTAGAGGCAGATCTGGCATAGATGTAGATAAGGTTAAAACCTGAAAACACCGCATTGAGAAAGACTCGAACAGGAATAGGTGAACGAAAAAGGTCCTTTATAGACTCTTGGTTGCTACACTACTAGGGGATATGTTTAGGATAATTATTATTTTCATTACAAACCATTATGAAGGAATTATGAGTATAAACTTCCACAATGAAATTTTTATTATTATTATAGATTATATCAATAATATATTCATTTTATGTTATTTTTTTTAAAGTTTGTAATTATGTATTGTGATTCATAAACTAATCTAGTCTATGCCACTGTTTAGAAATGGTCCCTATCGGAAGGAATGGAAACCATATCAATGCACGTAATCTATGTAGGTACTGCACTCCTACTCATGAAAATTATATTGGAGCTGGTGATGCAACTGGTACTGATCAACTTATTACCATAATGAGATAACTCACTCAGGTTAAGAATAATTACCTTACTTGTATGGAGAACCCTTATCCATAATGTGGAGGATGAATGTTAGACCACCTCATGAGGCAACAACCATCGACATTCAATGGGTCTACAAATCCATTCGTAGCTAAGAAATGGTAAAGTTCCATAGAGAAAATATTTCTTGCTATGTGGAGTAGTGAATGAAATAATGTTTTCATGGTATTTTATCGCCTCACAAGAGATGCAGATCAATGGGGGTCATTAATTCAAAACACATAAGAGGATGAAGGAGTATCATGTTTGTAATGGTGTGAGTTTGAAGATATTTTCTTAGAAAAATTATTTCCTTGTGACCATCCAGCGGATATAGAAACAATATTTCTAAGTCTGAGGAAAAAATAGGATGAGAATGCTGCAAAGTATGAAGCTAACTGTATAAGTATAGCATGAAATCTTGTAGATTGTATAGGTAACCCACGAAGTAAGATTGATCATTTCTTTTATTGTTTAAAACCATTTCTCCATTGAGAATTAGTCTCTCAATCTTATCATTGTACAAATATATTGTCTCATGTCCTATAAAAAAAGAAAATGAATTCTCTAAATATTATGACTTTAAACAAAAGTAAGAGAAAAATAGATTTGCTGCACAATCTAGGAAAAGAAATAGGGAAACAAGGAATAAGGGAAGGGATGAATTTCCACCCTGTGATAACTGTGGATGGATGCATCCTGGTGCCTATCTAAGTAGAAAAAGAGTCTGCTAAAAATGTGTACAGAAAGGCCATCTTGCTGATGATCATAAGGGGAAGAAAGAAGCTACCAATGTTCAATGCTAAAATTTCTGGGATATGGGAAATTATGAACAATAATTTCCTAAGATCCAAATAAAATTACGTTAGAAAAAGCCAATGGAGAAAGGACAATCCTATGTGATCACTAATACTAAGGTTAATGCTCCGAATGACAAGGTGGCAGGTAATTTAATTGTTTCCTCAAAATTTAGACAATGTCTTATTTGATTCTAAATCATCGCATTTTTTCATTTCTTCTGATTTATCTAAGAAAATTAGATATTTTCAATTTGACTTAACAAGGTATTGGTCTTTCAAAACACATAATGGAAGTATAATTGCATCAATTTTTTGTGAATTAGGTCCCATTAGGGAAAACAAATGTGAGTTATCTTCTGATATCATCATCATACCCATGATAAAATTTGATATAATCCATGGTATGGATTGGATTTTGTACCATGATGTGAAAATTTATTGTCAGAAGTAGAAGGTTACAATTTTCAATGATGATAAAGAGTGCATTATATTTAGAGAAAAAAATTAAACTATCTGATTCTTATCTAGATCCACCCCGAGTAGCTATATTAAATTAAGTTATTGGGGAGTAAGAGAATGAAATACATGTGGGAGAGGAAAGGAATGTTCAAATAGAGTTTGTACCTATTATTCATAAATATGTTGATGTGTTTCCAGAGGATTTACCTGGTCATCCTCCGGAATGAGAAATTGAGTTTTTTGTTGACTTATTTCCTTGTTCAAGACCCATATCAATGATCCATTATAGAATGGACACTGTGAAATTAGTGTAAATAAAGAAACAACTAGAGGAATTGAGTAATAAGGTATTTATTCACCCTTGTGTTTCTCCATGGGGAGCCCCTTGCCTTTTTGTAATGATGATAAATGGATCTATGAGGTCGTGCATTGACTATAGGGAGATCAATGTTGTAACAATAATGAACAAGTATCCCCTACCTTGCATTGATGATTTATTCGATCAACTTCATGGAGATCAATATTTTTCAAAGATTGATTTTAGATCTAGATAACATCATTTGTGTTTTAAGAAGAAATACATTCTGAAGACAACATTTCTATCTAGGTATGGGCATTATGTGTTTACAGTAATGCATTTTGGGATGACTAATGCACCCTATGTCTTCATGGATATAATGATTAGTGTTTTCAAAGAATATCGTGATGAATTTTTAGTGGTATTTATTGATGATATCTTGGTATTCTCAAAAAACAAAAAAGATCATAAAAATTACCTGAGGACTTTTCTAAATCTCTGAGAAGAGATGAATTATATGGGATATTTAGAAAGTGTCAATTCTGGCTATAGGATATTTATTTTCATAGCCATATTATCTCAAAGGATTGAATATCTATTGATCCTTCAATTAATAGAGCAATCCCAGAATAGCCAGCACTGACAAGTATAACTGAGGTACACAATTTTATTGGTTTAGCAGGTTATTATCAGCATTTTGCCCAGAATTTTTCCTGATAGGCTAACTCCATATCCAAGCTCACATGTAAATGGGTTAAATTTGTTTGGAAAAAAGATTGTGAAGATTGTTTTGAAGATATGAAGAGAATATTAGTCAATGCTCTTATTTTGACTCTACCATCAAGGATTTATGGGTTTGAAATTTATAATGATTCTTAAATGAAAGGACTTGATTGTGTCCTTATGCAGAATGATTGTGTTTTTGCCTATGTATCATGACAGTTAAAAATTCATGAAAAAAACTATAATACCCATGATATGGAGTTATCCGCTGTAATATTTTCTATGAAGATATGATGATGCTATCTCTATGAAAAAAAGGTGAGATATATACGGATAACAAGAGTTTGAAGCATATTTTTTCACAGAAAGAACTCAACATGAGGAAAATGGGATGGCTTGAACTACTAAAAAATTACGATTTTACTATACACTACAACCCAGGGAAGTCATATAAGGTGGAATATTCTTTGAGCAGAAAGGATCATGGAGTTTTGAACAAGATGAGAGTTGAAAGGGATCATATATTCATGGATCTAGTAAAGATTGATATGGGAATAAAAATCTAAGGTGAAACATTGATACTTTTTCAATTGTTTGCTAAACAATATTTACTAAAAAGGATAAAATTCTCTAAGGCTGATTATGAGAAATTTCAATAGAAAAATAAAGCTGTAAACAATGGGAGATTGATCAACATCGTATATGAAGATGGGATTTTGAAATTTGGGAAGAGGATTTTTGTTACTAACATACCTGTTCTAAAAAGGGAAATGTTGGATGATTATCATAGCTCCAATTTCTCTATACACCCTTGTAGCATTAAAATTTATCGATATTTTAAGGAAATGTTTCGGTGGGACAACATGGAGAGGGATATTATTGAATATGTTTCAAGATATAAGGTTTTTCAGCAAGTTAAAGCTAGATGGTAACATTCATAAAGGAGTCATGAAACCTCATCCCATACCTGAGTAGAAATGAGATAATATTACAGTGGACTATTTCATGGTGATACCAAAGACTCTTGGATGGAATGACGCAATTTGGGTCATTGTTGATCGTTTTACCATGTCCGTATATTTTCGTTTTAGAAGAGAATATTTACCACTTGAACGTTTAGAAACAATGTATATTAATGAATATGTAAGACTTCATTGTGTACCTCTATCGATTGTTTCTGATTGTGATCCCCATTTTACATCAAGGCTCTTGAAAAATTTTTAGAAAGACCTAGATAATGAACTTTGTTTGAGCACTGCCTACCACCCTCCAACTGATGGAAAATTAGAACGTACTATTCTAATCTTAGAATACAAGTTGATATCTTTCTCACTTGACATTCACGGTATGTGGGAACCGTGTTTACCTCTGGAAGAAATTTTCTATAATAATTGCTTTCATTCAGGTATTCATATGGTTCCATATGATGCTTTATATGAGAAACAATGTTTCACACCAACTTTTTGGGATGGTATTGGTGAAAGAAAACTCGTAGGCCGATAACTTGTTGAGGAAACAATGGAAAATGTGAAGATTATCCATACCCACATAAAATCATCTAAAAGTAGGAAAAAGATCAACACCGATAATTGAAGGAAGGATTTGGAATTTCAAGTTGGTGATCCTGTTTTCGTGAAGGTATATCCATGGAAGGGTCTTTTACATTTCAGTAGGAAGGGTAAATTGAGTCCAAGGTACATCAGACCTTTCAAAATTTGAGAATGAATTGGAGTTGAAGCTTACCGTTTAGAAATGCCACCAAGTCTCTCCAATGTTCATTTTGTGTTCCATGTATCACTGTTGAGAAAATTCATGCCTGACCCAATGCATGTACTCACCTATGTGAAAACAGAACTGGAACACGACATGTCTTATTGTGAAGAACCTATCATCATTCTTGATACCAGATAACAACTGCTGAGAAACCGGACAACTCGTCAGGTAAAAGTTCTATAGAGAAACCATAAGATGGAATATGTAATGTGGGAACCCTAGGAACTTATGATGACGATCCACACAAATCATATTATGCAGTATTATTCTAGAAATATCATGGAAAAAATTATTTGAAGGAGAGGAGAATGTAATATTCCAATCTTCAACGATACTTTTTCCTTTGAATAATGCAGCAGCTTACGTTGTATGCATCTTTGAGTTTTAACACACCACAACCAATCAAACTAGACATTATGAATAGTCATACCCACTTTTTAAAATTATATAAATTTTATTTTTCAAAATGGACATCATTTTTGGATTCAGAATATAAAAATTATCATAACATGAATTTTTTTTGAAAACATTCAATTTTTGATGAATAGTGAAAAACATTGCGTTATTGTTTAAAATCAACTTTTTTTTAATATTAAGTCAAAATAGATTAATAATACCTGTATTAGTTCAATTTAATTCATTGGAGTCATTTTTATTATAATATTAGATGTATAAAATTTTATTGATCTTTTTACCGTCTTTTACCCAACTTCTAGAAGCATTTTTAAATTTGTATAAAACATAATTTTACCACTTCTGTGAGTTGAATTTATGAAATCCAAGAGACATAGTTGAAATCAATAAGTAATTTGTGGTTCAATAAGATGAAAATATTTTTGGGGAATAGTATGTATTGACTTTTTTTTACCATAGTTAAAATTAAATAGAGTAATTTAAGGTAGAAATGTTATTATAAATACCTTAACACGTGTCCTTATTTTTTGGATAAGTGTAATTCGACCAAAAAAACCTTTGGAATAAAATATGGTTCTTTTTGGTCCAAATGGATTACATTAGGACATTTTTTATTATTTTATTTAAATAAGAGTTAAAATTGGTAAATACAATGTTTAATAACTAAACCATTTTTAATATAGGGATAAAAATAAGTTAAATTAAACGATAAATATTAATTATAAAGCTAAAAAGATTTCCCACATAATTTTACTTTATTTATAATTTTTAGACTTTAAATAAATAAATTTATTTATGGCACAATGATAATGTTGTAATTACGTTATTAATGAAAAATTAAAATAATTGATATTATAAATATCCAAATAAATGAAATTCAAACTTTTGATTCATTACACGAATTTCCTAGACTAATATGACATGTTAGGGTTGATTTAATGATTTTTTTCTAAGTAATCATGTTTATAGGACTTTCACAAAACCAAAATACCAAATAGTGTCAAAATTGACATAAATTAGTTTTTAAAACAAATATTATCTTATTAAAGTATATAACTGTACTAGAAATATATGATTTGATAAAAGGAATTATATAATAGTAGATATTTCATTAAATAACCACTTGGGGGTCTTTTTTATTTTTATATTATTTTTATTAACCATTTAATATAATGATAAAAGAATACATGGTAAAAGATAAACTAATTATCTAATAGTTAAATCTAAATGATAAGGTAAATATAGTGAACTAAACAAGTCTAAATCCAATTTGTTGAGAGGTTTGCGACCCATCCCCACCTTAAAATTGAAATAAATAATATTGGAGCCATTATAAACCGAATATAATGGTATAATAAAATCATATTTCTAGTTTTTCCTAAAGTGACCCTCACATATCTTATAAAAAGGTACTTCCCCTTCTCTCCAAATCACTCCTCCAAAGTCATTTGGGATGGCCAAAACCAGCACAAATATCCTACCAACTACCATCATATAGACTTAGATTCCATTATTTGACCAGAAATCCATTCTAAGGATCCCTTTAGATAAACTGAAAAGGAAACACCTGAAAAGGAGGTAATAATTTCACCACACTCTTTTATGTTTTTTTCTTCTTCCACATCCACTTTATTTTTCTGTATCCATATCATATTAATAACTCCAGTACCATCTACATAAATTTTTTCATTATAAATATGGTAAAATATTATTTATTATTCTATCCATCCAATAAATTACATAGTCACCATTAGTGCGTATGTACGACTTACCGTCTCCACAACATGGGGTAGTTGGTTATTCAAACAATTCAATATTTGGATGTGTATAATATTGAGTATAACTAATGTAAATAAAAAATATAATATTTTATTTATTCTTTATATATAAAATAATATCCAATTACATATGATTTCACCATCAGTATAATGATATTGTCGCTCGTGTGTTTGTACTGATTATCGTCGCCCCGAACACGATGAGATTCATTCCCCTCGTAATCATTCAAGAATAATTTTCATTTTATGATTAATAATAATTTTTAATAACTTAATATAATTCTTGATATGAATAAAATATATCCTATCCATAACAATCATGGCATACGTAACCAAGCATATAAAGAAAAATGAATCAGTTGACACCTGAATCGAAGATACTACTGAAATATTATTAACAAAGAAATATTATAGGATCATATATTATATTATATATATGTATATAGTTCTTGTATAATTTAATAACATTATTTTATGTATTATATAATAGGTTAACATACCACAGACTAAGGAAAGTACAAGGTAATGGTAAATTTTACAATATCTTTACTTATTCGAGTTTATTAATATGTAAGTATCTACTGGGATCTCTTTATCGTCCACATCCATGTTTTCATAAAAATGTATTTCAAAACATTTTTACTATTTACTGGACTCTCGGTTAAAGTCATTTATACCCTTATTTTACCAAATATCTTTTTAAATGAATCATTCCATCATTTTCCAAACAAGGTACTTTATGACCATTTCGACAACATTAAGGTAAGAATGTATTTTTTAACTTATATGGTGGGTGCGAATATTTTCCACCATTATAACATCGTCAAAGAATTCCTTACAATCTTATAAGAATATCTTGAAAATTATTTTTTATTTTAAAATTATGTGGCTCATAAATGAATTCAAAATAGAAATAGATATTTTATCTCAAATAGTTTTGATTTAATCCATGTCAAAATCCTTTGATAAATTATACACTAGCATGAAGTTGATTTATTATGATACAAATCATTCAAATTTATTTTATGTTTTTTATATGTTTGACAGTGGATGTGTTTTTTTATACCATTCATGGTTTATGGTTAATGTTTTGACATTTTGTATGCTAGTTTTGATACGAATGTTTATGTTATATTTCATCATTTTTATATGAGGAATGTATTGGACTTAGTAAGTGATGGGTGGTGCCCGCTATATCTCCTCAGTGCATCGGTAGGTCTCATGAGACAATTAGACATGGAATTTCTTGAGGCCTTTCCTAATTTGATACATGGTTTTGTCTGAGGCCTTAATCATTTTTATACGTCTTCGCCAAGGCCTTCATAAAATGTTTTAGAATGTCCCAAATTATACATCCCATCATTATGAAAATAATATTGATGGTTCATGGGGTTATTCTACTAGTAGAATACCCATGACTATGTTTTATTGTGGATCAGCTCATATTCATTCCATAAAGTGTTCGTGTTTATTATTTTTAAAGAAATGTGTATTCAATTATTCACCATGCCTACTATTTATGTTATCTTCCACTATATTGATTACTCTTACAGAGCATTTGATCTCACCCTTTTCTTATCTTTCATTTTCCCATGATATGAAAATGTTAGTTATGAGTGAATTATAGGCATAATCTAAGGTGCATGGATGTTTCTAATGGAATAAATTAGTGTTGTATTTCCTTTCAAGTTGTAATTTTGTACTTATGTATGTATCTTGTTTCCAATATTACTAAATTTTTTTGTCATTCAGTACATGATTCTTTGTATCATGCCAATATTATGCAATAATGCACTGACTCTGGGTAACTGGGGGTGGGGAATTACAACTACACTAATGATTTTCAAATATGTTATAACATTTTTAATATTTTTTCCATTTTTAATGAAAATATTTTTCTATTTATAATTTTAATATTAAAATAAATTTTTATTATTAATTATAATAATTGTTTTCTAAAAAATATCAACATTCACCTAAAAACACATATGTCAGGGTTTCCATTTATAAATTAGTACATTATTTTTAAAAATAAACAAATATTTAAGTGAAAAACAAAAGGAAAAAATAAATGAAAATGAAAATTCAAGGAGTGAAAATGGACATGGTCATAGATATTATGTTAGAACAAGTAAATCAAATGATGAAAATATTTACTATTATATGGAAAAAGTACAAGAATTTATGAAGTGTCTGAAACGAAAATTAAAAAGTAATATACACATAAAAAACATAATTGGGACAAGATGTAAATAAATTTTAGAATATTGGGTAAAGAGAAATAATATAAATATTATCAAATGTTTGAAATAAGATGTTTAAGTTGATGGAGAAAATTAATGAGTCTTATAAAAATACCAAATGGTGTAGTGTGAATATATGAAAAAAAATATCGAAAAAGATATTAAATAATATTGTTTGGAGAAAATAAAAATACTAGAAATGGTTTAAGCATGAGTTAAAATCAAAAATAAAATATCATAAATCAATTTTCAAATCACCAACTAGAGATGAAGATAAAAATATAAAATCCAAAAGTGATGATGCAATTGTAATGTGGGGGATAATTTGATGCATAATTATGGTTATATATACATATTGGTGGTAGAAGGTAGTAGATAGGTTGAAAACAAAAAGAATCAAAAAAATTAAAACAATGTTAAATGGTATAATATAAGCAGAAAATAAAATATATGAATAAATTCTTAAATATTAATACATGATAATTATTATAATAAATATATTATGTTCAAACAATAATTAATGTAGAATAATAAATTGATGTAAAATTGAAAGGAGAATTAAAATCAAATTTTATATAAACAAAGATAATTTAGAAGATGAAGGGGCTGGAATGAGTCAATCCTAATTGTGAATATAAAACCTAAAGGGTAAATAAAAGGTTAAATGAATTCAACAATACAAAGATGTAATAGGATATGGGGACCCCATATTAACATACCAGGATATTGCATCCTTTTAGAGGAATATTCAGAACCTTAAAAAACTAAATTCATGCCGACCATAATAGTTTATTGTATTTTAAAACATAGAACACATTATTCTATTTTATGAACGAACCTCACCTTCTACAACAACGAGCATCCACTTTAGTACTCCTACTAAAAACATTTAATCATAAATAGGGGAAAGGAAACATTATAAAAGGTGGGATATGATGCTTTGTAAGTGTAAAACCAATTAGAATGTATGATCAACTTTGACATACGGCTATGATAACATGATCACTAAATTTGTAGATAATACATTAAATATCAAATATCATAACCTTGAGTCATGTAATAAATAAAATAAGTTCATAAAACCTGAATCATAATGAAATAAAAAATCATTAGTCCTGAGAACATGACCTTATAATAAGACATATATTTTTGGAATGCACATTATCATAAAAATTCAATCCCTATATGTGAACTTTAATTTCCAAAAATAATTAATCAACATCGTGTGGGATACACCTACTAGATGGGACACACCAACCTACACAGTCACATCGATATCCATTTAGAGGATCTGGTTACACCTTCTTCCCAAAAGTGGATCAAGCCTTTCAACTTTCTTCCCTTCTTAGTAGTCAAGGATCACTACAAATACCTGTAACATCTAGGAATTTCATTGTATTTTTTTATTTATATGGAATTATTTTGAGACCAAGAAATATGACAGAACATGATTCTGAGGTCCATAGATCCTTGAACTGGATTTTGAAATTTTTTTAATGTATGTTCAATGAACATGTGAGAAGGATTTTCTATCTATTGAACTATTTTTTGGAATGAATTTCTAAGGTCACTGATGAATTTAGAATGCCGAGATTTTCCTAGAAATGACTTAACTTTATCTTGAAATGGCTGAGAATAAATGTTATTTTTCGGACATTTTGGAAAAATAATTAAATGAATTATTATATTCTCTTTCCCAATTTTTAGTGGTAGATAGCGAGGTTGTGGGCCGTGATAGGGTGGTGACGATGTACATAAATAATTCTCATTAATGACTTTTTAAGATCGTATTGTAAATATGCTTTAATGACATGTAACACCTAAAATATTTCTTAAATAAAACCGCATAATGATGCGACGTGGCATCATAATGGGAATGCGGAGACAACTCCTATTTATAGTTCGATGCGCTGGGTAAAATATGGATTAAAAAATTTGAGGATTTTTGAGAGAATCTTTGATGGACTTCCACCCCAGCGAAGAACGATGAACGTTAGTCGAACATCATCATCTTCGAATCTTTTTAATATCGGAGCTGGGAAGCGACATTGATGTCTCCAATCGCTCGATGACGAATTCTGCAGCATCAGACATCATAAGAAGAATGGGTAATTTGATTTTAATGTTTCCCCATAATTATTTCAAAATGATGAACACAAATTAACCCATGAACATGTTAATCTGTGGACCATGCGTTCGTGAGGGTGGGTGACTTTTTTGGGGTTTCTCCCTCTAGGATTGAATTATCATTACTGTTTGAATTAAAATAAACGGACATACCTTGTGTTGTAAACATCAAATGATGATGGTGAATGCAAACATGAAAAAAGAATGAGACCCTCTTCCATGGGTGTTATTCGTGGCGAAACATTTTAAATGATGAAAATATTGATTTGAGTCATTCAAAGAGGAGAAGACATTCTTCAGATAATGTACCGGTGGGGACACAATGGTACGTGAAAGAATTTGTTATCTTGCGGACATCGGTGGTGACCGCAGGCCTATCGCAGCATGCCATAATGGCATGCCATAAGAATGTATGAGGCCGGACTGAGCCATGGTGCGGTAGGAGAAGCTGTCGGCCGTGTCGACAGTTTGAGGGAGCAGATGTGGCCTCATGACTGCTTCAGAGGCCCATGGATGCAGAATAGAGCTGCATCCCTCGTGATAGGCTATAGTTGCTTGACCGCGGAGGAGTAGACGACACGTGTGGCGCTGGTGGTTGACGGATGCGGATCCTGGCTGCATCCAGAGAGGCATACCGATCTGCCTCTTTTCGTCCGAGTGGGGTGCATACCACCTTGTGTGAAGGACCTATGGCTCATAATGTCATGATAATACTGCTCTCAATGTATAAATCCACCTCTCTGTGAGGAGGTAGTCCTAGAAAATCGTTAGGGAAAACATCCGCGTACAGGTCCACAACTACAGGATAAGTCAGACTCTCCACATCAAATGCTCCGAGGTAAAGTCAAGACAACTGGTGAGTGATCGGTTGTTCCCTCCTCTGAGTAAGTCCGTCCTGTGATTCAAAGGTTCCCTTCTCGTTAGTGAAGGTAAATCTGGTCTCTTCCATGCGAACACACCACAATTTTTTCCTAATACAGTCAATTTGATTATGATTATCACCTTTACATTAATTATTTGTTTTAATTGATTATCACCTTTCTATTAAATCTGTTTTCTAATCAATTTAATACATTGAATATATTCATGTAAATCGTAAGAGAAAAAATAAAAATAACAATATGTATATATCTCAAAATTCATACAACCAAATTCTTGAATCCAATTGCATAAAAAAGTGATAATTCCACCACATCCATAACAAATTAATATGTCTTACTCATCAAATTCCTAAATACCATAATCCTTTCACATTTAACATATAGTCTCTTTATAATAAACAATATAACCATTTCTCATACAAGCTTACTGATTCTCAGCCTGAGATTTACACTTAGGAAATAGATTTTTATAATTCCCATTATTTTTACATTTAATGCATTATACCATTAATGATGTCTTATAGGGACAATAATATCACTCATTGTGTTAACAGATCCTTTTATTTTCCCATTTTAGTTATATACTCTGTATATTTATTTTCCACAGTCAAAACAACATCTTGTTCTTATAAGACATTTAAATAGGTCATTATTCCCACATTCTTAGCACAAAATAAATAGATTCTTATATTCTTAATTGTATCTAATATCTAAAATCTTAGTTAAACTTTTCCTTCTCTTCATTTTTGATTTGGAGATTTTGTTGTGGTACATGTTGTTATTCATGTTCGGTAAAAACTGATTAGAAATAATCCCAACATCCTTTATTCCATTCATCATCCAATTTGTCTTCTCAACTTAAAATTGTACTTCAGATTTAATTCTAACCTAGTTCCATCTTAATATCTCTTTTATCTAAAACTAAAATAATATTGTTAGAAACACATATCACAGTCGAAAATCACATAATCATGAATATATACTTATATTATGATTGCAGTCTTATTTTGAATAAATAAGTCCTCAGTCCTATAATAGACCATCCATGATCAATATCTAATTAATTACTTAATGATGGCTTATAAAGGGTATCTGAATTCCCAAAGTATATTCCCTTGGAGTGTTGAAGAAGGTGTAGAGAAATGCCCACTATAATGCATGAGTTCCCAAGAAATTCTAGTTCAATAATATGTATTCAGGGTTATTAACCATATGTACATATATTCCAGATCCACATCTACTTTTAGTGTTCATATAGGGATGTATTACTATGAATCCACTCACACTATCCTTTAACAAAATTCTAGGATAATTTTCTATATATTTTAACATCTTTATAATTTTTCATTTGGACATCCATATTGTTAACCATTGAAATATCATTAGTGATATCACTAAATTTGCAACATTATAGTATCCATTGGATGAATAAAACATTCCCTCAATACAAAATATTGATTATTAGGACTAACATGCATGGATATAACTTCAATTTAGATGAATAAACAAAACATTACGAAAATTAATTCCCAAAGACTATAATATTTTAGTGTCTTTGTAATCACGGAATACATTATTCTAATATGATGACAGATCCTAAAAATATCCAATAATGATATTCCCCTTTGGAACTCCTACTTAAAACAATTCTTTATAACATGGGGAAAGGAAACAGATGAAAGGGTGATCATATATTCTTAGTAAGGATAAAAATAAAGGATATAAATAAATATAACATGGACATACAGATATGATAACATGAGAATACAATTGAAAATCACAAACATCATTTCGTATATCAAAATCATGAGTCATGGCATAAATCTTGGTAGTTCAAAAAACATGAATCCCAATGAAATCAAAGAACATGTGTCATGAGAGAATAACATTGCTTTATGTTATAGACATGTTTCATTCACATATTCAAATAATATCATTCCATATAATTCAAGGCTCATTGCCAAAACATATCAGTGCACTTCATGGGGATACACCTATTGTGAGGGAGACACCACCATCACCAATCATAGCCCTTTCGTTATAGTGGATCATGTTAAACCTTCTTTATAATGACCCATCATTTTCTTATATTACTATTCCATAATTTTAAATATAAACAACATAATATTATTACACATTGAGGATCTAAATGTTTAATTTCTTGGGAAAACTAGGATAATACATAACAATTACAACATCAAGAATGAACATTTATTTTATTCGTATTCTTTAGATTCTTATTGGACCAGGAGATCTCCTTAGTATATGTATTCACATGTTAATAAACATAAAAATGGGTGATCTAAAAGAAAAATAAGAGGATATATAAGAACATTATAACAATGGGTTTGAATAACCAGAACATAGGAAAATGATCATGAACAAGAGATAGCATTAATAAGAGACTTGAAATGTGGAAATGCATTAAAATGAAACATCATATCTTAGTGGTTAACTACAAAAAATACATGTGAACAATGCTAGAATCTTTTTCACACAACATTTCACTTAAAATCATGAGATTCACCACTTTTCCCAATGAAATAGTGCTCTGTATAATTTTGGGCGCACCCGTCACATTGAAACATTCATACTGTGCTTTATAATATAGGGAAAACCTGTCACATCATAACATTATCATTATCATGAATTCCAAAATGAACATATATAAAATATGAACATTAATAAACCATGTAATGGAATTATTTTCATCTCCTAACAACTCATAAATAAACATTGGGTTCCCAAAATAATGTGGGAATATCATACTTGTTAAGATAACCATCAACCATGAGTGAGAAGTAAAAGGTGTCTTTTTGAAAGAAGAGTTCATTTGGAAAACATTTTTTTCACATAATCATACTTATAATACATGTATAACCCCGAAAACGTAAGATAATAATGAAAAAATTATTTTTATGAATGGACCATACCAAAAATGGAGTGAAAGAGGGAGAGCTTGAAGAATGAAAGTTGGATTCTTGATTTTCATCTTACTTTATTTTTGAACGCTTTCTTCACAATAATGTCCTTTATAATGATAATATATTCATAAATTTGAAAATATTGACCCTTTTATACCTAGATAGGGTTTACTATGGTATCATAAAGTACTTTTATATTCCTTTGAATGATTAATAGATTTTAAATTCATTGTTCGGGAGTGTTCATTTTTATGGTTTTCTTGAGTGGTTCACATGTATTCTTAAATGGAAGTTCATGTAGAACATGAGTAAACATACATAACTGGTATTTAATGTTATTAATGATATTTTAGATTTTTAAAGGATCTTATAATGTTTTATGTTATATACCATTTAAATGATACATTAGATTAGAATTAAGTGATGATTGTTGGGGTTAATTATGGTGGGTTTTTTACCGCAACGAATTTTTTTGTTTAGTCATTTAGTAACATGTAACATAGTAAGTTCTAGAACATTAAATAGGACATAAAACATATAATATAATATGGTTCAACTAAATAAATGGTTTCATGACCAGATATGAAATTTGTAAAGGAAATTTAAAACATGTCGTTCTTGAAGGTGATAAATTGACAACTCATGAAAAAATTTCTATTTTAAAAAATAAATAGAAGAGTATAAGGGGGTTGGATGATATAATATCACATTATTATCATAATATTACATTTATGTATAATTATGGAGTTACCATACCATGTAGATGTAAAGACCCAGAATTTTAATGGAAATGTTTTTATTAATTTCCATGGAATTTTACGAGTTTGTAGCTTCTAATGGCACTTGATTCTGAGGCCTGGTGTTCCTAGAATCAATTTTCAAAGTTTAGCTCAGGTACGTTCAGTAAACGAATGAGCGTGTTTTTCTATCTTTTGAACTGGTGCTCAGAATTGAAATCTGAGGGCACCGATGAACTCGCAGCACTGGTAATTGTTTAAGGGGACCTTTACCGCAGTTGCATTTTAAGCGGGTTGAGAATTTTTATTTGGGGATTTAGTTAATAAATAAATAAACTTGTTGAATGATTTTATATAGTAACAAAGGATATTAAACCCTCCCATGTGTGGTTTTATGAGAGGTGGTTCCCAAACGAGCCCCAACCTTACATCTTCCCCATATTCCATTCTTTTATTATGTTAACTCCTCTTGATTAATTTTGTCAACACATTTTAATTAATGTATTGAATCACCTCAATTAAATAAATAAATATGTGTTTTGATTTTTGAATTTCAAACATATTTGAATTAATATGGGGGGGTCCACAACCCCACATTAATTCAAGTAACTCCTCCATTAATTAATTAAGGGAGGAGCCTTTTTGATGGGGGGGGATCCGTAGGAGAAACTCCTCTCCTTCTTTTCCTCCCTATCCCTCCTCCATTGTTGCACAACCACCGAGGTTCCATCTTCTCCGACGAGACAACAATGAATGAGCAGGTATTGGTAGCATGGTGCGGGCGCAACGAACTACATTTACTCCGACAGGCCTTCCTCCTTCATCTACTACCTTGCGGAGACGTCAACGAGCCGACGTCCACCCATTTCACGATTTAGTCAACAAACGGAAAACCTCAAGGAAGGGGTTGTTATGTTCAAGTTTTAATACTGTTCTTCATCCTTCATCAATTCTTGAGTTTCGTTTGGCCGCATGATACCATCTTGACGAGAAAGGGCTCGGACCGCACAAACACAATCCGACCCTTCCCTATTCGTTTGTTGATTATGGATGATGGTGGCGGACTGTGAGGAACCGGTCGACGTCAGGCCGATCACGAGGGATCATCAACACATGATTGTCGAGTCACCACAAATGTGTGTCACCATCATTCCATGTGGAGTAGAGCCAGAACGCGACCGGGGCGGGCCACAGCGGCGGGGAACAGTGCCTTCGGGTCGCGTTGGTTGAACAAAGCTGTGGCCTATGGACGCGGTAGATCTGGAAGGGCGGCCAGCTATGCGGGCCACTAGCGCTATCAAAAGGCGGGACCCGAGGGGGGGGGGGTCTTACGGTTATCCAAGGGGCGTCTATCATGGCTAGCCGTTTCGTAAAACAGGGGGGTGTAACCCCCCTTTACGTGTAATGCCCGGAAGCGCTGGCCGAGCTGCAACCAGCCACCATCGCCGAGACGCACCGGCTGGGCCGGACCTGGACTCGTGTCAGGATGACCCATTTTGGGCCGACCCTGGGGGTGTTGGGAAGGGTCAGACCGGGCCCAGACCCCCTATTTTTCGATCATTTACGGTTAAAAAGACATATCATAAGCTATAGACCTCCGATCGATGCACCGTCAATTGCGCAAGATTCCTTGGATCGAGACGGTGATTTCGGAATATTACACTCATGGTTTCGGTGATGTTTGAGTATGGTCGGGTTGGTATGAACCCGAAACTAACCGGGCCCTCGGAGCGGAAACACTTATAACTTGAGCTCCAGACGTTCGATTGACATGAAGTTTACTTTGTTGGATTCCTATTGAAGAGACGGTTCTTTTGAAATACTTCACATGAGGTTTGGACGTAGTTGGAGTATGGACGGGATGGATTTTACCCGAAATCCAACAGGGCCCTTGGAACGGAAATGCTAATAACTCACAGATCGGGCGTCCGATTGACACGACATCTGTTGAGTTGAGACCCCTATGACATGGAGGTCCTTTGTAATACTTCTACATGAGACTTCATGACACATGGAAGTAACTACCAGCAGATCGTGGAGCAGACCCTCCGAGAGACGTCCGTACGGAGTGCGGAGATTGAGTAGCTGTAGACTTGACGACTGCTTGACCGATTCGACTCGTAGTGATTCAGTTAGCCCAGTGGACAGAGCGCCCGAAATATGGCGGTAGACCCACGGCAGACGATTCACCTGGTAGTTGCAGCAAACCCATAGTTCTCGATAAGAGGAGTACCTCTATAGTCTATTTGGGAGAGTGCCTGGTATTTGGCTGCAGACCCTCAGCGGACCTAGTGCCCGGTAGTAGGCAGCAGACCCGCGGTACTTGACAGGAGGAGTAATAAGCAGTCTATAGTTATTGAGTAGCATCTCAGAGTCATGATAGGACCATTGTTCTCGATAGAGGGGGAGTTCTCCTGCATTTGTTGTTTTGATAATGAAAATCCCGGTTTGAGCTGAGTCATTGACCTTTGTGTTTAACTCATGATTTAGATGGGTTACTAGATAACTTAGATATAGTTATAGGCATATAACTAAGTAAAGGTTATCTATTGAGATATTTATTTGTGTTTTATCATTGTTGGATTTAGTGAGACCTTGAGGGTCTCGGGGTCCCTACTGAGTATCGTTATACTCTCCCCTGCACGGGTTATGCCTGCACCTCGTTGGGTTGGATGCAGACGATGGACAGTACTGATCGTGGTTGAGGCATGTAGAGTTGAATGGTACTCGGAGGTGGACTTCATGACGAGATGGTTATTGGAGGTGGAATTCATGATGAGACAGTACCCGGAGGAGACGGACGGACGTGGAGTGCTGAGAAGGACATCTGTACCTACCCTTCAGGTAGGAACCTGGAGGGCGATCCAGGAGCTGCTTCATCTTCCAGTTGTTTTCTTCTCAGTTGTACTTTTCTTTCACTTGAAGTTGTACCTTTCTGTTGGGATTGTATTTCTGGCCCCTTTGTACATTCAACACTTTTTTATACTGCATACTTAGTTTTCTCTTCTGCTTGATCTCTGGTTGTGTGAGTTTTGGTTTTATAATGGCAATGCCTTCCCAGTTATAGGGATTTACGCCTCCGGTGCCAGTCGTCAGCCCCTGGCCTATGGGAGGCGGGCTTGAGGTAGTTACGACACGTGCCCTGGGGGATGGTTCGTGACAGTGGATGAATATTTGTGGGTATATATTATGAAATGATCTTGAAATTGAATGGAATTTAATTGAGAGAGGGAGAGAGTAATTACCTCTTGAATCCTCCTCTTGATATCCTCCTTAAAAAATCTAGGCTTGGACTATTGATGAGACCAAAAACACTAGGACATGGGGTATAGGATATAGAAGATGATTAGGTAGAGTTTAGGCAAGGCTTTAAGCTTTGGAGGTGTGAGGAAATGTGGGTGTGAAGGGTGATATTTATAGTGGAGGGGAAAGGGGATTTCTCTATATAAAATTCATTAATATATTATTTCCCCACAACATAAGGAATAGATAATATTACAATACCAAGTAGATTTCATTTATCATTTGAACCCAAACCAATTGCTATTACATCAATAGATAATAATACATTACTCTATAATTAGAGTTTTTAGCTTATTTTTGTAAATTATGGTATTACACCATTCATAAAAAATAATGTATTTCAGAAAAATACCAAAAAATCACCCTAACTATATTTTGAAGTTTAAAATACAAAAAAAGTTAATTTTTCAAAAATAATTTTCAAAATATGATTAATTTCATTTTTAGTTAAAATTATATATTACTTGAAAAATAGAGTTTTTAAAATTAAACATGATTTTATAAGTCTTTCAAAAAATAATTAAGGTATTATAAAATTATATTAAATCTAGAAGACATAGATTTGTTAATTTAAGAATACAGTTTATGAAACTACATTTTCTTTTAAATTAATTAATTAATTATAATTAATTATTTATGACTTACAAAAATACCAATACTTTTAATATTTTAAAATTGTTAATTATAAGATGCAAAATTTTTTAATTAATCATGGTTATGATTACTATTATTTTTGAATATTTACCATTCGTAAGGGTAATATTACTATTCATAAGGTTATGTTACAAACCTATCATCATGTCAAAACCTATGTAAAGATGATAGGTTTCATAATCATTTCATCAATGCATTAATCCTAAAAATAAGTTATTTCCATATATATTTAATCATTGTATAACCCGTGTAATAGAAATGGTTGTCATGAACATCATTCCATCAAAACATAAGAAATTTAGAGAAATAATATGAATTGTATCTAGGGATTCTATTCCCATTACTTAATAATTAACCCCAAAAAATGTCATCACATATGGAAAGTGAATTTGAATGATATTTTTAAATAATTCTCAAGGAAAATATCCTTTCTGCTTTGGAAAACACATTCTAAAACTAAACAAAATTAAAAAACATTTTTCTATAAAACTAAAGTTAAAAAAATTTAAATGAATCTATGAAAATCTCTTAAATAACATTTTAAAACATAAAAAATATTAAAATCATTACATTTTAAAAACACATTAAAACAATGAATTTCTAGAATATTAGGAAAACATTTCTTAAAAAATAACATTGTGAAATTTCGTTTTATTCTTCATGATAAATATCATAATGATGTTGGGTAAATCCATACATGCTGAACATTCTTTATGGAAAATAAAAAAGTATAGAAAAGTATGTTTATCGAAATATGATTAGGTTATTCCCTTTAAAAACATTTTTGGTTCAAATAGATTTTTCAACGAAGAGATAAATATGGTCATATTTCTTTAACTTTTTATTAATCTTATATAGTACCAAAGAGTGAAAAATGGTTCCATTGTCGTAAGATATCATGAATAACTAGATGGTATAAAATTCATGAGATTTATTTATATATGGATCATAATATTACATCTCATGAATCATAATCATTGGGAACCCTGCTAAATAATTAGACTGTAGAAATAAGCATTTTTCATTGTGGTAACCTTGAATCATAATTCCCATGAAGGAATAACATCTTATGTAGCATAAATAATCATGAAAATAAGAATATTCATGATATAACATATCAAATTTCAGTATATACACCTCATAAATGATTTTAGGTTCATAACATGACATATGGTTCAATAATGGAAAATTGCAGAAAATTTCCATTACTAGTTTGGTAAATTATTAATCATAAACCCCTGAAAGGGAGTTAAAAAAATGGATATTTAAATACCGATAAATTTAATTAAAATAATAAGAGATTAAATTCATGATAATTATATACACCTCACTAAATAAATAGATGGTTAATATGGAATAAGTCTTTATGAAATAAATGTGAGACTAGAAACCCCCTAAAACTTGAGTTACTTTTGAATCGGGATATATATAAAATAATGGAATCAATTGAAACAACTAATATGATTAAATAAACAAAATTTATGATATAACATGTCATTGTAGAATTATATAATCAAAAAATTATGTGGTGAATATGGAATGTATCCCATAGATATCAAAACTAAGACAAACTTCTGTTACATTAAGTCTTGAATTTCATCCTACATATTCAAAAGAAAAATTTATTAAATATAATTTTATTATTAACTTACCACTGAACAAAATTCTTATATATAATGACATATTTGATTTTTTTGGACCACTTACATAAATCATGACTTAATTATTTATAGAATGTAATAAATGATTTATGTTTCATATATATTAAGTATATATGAACTTATTATAGTCAATAATATATATAATTATTAAATTAAATAAAATATCCTTGTAGATGGTTGACTGTACATAAGCGTGAACGGTGTTTCCATTTAGTTATCATATTGGAAGAAAATAATAAATTTAACACATATTTAAATATAATAATTCGAATTTAAATATTATATGAAAAATATTAAAAATGATTAATAAACCCATCCTTAATATATTCAATGTAATGCTTGAACGAATAATCTCTCTATAAGGAGGCGATTATCGTCAAATCCACAAACAATGTAACCATAATCTTTAGAAATGGAAATCATGAAGGTTTGTGTTATATATTAATTACATAAGAATAAAGACATAATAAATATAATATATATCATATAAATAACTTAATTCCCTCATTACTACGAACCATGAGAGGTGGTAATGGAAGAATAAACAACATCAATGTGGGAGGCTGTAGTTCACCAAACGCATGAATAATGATTGTGTGCCCCATTAAACATATGTGTGTGAATTTTTAGGTTGTAAAATTAATATAAAAACATATCATTATATTTATCATAATTATTTCTTTATATTAAAATTATATTAAAATAATTAAAGCGGTATAGAAAGAGATAAAACAAAAGTTCTCGTTATAGAATGTTTCCTATTCTATAGATAACTCCTTCTTAGTTGTAAAAAAATAAAATTATTTCATTAATAAAAAATAGTTTCTTCTAGAATTATAGGATTGATTTTAAGAGATTATATGTGTAGTTTTTAGATGATCCAAATGGATTTATTGGTGTGAATATTACAGGGGGTGAGTTCCTTTTTATAGTGTTTGATGAGTGTAATTCTTGTAAATACAAACCTGTAAACAATATTCGGAGGATTTTTTAAAATTATGTTATTAAAATATAGAAAAAAAAAAAATTATGTATTTGGTTGTATTATTTCCAAAAATTTATTTTTGTAATGTGTCTAGATCTTTTATGCCCATAAAATTAATGTTTAACCTCTAAGTAAACTCATTTTTACCTTAATCGTTGTAATTAATTTTAATTCTTCTCAATAATATTTTATGTCAAAAACAACGTTAAAAATTATATAAATAATAATTTTTTATTTGTAATATGGAATCCATTCTTTAAAATTATTAATAATTAAGTGGTAGAAATTAATTTAAAATTAATCTCATAGAAGTGTCCATAAAGTGGGTATTAAAGTAAAACGGTCAAATGTTTGAAATGATTTTATATCCAACATTAATGTAAAATTGATTCTAATTACCAAAATTGGATTTTTCATTTATTATTGAACTAATTATACTTTAAAACTAATTAAAAATATAATAAAAATATGTAAATAAATTACAATAAACCATAATTTTCAATTGAAATTTAGTGTTTTTAATCATTCATCAAGAAATGAAACTTTTTGGAAATAAATCAAAAATTAAGTCGATATAAATTCTCATATTACTCTATAATAAATGAATTATTTTAAAATAAAAATTAATAACTTTAGAAAAATTAGATTTAAAATAGGTGTTCCATTAATAGGCGAAAAAATACCCTTGTTAAAAAAGTACATACTTTTATTCAATAATTTGGATTTATTCTTATATTATACTAATAAAATATACTAGAAGAGTGTAAAAAGGATTTTATGGAATATATAATATATAAATTTAATTAAAAACATTCATCAAAAGTTTTTTTAATTTATTAATATAATATGTCATTGTACATAAAAAATATTTTTTATAGAAAATGATTTTTTTTGTTTTCAAATAGTTATTACATTCATTTCATACTAATTGATAACCATTGGATTCATTTTATATACATTTATAAACAATATTTTCTAATATTTTTTTAAATTATTCATTAATTCCATTCCAAATACTCTATGGAAAATATAATAATGTTTTAATAACAATATTAATAGTATATTACAGTTTAGTAAAACTCAGTCATACATGGAACACAAGCTATTATAGGAACTCGTAATGGTGTGTAACATAATAAAAACAAAGTATTTTTTGTACCACAATCTAATATATGTTTTTATGTAGTTAAAGCATAATGTTTGGTTCTATATAACTAAATATATACTTAATGCTTCCATATAACACAATCTATATTATATGTTATGTGAAATTAAAAATATCAATAAGATTAAATTAATTTGAAAAATTTTTTTTTTAAAAATAACAATGTTTTATATCAAATATAAATACAGGATTGGAATTCAAATAATTTTTTTGAAATCTATATAAAAATAAAACTAATAAACTTTTAAATGATGAAGAAAATATATGTTCAATATAAAATACCTCATACATTTTGTAGAATAATTCTAGAGGGAAAAGGAGGAACCATAGATAGAAGTAGTTGATTAACATAGAATATAGAAGAAATAAGATAAAAGGTTGAATAATATTCTGAATTTGTCCTAAATTATAAACTAAGAGGACATGAATGTAAATTTAAAAAACAAGAAGAAAATCTAGAAAAAGAAAAAAAATAATTGAATTTTTTTTAATAATAATTTGATGAAAAAAATAAAAAACAACTGTTTGGAAAAAAAATTCTAGAAGTAATAAACTAAAATTAATAAGCCTAAAAAGAATATATAATTCAAAATCAAAATCAATATAGAAAATTAATAAAAAATAAAAGAATTTGAATATGGTACCATGATATCAAATATAGTTTAATGGAAGAATACCTACAATTGAATGTTAAACTAATGAGAAGAGGAAAAATTCAAGATAATAATTCATAATAAATATAATTATAAGTAATAATTGAAAAAAATTATAATAAAAACATAAATAAAAACATAATCTTAACAATAAATATAAGGAAAATTAATTAGTGAAAAAAATTAAAAATCATGAATATTTATGTATGAATAATGAAATTGATGTAAATTCATAACTACGAAACGAAATAGTTTTAAAATAATATGTGGAATAATAAAATTAAATAAAATAAAAACTAAGAGAAATTGAAATAACCATGAAAATAAAAATAGAAAAAATATCCAAATTTTGAAAAGTTATGAAGTTAAAATAAATTGTTGAATCTAAAGCAGGAAAGAAGGCAAATGTACTATCTAAATCTGAAGTGATGTTTGAAGCTAAATTCTAGAGTCAAAATAGAAATAAAATTATGTTTCTGGGAATAAGTAATGGTTTAGGTATGATAAAATACAGACATTGAACCCAAAAAGAAGGAACATAATCCATAAACATTGGTATATTTTTAGAAATCATATTCTGATGAAAAATATGTAAAAGTGGACATCGTAAGAAGTTCCTAGAAGTCGAAGAAAATGTAGAAGGTCAAACTCGATGAAACAATGTTCGATGATCCTCATATCATTATACAAAAATGTTGCATAATTTTTAACAAGTATGAATGTGAAAACCATCATTCTAACAGGAACTGACTTGAAAATATGTGGTCATTTATTATGTATTTTCTCTTTGATGAAAGTTTATAATAATTTTTATGTCTAATAATATAGCTCATTAAGTCATTTAGACTAGAGAACATTTTGGGATTGATTCAAGGTCTATTAATTCTTTTCAAAAATTAATCAATGATCAATTCCTTTTGATATCATTAAAATTTGTTGTTGTTCTCTATGTTTTAACACATTGATGAATTTCGTGGATATTTAAATCTATAAAATCATGAATTTTATAATTTAAGGAAAACAACCTATCTGATAACATTGTTTATTCTGCATAATGTCAAAAATTAAATGATGATAAATTTCCTATTATTTAAATATAATATGAGTTATTTTTCATGGATTTATCCCGTTTACACTTGTTTTTAAATATTTAAGATAATAAATTCAAACTTTTTTATCTTGAATAAACCACAATTATGTTTGAAATAAAGTTTGTTCCTAAATGTCCAAATTTATAAGGTGGATAATTTTATTTTATTTTATAATAATATGAGGTTGTTTTCAAGGTTATGACCAATAGAAACATGTTCCCAAAGACCCAAATCTATTAAAATTGTATGTTTTTTTTTCAATATAACCATCCCACATGTAAGATTTATATGTGGTATACTTTTACATGTCATGAATTATCATGGAAATTTAAACTAGTTTGATCAATTCATGCCATTTTTAATATGAATTTAAGCCCAAACAAAGAATTTTATTATTCTAATAAATTTTATTGTTAGGTTTTTGTGTGGATGGTTTTTTTAGGATTAAAAATGACTCAAATATTTTTTCTATATTTTCTTGTCATTGTGATATCATTTACTTGGGTTTTTCCTCATTCCCCAAAGAATTTTTTTTATTTAATAATAAAATTATAAAAGTGGATGACTAATATTTAGGGTGGATGAAACGACACTAGTGTAATCGTAATAAATCCAAATTTGAGTTATAATAAATCAAAAATAATTGAGTATGCGATGTATCAACAATAATTTGGTGTAATAACATACAATTACTATAATTAGATTCAGTAATGGGATGTTCTATAGAGTGATTACTGTTGTGGGAAATAAATACTAAAACTTCACCACAGAATTTAAAATCATTTTATTTAATTTTCATATCCCTTATATAACTTAAGACATCTACTTCTGATTAAGGATTCCCAAAGTTCGGAAACACCAAAAATAGCATTGTATTATCATGAAATCACATTGAAATTACTTTGTTATAATTCTTTATATGTATGAAATCAAATGACATTAATTTGACATTTGGTTTTTTCGGAGGTCTAAAAGTGTGTTCCTGTTGATTTAGAAGTCAAAAATACCTACATCAGATGGACAGAAAATAGATTTTGGCCTAGATTTATTGTGGAGTCATATAAATGAATTTATAAAATAATTTGTGACAAATAAAAATAGATTCATGATCATTATAATGTGGGGTGAGATCGATATAATTAAAATTATATTTTTAATTACTTTAATAGTCTTTAAAAACACACATAAAATGACATCATATTCTAAGATTTTACAACTCTATGAGTGATATTTATTTTTAGTAATAATATAAAGATGAAATAATATAGAAATACATACCAAATAATGTGAACATATTATTAATGTGTGGATTATTCATACATACTGATTTTTTGAGTACCATTCTCATGGGATTTCAAGGAAATTTGAACTTGATTTTTTTGACATCTTTTAGGTGAGTTGTCACATTGATAACAATGTGAAATTAAAATTACACTTTTTATAATACCAAACAATTTTGGTGTTGTATTGACTTTTTTTTGTTCATATAAATCAAAAATGACTCAATGATAATATTCCTTTTTCCCCACAAATATAATATTTTTTTCTCAATTTTCACCCCTACATGGGTGATTTTTCTTTTATTATTAAATGTTACCAATATGAAAATATAGTCCCTATAAAATTATAGAATATGAGGATCATATTGATGAGTGAGTAATTCCAACATATCAAAAATTACTCGGTGATCATTTTCCAATGCTTATACATAAATAGTTTTTTATCTCCTCCATTTTGAACCTTGATGGGTTAAATGTCCTTTTAGTAAACAAATATAGTGAAAAGGTACATTGTTTCATATCAATAAATATTAGAATCATATTTTAATTTTTTTATTCCTATTGATAAAAAATTATTTATGTGGAATTCAATTAATTTTTCATTGAAAAATGAACATGTTTTCTTGGTTTCGAACCCTTTTAGGTGTTAATCAAGATGCTGAATTCCAAAAAAATCTATAACATCAAGATGATTAGTTTTTATATTGATGTCTGGTTGGTTTTAGGGATAAAAAATTACTTGAAGGTTATATGTCATGATTTTTATTCCAATATGGAATCATTAACTTTTTATTGACCACTCCATGTGTGATATTTCATTTATTAATAATCATTAATAATATAAAATCATATTTTTCATTATTCATATATATATGAGATTTGGGTTGAGGCATGGTTGATTCCAAGATATAAAAAATGTATCAAGGATTATTTTCCAACGTTTAAATGTCTATTCAATGTAACCTTAATTGTTTTGACCACTTTGATGGTTGATATTTAATTTTATAAACAATATTAAGGATATAATATATAATGTATCATACTAAGAAGTACGGATATCAGAATGACCCAATGTTTATTTTACCAATCTCAAATAGATTGAGATTTATTCTAATAGTTCTTCAAGGAAATAAAATTTTTTCCCATAGTTTTCACCACATTTATGTGACTCATCAAATTAATAAAAATATGAATGAAAAATGATAGTTATGATCAAATAGAAAAATTATAGAGGCCAATTGATGATTATTTAGTTCATATGGATAAAAAATGACTCAAAGATAATTTTCCTATTTTTTGCATTAATAAGATATCATTTAATAAGTTTTTACGCCTACACTACTGATTTTTCATATATTAACATTCACTAATAATAAAAAACATATTTTACATCATATAAACTTATCTATCCATCGAATTGACATGTGAGTAAATCTAATAGATCAAAAATTTATCATTGATCATTTTCATATGCTTCCATGTTAATTTGAAGTGTTATTCTCTTTTTGGACACCTTGATGGGTGATATGTCATTTCAAAAAAAATTATAAGGTGAATTGATATTATGGATAATATTGATCAGTCTAGTCAAAGAATGACACAGGGTTGCAGAAGATAGACCAGGAGAATGGGAAGAACAATTAATAAATGTCTGAAAGAGAAAGTGGGTGGGGAAGGTGCAGTTAATGTATATACCAAAACATTAGAAGAATGTGAAAAAAATAAAAATAAAATTAAAAACATGTCCATAAGTATATGTAGTATAAAAAATAATAAAATTACAAATACAAAAACAAAAAGTGAACATGATGACATGTATATCATAAATAACCTATAAAAGAACCAAATATAGATGAAGAGAAAATATGAAATCTGAAAATGACGATTGAATGTAATAGTGGTAGAAAATGTGGAATAAAAAATAAAGTAGAATAAAAAATTTATAAAAAAATAAGGTGAGATAAGGTAGTAGAGAAATTGAAAATAGATTAAAAAATTTGTTAAAAAATTATAAAAGAAAATATTAAATAATATTTAGAAGCTAGAAAAAATTCATAAGTCCTAATACCTAAAAAAAAGTTGAGGATTATTTAATGTAAAAACAAAAGAAAATGTAGAAGTAGGGTTTGATGTCAATATAAATGGACCAGTAGAAACATAGTTCAAAAATTTAAACCATAATTTATAAATATAAATAAACTATCTATTTCAATACTATCCATGAATGAAGTTCTAAAAGAGGAATTTTTTGAGTAAAAAAATGTTTCAACCATCCCATCAATAATTTATTTTAGAAACAACAATTCAAACATATTTTAATCACATATGTTTTTTATCATGTGCATTGTTTCACAATCGAAATCACTCACATTTACTTTATTAATTCTTTTATTCTTATCAAAATCATGTTTGTTGTTCACTCACATTACTTTTTATGTTATTTCACAATTGTAACCTGGTTGTGTATTGAATTATAATCTAGAATCGTAACCAGATTTTGTATTTCATTATAATCAGTAATCATAACTAGATTATGAAATACATTATAATAAGGAATCACAACTAGATTATGTATTACATAATTATCAGGAATCAATACCACATTATATATTGCATTATAATCAGGAATTGTATCAAGATTATGTATTGCATTATAATCAGGAACTTTAACTATATTATGTATTGCATTACAATAAGAAATCATAACTAAGATAAGTATCAGATCCTAATCACATGTATTGTAACCACATATTTCATAACTAGATCATGAATTGTAACCATGCACATTATGACTAGGCTACGTACCACATCATAGTCTTGCACCATAACCAGGTTAGCTATTGTATCATAGTCATGAATCATTACCAGGTTTTGTAGTGTATACTTATCTATGAATTGTATTCAAGTATCATAACCAGTTTAAATATCGTGCATTGTAACAATGTTAGAAAATGTAACCAGGGTATTAATTGTAAACACGATATGCATTATTATCATGGTAAGCCTGGAAAATGATTTACGTAATGTGCTTATGAAATTCATTAAATTCTAATCATAAAATTTATACCAGTTTCATGTATCTCATACTCATTGTTTCATTCTTTTTAACTTACTATTTTCTAAACTAAAACAATGTCATTGAGTTGGTTGCATAATAATAAAAATGATATCGTGTATTATATTTTTTTGACTGATGTAATACCCGGAGTACAAGTCCTCAGATTTTTTGAGAGAATATGATCATTATAGAAAATATGGAAGTTGGACCATGATTCCTATTAATATTAGGTCATTCAAACCATGATATACAACATTCGATTCTATTAATTTCTAGAGAGAGATTTTGTGACTTATCTCATACTTTTTGCAAATTCTTTGACGATGCATGATGTGAAGATCTTGTTCCATGACCTTGTATTTTGATAAGTTCATTGTCTCTTCTTTGTGCGATCGATCTTTGTGATAACGATCAAGGGATTTCAGGGATAGGAAGATGTGTTGTCTATCATCATATCGAGGGATTTAAATTTTTGGAAAGACATAGGTGTTGATTAACTTCTTAATCGAGGGCCTTCTAGAAAAAGAGTTCCATTGTGTCAATAATCGTATCTAGGGCTTAACAAGGTGGTGGTATGACATACCTTTTATACTAGGTGATTGGATACCCTTCTATTTGGGATAAAATAATTGTAATACTTTTACATTTCTACTGTTATTTTTATTAGAAAGGTAATTGTACTGTTTCTTCTTTCTATTCATTTTCATTTCAATAGTAATTTTTTCAATTATGATTCATACTGTTTTAAGAGATTCTATATTATACATGGTAGAATAATTAAAATTTTTATTACTCAAATCATTTTATTCAATTCAAATACAATTGTTTTACATTCCATATAGTATTAAATCATGTCCCTTAGATATAATACCCATATGGTCAATAGTATTGGATGTGAATTGAATTAGTTTAAAAAATATTAAAATAATTTAACTCTTAAAGTGCGTAATTGCAATGTTATTAATCCAATAATTCACCCCCTCTAGTACTATGCCATCTAATATACATATACATCTATATTATGATCCAATAATTGGTATCAAAGGAGTTTTCCACTATGTTGTATTACTTACTATATTTCATTTAGAAATACAATTGTATTTCTATTACAAATTTTTTGTTTATAATTAGATATTACACTAATGTGTGGAGTGGAAAAGTATTTTGTTGGGAAAAAATCCCTCAAGGTATCAATGAATTATTTTTGAGGTAATTTTGTTTGTTGACAAAGTAGAAAACTATGCTGTGATGGTTGAAAAAGAAAACCATGACATACAAATTTGTTGAAAAAGGGGATTTCATGGCGGAATGTTGAGTTCAAGAGCTGTGATCAACGATCCATGATTGATTCATGAACGTAGACAATGGAATGGATGATATGGAGGTGGAAATGGAACATGCGAGCCGTGTACTTGAAGACTTGGAAACATGTGCGCCATATTTTTTTCAAGAACAGATCAACAAAATATGGAAAAGGGAAAAGGGCCGCGCAAGAATTGAGTTGGTCGTGCAAGTGACATGCACGCCATGAAGAGACTTGCGCGTCAGTGCTTAGGAGGATTGGGAACTTGCGTGCCTGTTGTTTTTCAGGAATAGAACATCAAAATACGGAAAATGAAGGTGGGTCGCGTAAGTATTAGTTTGGTCACACAAGTGAGTAGCGCGACAGAGGCCAGAGCATTTGTGTTGCACGCCGAGACATGCGCGCCAGAGGGGGACTTGCGCACTGTCGCGCATGTATTCCAAATGCCTATAAATACTGGACCACCCTCTTCATTTCCAACGGAGTTCAATACATAGAAAAATTAGATCTCCTATCGCGCAGGTGTGAATGTCGTGCATGTGGTGTGTGGTCGTGCATGTTGGGACTTCCGCGCCAGTGCTGAAGTTGTGCGCCATCTATTTTTTGTGAGTCTACGGTGGTTTTTGTAGCAAAGGAAGTGTGTCGCGCATGTTTGGATAAGAATAATCTTGAGTCGCGCAAGTGTTAATAAAAACATGCGCGCCAGTGTCAACATGCACGCTGAGACTTGCGTGCCGCCTTAGAGAAGGGCACCATGTTTGGTTGATTTCCGGCAGTGATTTAGGGCTACGTGGAAGCTAGGGGATTTCCCGATACCTTCGGTGCAAAGAGATATTAATCTACAGGTGAAGGTTGAGCTTCAACAGAGCATCTACTTATAAGAGAGGATGTATTCATTTGTGATAATGAAGAGACCTCCAGGTCTATAAACTGTGAGTGGATCATTTCTGGAACAATGAGAAAAGGAAGAGGAAGAAAGTGATCCTCTCCACCGGCAGTGATCCATAGAGAGAGATAGGTAGTAACCATTGGGAAAGTAGAGAGCTGTCCCAAAATCTTGTAAAGGCAGTGAGCCTGGGCATAGAAGTGATCTAGCATGAACCCTGTAAACAATAGTGTTCTTTAGTGAATTTGGTACACCGTCTCATCACCGTTGTATGATTCTTGGACGTAGCCCAGTGAGGGAGAACCAAGTAAAAATGGTTGTGTACTATGCATGATTTACTTTGTATATATATTGTACAGCGGGAAAGAGAGAGAATAGTGCTTTTCATAACAGTGAAACCAGATCAGAACGGGCAATAATTTCTAATTAGTCATACCCAGACTCACCCCCTGTAACCCCCCAAGATTTTATGAAAAATATTTTTTTAATTTCATTAAGGTCTTGTGTTATACGCTAAACCAAAAGGAGCTTTCACAACACACATCTCTGACCTGGCTTGAATTACACGCAATCGCGACCTTCCACGATAGTGTGTGTTGTACGCAACACCAAGTTTCGCTAAACAACGATATGCTATTAAGATATTATTAAAACTAGCCGTTATGAATAGTAATAACAACTTTTTGAAATTTTGTAAATTTTATTTTTCAAAAAGGACTTCATTTATGGATTCGGAGTATCGAATTTAGCCTAAGCTGAAATTTTGGTACTTTTCAGATAACTTTCATATTCTGATGAATAGTGAAAATTACTAAATTTTAATTAAAAACAACTTTTTTAATCGAAATAATTAATAGTGATAAATTATTAATTTGAGTGGTTTTAAAGTATATTTAGAATATATTTTTACAATTTAATACAATGTTGGTCATTGGATGTAATTTCACATTTAAACCAGTTATAAACAAGTGTCAATCTTTTGATAGTTATTATCTCTTAAAAACACGCTATTTGTTGTGACAACGGAAATTAATTATAAAATTAATTAATGCAACTTACATGTAGAGAATTTTTTAAAATAGAAATAATTTTTGAATTCGGAATTTCAATTATAGCTTAGGGTAAAATTTTGGCATTTTTCTGAAAAACTTCAATTTTTGATGAATAGTGAAACCACTAAGTGGTAGGTTAAAAACTGAATTTTGCATAAAACTTAATTTTACCACTTCTGTGAATGGAATTTCAAAAATCTGACAGACACGGTTTATATCAGTAAGTAAAATGCGGTTCAATGAGATAAAAATAATTTTTTTGGTGAATAGTAACTTTTTACTTTTTTACCGCGATTAATAGTAAATAGGGTAACTAAGGGTAAATATGATATTACTATTACCCTAACATATGTCCTAATTCTATTGGATAAGTGTAATTCGACCAAAAAAAACCTTATGAATATAATATGACCATTAAGGTCCACTTGGATTAGATTATGACATTTAATATTATTTTATTTAAAGAATAGTTAAAATAGTTAAAATCAAAGTTTAATAAGTAAATCATTTTTAATATGAGGATTTACATAAGATAAATTCGACTATAAATATTCATTAGAAAGCTATAAATATTTCCTATATAATGGTATTTTATTTGTAATTTTTAGACATTAAATAATTTAATTTATATATCACACAATGATGATGGAGTAATTATCTTATTAATGAAATATTGACATAATTGATGTTATAAACACCAAAATAAATGTAATTTGAGACTTTTTATGAATTACACTAATTTTATAGGTTACTATGATATATTAGTGTTGATTTAATCAACTTGTTTCGAACATAAAATTCTGTTATGACTTTCCCAAAAATCATATATCAAATAGTGTCAAAATTGACACAAAATAGTTTTTAAATCAAATATTATATTATTAACTGTTATTTTATTCCTAAAAATCTAAGTTTCGGAAAAATTACATAGATAAGGATATATATATTAATTATAAAAAATTTGGGTTTCGTTTGGCTTGTTATAGTAAGTGTATTAACCATATAGTGTAAGAAAACAAAAAGACACGGTAAAAGTTAAATTATTTAACTTAGAGTTAAATCTAATTGATAAGGTTACAATAATAACCTAAACTTGTCTAAATCCTATTGGTTGATAGGATTTTGACCCATCCCCACTTTACCTTCGAAATAAGACCCTTTGGAACCATTATAAACCTATTTTTACTTTAATATAAAATAATATTTTGAGATATTCCTAAGGTGCCCCTCTCCTCCCTTATAAAAGGACACCTCCTCCCTCTCCTCCTCACACCAATTTGAGCACTCAAGCTCGGACAAACCCTGCCAAAATACTTTCTCCACTTACCTAGAATAATCCTAGAGGTCCTGGTTTTCTTCAAAGACCAATCTTAGTTCCCTAAGTGGAGGATTCAAAGAGGCGTTTCAAAGAAGAGGTAATATCCATTACCGATCTTTTCAATTTCTTTCTTCTTCAACTTCTTCTTCTTTAGTTGTTTCATGACAAAGTAATAACATCAGTATTACTTACATACTGATATGTTATTATAAATATGAAACAACCCTAATTAACTTTCTATCCATCCTAGGGAAAAATGAAATCACCGCGCGTGCGTACGTACGGAATACCGTCTCCACGCCGTGGTGTAATCTATTTTCCACCACCAAATTAATAGGATGGGTATAATGGTGTAATGAGTAACTATATATGATTATTTTAAATTGATATTGATACTAAAATAGTCTACATACACTTCAACACAATTCCACGACCATGGGAACGATATCATCGCTCGTGCGTACGTACGGACTACCGTCTCCACGACGCGATGAGATTCATTGTCAATGATTAACCATTCATGGATGATTATAAAGTATATATAATAATTACAAATGAAATATATGACATAATAATTATACTGGATTTATGTAAATTTATATGTATGTCATCTACTTAATTCTATTCACTTCAATAAGGAAACGAAAACATCGTTCATGCGTACGTACGGACTACCGTCTCCATGAACGGTGTATTTCATTCCATTTATCGATATTATATATATATATATATATTCTGAATATATATTATATATAAATCATGTTTTACATTCTGGATATAAGTAATCATGATCCAAGTAATCATATTAATAATTACAAGTTAGAAACACGAATGACAAATGAGACGATTTTACCCAAAACGCTACTTTAACATGAATTTACAAAAGAACGGGTAATATAAAGTAATAAGTGGACCATATATGATATAATAACAATTAATAAGATTCTGGAATAAGTCAATAACATGATTTAAATCATTACACAGGAGGTTCGGACACTTACAAAGCCAGTCGGACCTAAGGTAAGGGAAATATCACAATCACATTTTTATCCGAGATTGTTTATACTTTGGTATTTACTGGGGTGTATTTTATCATCCATATCCATGTTTCTTCAATATGTAAATTTATTTCCATCCAACTACAATTGTTTAAATCCAATATTACCCTTCGGTGAGTTTTTAGTAAAAGATATGAAAGGAATCTTTTGTCGTTTTTCGTACGAGGTACTTTTTGACTTTTCCGACAATAGTACGAAGAATGTTTTTTAACTTATACGGCATGAATGGATTTTTAAAAAATTATTTCCAAAAAGTTTCCTCTACAAGTTTTCAAGTTTATTTTTAATCAAATTCTTTTAGTTTAAAATTGTATGACATGTTTAGAAAGGAAAAGTGTTTTTGAAGTAGAAAGGATATTTTCCTCAAGAATGAAGTTCAAGTGTTTTATCAAAATTATATTCCATCTAAGATAATAAAGGGTTCTGTTTTTATCCATATTATTACATTGATTTTATTATGTTGTTATGGAATTATTTTTATGATTTCCTTTATCTTATATGAATTGTTTTATGATGTCATGATGTTTAAGATTCCCATTTTTATTACATGGGTTATGCAATGATGTATGATTTATGATTTTGTGGAACACATAAGAATGGTATAATTATGAGATGGGTGGGACCTATATCTCCCTCCAATGCATTGGGTAAATATTTTATATCTCATGAGATAGACATGGATGGAATGGTAGGTTATACCGGTTCAGTGAAACAGGACTGAAACGAGGGTGACTCGGTTCATAAAGGGACTTTGTCCACTAAGATAGTCTTGGCAATGAGTGTTGACTAACAAGAAATGATTCTCTATGATTATGTGTGTATGACACAAAGTTTCATGTTTTAAGTTATGATTATTGTGATTACATTTCACTGCCATGATTTATCCCATGTTATGAAATTATGATCTCTTTTGCAGGTTAAGATTTCCAAAAGTTATGTGCTTGTGTATACGATGAGATTTATTTTTCTTTTGTTTACCCTTAATAATAATTTGAGCTCACCCTTTTATGTTTTATTTTCCCTAGGATATAAAGAAAGGTTTTAGGTAAAAAAAGGGAAGATCTTTATGGGAGATATTGGAGATCTTTCACCACGATTAGAAGATTACGTTCCGAGTTTCCAAAGACACTAAACTATTACGATCCTTGTGTGTGTATTTTTGGTTACGTACTAAGTATTCCGCAAAATTAATGTAATGTTCATGTATGCTAATCTTAGGGTCTCTACAGTTGGTATCAGAGGAAAGGTTTAGTCAACCTTTGGAAACTAGGATGCGAAAACGTTAGTGAGATCCCAAGAGATATTTCTAAGGTATGTCAAGGGATGTCCCTAAGGTTAAGTATACGTATAGGTTATAGTACTAGAATTATGCTAACGATCATAGAATTAAACCTAAGATGTTAGATATTGAAGGTACTCCCCCTTTATTATGTTTTTTTCCCCTAGCATGATGTTTTCCTCTCACACTATTCTTTTTGGGTTTTAGAAAATGGCTGGAAACAAGATGATTCACGATAATGGAGAATATGATGGACAATGGAATGATATTCTTCATAATGAAATGGGATTTGGAAGTCCAAACATAATTATTATGCCGAATCAGCAATCTCATAATATAATCAATAAAGTAAAATTTGGAAAGTTTCCTGACTCGGCTAATAAGAGAAAGATGGAGTTTCATGATGATCATAGAGGAAAGAAAGTTCAATTTCCCCTATGTAAATCATGTGGGAAGAGGCATCAAGGAGAATGTTTCAAAGGAACTGGAAGATGCTTTGGGTGTGGAAAAGAAGGACACAAAGCAAGTTAGTGCAAAGGAAAAGGTTCAGTTAACACCATGGATGCGGATAATGGTATTGCTACGACATCAACAATGGTTAAATGTTTTAAATGTGGAATGTACGGGCATTATGCAAACCAATGCCCTAAGGGAAAGTCTCATGAAGAGAATCAGTATGGTCGTATGGTAAGTATTTATGTTGATGATGATGAAGAGACTACAAATGATAAGTGAGATGAAATAATTGTTGAATCTCGGTCAATGGTTTAAGAATGTAGTGGAATGATTACATGTTTATCATGGGTAATTTTGTATAAGAAATCTCATGGTACTATGAAATAAAGAGACATCTAAGGATTGTTACACTGTTGTCTTTCCTTGAGTTATGAAAAAGTATGATTAATGGTACCACTATCCATGAATGGTTATTCAGATATTTTTGGAATTTAGATGATATGCGCATAATGAAGGGATATGGAGAAAATAAAATGTTTAACAATATTCATGAGCTCATGATTGATATAAGGACTAAGTGATATCTTGGTTTGAGTATATAGAATTTTGAGGATTTTGGAATGTGGAAAGTGTTATCATTTAGCTGCATTCATGTTTTCAATAAGGTTCAATGGGTATTCAAGAGAATACATGATTAAGGCCTTTGAATGTTTAGAATGTGACCAACAAGACATATCTTATGATATATGGGGATCAACGATGGTATTAAATCTCTGGTAATCGTTTTCACTATATTATGAGAGTGGACTGAAGTATTATGGATAAGCCTAAAGATTGTTGGACATAAGTTAGTATTGTTTAAGGATAGAGGTTTTTTCGATATTATTTATTTGATGTTATAGTAATATAGTATTAGAAAAACGACAACCTGCTGGACGAGTGACAACCCATCGCGTTGGACAAGGCTGTGGGAATCGAACCCACAACCGAAGTGCGACTGGCCTTTATCGCCTACCACTGGCCTACAGGAAGTCCTTGTTTAGTAGAAACTAGTTTTTATTATATTAAGCAGTATGATATATGAAGTATAAGTTCATTTTAGGAACCATATATCATTAATCTCACTATAAATGGACTTCTGTATTTTTTGATAACTTTTCTAACCTTTTGAGACAGATGGAATGACCCATCATTCTATCACATGATCTGCTAACACATCACGAATGACAAATTCAACTTCATTTCTTTAAGAGATGAAGTAGAAATTTTCCAAAGAACGACAAACAGTGAGACTATACCAAAATCACGAAAGTATTTCTTCTAATTCCAATTTCATCAACTTTAGGGAAATGATCTTGAAAACCATAAATGTTGTCCTAGTGCTCTTATATCTGATTAATCAGATGGTACCTTAGATCGTCACATATTTATGGATTTGTGATTGCTAGCTTTTCCATAGCCATGTTCTCTACCACTCTCCATCAGAAAATGATGGTAAGATTTCTCTTCCATATCCATATTTTCACCTATGTGGAAACCCATTGATTAGTTTATTTGGGTAACCGTTACGTTTCATACTTTTGTTTTTAAAGATTGGTTTTGGTATTCCTTTTTACGATGAGGGTTTCGATTAAAGAAACTTTCGAATAGTAAACCATTTATAACCCCGACGAATTTCGAGGGCAAAATTCATTTTAAGGGGGGGTAGAATGTAACACCCCAAGATTTTATGAAAAATATTCTTTTTAATATCATTAATGTCTTGTGTTATACGCTACAACAAAAGGAGATTTCACAACAAACATCTCTGACCTGGCTTGAATTACACGCAATCGCGACCTTCCACGATAGTGTGTGTTGTACGCAACACCAAGTTTCGCTAAACAACGATATGCTATTAAGATATTATTAAAACTTGCCGTTATGAATAGTAATAACCAATTTTTGAAATTTTGTAAATTTTATTTTTCAAAATGGACTTCATTTATGTATTCGGAGTATCGAATTTAGCCTAAGGTGAAATTTTGGTACTTTTCGGATAACTTTCATATTCTGATGAATAGTGAAAATTACTAAATTTTAATTAAAAACAACTTTTTTAATCGAAATACTTAATAGTGATAAATTATTAATTTGAGTGGTTTTAAAGTATATTTAGAATATATTTTTACAATTTAATACAATGTTGGTCATTGGATGTAATTTCACATTTAAACCAGTTATAAACAAGTGTCAATCTTTTGATAGTTATTATCTCTTAAAAACACGCTATTTGTTGTGACAGCGGAGATTAATTATAAAATTAATTAATGCAACTTATATGTTAGAAATTTTGTAAAATAGAAATCATTTTTGAATTTGGAATATCAATTATATCTTAGGATGAAATTTTGGCATTTTTCTGAAAAACTTCAATTTTTGATGAATAGTGAAACCACTAAGTGGTAGGTTAAAAACTGAATTTTGCATAAAACTTAATTTTACCGCTTCTGTGAATGGAATTTCGAAAATCCGACAGACACGGTTGATATCAGTAAGTAAAATGTGGTTCAATGCGATAAAAATAATTTTTTTTGTGAATAGTAACTTTTTACTTTTTTACCGCGGTTAATAGTAAATAGGGTAACTAAGGGTAAATATGATATTACTATTACCCTAACACATGTCCTAATTCTATTGGATAAGTTTAATTCTTCCAAAAACAACCTTATGAATATAAAATGACCATTTAGTTCCACTTGGATTATATTATGATATTTAATATTATTTTATTTAATGAATAGTTAAAATAGTTAAAATCAAAGTTTAATAAGTAAATAATTTTTAATATGGGGTTATAAATAAGATAAATTCGACTATAAATATTCATTAGAAAGCTAAACATATTTCCTATATAATGGTATTTTATTTGTAATTTTTAGACTTTAAATAATTTAATTTATTTATGACACAATGATGATGCAGTAATTATCTTATTAATGAAATATTGGCATAATTGATGTTATAAACACCCAAATAAAGGTAATTTTGAGGCTTTTTATGAATTCCACTAATTTTATAGGTTACTATGATATATTAGTGTTGATTTAATCAACTTGTATCGAACATATAATTCTGTTATGACTTTCACAAAAATCATATATCAAATAGTGTCAAAATTGACACAAAATAGTTTCTAAATCAAATATTATATTATTAATTGATATTTTATTCCTAAAAATCTAAGGTTCGGCCAAATGACTTAGCTAGGGATATATATATTAATAATATACAATTTGGGGTTCTTTTGGCATGTTATAGTAAGTGTATTAACCATATAGTGTAAGAAAACAAAAAGACACGGTAAAAGTTAAATTATTTAACTTAGAGTTAAATCTAATTGATAAGGTTTAAATAATAACCTAAACTTGTCTAAATCCTATTTGTTGATAGGATTGCGACCCATCCCCACTTTAACTTCGAAATAAGACCCTTTGGAACCATTATAAACCGATTTTTACTTTAATATAAAATAATATTTTGAGATATTCCTAAGGTGCCCCTCTCCTCCCTTATAAAAGGACACCTCCTCCCTCTCCTCCTCACACCAATTTGAGCACTCAAGCTCGGCCAACCCCTGCCAAAATCCCTTCTCCACTTCCCTAGAATAATCCTAGAGGCCCTGGTTTTCTTAAAAGTCCAATCTTAGTTCCCTAGGTGGAGGATTGAAAGAGGCGTTTCAAAGAAGAGGTAATATCCATTACCGATCTTTTCAATTTCTTTCTTCTTCAACTTCTTCTTCTTTAGTTGTTTCATGACAAAGTAATAACATAAGTATTTCTTACATAATGATATGTTATTATAAATATGAAACAACCCTAATTCACCTTCTATCCATCTTACAGAAAAATGAAATCACCGCGCGTGCGTACGTACGGAATACCGTCTCCACGCCGTAGTGTAATCTATTTTCCACCACCACCTTAATAGGATGGGTATAATGGTGTAATGAGTAACTATATATGATTATTATAAAGTTATATTTATACTTAAATAGTCTACATACACTTCAACACAATTCCACGACCATGGGAACGATATCATCGCTCATGCGTACGTACGGACTACCGTCTCCACGACGCGATGAGATTCATTCTCAATGATTAACCATTCATGAATGAATATAAAGTATATATAATAAGTACCAATGAAATATATTAAATAATAATGATACTGGATTTATGTAAATTTATATATATGTCATCTACTTAATTCCATTCACTTCAATAAGGAAACGAAAACAGCGTTCATGCGTACGTACGGACTACCGTCTCCATGAACGGTGTATTTCATTCCATTTATCGATATATATATACATATATATATATTCTGAATATATATTATATATAAATCATGTTTTACATTCTGGATATAAGTAATCATGATCCAAGTAATCATATTAATAATTACAAGTTAAAAACACGAACGACAAATGAGACGATTTTACCCAAAACGCTACTTTAACATGAATTTACAAAAGAACGGGCAATATAAAGTCATAATTGGACCATATATGATATAATAACAATGAATATGATTCTGGAATAAGTCAATAACATGATTTAAATCATTATACAGGAGGTTCGGACACTTACAAAGCAAGTCAGATCTAAGGTAAGGGAAATATCACAATCTCATTTTTATCCGAGATTGTTTATACTTTGGTATTTACTGGGGTGTATTTTATCATCCATATCCATGTTTCTTCAATATGTAATTTTATTTCCATCCAACTACAATTGTTTAAATCCAATTTTACCCTTCGGTGAGTTTTTAGTAAAAGATATGAAAGGAATCTTTTGTCGTTTTTCGTACGAGGTACTTTTTGACTTTTCCGACAAAAGTACGAAGAATGTTTTTTTAACTTATACGGCATGAATGGATTTTTAAAACATTATTTCCAAAAAGTTTCCTTTACAAGTTTTCAAGTTTATTTTTAATCAACTTCTTTTAGTTTAAAATTGTATGACATGTTTAGAAAGGAAAAGTGTTTTTGAAGTAGAAAGGATATTTTCCTCAAGAATGAAGTTCAAGTGTTTTATCAAAATTATCTTCCATATAAGATAATAAAGGGTTTTGTTTTTATCCATATTATTACATTGATTTGATTATGTTATTATGGAATTATTTTTATGATTTCCTTTATCTTATATGAATTGTTTTATGATGTCATGATGTTTAAGATTCCCATTTTTATTACATGGGTTATGCAATGATGTATGATTTATGATTTTGTGGCACACATAAGAATGGTATAATTATGAGATGGGTGGGACCTATATCTCCCTCCAATGAATTGGGTAAATATTTTATATCTCATGAAATAGACATGGCTGGAATGGAAGGTTATACCGGTTCAGTGAAACAGGACTGAAACGAGGGTGACTCGGTTCATAAAGGGACTTTGTCCACTAAGATAGTCTTGGAAATGAGTGTTGACTAACAAGAAATGATTCTATATGATTATGTGTGTATGACACAAAGTTTCATGTTTTATGTTATGATTATTGTGATTACATTTCACTGCCATGATTTATCCCATGTTATGAAATTATGATCTCTTTTGCAGGTTAAGATTTCCAAAAGTTATGTGCTTGTGTATACGATGAGATTTATTTTTCTTTTGTTTACCCTTACAGAGAATTTGAGATCACCCTTTTATGTTTTCTTTTCCCCAGGATATAAAGAAAGGTTTTAGGTAAAAAAGGAAAGATCTTTATGGGAGATATTGGAGATCTTTCACCACGATTAGAAGATTACGTTCCGAGTTTCCAAAGACACTAAACTATTACGATCCTTGTGTGTGTATTTTTTGTTATGTACTATGTATTCCACAAAAGTAATGTAATGTTCATGTAAGTTAAGCTTAGGGTCTCTACAGTTGGTATCAGAGGAAAGGGTTATCAACTTTTGGAAACTAGGATGCGAAAACGTTAGTGAGATCCCAAGAGATATTTCTAAGGTATGTCAAGGGATGTCCCTAAGGTTAAGTATACGTATAGGTTATAGTACTAGAATTACGCTAACGATCATATAATTAAACCTAAGATGTTAGATATTGAAGGTACTCCCACTTTAATATGTTGTTTTCCCCTAGCATGATTTTTTCCTCTCACACTATTCTTTTTGGGTTTTAGAAAATGGCTGGAAACAAGATGATTCACGATAATGGAGAATATGATGGACAATGGAATGATATTCTTCATAATGAAATGGGATTTGGAAGTCCAAACATCATTATTATGCCGAATCAGCAATCTCATAATATGATCAATAAAGTAAAATTTGGAAAGTTTCCTGACTCGACTAATAAGAGAAAGATGGAGTTTCATGATGATCATAGAGGAAAGAAAGTTCAATTTCCCCTATGTAAATCATTTGGGAAGAGGCATCAAGGAGAATGTTTCAAAGGAACTAGAAGATGATTTGGGTGTGGAAAAGAAGGACACAAATCAAGTAAGTGCAAAGGAAAAGTTTCAGTTAACACCATGGATGAGGATAATGGTATTGCTACGACATCAACCATGGTTAAATGTTTTAAATGTGGAATGTACGGGCATTATGCAAACCAATGCACTAAGGGAAAGTCTCATGAAGAGAATCAGTATGGTCGTATGGTAAGTATTTATGTTGATGATGATGAAGAGACTACAAATGATAAGTGAGATGAAAGAATTGTTGAAGCTCGGTCAATGGTTTAAGAATGTAGTGGAATGATTACATGTTTATCATGTGTAATGTTGTATAAGAAATCTCATGGTACTATGCAATAAAGAGACTTCTAAGGATTGTTACACTGTTGTCTTTCCTTGAGTTATGAAAGTGTATGATTAATGGTACCACTATCCATGAAAGGTTATTCATATATTTTTGGAATTTAGATGATATGCGCATAATGAAGGGATATGGAGAAAATTAAATGTTTAACAGTATTCATGAGCTCATGATTGATATAAGGACTAAGTGATATCATGGTTTGAGTATATAGAATTTTGAGGATTTTGGTATGTGGAAAGTGTTAACATTTAAATGCATTCATGTTTTCAATAAGGTTCAATGGGTATTCAAGAGAATACATGATTAAGGCCTTTGAATGTTTAGAATGTGACCAACAAGACATATCTTATGATATATGGGGATCAACGGTGGTATTAAATCTCTGGTAATCATTTTCACTATATTATGAGAGTGGACTGAAGTATTATGGATAAGCCTAAAGATTGTTGGACATAAGTTAGTATTGTTTAAGGATAGAGGTTTTTTCGATATTATTGATGGGATGTTATAGTAATATAGTTTTAGAAAAAGGACAACCTGCTGGACGAGCGACAACCCATCGCGTCGGACAAGGCTGTGGGAATCGAACCCACAACCGAAGTGCGACTAGCCTTTATCGCCTACCACTGGCCTACAGGAAGTCCCTGTTTAGTAGAAACTAGTTTTTATTATATTAAGCAGTATGATATATGGTGTATAAGTTCATTTTAGGAACCATATATCATTAATCTCACTATAAATGGACTTATGTATTTTTTGATAACTTTTCTAACCTTTTGAGACAGATGGAATGACCCATCATTCTATCACATGATCTGCTAACACATCACGAATGACAAATTCAACTTCATTTCTTTAAGAGATTAAGTAGAAATTTTCCAAAGAACGACAAACAGTGAGACTATACCAAAATCACGAAAGTATTTCTTCTAATTCCAATTTCATCAACTTTAGGGAAATGATCTTGAAAACCAAAAATGTTGTCCTAGTGCTCTTATATCTGATTAATCAGATGGTACCTTAGATCGTCACATATTTATGGATTTTTGATTGCTAGCTTTTCCATAGCCATGTTCTCTACCACTCTCCATCAGAACATGATGGTAAGATTTCCCTTCCATATCCATATTTTCACCTATGTGGAAACCCAGTGATTAGTTTATTTGGGTAACCGTTACGTTTCATACTTTTGTTTTTAAAGATTGGTTTTGGTATTCCTTTTTACGATGAGGGTTTTGATTAAAGAAACTTTCGAATAGTAAACCATTTATAACCCCGACGAATTTCGAGGGCGAAATTCATTTTATGGGGGGTAGAATGTAACACCCCAAGATTTTATGAAAAATATTCTTTTTAATTTCATTAATGTCTTGTGTTATACGCTACACCAAAAGGAGATTTCACAACACACATCTCTGACCTGGCTTGAATTACACGCAATCGCGACCTTCCACGATAGTGTGTGTTGTACGCAACACCAAGTTTCGGTAAACAATGATATGCTATTAAGATATTATTAAAACTAGCCGTTATGAATATTAATAACCACTTTTTGAAATTTTGTAAATTTTATTTTTCAAAATGGACTTCATTTATGTATTCGGAGTATCGAATTTAGCCTAAGGTGAAATTTTGGTACTTTTCGGATAACTTTCATATTCTGATGAATAGTGAAAATTACTAAATTTTAATTAAAAACAACTTTTTTAATCGAAATAATTAATAGTGATAAATTATTAATTTGAGTGGTTTTAAATTATATTTAGAATATATTTTTACAATTTAATACAATGTTGGTCATTGGATGTAATTTCACATTTAAACCAGTTATAAACAAGTGTCAATCTTTTGATAGTTATTATCTCTTAAAAACACGCTATTTGTTGTGACAACGGAAATTAATTATAAAATTAATTAATGCAACTTATATGTTGGGAATTTTGTAAAATAGAAATCATTTTTGAATTCGGAATATCAATTATATCTTAGGGTGAAATTTTGGCATTTTTCTGAAAAACTTCAATTTTTGATGAATAGTGAAACCACTAAGTGGTAGGTTAAAAACTGAATTTTGCATAAAACTTAATTTTACCGCTTCTGTGAATGGAATTTCGAAACTCCGACAGACACGGTTGATATCAGTATGTAAAATGTGGTTCAATGAGATAAAAATAATTTTTTGGTGAATAGTAACTTTTTACTTTTTTACCCGGTTAATAGTAAATAGGGTAACTAAGGGTAAATATGATATTACTATTACCCTAACACATGTCCTAATTCTATTGGATAAGTTTAATTCTACCAAAAACAACCTTATGAATATAAAATGACCATTTAGTTCCACTTGGATTATATTATGACATTTAATATTATTTTATTTAATGAATAGTTAAAATAGTTAAAATCAAAGTTTAATAAGTAAATAATTTTTAATATGGGGTTATAAATAAGATAAATTCGACTATAAATATTCATTAGAAAGATAAAAAGATTTCCTATATAATGGTATTTTATTTTTAATTTTTAGACATTAAATAATTTAATTTATTTATGACACAATGATGATGCAGTAATTATCTTATTAATGAAATATTGACATAATTGATGTTATAAACACCCAAATAAATGTAATTTGAGACTTTTTATGAATTCCACTAATTTTATAGGTTACTATGATATATTAGTGTTGATTTAATCAACTTTTATCGAACATATAATTCTGTTATGACTTTCACAAAAATCATATATCAAATAGTGTCAAAATTGACACAAAATAGTTTCTAAATCAAATATTATATTATTAATTGTTATTTTATTCCTAAAAATCTAAGGTTCGGCCAAATGACATAGATAAGGATATATATATTAATAATATACAATTTGGGGTTCTTTTGGCATGTTATAGTAAGTGTATTAACCATATAGTGTAAGAAAACAAAAAGACACGGTAAAAGTTAAATTATTTAACTTAGAGTTAAATCCAATTGATAAGGTTAAAATAACAACCTAAACTTGTCTAAATCCTATTCGTTGATAGGCTTTGCGACCCATCCCCACTTTAACTTCGAAATAAGACCCTTTGGAACCATTATAAACCGATTTTTACTTTAATATAAAATAATATTTTGAGATATTCCTAAGGTGCCCCTCTCCTCCCTTATAAAAGGACACATCCTCCCTCTCCTCCTCACACCAATTTGAGCACTCAAGCTCGGCCAACCCCTGCCAAAATCCCTTCTCCACTTCCCTATAATAATCCTAGAGGTCCTGGTCTTCTTCAAAGTCCAATCTTAGTTTCCTAAGTGGAGGATTCAAAGAGGCGTTTCAAAGAAGAGGTAATATCCATTACCGATCTTTTCAATTTATTTCTTCCTAAACTTCTTATTCTTTAGTTGTTTCCTGACAAAGTAATAACATCAGTATTTCTTACATACTTATATGTTATTATAAATATTAAACAACCATAATTCACCTCCTATCCATCCTACGGAAAAATGAAATCACCGCGCGTGCGTACGTACGGATTACCATCTCCACGCCGTGGTGTAATCTATTTTCCACCACCACCATAATAGGATGGGTATAATGGTGTAATGAGTAACTATATATGATTATTATAAAGTTATATTGATACTTAAATAGTCTACATACACTTCAACACAATTACACGACCATGGGAACGATATGATCGCTCGTGCGTACGTACGGACAACCGTCTCCACGACGCGATGAGATTCATTCTCAATGATTAACCATTCATGAATGATTATAAAGTATATATAATAATTACTAATGAAATATATGAAATAATAATGATACTGGATTTATGTAAATTTATATATATGTCATCTACTTAATTCCATTCACTTCAATAAGGAAACGAAGACAGCGTTCATGCGTACATACGGACTACCGTCTCCATGAACGGTGTATTTCATTCCATTTATCAATATATTATATATATATATATATTCTGAATATATATTATATATAAATCATGTTTTACATTCTGGATAAAAGTAATCATGATCCAAGTAATCATATTAATAATTACAAGTTAAAAACATGAACGACAAATGAGACGATTTTACCCAAAACGCTTCTTTAACATGAATTTACAAAAGAACGGGTAATATAAAGTCATAATTGGACCATATATGATATAATAACAATTAATATGATTCTGGAATAAGTCAATAACATGATTTAAATCATTATACAGGAGGTTCAGACACTTACAAAGCAAGTCGGACCTTAGGTAAGGGAAATATCACAATCTCATTTTTATCCGAGATTGTTTATACTTTGGTATTTACTGGGGTATATTTTATCATCCATATCCATGTTTCTTCAATATGTAATTTTATTTCCATCCAAATACAATTGTTTAAATCCAATTTTACCCTTCGGTGAGTTTTTAGTAAAAAATATGAAAGGAATCTTTTGTCGTTTTTCGTACGAGGTACTTTTTGACTTTTCTGACAAAAGTACGAAGAATGTTTTTTTAACTTATACGGCATGAATGGATTTTTAAAACATTATTTCCAAAAAGTTTCCTTTAAAAGTTTTCAAGTTTATTTTTAATCAACTTCTTTTAGGTTAAAATTGTATGACATGCTTAGAAAGGAAAAGTGTTTTTGAAGTAGAAAGGATATTTTCCCCAAGAATGAAGTTCAAGTGTTTTATCAAAATTATCTTCCATATAAGATAATAAAGGGTTCTGTTTTTATCCATATTATTACATTGATTTGATTATGTTGTTATGGAATTATTTTTATGATTTCCTTTATCTTATATGAATTGTTTTATGATGTCATGATGTTTAAGATTCCCATTTTTATTACATGGGTTATGCAATGATGTATGATTTATGATTTTGTGGCACACATAATAATGGTATAATTATGAGATGGGTGGGACCTATATCTCCCTCCAATGCATTGGGTAAAGATTTTATATCTCATGAGATATACATGGCTGGAATGGATGGTTATACCGGTTCAGTAAAACAAGACTGAAACGAGGGTGACTCGGTTCATAAAGGGATGTTGTCCACTAAGATAGTCTTGGAAATGAGTGTTGACTAACAAGAAATGATTCTCTATGATTATGTGTGTATGACACAAAGTTTCATGTTTTAAGTTATGATTATTGTGATTACATTTCACTGCCACTATTTATCCCATGTTATGAAATTATGATCTCTTTTGCAGGTTAAGATTTCCAAAAGTTATGTGCTTGTGTATACGATGAGATTTATTTTTCTTTTGTTTACCCTTACTGAGAATTTGATCTCACCCTTTTTTGTTTTCTTTTCCCCAGGATATAAAGAAAGGTTTTAGGTAAAAAATGGGAAGATCTTTATGGGAGATATTGGAGATCTTTCACCACGATTAGAAGATTACGTTCCGAGTTTCCAAAGACACTAAACTATTACGATCCTTGTGTGTGTATTTTTTGTTATGTACTAGGTATTCCGAAAATGTTATGTAATGTTCATGTACGTTAAGTTTAGGGTCTCTACAGTTGGTATCAGAGGAAAGGTTTAGTCAACTTTTGGAAACTTGGATGCGAAAACGTTAGTGAGATCCCTAGAGATATTTCTAAGGTAAGTCAAGGGATTTCCCTAAGGTTAAGTATACGTATAGGTTATAGTACTAGAATTACGCTAACGATCATAGAATTAAACCTAAGATGTTAGATATTGAAGGTACTCCCCCTTTAATATGTTGTTTTCTCCTAGAATGATTTTTTCCTCTCACACTATTCTTTTTGGGTTTTAGAAAATGGCTGGAAACAAGATGATTCACGATAATGGAGAATATGATGGACAATGGAATGATATTCTTCATAATGAAATGGGATTTGGAAGTCCAAACATCATTATTATGCCGAATCAGCAATCTCATAAAATGATCAATAAAGTAAAATTTGGAAAGTTTCCTGACTCGGCTAATAAGAGAAAGATGGAGTTTCATGATGACCATAGAGGAAAGAAAGTTCAATTTCCCCTATGTAAATCATGTGGGAAGAGGCATCAAGGAGAATGTTTCAAAGGAACTAGAAGATGCTTTGGGTGTGGAAAAGAAGGACACGAAGCATGTAAGTGCAAAGGAAAAGGTTCAGTTAACACCATGGATGAGGATAATGATATTGCTACGACATCAACAATGGTTAAATGTTTTAAATGTGGAATGTACGAGCATTATGAAAACCAATGCCATAAGGGAAAGTCTCATGAAGAGAATCAGTATGGTCGTATGGTACGTATTTATGTTGATGATGATGAAGAGAATACAAATGATAAGTGAGATGAAAGAATTGTTGAAGGTCGGTCAATGGTTTAAGAATGTATTGGAATGATTACATGTTTATCATGTGTAATGTTGTATAAGAAATCTCATGGTACTATGGAATAAAGAGACATCTAAGGATTGTTACACTGTTGTCTTTCCTTGAGTTATGAAAGTGTATGATTAATGGTACCACTATCCATGAAAGGTTATTCAGAAATTTTTGGAATTTAGATGATATGCGCATAATGAAGGGATATGGAGAAAATTAAATGTTTAACAGTATTCATGAGCTCATGATTGATATAAGGACTAAGGGATATCATGGTTTGAGTATATAGAATTTTGAGGATTTTGGTATGTGGAAAGTGTTAACATTTAACTGCATTCATGTTTTCAATAAGGTTCAATGGGTATTCAAGAGAATACATGATTAAGGCCTTTGAATGTTTAGAATGTGACCAACAAGACATATCTTATGATATATGGGGATCAACGATGGTATTAAATTTCTGGTAATCGTTTTCACTATATTATGAGAGTGGACTGAAGTATTATGGATAAGCCTAAATATTGTTGGACATAAGTTAGTATTGTTTAAGGATAGAGGTTTTTTCGATATTATTGATGGGATGTTATAGTAATATAGTTTTTGAAAAAGGACAACCTGCTGGATGAGAGACATCCCATCGTGTCGGACAAGGCTGTGGGAATCGAACCCACAACCGAAGTGCGACTGGCCTTTATCGCCTACCACTGGCCTATAGGAAGTCCCTGTTTAGTAGAAAATAGTTTTTATTATATTAAGCAGTATGATATATGAAGTATAAGTTCATTTTAGGAACCATATATCATTAATCTCACTATAAATGGACTTATGTATTTTTTTGATAACTTTTTTAACCTTTTGAGACAGATGGAATGACCCATCATTCTATCACATGATCTGCTAACACATCACGAATGACAAATTCAACTTCATTTCTTTAAGATATGAAGTATAAATTTTCAATAGAACGACAAACAGTGAGACTATACCAAAATCACGAAAGTATTTCTTCTAATTCCAATTTCATCAACTTTAGGGAAATGATCTTGAAAACCAAAAATGTTGTCCTAGTGCTCTTATATCTGATTAATCAGATGGTACCTTAGATCTTCACATATTTATGGATTTGTGATTGATAGCTTTTCCATAGCCATGTTCTCTACCACTCTCCATCAGAACATGATGGTAGGATTTCTCTTCCATATCCATATTTTCACCTATGTGGAAACCCAGTGATTAGTTTATTTGGGTAACCGTTACATTTCATAATTTTGTTTTTAAAGATTGGTTTTGGTATTCCTTTTTACGATGAGGGTTTCGATTAAAGAAACTTTCGAATAGTAAACCATTTATAACACCGACGAATTTCGAGGGCGAAATTCATTTTAAGGGGGGTAGAATGTAACACCCCAAGATTTTATGAAAAATATTCTTTTTAATTTCATTAATGTCTTGTGTTATACGCTACACCAAAAGGAGATTTCACAACACACATCTCTGACCTGGCTTGAATTACACGCAATTGCGACCTTCCACGATAGTGTGTGTTGTACGCAACACCAAGTTTCGCTAAACAACGATATGCTATTAAGATATTATTAAAACTAGCCGTTATGAATAGTAATAACCACTTTTTGAAATTTTTTAAATTTTATTTTTCAAAATGGACTTCATTTATGGATTCGGAGTATCGAATTTAGCCTAAGGTGAAATTTTGGTACTTTTCGGATAACTTTCATATTCTGATGAATAGTGAAAATTACTAAATTTTAATTAAAAACAACTTTTTTAATCGAAATAATTAATAGTGATAAATTATTAATTTTAGTGGTTTTAAAGTATATTTAGAATATATTTTTACAATTTAATAAAATGTAGGTCATTCGATGTAATTTCACATTTAAACCAGTTATAAACAAGTGTCAATCTTTTGATAGTTATTATCTATTAAAAACACGCTATTTGTTGTGACAGTGGAAATTAATTATAAAATTAATTAATGCAACTTATAAGTTGGGAATTTTGTAAAAAAGAAATCATTTTTGAATTCAGAATATCAATTATATCTTAGGGTGAAATTTTGGCATTTTTCTGAAAAACATCAATTTTTGATGAATAGTGAAACCACTAAGTGGTAGGTTAAAAACTAAATTTTGCATAAAACTTAATTTTACCGCTTCTGTGAATGGAATTTCGAAAATCTGACAGACACGGTTGATATCAGTAAGTAAAATGTGCTTAAATGAGATAAAAATAATTTTTTGGTGAATAGTAACTTTTTACTTTTTTACCGCGGTTAATAGTAAATAGGGTAACTAAGGGTAAATATGATATTACTATTACCCTAACACATGTCCTAATTCTATTCGATAAGTTTAATTCGAACAAAAACAACTTTATGAATATAACATGACCATTTAGTTCCACTTGGATTAGGTTATGACATTTAATATTATTTTATTTAATGAATAGTTAAAATAGTTAAAAGAAATGTTTAATAAGTAAATCATTTTTAATATGGGGTTATAAATAAGATAAATTCGACTATAAATATTCATTAGAAAGCTAAAAATATTTCCTATATAATGGTATTTTATTTGTAATTTTTAGACATTAAATAATTTAATTTATTTAGGACACAATGATGATGCAGTAATTATCTTATTAATGAAATATTGACATAATTGATGTTATAAACACCAAAATAAATGTAATTTGAGACTTTTTATGAATTACACTAATTTTATAGGTTAATATGATATATCAGTGTTGATGTAATCAACTTGTATCGAACATATAATTCTGTTATGACTTTCACAAAAAACATATATCAAATAGTGTCAAAATTGACACAAAATAGTTTCTAAATCAAATATTATATTATTAATTGTTATTTTATTCCTAAAAATCTAAAGTTCGGCCAAAGGACTTAGATAAGGATATATATATTAATAATAAACAATTTGGGGTTCTTTTGGCATGTTATTGTACGTTTATTAACCATATAGTGTAAGAAAACAAAAAGACACGGTAAAAGTTAAATTATTTAACTTAGAGTTAAATCTAATTGATAAGGTTAAAATTATAACCTAAACTTGTCTAAATCCTATTGGTTGATAGGATTTCGACCCATACCCACTTTTACTTCGAAATAAGACCCTTTGGAACCATTATAAACCGATGTTTACTTTAATATAAAAAAATATTTTGAGATATTCCTAAGGTGCCCCTCTCCTCCCTTATAAAAGGACACCTCCTCCCTCTCCTCCTCACACCAATTTGAGCACTCAAGCTCGGCCAACCCCTGCCAAAATCTCTTCTCCACTTCCCTAGAATAATCATAGAGGTCCTGGTCTTCTTCAAAGACCAATCTTAGTTCCCTAAGTGGAGGATTCAAAGAGGCGTTTCAAAGAAGAGGTAATATCCATTACCGATCTTTTCAATTTCTTTCTTCTTCAACTTCTTCTTATTTAGTTGTTTCATGACAAAGTAATAACATAAGTATTTCTTAAATACTTATATGTTATTATAAATATGAAACAACCCTAATTCACCTTCTATCCATCCTACGGAAAAATGAAATCACCGCGCATGCGTACGTACAGAATACCGTCTCCACGCCGTGGTGTAATCTATTTTCCACCACCACCTTAATCGGATGGGTATAATGGTGTAATGAGTAACTATATATGATTATTATAAAGTGATATTGATACTTAAATAGTCTACATACACTTCAACACAATTCCACGACCATGGGAACGATATCATCGCTCGTGCGTACGTACGGACTACCGTCTCCACGACGCGATGAGATTCATTATCAATGATTAACCATTCATGAATTATTATAAAGTATATATAATATGTACTAATTAAATATATGACATAATAATGATACTGGATTTATGTAAATTTATATGTATGTCATCTACTTAATTTCATTCACTTCAATAAGGAAACGAAAACAGCGTTCATGCGTACGTACGGACTACCGTCTCCATGAACGGTGTATTTCATTCCATTTATCGATATTATATATATATATATATATATATTCTGAATATATATTATATATAAATCATGTTTTACATTCTGGATATAAGTAATCATGATCCAAGTAACCATATTAATAATTATAAGTTAAAAACACGAACGACAAATGAGACGATTTTACCCAAAACGCTACTTTAACATTAATTTACAAAAGAACGGGTAATATAAAGTCATAATTGGACCATATATGATATAATAACAATGAATATTATTATGGAGTAAGTCAATAACATGATTTAAATCATTATACAGGAGGTTCAGACACTTACAAAGCAAGTCGGACTTAAGGTAAGGGAAATATCACAATCTCATTTTTATCCGAGATTGTTTATACTTTGGTATTTTCTGAGGTGTATTTTATCACCCACATCCATGTTTCTTCAATATGTAATTTTATTTCCATCCAACTACAATTTTTTAAATCCAATTTTACCCTTCGGTGAGTTTTTAGTAAAAGATATGAAAGGAATCTTTTGTCATTTTTCGTACGAGGTACCTTTTGACTTTTCCGACAAAATTACGAAGAATGTTTTTTTAACTTATGCGGCATGAATGGATTTTTAAAACACTATTTCCAAAATGTTTCCTTTAAAATTTTTCTAGTTTATTTTTAATCAACATATTTTAGTTTAAAATTGTATGACATGTTTAGAAAGGAAAAGTGTTTTTGAAGTAGAGAGGATATTTTCCTCAAGAATGAAGTTCAAGTGTTTTATCAAAATTATATTCCATCTAAGATAATAAAGGGTTATGTTTTTATCCATATTTTTACATTGATTTGATTATTTTGTTATGGAATTATTTTTATGAATTCCTTTATCTTATATGAATTGTTTTATGATGTCATGATTTTTAAGATTCCCATTTTTATTACATGGGTTATGCAATGATGTATGATTTATGATTTTGTGGAACACATAAGAATGATATCATTATGAGATGGGTGGGACCTATATCTCCCTCCAATGCATTGGGTAAGGATTTTATATCTCATGAGATAGACATGGCTGGAATGGTAGGTTATACCGGTTCAGTGAAACAGGACTGAAACGAGGGTGACTCGGTTCAGAAAGGGACTTTGTTCACTAACATAGTCTTGGCAATGAGTCTTGACTAACAAGAAATGAATCTCTATGATTATGTGTGTATGCCACAAAGTTTCATGTTTTAGGTTATGATTATTGTGATTATATTTCACTGCCATGATTTATCCCATGTTATGAAATTATGATCCCTTTTGTAGGTTAAGATTTCCAAAAGTTATGTGCTTGTGTATACGATGAGATTTATATTTCTTTTGTTTACCCTTACTGAGCATTTGATCTCACCCTTTTATGTTTTCTTTTCCCCAGGATATAAATAAAGGTTTTAGGTAAAAAAAGTGAAGATCTTTATGGGAGATATTGGAGATCTTTCACCACGATTAGAAGGTTACGTTCCGAGTTTCCAAAGACACTAAACTATTACGATCCTTGTGTGTGTATTTTTTGTTATGTACTAAGTATTATGCAAAAGTAATGTAATGTTCATGTACGTTAAGCTTAGGGTCTCTACACCCCCCCTCTCAAGGTATTCAGCCTTGTGGAACTAACATATTGTTTGATAAGATGGAAGGAATGAATATTAGATCAATTGAAGATTTGAATCCAACAATAAAACCTATTTTTTATGGGAATGAGTATGAGTACTAGAGAGATAGAATAAATACCTTGTTATTAGTACTGGATTATGCAACATTATCATGCTTACTGAAGGTTAAAAAATTCTTGATAAGGAAATCAATACTTTCACCAACTAAGAGAAACAAGAATATCAACTAAATTTCAAGGTATACAATGCATTGTTGTCTTCCATGACCAGTAATATATATAGTAAAATATCATCTTGTGGAGCGGCCAATTGTCTCTAGAAGAAATTAGATATCATGCATTTTGTTACATCCATAGTTATAGAAAAAAGAAGAGAAATTCTTTTTATAGAATATTATGTTTTTATTTTTCCTTATGGAGAACTAGTATGGAAGGAAAAACAATGATTTATGAAAATCGTCAACAGTCTACAATTACTGGTTGAAAAGGGTCTTGATGATGAAGCACTTGTGGACATGATTATTAATATAATTACCAATGATTGTGAATATAAAATGATAACTATTGATGAGAACAGGAAAGTTAATCAAATTACTCTTGATGAGTTATTTGGTACTCTTCTTCAACATGATACATGAACGAAAAGAGTTTATGATTTCAATAAGAATACGAATGGTAATGGGAGTGTATCTTTTACTACAAAATCCAATAATAAGACAAAATAAAGGATAACTGGATCCAATGATATAAAAGCTGTTTTTATATCTGAATCTAGTGATAGTGATCACTCAGAAAATAATTTATCCAATCTCGCTCGAAGGATTAACATGACTGTTGGAAAAAATGAATTTTACAAAAGATTCAAAAATAATGATAGGAAAGGAAAGAAATACTCAGATGTAACTTTTTATGAATGTAAATGAATAGATTATATTAGACCACATTTTTCTTTACTACAATGAAAATATGGGAAGCATAAAAATTCAGAATGAAACATGAAAATTATTACTAGTCAAAGCCAATGAATTTCTTGAAGAAAAATGTTACCTGGAGTGTATGTGGCGGTGATACTTTAGACGAATCCTCAGAATATGAATCTTATGGTTTGAATAATATTGGACTTATAGCTAGACTATAAGTTGGAAATAATTGTTTCAAACCTAAGATACACAACGTGAAATATCTTACAAATGTATCTTTAAACAAAATTTACCCTGTTAAAATTTATTATTAATCTTCTGATAAAGAATATTCCTCAGCAAAGGACAATTTACATTCCTTTATAGAGGTATCATGATTTTCCAAATTAAAGGAGAAAAAAAATTCTATAATCAAGAAAAATATTGATAAGGAAAATTATAGAATATCCATTCTTAGAAAAGAAGTATCAAATATTTCAAAAGCTCATGATATAAAAATTATTATTTTGGGAAATATATCAAAAATACTTATGGAAGTATGTTCTGAGAAATATGAACATTCTAAGAAGTTTGAACAACTTATTTTAATGATTTTTTTGAAACTGAAATCAATTCCAAAATAATTCATTTTAAGATTGATAATTTAGTCATTAGACTAAAATATGAACTCTTTTCTCTTAAGATTTTTTTTTTCAAAATTTACCATGGGAGAAAAAGAATTTGATAAAATGTATTCTCTAATTCATCCTCTTTGAAACAATTCTGTAATAGTTCACACTCACTCAAAACCAATTTTTTGTCATAAATATGTTGTTATTTAATGATCCCCATTCTATACTAAATGACAATGTGGTCGACATTGAGAAAGAAATTGTTCTCATAATAAAAATCAATCATTTTATAAATCCATTTTTTAAAAACAAATGTGGATTCGTAAAATTGTTTTATCTAACATTTCCAGATTTTAATAAGTTTGGGTTCTGAAAAACTAATTGTCTCTTTTTCAAGAAACCAAGAAGTTTACCAACAAAAATAACATTTGGTACATGGATAGTTGTTGTTCTCAACACAATACGGGTTAAAATAATTTATATTAAAATATTATAGAATTTAATTGTGGAGGAGTGAAAATTAGATATAATTCTTAGGGAAAAAAATTGGTATTGGTATTATTTTTCTTTTAGGAAGAGTTTTAATTTAAAATATCGTATTTTCAAAAGGTCTTAAGAACAACTTTATATGCATGAGTCAATTAATTGATGAATTTTACCTTGTGAATTTTATTAATGATAAGCCTTTAGTTTACAATTCCAAATATGTTTTCATTCTTTCTACCCATAGGCATGAGAATGTATAAAAAATCAACATAGAAGCCATTAGGAGACAATACATACCTTTCTTAAATGCAATGGAAGACCAATCTTGGTTATGGAATAGACGGTTAGGAAATTTTATCCAATGGAACCTTTGAAAACTCTTAAAGAAATGATTGTAATGGATCTACTAGATCTAAGGTATGATTATTCCAAAGTTTGTGAACCTTGTCAACATGGAAAGAAACATATAACTAGTTTTAAATTAATCAATGAAGATTATACTTCTAATTCATTATAGTTAGTGAACATAGATATTTTTAGAACTAAAAAACTGGAAGCATTGTAGGAAATTAAAATTTATTTGTTTTAGTTTATGACTACACTAGATTGAAATGTGTCAATTTTCAAGAGAATAAATATGAAGGATTTTTATATTTCAAAAAATTTAGAGCCCACGTTAAAAATGAGAGAAACCTACCACTAATAACAATTCATATTGATCATGGTGGAGAATTTCAAAATTCCAATTTTGAATCCTTTTGTAGTAAAAAAGGAATTTCTCAAAACTTTTTAGCTCCAAGAACTACTCAGTAAAGTGGTGTTTCTAAGAGAAGGAATCACATTCTTTAAGAAATCACAATAACCATGTTGATTGAATACTCAATTGTTATGCGTTTGTAGGATGAAGTGGTTAGTACAACATGCTATACTATAAATCATGTTTAATAATAAATTTTATTAATAAAAAACCTTTCAAATTGTAGACTGTCTGAAAATCTATTGTCACATTAGATTTTTTCGATGAAAATTATTCCTATTGAATACAAAAGAGAATATACATAAATTCACACCCAAATATGATGATGGAGTATTTCAACTTTATTCCACAACTTCTAAGGCTTATATAGATTTTAATAAAAAAATCATGTACTTTTGAAGAAACAGTGCATGTTAAGTTTGATTAAACTGACCCCATTGTTTTTAAACAATCCTTACCTACATCAAATGTATTTTGAAAAACTGACTATCAACCTATGATTGAAAACTCTTCTGATAAAGGAAATACTCAAGAAAATTTTTCTGGAATATTTACCCCATAAGACATTCAATCTTATGTTGTTGAAAAGGTTTTAAAAATCCCTAATAAATTGTCACATAGGAATCATCCCAGTGATAATATCATTGTTGATGTAAATAATCCATTAAAGACCAGAAATTACATTAGAAATGAAATAGAGCATCATTATTTTCTATCTCAATTTGAAACTAAAACTTTTATTGAATCCTTAGGTGATGAAAATTTGAATAATGAAATGCAATATGACATAAATTATTTTTAATGGAATCAAGTATTTACTTTAGTTAAAATACATAAATAAACAACTGTAACAGTTGTATAATTTTCTTTCAGAAAAAAATGGGCTTAAAATGGAGTCATTATATGAAATAATAAAAGTCTTGTTGCTAAGTGCAATAATCAACAAGAGGGAATATACTATAAAGAAACCAATGCTCTGGTAGCTAGAATTGAATCTATTTGAATTCTATTATCATTTTTAGCGTAATTAACTTTCAAACATTTACAAATGGATTTCAAATTTTCTATCCATAATGGTATTGTACATGATGATTTTTATGTAGAACAAACTCCTAGTTTTATAAATTAAAAACATCCTGATCATGTTTTTAAACTTACCATAGGTTTGTATGGCCTTAAACAAGCTCATAGAGAAGAATATGATAGACTCAAAATATTTATTATACAAAAAACAAATAGAAAAGAGAGTGCATACACAAATATTTTTATAAAAATGGAAAAAAAATGTTTTTATTGTTGAAATATATGATGATGACATTATATTCATATCAACTCAGAAATAATTAACTTATTCTTTTGCAACTCTAATGAAATATGAATTTGAAATGAGTATGATGTGTAAGTTAACATTTTTTTATGTTTTCAAATATCTCAAAAAACTTGAAAGAACTTATATGTATCAAGATAAGTATACCAATGAATTTTTCAATAAGTTTGGATATGAAAACACTAAAACTATTTTAACTCTAATCGATACCTCAAATACACTTGATCATGATGAAGTTGGGAAACCAGTGGATGAAATGACTTTTAGAGGTATGATACGATGTTTATTATACATGATAGCTAGTTGTACATAATTAATGTTTTATGTATGCTTATATGCACAATACAATTCTAATCCAATAGAATCTCATTTAAAAGAAGTGAAAAGAATTTTTCACTACTTAAATGGAACTATAGATTTTGGACTATTCTCTTATTTTGGATATGATTTTGTTTTGAAATGTTTTTCAGATTCTGGATTAGTTGGATGTAGAATGTATATAAATAGTACATCATGAATGTGTCATTTCTTTAGAGATTATTTAGTTTCATGGTCATGTAAGAAACATCACTCAGTAGAACATTCCACTACAGAAGCTGAATATGTAATAGCTTGAAGATATAGTGCCCAGGTGTTTTGGATGCAACACACACTCACTATCTATGGCATGGGTTTTTACAAAACATAAATACTATGTGGAAATAATATTTCCATTGAACATATTAAAATCCCTTCACACCACTCATGTGAAAAACACATAGATATTAGAAATTACTTTCATAGGGATCACACACAAAAAGGAGATATAGTTTAACAATTCATCGTAATGCAACAAAAACTTGATGACATTTTCATAAAACCACTTCCTTTTGATAAATTTCAATACATTAAATAGAAACTATGAATGACCATTGTAAAGTTGTAATTCAAATATATTTCCTATTTCACCCATCTCCTTACATTAAGTTACTACTTTTTAAAGGGTTAGTATACATTATATTATCAGTTTTAACCTTTATGTTTTGGAAATTTCAGTTTTACAGTTTATCAGTTTTAGTTTTCAGCTTTATGTTTATAAGTTTCACTTTTAACCTTTATGTTTATCGGTTTTTTCCTTTTAATTTTATGTTAAATGTTTTCACTATAATCTGTATTACTCATTATTTTTTCATTTTATCACTACTGGTTTTATTAGTTTTATCACATAATCTGATTCTTAATATTATCGGTTTTATGTTAATATAAGATTCATGTTTTGGTTTCAAAATTATTGGTTCTAGATCAAAATATTGGTATTGTAATACTTTATTGGTACTGAATTATCTGCATTGAAATACTATATCAAAACTAGAGCATCGGTTTTGGATTACCTTGTCAATACAGGACTATCCGTTTTGGATATTATATGGGTTTTAATAATAGGTACAAGCCAATTTTATTTTCTCAATTTTAGGATTCTTATTTGTTTTAAATTTTTATTGTTTGTATTGTTTTTGTAAGAACAATATATTAAAAAAAATATACCTATCTCGATACTCTGATAGGTATAACTTCTAAAACCTTATTTTTATTTTCTCAATGATTGTTTCTCATTTATTTATTTAAATTCGAGATCAGTTCTAGTCTGGATACATTTTTTTAAAACCTCTAGAGTTTGAAATCCTTCATGGACATTGGATATTTCAGATCTAATATTAACCATCAATTTCATTTTAAAGGAACCTAACCCACATCGAACTCATCTATTTTTCTCCAAATATTGGTTGCTCTATAAGTTGTCACCATGGTATGAAAAAAATTCCTCCCTTAGTTTTCGTAGTCATAGATCTACTCAGCTTTCATGATCAATAGGATCTTTAGGTTGCAAGTTAGTTATTCATGACTGAGTGTACTGCTTTATCTCCATATGAAATGGCTCATAATAATTTTCTATCATGACCTTTCGAGGACAAAGCTTCATGTCTCAAGACTTCTATGAGGATTTTTATTTGTATTTGAAAAGAATTATATGTTTTTCGGGTTGGGAATCAATTTTTTTGGAAAGACCGGGTTCTGATCAGTATCATGTCTATCACGATGATTTGCTATAATTTTATTAATATGATAAAATAGAAAATGATATTATGATTTCTATTATGGTGTATGATAAGATATATTCAACCTCCTCAAAAAAGGAAGCTACGTTTCTAGGTGTTCTATTTGAGGGAGACGCTTTATGTCCTTCTCAAAAATTTCTAAAAGCTAGTGGATCATTAGATAGATCTAAATCTGAAGAAACACTTTTTGAGATTCATGATGACAAGAAACTTATAATTCTTTTATTAAGAGATAATAGACTTATATCCCTATGGATGAAAGGGTTTTTGGTGACAAGAATGGGTGATAATGAATCATTGAATGTTTCAGATGTCTATGTTCTTGATTTCTTTATAAATATGAGAATGTTTATACTTATGTGGTTCATCTTTATGACATTCAAAAAGATCAAATATGGTGGTATAAAATCACATCTGATCATATTTCCCGGCTTTATCATTATGATTCTAAAAGATATCTTGGGCTTGGTTAATATTGAAATTAAGTCAGAATTGACTTCCTTTAAGGAGAACTTAATCAGTAAGGATATGTTAAAGATGATTTTGTTATGATTCAGTCATGAATCGAAATAATTTGAGAAAAATTTGATTGCTATGAAAGAAAATTAAGTTGTTGAACATAGTTTGAAATGTTATAAGCCATCAAAGACTACTTCGAATTAAATATAGGGAGTTAAGAATAGAACTACAATGCCATAAAAGAAATAATAGGATGTATCCGATGTAATTGATGTTGAATGGAGAAAGAAAAAGAAAAAAGGAATGAGGGGGATCCTTAGTTTGGATTGGATCTTTCTGAAGCCTTTTCTGTGAATGTAAGGTCTGAAGAAACATTGAAATAAGTAGAGAGAAAGAAGTGATTGAAGAAGAGAAAATCTAAAGCTATTGACATTGATAGACATCTCAGAATAGATGAACAACTAAAATCTAGAATTGCAATAAGGGAGCCATTTGGTAATACTCAATCGGTTCCAACAGATAAAGGAAATGATAAAAAAAATTTTGAATTATCGGATATAGAATCTCTTGCTAAAGATTTTGAAGAAGAGGAACAAGAACAAGAAGAATAATCACAAGAATAACATGATCAAGAATAATCATGGGATTAATAATAGGAATGGAAAGGATTAAAATTGGAATATAAAGAATATGAAATCAAAATAAGTCATACTGCAGATTCATCTGAAGTACCATCATTTGTTTATCCATTTATTGATCATAAGAACTCCAATAGAGTATCTCAAACATTTTCTTCCAAGAGAGATATTCATGTATTCATAAAGAAGAGGAAGAAGAAGAGGAAGAATCCGATAAGGATCGAAACTATCCAGCTCATGTGAACGGCACAGAGACATTTTTTTGGTGATCTCTGGAAAAACATAGAAGTCACAGATTGTGAAAGAACAATTACTGTAAAAATGGTAAAGTACATTAAACAGGCTCTAAAAATATTAGAGATGATATTATGATTCATTCCAATAGGTGAATCCCGGTTTGAAATTCTTTTTAATGCCTATATTGATAGAAAGGATTTTTTAAGGTTTTGAGGGAAAAAATTCCTTGTCCTGAACGCGATATCATGATTTTCAAGGAACGTGATGCTGAGAATAGTAAGGATTGCAATAAGGTTGTGAAGTGGTCTTACAAATTTGATGGTAGCCTTAAGGACCATATAAACAAGAAATATGATTTGTTTCATCATGTAAATGTTCCTAGTATCATATATCAAATTATCTTTGTGGATTTGAAGGAAAACATTGAAAATATTCAAGGACCTGGTACATCCAAAGGAGTAACCTTGGAAGAGATTGAGAGTCTAAAGGAAATGATCAAAAATCAATGTAATGACATTGTATCACTCTCAAATTGATTTTGTCTCTTACATAAATCCTACAATATCAGGTTGAATGATTTCAATAACAATGAACGAAGGCTTAAAACTCATGAAGTAATGATAAAATCCCAAGAAGAAATAAATTAGCTTATACATCAATTGCTCTAGATGAATGAAATGATTACTGATGAACAAGATGTAATGTTTAAGGCTCAGCAAAAATATCTTGACAAATGCTTGGAATATAGAACAAAGTTCAAAAATATGGAGTTATCAATTTTTAGTATTTTGGAAAAACAAAAGTCCAAAGAATGTTGTTTTAACTCTTGTTGTAATAAAATTATGTTTCAAGTAACACATATTTTTTTGTACTCTGTTTCTCTAACATTTTGCATGAAATAATTTCTTTCCCATATTATTTTTCTAAAACACAAATGGGGAGAATGGTTGTGAATAGTGAATTTTTATGAATTCCTAATTAAAGGGATAAATCTCAAGTAAAATCAAACAGAATATGATCCCTTATGAGTTTTTTTAAAAATAAGGGTAGAATATGTGTTAATTACTAATAATTTTATATGAGCTATTAAACTTTAGGGGAGATAAGTTTTTATTGATTGTTTTGTTTCAATTTGTTTTGCAATTTCCAAAAATGAGGAGGTTGTTGAGTCAAAACTTCTTTCTACATTACCATCAATCATTCTTTTGGAAATAACAAATCACAAATATAAAAAACATATATATTTCTTATCATGTGTGTTGTTTCGTAATTATAATCACCAAAATCGACTTTATTATATGTTGTATTCTTATCATAATCTTGTATGTGGTTTACTCACATTTCGTTTTATGTTGTTTCACAGTCTTAACAATATTATTTATTGAATTACAATCAGGAATCGTAAGTGTCACGACCCGTCCTCGGGGCCCGTGCCGTGACTACCCCAAGCCCGCCTTCCATAGGCCAGGGGCTGGCGACTAGCACCAAGGCGTAAAATCCCAGTAAACAGGGAAGGCATTGCCTTTATAAGTAACAACCACACAGAGTCAGCAAGCGGAAAGTAAAGTGCAGAAAAGTAAAGGGGGTCGGAATACAAGCCCAACTGTAAAGTGCAACTGCAAAAGTAAAGAACAACAACTGAAGAAAAGACGGCGGCCTCGTGTCGTCCTCTGGCAATCCCACCTGAAGGGTGGGTACAGATAGCCTCCAGGCTCCTCGGGTCCCACGTCCGCTCCGAGCACGTCCCACCCAGTGGTCCACCTCCAGGTACCGTCCTGCTCCACGCCCCAACCGCAATCAGCGCTGTCCATCGTCTGCATCCAACACAACAAGGTGCGGGCATAGCCCGTGCAGGGGTGAGTATAAGCTACTCAGTAAGGACCCCGAGACCCCCGAAGGTCTCCCGAAATCCACAAAGGATATAGCACAAAAGAAAGATGCAATCACGAAGTAACATCTGACTCGACTTAGGTATATGCCCATACATATACCTAAGTCCCCAATTCTAGCTCTGCATACGAGCTCAAGAACAACTCAATCCACAAAGGAAAGCAAGACTCAAATCCACAAGGAGAGTAAACAGTAAATCCACAAAGGATAGTTCAACATAATCCACAAAGGAGGGTAACATAAGATTCAGCTCAACCAGGTATACTTTTCAGATGACGTCAAAGATGATCACTGATCCATCTAAGTCGTCGGACCCACGAAGGATCGATAGGTACTAACCCCCGCAAAAGACCCACACAGGATCGGGCTCACACAGAACCTGTAGGCAATGGCTCACACAGAACCGGTAGGCAGTGGCTCACACAGAACCGGTAGTAGGACCCACACAGGATCGGGCACTGATCCACGTAGGATCGCTGAGTGCAGTAGTCGACGCAGTCCACTGAGGATCTCTACACAGTCGTCGCCGTAGTCCACGAAGGATCTCTGCTCTGCCGTCGTCGCAGACCACGGAGGATCTCTGCTCTGCCGTCGTCGCAGTCCACGGAGGATCTCTGCTCTGCCGTCGTCGCAGTCCACTGAGGATCTCTGCTCTGCCGTCGTCGCAGTCCACTGAGGATCTCTGCTCTGTCGTCGAAGTCACAGCCAGCGCTAGGGTTCCCGCACACAGCGAGCTCGTTTAGGAGGGTCCGCTCCACGAGCCGAGAGGCTGATACATCAACTGACACGTAGTCCGAAGTTGATGTATCCAATAGTTCCGTATCGACAACAGGATCTCAACGCAACAGACGGCGCGTCAATCGGACGCCCGGTCTGAGAGTTATTGGCATTTTCGTCCCAGGGGCCCGGTTGGTTTTTAGGGCAAAACCAACCCGACCGTACTCCGCCTGTATCCGATCCTCGGGCGGAGTATGCCAAAAGTTCCGTCTCACTTAGAGGAAACTACCACAGCTGACGGTACGTCGATCGGACGTCCGTAGCTCAAGTTATGAGCGTTTCCGCTCCGAGGGCCCGGTTGGTTTCGTGTACGAACCAACCCGGCCGAACCCAAAGTCTTCCGAAACCTTGAGTATAACATACCGAAACGACCGTCTCGATCCAAGGATCGCGTAGCCGCTGACGGTTCGTCAATCGGAGGTCCCAGGCCCAAGATATGGGCGAAAGACCGAAGAGGGCCCGAAACGGGGGTTCTGGGCCCGGGGCGACCCGGCCCGAACCCCCCCTGGGTCGGCCGAACCGGGCGGCCCGACCCGGCCCGACCAGGCTAGGCCGGGTCCGGTCAGGCCTGGGTGCGGCCCGGCCGACCGGACCGGCCGGCTCGGCAGGCGCGGCTTGGCCAGCCGCGCGGGTGGAAGGCCGCGGGCGCAGCCCGCGGTCGAGGGAGCCGCGGCCCGCGTGCGGGCCGCGCGGGTGGTCAGCAGACGCGGTGCATTGCCGCGTCCCGACCGGGGGGACCGGACCCGCGGACCGCGGGTCCGCTGGTTCGCCGCCGCCGCGGCCGAGCCGCGGCGGATTCCTCCGGCGGCGCGCCGGGCGCCGCCGCCTCCTTCCGCGGGCCGCCGGAGATGCTCCGGTGGCCCGATTTGCCTCCCTTCTGCGCCGTTGCCCCTCCCGGATGCCGACCTTCACTGCGGGATCAACGGATCGCCCCTGCCGCGCGGTTTGTCGTCGTCCGCCATATCCGCACAACAAAAGAGATCGGCGGAGGGTTGCCGGGTCTTGTTCGTTAGACCCGCACCCTCCGCGTTAGCCATAAACAACGGGAGAAAAGAAAAAGATGATCAACAGATGATCCAACAATTTTATTTAAAGATAAAATTGTTCGTTTGAAACCGGCTTTTTAAATTTTCAAGAACGTTCACGAGAAAATTAAAAAAGGGGTAACTTTTCCAAAATAAATCCCTACATCGAAGTCGTCGTCGGACGAGAGGTCGTCGCGGAATCGCTCGTCGCGGAAGAAGGAGATCGTCGCGTCGTCGCGGTATCCGGCGTCGTGTCGCAAATCTCCGGATCAAGAACAAACGGATTTAATTAATTAAATCCGTTGTCATGAAATTAAAAAAAAAGAGAATTCAAACGATTAGTTTCTCACCTTAGTTGCCGAACGAAGATCGTCCGCGGAAGAAGAGGCGTCGCCGAAGAACGTTACGGGTAGAGCTCGTCGACGTCGCAGATCTCGGTGTGCGTCGTCGAATTCCGGCCGCCGGCGTTCTTCGCGTTCTTCGCGTTCTTCGCGTTCTTCGCTTTCTTCGCGGGGAGATGAAGAAACCAGATTCTCTCAAATCCTTTCCAAGGATTTTTAGGTTGGTCTTATTTTATAAACATGCCAACACACGAAACCGGTTAAGAAACGATCCATCAATTCGTTGAATTAATTCAACGAAAGAAACGACCCATTTAATTCACGAAAGAAACAGCCCATTTAAATGGTCTGTTAAGAATTAAAGAAAACGCGTCGGTTGACTTTTCAGTTACTTTGACGGGTTTTCGCGGGTGCGTTACTTAGCGAAAGAAACGGCGGGGCTCGTGCGGGCCCCACCGCACAAATATCCTACCAAGGGGTAGGATATTTCTGGATAGCATCCTATCCAGTTCAACTCAGCTCAAGCCGCCTTTAAGTGACTTCAAGTGGCTTCCAAGCAGCTTAAGTGAAATAAAATAATGTTGTCGCACAAACTTTATTTTATTTCTGACTTAAAGCCGCAAAATTTAAAAACCACGTCTGAGCAAACGCAACTCCGGAAGAGGGGTTTCAAAGCAAATACCGGCGCTGCGATTTCATCGGTGCCCTCAGAATTCGATTCCGGGCACCGGTTCAAAAGATAGAAAAACCCGCTCGTCCGTTCACTGAACGTACCCGAGCCAAACTTCGGAAATTGATTCCGGGCACACCGGGCCTCGGAATCAGGTTCCGTCTGAAGCTGCGCTCTTGTAAAATTCCAAAGAAAATTAAGAAAAAAATTTCCTTGAAATTTGCGGGACTTTACATTACTCCCACCTCAGGGCTTTACGTCCCCGTAAAGATACATCAAAAACTAGGGGAACAAATGGGGGTACTGAGCACGCATCTGAGCCTCCCGCTCCCAAGTGCTCTCCTGGAGGTTCCTGTGCTGCCATCTGACGCGCACAAGAGGAATCGACCGCCCACGTAGGACCCGCTCCTGTCGATCCTCGATCTCCACTGGGACCTCCACAAAAGTCGCCCCATCGTCCACGTCCAGCTCCCCAAAGTCGATGATGTGCGTCGGGTCGTGCACGTATCTCCTCAGCTGAGACACGTGGAAGACGTCGTGCACCCGGTGCAACTGAGGTGGTAGAGCCAGGCGATAAGCCACCTCTCCTATCCTTCTGAGGACCTGGAAAGGCCTGATGAAGTGCGGAGACAACTTGCCGCCTCGGCCAAATCTCCGTAAACCACGTCGAGGTGAGACACGCAAAAAGACGTAGTCGCCATCCTCGAACTCGAGTGGCCTCCGCCTCCTGTCAGCATATGACTTCTGCCGGCTCTGAGCTGTCCTCATCCTCTCCTGGATGATCTGGACCTTCTCTGTCGTGGCTCGGACCATCTCTGGTCCCACGAGTGCTGACTCCCCAGGGTCTGTCCAGCACAACGGTGATCTGCAGGGTCTGCCGTACAACGCCTCGTATGGTGCCATCCCGATGGTGGAGTGGTAGCTGTTGTTGTACGCGAACTCCACCAAGGGTAGGTGGTCCTCCCAGCTGCGACCAAAGTCGAGAACACATGCACGGAGCATGTCCTCGAGTGTCTGTATGGTCCTCTCCGTCTGACCATCCGTCTGAGGGTGGAAGGCTGTGCTCAGACGAAGCTGTGTCCCGAACGCCTCCTGCAACCCCTTCCAAAGCCGGGAAGTGAAACGAGCATCTCGATCGGAGACGATAGATGATGGCACACCGTGAAGCCGTACGATCTCCTTGACGTAAAGACGTCCCAAGCTCTCCACTGAGCCCTGCTCTCGGATGGGTAAGAAGTGTGCCGACTTGGTGAGTCGGTCGACAATCACCCAAATGGAGTCGTGACCTCTGGAAGTGCGTGGAAGTCCAGTCACGAAGTCCATAGATATGCCGTCCCACTTCCACTCCGGGACCTCCAAGGGCTGTACCAAGCCTGCTGGTACCTGATGCTCTTCCTTCACCTGCTGGCAGGTGAGGCATCGTGAAACGAACTCTGCCACAACTTTCTTCATGCCCGGCCACCAGTGCTGTCGTCTGAGATCCTGGTACATCTTCGCCACTCTGGGATGTACCGCCAAGGGAGATGTGTGAAACTCTCTCAGCACCTCCTCTCGTAAAGCGACTGGTACGAAGGTACGTCCTCTGAAAAGGATGTCGTGCTCTGCTCCAAGGGAGAAACCATCAGGCGCCTGACCTGAGGATATCAGTGCACGCCGGGTCTCACAGTCAGCATCCCCACGCTGAGCCTCTCTGACCCGCTGTAGAAGTGGAGGAGAGACTGTGAGAGACTGAAGAAAGGCTGCTCCGTTTCTATCCACGAAGGATATCTGCAAGGAGGCTAGCTGCTCCGTCGCCTCCTCAAGTAGCTGAATGCCCGTCCTCCTGCTGAGGGCATCGGCTACCACGTTCCCCTTCCCAGGAGTATAGACTATCTCAAAGTCATAGTCCTGGAGGAACTCAAGCCATCTCCGCTGTCTCAGGTTCAGGTCCTTCTGAGAGAAGATATACCTGAGACTCTGGTGGTCAGAAAATACTGTGAAGCGCTCGCCCATCAGATAGTGCCGCCAAGTCTTCAGAGCGAAGACCACTGCTGCTAACTCTAGGTCATGAGTGGCGTAGTTCTGCTCATGCGGCCTCAACTGACGTGATCCGTAGGCGATCACGGCCCGATCCTGCATCAGGACGCACCCGAGTCCAGTCCCTGATGCATCGTAGTAAACTACGTATCCAACTCCCTCCTCAGGCAACCTCAAGATAGGTGCGCTGGTCAATCTCTGTCTCAGCTCCTGGAAGCTCTGCTGACATCTGTCTGACCACACGAAGGGTTTCCCCTTCTTCGTCAACGCTGAGAGTGGTGCCGCAACTCTGGAGAAGTCCGGCACAAATCTCCGATAGTATCCCGCTAGGCCCAAGAAGCTCCGCACCTCTGTCACGCTCCTGGGTGGCTCCCAAGCTAGCACTGCCTCGATCTTCGCGGGATCCACTGCAACTCCCACCTCAGAAATGACGTGCCCCAAGAAATGGACCTCACGTAACCAGAACCGGAACTTTGAGAGCTTGCCATAAAGCTGGTGCTCTCGGAGTGTGTCTAGCACAACTCGCAGGTGGTAGGCATGATCCTCCTCAGTCGTCGAGTATACCAAAATGTCGTCAATGAAGACAACGACAAATCGGTCGAGGTATGGCTGGAAGATCCTGTTCATGAGGCTCATGAACACTGCTGGAGCATTGGTTACGCCGAACGGCATAACCAAGAACTCATAATGGCCATACCGACACCTGAAGGCCGTCTTCTGCACGTCCTCGTCTCGAACTCTGAGCTGATGATAGCCTGACCGGAGGTCTATCTTCGAGAACCACCGCGCTCCCTTGAGCTGATCGAAGAGGTCATCAATACGTGGCAGCGGATACTTGTTCCTCACTGTCACCTGGTTCAGGCGACGATAGTCGACACACAGTCGCAAGCTCCCGTCCGCCTTCTTGGCGAACAAAATCGGGGAAGCCCAGGGTGAAACACTGGGTCGGATAAACCCCTTGCTCTGCAAGTCCTCCAACTGTACCCGCAGCTCTCGAAGCTCGGTGGGGGCCATCCGATATGCTGGAGTAGATATCGGGGCTGTCCCGGGGTACAAGTCGATGTAGAAGTCTACCTCTCTACGAGGAGGTAGCCCTGGAACGTCGTTGGGAAAGACGTCCACGTACTGGTCCACCACTGCAGGAAAAGCCGGACTCCACACGTCCACTGCTCCTAGGATGAGGCTATCCAACTGATGAGAGATGGGCTGCACTCTCCTCCGCGGAATTCCATCCTGTGCTGCAAAGGTTCCCTTCTCGCCGGTGAAGGTAAACCTGCTCCCGTCGGTGCGAACACATCGCACCTTGCGCCTAAAACAGTCGATCTGGGCATGAACCGTGGATAGCCAATCCATGCCCAAGATGACGTCGTAAGGCCTCGACGCCGCTACAAGGAGATCCCAGCCGAAGCTCTCGCCTCCTAGAGTAAGCTCACACTGCCGGCACCAGTGCGTAATCGTCGAGTCTGCTCCCGTAGGAGTCTCTAGCCGTAAGGATCGAGCCAACGGCTCAGTCGGAATCTCCGAGATCCGAACAAGGGCAGAGGCTATGAAAGAGTGACTCGCTCTTGTGTCTATAAGTACTGCAGCAAGGGTGGAATAGACACAGATCGTACCTCGAATCATCTCTGGCATGTCGGAGTCGTAGGCCTCCACTGCCTGGAGCTGGGCCTGTCCCTGCCCGCCAGCTCCCTGTGGTCGAGGTGGCCCTCCTGGTGGTGGTGGGGGTAGAGCCTGGAAGCGTCGCCCACCACCCGCTGCTCGGCCAGCTCCTCTGCCTCGTCCGCCTCCTCCCTGCGGACCGCCACGGTCGACCCTCTGCCTCTGCCTGGGTGGCCCCTCCACCGTCTGCTGCTCCTCTGATCGGCGGGTCGGGCAGTCACGAGCCATGTGACCCTGCCCGCCGCAGGAGTAGCACAGCCTGCCTCTCGGAAGGCTAGCACTCCGCTGTGTGCCTCGTACTGCTGAGCCGGTGTCCTGAGGCCGTCTGCGTGGGGGTCTGGTCTGCCTGGTCCCGTGAGTCATCCGTCGGCTATCTGCTGCCGAAGACTCAGCTACCTGCCGCCCTGCGCTAGGTCTCGCCGCTGAAGAAGACTCTGCCAGGAAGCTCTCGATCAGGAGGGCTCGCTCCAGCACTCCCGCCTGGGTCGGAATGCTGAGGGAGATCAGCGACGCCCGAATCTCCTGTCGCAAGCCCTGCTCGAAGGTCCGGGCCCGGAAGAAGGGGTCCCGTACCATGTCGGTCGAATAGCGAGATAGGTCAGTGAACCTCGCCGCGTACTGAGCGACCGTCATGCTGCCCTGGCGCAGCTGGAGAAGCTCCTGGATGCGCACCGCTCGGAGGGTGGCCGGGACGAACTCAGAGCGGAAGAGGCTCTCGAAGTCCGCCCAGAGCAGGGATGCCTCATCGTGAACCTGGAGCATCAAGCTCCACCATCGTCCTGCCGCCGCCTGCAGGAGGCTCGCCGCGAGAATCACCATGAGATCCGCTGGTGTCCTCACTAGCCTAAAGATCCGTACCACCGCCTCTAGCCAGTCCTCGGCGGCCTGGGGGTCCGCCTCACCGCGAAACCTGGGCGGTCGCTGGCTCTGAAACTCGTGCAGTGCCCTGAGGCGACGTGCATCGTCAGCGTCTGGTACTGGCAGCATCGGTGGCTCGGCTGGTAAAGCTACCGCCGGTGCCACTGCTGGCAAAGGGCCCTGCACCGAGGCCTCGTCGCTCGGTGGGCTGCCATCACGCCCTACACTCGGAACCCTAGCTGGCTGTCGTCGCGGGGCCATCCTGAAAAGGAGAACAAGAGCACCACAGTCAGAACAGTATACCTGGTGAGATGGCACAAGTAATCACAAGGAAAACTTGAGACTTTCATAAAGCAGATCAGTATACCCGGTGAGCTGACACAAGTAATCACAAAGAAAACTTGAAACACACACGCAATCAATGTTTTCATGCATTAAGTCGGAAATCAGGAGTCAGGGTCCTGGTGTACGGATACGTCGGCCGCCGCACCAACACTGGGCTCCCTGAACTGATAACCACACTCAATACACTAAACACTATTGCTTCATATAGAAAGAAAAGACGATCAGAGTCTGCGGTAGAACCGACCACCTCTGATACCAATTTGTCACGACCCGTCCTCGGGGCCCGTGCCATGACTACCCCAAGCCCGCCTTCCATAGGCCAGGGGCTGGCGACTAGCACCAAGGCGTAAAATCCCAGTAAACAGGGAAGGCATTGCCATTATAAGTAACAGCCACACAGAGTCAGCAAGCGGAAAGTAAAGTGCAGAAAAGTAAAGGGGGCCGGAATACAAGCCCAACTGTAAAGTGCAACTGAAAAAGTAAAGAACAGCAACTGAAGAAAAGACGGCGGCCTCGTGTCGTCCACTGGCAATCCCACCTGAAGGGTGGGTACAGATAGCCTCCAGGCTCCTCGGGTCCCACGTCCGCTCCGAGCACGTCCCGCCCAGTGGTCCACCTCCAGGTACCGTCCTGCTCCACGCCCCAACCGCAATCAGCGCTGTCCGTCGTCTGCATCCAACACAACAAGGTGCGGGCATAGCCCGTGCAGGGGTGAGTATAAGCTACTCAGTAAGGACCCCGAGACCCCCGAAGGTCTCCCGAAATCCACAAAGGATATAGCACAAAAGAAAGATGCAATCACGAAGTAACATCTGACTCGACTTAGGTATATGCCCATACATATACCTAAGTCCCCAATTCTAGCTCTGCTTACGAGCTCAAGAACAACTCAATCCAAAAAGGAAAGCAAGACTCAAATCCACAAGGAGAGTAAACAGTAAATCCACAAAGGATAGTTCAACATAATCCACAAAGGAGGGTAACATAAGATTCAGCTCAACCAGGTATACTTTTCAGATGACGTCAAAGATGATCACTGATCCATCTAAGTCGTCGGACCCACGATGGATCGATAGGTACTAACCCCCGCAAAAGACCCACACAGGATCGGGCTCACACAGAACCTGTAGGCAATGGCTCACACAGAACCGGTAGGCAGTGGCTCACACAGAACCGGTAGTAGGACCCACACAGGATCGGGCACTGATCCACGTAGGATCGCTGAGTGCAGTAGTCGACGCAGTCCACTGAGGATCTCTGCACAGTCGTCGCCGCAGTCCACGAAGGATCTCTGCTCTGCCGTCGTCGCAGTCCACGGAGGATCTCTGCTCTGCCGTCGTCGCAGTCCACGGAGGATCTCTGCTCTGCCGTCGTCGCAGTCCACTGAGGATCTCTGCTCTGCCGTCGTCGCAGTCCACTGAGGATCTCTGCTCTGTCGTCGAAGTCACAGCCAGCGCTAGGGTTCCCGCACACAGCGAGCTCGTTTAGGAGGGTCCGCTCCACGAGCCGAGAGGCTGATACATCAACTGACACGTAGTCCGAAGTTGATGTATCCAAAAGTTCCGTATCGACAACAGGATCTCAACGCAACAGACGGCACGTCAATCGGACGCCCGGTCTGAGAGTTATTGGCATTTTCGTCCCAGGGGCCCGGTTGGTTTTTAGGGAAAAACCAACCCGACCGTACTCCGCCTGTATCCGATCCTCGGGCGGAGTATGCCAAAAGTTCTGTCTCACTTAGAGGAAACTACCACAGCTGACGGTACGTCGATCGGACGTCCGTAGCTCAAGTTATGAGCGTTTCCGCTCCGAGGGCCCGGTTGGTTTCGTGTACGAACCAACCCGGCCGAACCCAAAGTCTTCCGAAACCTTGAGTATAACATACCGAAACGACCGTCTCGATCCAAGGATCGCGTAGCCGCTGACGGTTCGTCAATCGGAGGTCCCAGGCCCAAGATATGGGCGAAAGACCGAAGAGGGCCCGAAACGGGGGTTCTGGGCCCGGGGCGACCCGGCCCGAACCCCCCCTGGGTCGGCCGAACCGGGTCGGCCCGACCCGGCTGGGCCGGGTCCGGTCCGGCCGGGGCGCGGCCCGGCCGACCGGACCGGCCGGCTCGGCCCGCCGCGCGGGTGGAAGGCCGCGGGCGCAGCCCGCGGTCGAGGGAGCCGCGGCCCGCGTGCGGGCCGCGCGGGTGGTTAGCGGACGCGGCGCATTGCCGCGTCCCGACCGGGTGGACCGGACCCGCGGACCGCGGGTCCGCGGGTTCGCCGCCGCCGCGACCGAGCCGCGGCGGATTCCTCCGGCGGCGCGCCGGGCGCCGGCGACCCGCGCCGCCGCCTCCTTCCGCGGGCCGCCGGAGATGCTCCGGTGGCCCGATTTGCCTCCCGTCTGCGCCGTTGCCCCTCCCGGATGCCGACCTTCACTGCGGGATCAACGGATCACCCCTGCCGCGCGGTTTGTCGTCGTCCGCCATATCCGCACAACAAAAGAGATCGGCGGAGGGTTGCCGGGTCTTGTTCGTTAGACCCGCACCCTCCGTGTTAGCCATAAACAACGGGAGAAAAGAAAAAGATGATCAACACATGATCCAACAATTTTATTTAAAGATAAAATTGTTCGTTTGAAACCGGCTTTTTAAATTTTCAAGAACGTTCACGATAAAATTTAAAAAGGGGTAACTTTTCCAAAATAAATCCCTACCTCGAAGTCGTCGTCGGACGAGAGGTCGTCGCGGAATCGCTCGTCGCGGAAGAAGGAGATCGTCGCGTCGTCGCGGTATCCGGCGTCGCGTCGCAAATCTCCGGATCAAGAACAAACGGATTTAATTAATTAAATCCGTTGTCATGAAATTAAAAAAAAGAGAATTCAAACGATTAGTTTCTCACCTTAGTTGCCGAACGAAGATCGTCCGCGGAAGAAGAGGCGTCGCCGAAGAACGTAACGGGTAGAGCTCGTCGACGTCGCAGATCTCGGTGTGCATCTTCGAATTCCGGTCGCCGGCGTTCTTCGCGTTCTTCGCGTTCTTCGCGTTCTTCGCATTCTTCGCGGGGAGATGAAGAAACCAGATTCTCTCAAATCCTTTCCAAGGATTTTTAGGTTGGTCTTATTTTATAAACATGCCAACACACGAAACCGGTTAAGAAACGATCAATCAATTCGTTGAATTAATTCAACGAAAGAAACGACCCATTTAATTCACGAAAGAAACAGTCCATTTAAATGGTCTGTTAAGAATTAAAGAAAACGCTTCGGTTGACTTTTCAGTTACTTTGACGGGTTTTCGCGGGTGCGTTACTTAGCGAAAGAAACGGCGGGGCTCGTGCGGGCCCCACCGCACAAATATCCTACCAAGGGGTAGGATATTTCTGGATAGCATCCTATCCAGTTCAACTCAGCTCAAGCCGCCTTTAAGTGACTTCAAGTGGCTTCCAAGCAGCTTAAGTGAAATAAAATAAAGTTGTCGCACAAACATTATTTTATTTCTGACTTAAAGCCGCAAAATTTAAAAACCACGTCTGAGCAAACGCAACTCCGGAAGAGGCGTTTCAAAGCAAATACCGGCGCTGCGATTTCATCGGTGCCCTCAGAATTCGATTCCGGGCACCGGTTCAAAAGATATATAAACCCGCTCGTCCGTTCACTGAACGTACCCGAGCCAAACTTCGGAAATTGATTCCGGGCACACCGGGCCTCGGAATCAGGTGCCGTCTGAAGCTGCGCTCTTGTAAAATTCCAAAGAAAATTAAGAAAAAAATTTCCTTGAAATTTGCGGGTCTTTACAGTAAGTAGATTGTGTATTAAACTATAATCCGGAATCGTAATGAGGTTATGTATTATAGTATAATTAGGAATCGTAACCAGATTATGTATTTAGTTATAATAATGAATTGTAACCATATTATGTATTGAATTATAATAATGAATTGTAACAATATTATGTATTTCATTATAATATGGAATCATAACAAGATTATGTATTGCATTGCAGTCAGAAATTGTAACTAGGATATGTATCAGATCATAATCACCCATATCGTAACAATGTATATCATAAATAGATCATGCATCATAACCATGTACATTATGAAAAGGTTAAGTACTGTAACATAATTATGTACCGTAACCAGGTTAAGTATTGTGTCATAGTCATGAATCATTACCATTTTATGTATTGTATTCGTATCTATTCATTGTATTCATGTTTTGTAACCAGTTTAAATATTGTGCATCATAACCATGTTAAGAATCAAAACCAGGGTATTATTTGTAAACACAATATGCATTGTTATAATGATAAGCCTAGAAAACAATTTACGTATTGTACCTATTAATTGCATCATATTATTATCATAACTTCAATACTGATTTCATGTTTCTCATACTCATTGTTTCATTCCTTTTCACATACAATTTTCTAACCTTAAATGATGTCATTTAGTTAGTTGCTTATCAATAAAAACAATGTATGGTATTATGTTTGTTTTGACCATTATAATTCCAGGTGTCCAAATATCTCCTATTTTTTCATGAGAATATGACCATTTGAGAAAATATGAATTTTGGATCCTGATGCCTATATATAAGTTGTCATTAGAACAAGAATATATAACATTTTCTTTTATCAAGTTCTTGAGAGATATATTGTGACATATCCCTTACTTTGTGTGAAATACTTGAATGTAAAAGAAGTGAACATCTTGTAATATTTCCTTGTGTTTTTATCAGTGATTTGTCTCTACTTTGTGAGACTGATGTTTGTGATAATGATCGAGGGCTTATGGGGATTGGAATTTGTGTTGACAATCTTTTTATTGAGGGTTTAACTTGTTTGAAAGACAGAGGTGATGATTACCTTATTAATTGAGGGATCCATTGGAAAGGAAGACCGTCATGCCAATCATCGTATTGAGGGCTTACCATGGTGGTTGTAAGATAGACCTTTTATCCTATGTGAAAGGATACCCTTCTATTTGGGATAAAAGATTTGTAATACCTTTAAATTTCCACAACTATTTCTATTAGAAAGGTAATTTTATTGTTTCCTAATTCTATTCATTTTCATATGAACAATAATTGTTTCATTTATGATTTATATTGTATTAAGAGATTCTATACGCTATATGGTTGAATAATTATTATTTGTATTAAACGGATCATTGTATTCAGTTCAAATATAGTTGTTTTTCATTACTTATAGTATTACATCATATCCATCAGATCCAACACCTCTATTGTCAATTGTATTTGATGTGAATTGTATTAGTTTAAAAACTCGTAAACTATGCTCTTTCATAAAGTGTTTAAATACTATGTTTTTAGACCTACAATTATCCCCCTATTTTATTTTTCAATCTAGTATACATTTACCTATATATTACGATCCAAAAAGAATAACAGTACATAAAAAATCAAAAATAAAAAAATTATACTAAGAACCTCACGTGATGATTGGTGGTAAAGTAAAAAATATATTCTTTATATAACAATTAAAATAAAAATATTTTGAAAAATGAAGAATATATATGTAAAAGGAATGGAAATATTTTAAGAAATTATATAGAATATTTCTTGATGAAAAAAAGAAAAAACATAGTTATAAATAAATGAATTATATGGAAGAGTGAAGACTAAAGATAGAATCATGTTGATAGGTATGTGTAAATGAAGAATCCAAATGAATTAAAATAAAAAAAATAACTAGAATAAATTTTAGAATAAGAAATAAAGTAATAATCATATAAAAAATGAAAGTAGGAAAATAAAATCATGAAAAAATAAAATAAATGTACAAGTGAATGAAAATAAATGAAGTAAAAAATAAAAAACAAAGAAATATAATAATAATAAATATGTAAAAAGATAAATAAAAAGATAAAATAAATGAAAATGAAAAAATAAATTGTAGAATCATGAAACATTAGATGATTATACATTAAAAATTAAAATAGGTAGAAGTAGATGTTTGAACAATGAGTAGAGGTTCAATCCAAGAGATGAATTCAAAAAAAATAGGAATATAAGTAATAAGATATTGAAATGATACAAATATAATAATAAAATTCTTAACAAACTATAAAAATAGAAAAAATAAAAATATGCAAATAAAAAACATAAATCTAGAAAATAGAAGTCAGACTTTTGAAATATAAGTATATGTTTATGTAAGATAATAAATAGCTGAAACAAAATAAGATTAATAAAAAACATAAGAATAATCAAAAATAAATGTAGATGTAATGGAAAAATAAAAAAAAATCAAAAGTTTTTAAGAAAATATGAGAAACACAATGTAGTATATGATTTAGTTAATTGAAATAATCAAAAATTAATAGTTGAATTAGAAACATGTATAGAATCATTAAAATTGAGTCATAAAATGAGTGAAATTAAATTTTGTGGAAGATTTAATTGTAGATGATGATGAAAATAAATAATCAAACCCCCAAAAAGAAAACAAATCTACAAACATGATTATATTAGTAGAGGGAACAAGCTAATGGAAAAGAAATAAATATACAATTAAAAGTATTAACTGGTAGTTAAAGAAAATGAAAATGGTTTAAAATTGAGAAATCTTTCTCATATTATCATGAAATAATTATATCGTGATTTCTGGATCTTTTCTATCATTTTTGAACTCCCATCCCATGAAGATGGCACATAGTGAGCTCATAATTTGAGGTAATTTGTTATCTCGTGACTATTTGAGCCATGTATTTAATGTTGTTCATATCTAATAAAACTACATTAAGATATTCTGACCCTAATTCAAATTGGAATACTTTGAGGTATATTCATTCATGTCTAAAATTAATCAATGACATATTTCCTATGATTTTAGGAAACTTTATTTTTGTTTTCTATGTTTTAACCTATTGAAAAAAATTACATTTAATTATAAAAAACATACATCCACATATTTATTTAAATCTACTATAATATTTGTGTATAATATATTATAACATTTCAAAAAATAAAATATTGTTTTTTTGCGTTTTATTTAAGCAACATCTGTGGTTTTTTGCTGGGATATCAAACTCTAACACATCATTTCTTGTATTAAAATAAATATGAATATACATTTTCTCATTTTGAGAATACCACAAGTTATATTGATAATAAATCAATTCCTACATGATAAAAATTAATTGATGTAGTTTTTTGTTTAATGTAATGACAACATGGGGTTATTACCTATGTAATGACCCATATAAGAAGGTTTATGAATATGATTAATCAAATAAAACCATATGTTCTCTCATTATTATCGCACCACATATCTTATATCCCTGAGGTCAAACCTTATATGCCATAAATGTTCATGGAATGTGAAACTTCATTACTCATTTTGACCCCCTTTTATAAGAATGTAAAGGAACTTTTATCAAACCATTCAATTTTGATGGAATTATTGATGAGTAGTTGGTTTTTACATAATAGAAATGACTCAAATGTAAACATTAAATATTTTCATGACTATGTAAGATAATTTTCTCCATTATTATTCCCCTTTATCATGTAGTTTTTCAGTATATGATGAATAATGTATGAAAACAAGACAATGCATATTTAATGTTGATGAAATGGGAATGGTGTTATAAAAAAGCGTTAGAGTTTTAGTGTTGTTCATTCCAAAATTAGTGATTGTTTTTTTATTCATAATAATTTGTAATAATAACTTCCAACTATCACAATATCCTTTATTAGAGGGATGTTTTACATAATAAAGCTTCTTACCAGACCAAAACATGAATTTTTCAACTAATAAGTGACATGTTCTAAAAATAATATTCTTATCCATTCTAAATACTATGAAATTTGAATTATGAATAAAATTAACATTATACTATGCTCCATAGTAATTGAAAAGATTCTATTAAAAGATATGATTATGTACATTATTAATTCTACATTTATAGTGAGGATTAACAGATCTCACTACTCAGCCTAATATACCACTGGCTTGGTAGTTTTATAATACCCATAGGTGTCCTAGCCAATATATATCATCGAACATAGCTTTTTTGTTTGCTGGTCTTATAAGTATTTGTAGGACCACAAGACCTCCCTATAATAGGAATAATTGACCATCCAACATAACTTGAATCCATTTTTGTTAGGAACACATTTTCAATCCCCACCAAATGACCTACATCCTATTGGAATATTGTCATCCAAAAACACTTCAAGATAACCAAATGAGTAAGTAGAAAATAAAGTAGATAAGGAAAATGAAAGGAGTTTGAACAAAATAGGAGAATTAATTTGTAATATTTGAAAACAAAAATTCTAATAGAACATTCATATGAAAAATAATAATATGATGTAGTTTAAAATGCTGTTTTAAATGTTAGATTTTGATAAATTGATTTTTCAGTTATAAATGATTGAAAGAAGAAATGTAATTGGAAGGGGTAGTCTAAGTAGACACTGAGTCTTTAGAAAAAGATGAATAAATAACATAAATATTGGAAAAATAAAAAAACATATTTCAAACTAAAGTTAAATTAAAAAATTATAGCACTAGAAAATATTGAAGAAAAAGTGAAACTAAAATCCTAGAAATAATAAATCAAATGACAAAACAACAACCCGAGATGAAGTGAAAATTTTAAATATTAAAGCAATGATTTAATTTGAAATTGGGGAAAAGGTTGAATAAAAAAATGAAGAATAATCAAGAATCTATAAAAAAGTATTTGGTTCTAGAATGGTTTATAGAGAATAAAAATATAATAAAGAACAAATTTTAAAATATAATAAAAAAGAAAAATTTATAAAATGATAAATATGAATAAATTAATCATTCATAGTAAAAGATCAAAAGTAAAATAAGAATTTGGAATGGAAACAAGAACATTATAAGGATTTGATGTAAAAAAAGAGAACAAAAATAAAATTTCAAAAAAACCATAATCTAGTAGAATAGGAAAAAGGAACAATTCAAAATTAATTGTGAATGTAGTTGTATAAGTTAAAATATTAAATGTGAAGTGAATAACTAAATAAAAAAGTCAATGTAACAATATCAAAAGTTAATTAAATGTAAAAGAACGACCATTATTAATTGGATATACCAATATAATGAAATGAATTTCAAAAAAAAAATAAAATAGAAGTAATAGAGTTAGGAGAAGACAAATACATTTCATAGAAGATTTATAGATAAAACAATTGAAAACAATAGATTTATAATTAGAATAAAAATTTAGAATAGGGAATAAAAATGGAAAATAAACAACCAGAAGTAGTTGTAAATAAAAAATCAAGATGACACAAAATTTAAAAAAAATGAACAAAGTTTTAGAAGATGAAAAAAAATCCAATATAAAAATAATAAAAATTATAGACATAAAAATTGATGAAAAATTCATAGAAAAATAGCAGTAAATGAAAATTCAAGAAATTAAAATCCAAAATAGAGAAGTTAATGAAGAATAATAATGTTAAATGAAAAATATAATAGAAAATGGATTAAAATTTATAATTAAATGGTAGAATATAGAAGTATTATTTTAAAAATCATTAAACATAAGCATAAAAATAAATAAAAGTTTCCAAAATATGAATAGGTTGAAGGCGGAGGAATAATACATATGAAATTGAAATAGATGTAATTGGATAAAGAAAAGTTAGAAGCATAAAAATAATTAATAACAAAAACTCAAGTATAAAAATGATTCCAATCAAAATAATTAATATAAAAATCAATAATATATATTCTCAATGTTAGATTAGAGAAACTGTAGTTGATTAATTAGTAAGATAATGAATAGTTGAAAGATAATTACTGGAATAAAAAATAATAAGAATAAAAAAATGGAAAAAATGAAAAAAAAATGAAAATAAAAAAAAAGAATAGAATTTATGGTAGGAAAAAGAATGTTTTAGTATAATATAATTTTGGAAATAATTGAGAAGTAGTAGTTGAATCTAATATAAAATTAGAATCTAGAATCTAGGGTCATAAATTAAGTGAATGTTAATGTTAAGGAAAATTTAGAGGTAAATGTAGAGGAAAATATATATATTAAAGAATAATGTGAAAAAATAATCCATTAACAGGAGAATATTATAAACAAGTATATTCCATAGTAAAATAAAGAAATTTTGAAGTCATAATATATTCCTAGAAATAAAATAAAAGGAAAAGGTGTGAAAACCTAACAATTGATCTCATAATTATATTAACTCTTTGGAAAATTATTATTTAATATTATTTATTTTTAATAATTAACTGCGTTTCAATTTTACGTACAATGAAATCATAATTTAATAATATATTATAGTACTTTATTGTTTTAATAATGTTTCGAAATACCTTAATTTCAAATAAAATTTTTTTCTTCATTCCAACCACAATGCATGTTTTATATACAAGAAGTATATTCATTCATGTAAAAATTTTATCAATGATTCATTTCAAATGATTTTAATATAATTTGAGGACTTTTCTATTAATCAATACATTAGCCAATTTTTTTAATTTTAAATTAATAAAATTGTGCATTTATTCATTTTGGGAAAACTTTTAATTGGATTGACATAGGTTTAGTTGAAACTTGTCAAATATAAAATGGAAAACAATTTCAAACGATTATTTTTTTTGACCCCTTAATTGATGTTTTTTGAATTTTAAATCAATAAAAAAATTCTTTTGGTATTTTTTATAAACAAAAAGATCGACTGATATGCATTCTGTTCGGATATGTCGAAAATTAAACAAAGGATGTGTTACATTGAATTAATGATTATCATTGGTATATTTATATGTCATGACCCTCTAATTATTTTTTGAAAAAATAAACCAAATAATAATTTATGTTTAGAAATTACGACCACACCACACATCCAAATGAAATATTGTTTATTCATACATTTCATAAATTTTAATAGCAACATGATATTTTTTCTTGGATTTGACAACCTTTAATTATAATGTTAATTTCAAATGACACATTTTATTATATTTATAAATTCACAAGTAACATTGATGTGTGTCTTGTTTGTACAGATTAGAAATGAATCAAATGACATTTTGCTATGTTTTTATGACAATCCAAGTTCTTTTTATTGATTTTTATGCCATTATTTGGGTGTTTTTCAAGGTAAGATGAATAATGTTATCAAACAAAAATATGGAAATATAAATATGATAAAATTTAATTGGTGTTACAAAAAATAATTATAGTTTCGGTGAATAGTATTACAAATAAAATTAGTGTGTTTTGAACCCACAATAATTGTTCACAATAGCTTCCAACTATGATAATCAGATTTAATAGTGGGAATTGTTACAAAATGGTGACTCTTATCAGACCAAGATTCTAATGTTTCACTATGTAAGTGAAATGTTCTTGAAATACATGTTCCATATGTACCTGAATCAATATTAATAATATACATAGATCTAGATTAATTTAAAAGTACAATTAATAATATCATATTGTTTAGAGAGTTGATTTTAAATTTCATAGAGTAGGTAAAGGATTTTATCCCCCCCTTTTGTTGCATCTAGCCTAGTTATTATGATAATATAACTATGTGGCCCATCAAATAAAAATCAAAATATTATATCCACCTACGCGGGTCCTATCAGGATCTACATGACCATCATCCCACTCTAAAATAGGATGAATTTTATTTCCCCATTCACTCAAACATGAGTTCACTGGGAATTTATTTTCTACCCCCACCAAGTGACCAATATGATATTTGAAATTGAACATATAATTTATAATTGAACATATCTAAAATATAATGTGTATTATAAATAATCAAAGAAAACCTTCTATCCTATCAGTTTGTTCATCTATCAAAATCATGTGAGGTTCTTTCATACTTATCACAAATGACTCATATATTGTTTTTCGATACTTTCTCACCATGTGTTCTTGATTACATGATTTTTACAACTAGATGTGTGATTTTTTCATTAATTAATATGAGTTAACAATAAAAATCATATTTTCTTTTATATGGATAACGTATGGAACAAAATTATTTCATTTCTATTCCTATAGATTGAAAATGAATTGGGGATCACTTTCGTATGTTCTAATGTCAATATGATTTTATCTTCTCTCTTTTTAGCAATTGTTAGTAGATATGTACATTAAATAAAATTGAAAATGTAAAATGATACTTTGGGAAATATAGAGAAATACATGAATAATACTAATGTGTAATTAATTCCTACAGATTATAAATAATGTTTGGACCACTCTCCTATGTTGATAGGGAAATAAAAACTTCATGGAATGGTTTTTATCCCTTTTATGACACATATCAATTTAATAATAATGGGATGATCAAACAGAACATTCAATCATACGAAGAAATTATGTGTTCAGATTAATGTGAGTTGGATCACACTCTTCATAAATGTGTCAATTATCATTTTCTATGATTATATGACAACTCAAGATTGTTTTCCCAGTTTTGATCAATATAGAGTTGATTTTCTATTTAATAAATAACATTAACAATATAAAATCACAACATCCATCATAATGAGAAAATCTAGAGTGAAATTTATTCATGATTCACTCCTTTACATAAAAAATGAATTTGGTATTTTTGTGTTATGTTTTTATGTCAATATAAACTCATCTATTTGGTTTAATCGCATTTCTAGGTGATGTAGTGTTTTAATAAAAATATCTATTTTAAAAGATACTTTTAATCATACTAAGTAATTCAGGAATTAGATTGAAACATGACTAAACCATATAGATCCAGAATCATTGTATTATTATTCAACTATTTTTTCATTGAAATATGAACTAATTTTATTATTTTGGACCCCTTTTAGGTGAAATTTCACTTAAATATGAATTTTATGGTTAATCTATACATTCTATCAAACTAAGTAATTCATATGTATTATAGATGTGTAATTTTTTCTAGTAGATAATGAATGACTCAAATATCATTTCTTTACGATTTTCTCCAATATGAGATCATTTACATAGTTTTATCAATATAAGGATGATTTTTCATTTATTAATAAGCATTGATGCAAAAAATCCTAATTGGGGATTCAGGTGTCAAATTGACATGTGGTTGGTTCATATGGATTTAAAGTGAATCATGAACCATTTCCCCATTCTTTCACACAATTTGGTCCATTTATATGGTTTTGAACATACACAAGTGGTAGGTTAATTCAGATCATAAATCACAGTATTCTTGTTTTCATATGTCTTCCATAAAAATCCAACCATTTTTTTTTATGATTCATGTGAGGTAAAATAGATTAGAAATGAATAAATTATCAGTTTCCTTGGTTTTAACACTAATTATTGATAATTGTTTTAGTTTTTACCACTGGATTTTTGATTTGTAACATTGTCCTTAACAATACGAAATAATAGTTTTCATAAAATTATGAAATTTTGGAAATATATTGATTTATAACTGATTCATTCAAATTAAAAATCACTCATGGATCATTGTCTAATGATCCCATGTCAATATGGAATATTTTACCTTGTTTTGATCCCCTAATGTGTATTATATAATTTTAATAATAATGTCAATGTGAAATTATACTTTTTATCATACTTAATAATCTAATAATCTAATTGACATACAGTTGAATCCTACTGATCAATAGTGATTTAAGGATCAATCTCAAATGCTATTAGATAAAATAGAATATGTTTTATCATTTTCCATAATTTTATATGACACTTCACTTTATCTTTAGTCATACAGAGAACTTCATGAGTTAGATTGACATTAGGTTAGTTTATACAGATCAACAAATTCCTTGAAGATCATTTTTCAATGTTTTTGAACCAATCTGATCGTGATATGTAATTTTTTACCTCGGTACATGTGATATGTCAATTATTAATAGGTGATAACAATATTGAATCATAGTTCCAATAATAGTGGGAAGTCCATGCATTATAATTATTTCATGGATAATTAATATTGATCAAGAATTACGTGCGGAAAACTATCCTCTATTTTTATCTCAATTTGAATTCATCTCCTCCATTTTATCTCATTCATGAGTGATATTTCATTCTAATAAAAATATCATGGAAATACGATAGGTTGACTAATACTATGTAATCGATTCATCATATTGAACATAAATTGTTTAGGATTATTCAACCTATGTTTTCCTGGAAATCCAAACTACTTTCATGATTTTGACATTTTATAGGTCACATGTACCTTTAATAAGAATGTAAAGGTCCAAAAAAATAAATCATAACTACAATTCAGGTGTTAGGTTGATGTTTAGTAGGGTCATACACATTATAATTAATTCATTGATCATTTTACTATGTTTCTGGGGCATTTCCAGATAATTTTCATAGATTTTAACAATACATGATTGATTTTAATTTAGAAATAAGCGTTGATGCTTTTAAATAATAATATCAACAATATTGAGAATATAGGCATTAAATTGATTTTCACATGATTTCTACAGATTGAAAATCACCCAAGGTTCATTTTCCTATGTATCCTTGTAAATCCTAAATTTTCCATGACGTCCTAACCAAATGATGGGTGATTATTTTTATTTTAATAAAAATATCATGCTGATGTGACACTATGCATAATAATGAGAAATCCATAATTATATTGATTCATAATTAATTCTTATAGCTAAAAATGACATTAGGATATTTATTTTATATTTTTATTACAATCCTAATATATTTTCTTGGTTTTGACCCCCTTTGGGTGACTTTCAAAATTATCGAGAATGTTAATTTCAAGAAACAATTGTAATCATACTTATAAATTAAATAGTCAAATTGATTTCTAGTATTTCCATATAAGTCACAAATTGACTCTAAGATCATTTTCCAATGATTTAATAATGATCCAATCGTTTTTTATAGTTTTGACCCCTACACATGTGATTTCCAATTTATTAATAATCATTCACAATATGATATCAATGTTTTCAAAACAACAACTAATTTTGGAATCATATTGATGTGTAGATGATTCATATAAATAAAATATGACTCAAGAAATATTTTATAACTTTTACATGTCATTATGAAGATGTATTCTTGATTTTTACCTCTTAATGGGTTCTTTTTCATTTTTATTAAAAACATAAACCTAAAATGTTATATTGGATAATACAAAGAAATATGGTAAATGGAAAGATGTAAAATTTATTCATATAAATCAAAAATGACTTTAGGATCATTTTCCATTGTTTTTATTGAAATATGAACTCAATTTAATGGGTTTGATAACTTTTAGGTCACTTCTTCCATTAATAAGTATATAATGGTCAAATGACAGTTTCGATCATACCATGATATTTGGGGTGTAAGATTCACGTGTGGTAATATTGTAGTATCATAAATGGATTAAAGGTCATTTTTATATGTTCTAAAACCAATTTGAGCTATTTTTCTTATTTTTTGGACCCCATATAAGTGATTTGACAATTATTAACGTGTGGTAACAATATCAAACCGTCTTTCCCATCATACAAGGTAATACAATCATCAAATTAATTAACAGTTTATCCCTATATATCATAAATGAATCAGTGATCATTGTCATATGCATCCATGTCAGTCTAATGTCATCTTATTAATTTTCACTCTTTGGCGGTAGATATGCCATTTTAATAAAAATATCACGGTGAAATTATACATTGGATCATATTGAGAAAAAAAGAATCATTATTATACATGGTTTATTATTATAGATCAATGATATTGTTTGGCTCATTCTAATATGTTCATATTTATTTATGAATTTCTCTACTTATTTATTAATCATTTTAGGTGACTTGTCACTTTTATAAAAATGTGGGGGCCGAACCTAACATTTGATCATATAGAGTTGTTTGGAATTCTAATTCATATGAGTATAGTTTGTACATATCATAAATGTCTGAAATATGTTTTTATAAATTTATGGAAAATTTCAAAAAAAATTCATGATTTTTACTTCTACATTTGGGATTTATCATTTACTATAAGAGTTAACAATAAATAATCATTCTTTCCATTATATTTATAATTTTATAATTGGATTGATGTGTGGATGATATTATTGAACCTAAATAATTACATGATCATTTTCCTATTTTTTCTTGTTAATTCATTTTTTTTATTTTCACTAATTTTAGGTGACTTTTCAATTTAATTAGAATTTAAAGGCAAAAATGAAACTTTTTCTTATACTAAAAATATATGAAATCATATGTATGTCTTATTAGTTAGTAAAAATCAAAAATCAGTTTAAAACTATTTTCCTATGTTTTCTAACCAGTTCAAGCTCATTTTCACAATTTTGACGCTTATATTTGAGATTTTAATTAATTAATATGTCTTAACAATATGAAGTCATAGTCTCCATCATGATATGTAATCCAAGCATAAAATTGACTTTTGGATAAGTCTTATAAATCAAAAAATGACTCTAGAATTATCTTCAAAATATTTCATATCATTTAAAGGACGTGTTCTCAGTTTTGACCACATAAAGAGTTGTTTTTCATTTTAACAGAAATATCAAGACAAAATGATACAATGGATTATAATGAGAAATCCCATAAATGAATTAATGTATTGATGATTCATAGAGATAAAAAATCTTTTTATGATCATTTTTAAATGTTTTCATTGACATCCAAACACATTTTTTCAATTTTGAACTCTATTAAGTGACTTGTAAAATTAATATGAATCTAAAGGATAAAATATAATTTTCAACATAAAATGAAATTTTAGTGTTTATTTTCTTTTTTTTTTGATTATTAAAAATAATTAATGACTCAAATATTTTGTTTCCAATGTTTTAATCCCAATACAAGATCTTATTTTTTAAAACCAAACATGGAAAATGTTAGTTTCTTAAAAATAATTAACTACATAAAATCATTGTTTATATCATATAAGAAAATATGGTTATCATATTAATGTGAATCTAATTACTATAGATAATAAATGACACACGGATTATTTTAAAATGTTTTTGTGCCAATATGAGTTCGGTTTCCCTATATTGACTCATTTTTACTTGATATTCCATTTTAATAAAATCATCAATATAAAATGACACATTATGTCATATTAAGAAATTAATGAATAATATTTATACATTCTTGATTCATGAAGATAAAAACTAATTCATGGTTCCTTTTGATATGTTTACATTCCAACACAAACCTTTATACTCAATTGAAACTCATTTACAGTGACTTATCACTTTAATAATAATGTAATGGCTTAACCACTACTTTGATCATACTGAGAACTTTAGGTCTTAGACTAATGTTTAGTATGTTGGTAAAGGTCATTAGTGGCTCACATCAATCCAAACTCATTTTCTTGATTTGGACAACATCACATTTAAATTTTCATTTACTAATAATAGTACATAATGTGAAGTTATTTTTTCTATCATATTGAGTTATCCATGCATCAGATTTATCTAGGGATGATATTTTGAATCATAAATGAGTCGGAGATCATTTTCATAAGATTGCATGAAATCATGATGTCATATACATGGTTTGGACCCCTTGATAGATGATATGTAATTATAATAAACATATCAAGGTAAAATGATACATTGGATCATAATAAAAGATTAAAGAATAAAATATATGAGTAGATAATTCATACAGATCAGAAACTTTTTTTAGAAAATTTACCAATGTTTTAATAGAAATTTGAACATGTGTTCATAGTTCTAAAAACATTTAGGTAACATCTAAAATTAATTAGAATATTATGGAGAGAATGTATATTCCATCATATCGATAAATTTAGTTTCTGAATTGTCTTGATGTTGGTTCATACAGATCAGAAATGACTCAAATATCATTTTTGAAATTTTTCACGACAATTAAAACTTGTTTTATTAGTTTAAACACATTCATGGTTGATTTCTAATTTATTAATTAGTGTTAAAAATATGATATTATAGTTCCCATAAATCTAAGAAATATAGGCATCAGAGTAATCCATGGACGATTCCTACAAATAAAAAATAAATCAGAGAAATTTTTTAAATATTTTAATATCAATTTAAATTTTTTAACTTCTATTTTAATCTTAAAGGGGGATATGTAATATTTAAAAAGATATAATGGTTGAAAGATACTTTGGATAATACTTATATTCTCAACAATTATATTTAAATACAATTAATTCATATAGATCCCAAATCAATTTTGGTTTGCTTAACTATGTTTTCGTCGGTTTCAAAATTTATTTTCTTAGTCTTGAACCCTTTTGGTAGACTCGTTACATAAAATAGAATATGAAATATAAAAGGAAATTTTGATCACACTATGAAACTCATGTTTTAGGTTGATTTTTTCTTTCATCATACTATTTATAAGTGACTAAAATATAGTTTTCCAATGATTATTCATAAATACAAAAATGATTTCGTAGTTTTGACATGACAAAATTTATTATCCATTTTGAAATAAGAATTATAGATATGAAATTATGGTGATAAATTTTCATTTTATATTATTATGTGACTGGATTTTACATATTAAAAATATTCCAAATAATTTTTTCCTATGTTTTCACACTAATCTAATCTTGTTTTTTTATTTTTTTACCCTGCACTTGTGTTTAGTACATACAGATTGGAAATGAGTCAATTATCATTTTTGTGACACCCAATATGTCACTATAAGTCTTATTTTATGTGATTATATAATTTTTTAGGACTATTTATTTATATATTTTATTGTATTTAAACTTCCATAATTGTGGAGATTTATTATTTTACATGTTTTACACACATGGTTTAGTGGAAACTATGTAGGTGACCACACATATCTGGTTTGTTAATTCATTTTTTATGAAATTTTTTTTTAAATAGAAGGTAAATGGATCCATACATACCATGAAAACCCTAGAAGAAACCATGTGGGACCTCCCATGAATTTATGTTATAGTGAAAATCTTAGTAATGGTTTGGAAAACTATATAAAAATTTGTTAATAACCACTGAAATTTGACAGTTCCACTTATCTTGATTAGGGAATTGTTATTCAATTCAGGTAGTGTATTAATGAGTACTATTAGAGTGACTTTTTGTTAGGTTTTGGCCTACACATGTTTTTCATAGAGATTTTAAAACTGAAAAACCTTCCCAGTTTCAATAAAAATTGAATTTACACATTTTTTCCTACTAAATATAAAGTCTCTATTCACCTTTCTCTCCCCCACTCATTTAAGTTGATAGTAAACCTCCTTAACAGATCTCTCTATTCGTATTCACTTTTTATGGACCATATAATAATCTTTTGTGGATTCTTCCATGGTAAGCCACTCTAAACCTCTACACATATTCTATTTCATATATCCCCTTGAAATATATTTTCTTATGAATCCTAGTGTCATTATAGGATAATTTTAGGGTTATGGTTAGCCTAAATCATGGAAATTTTTTCATGTAGGGGTTATAAAGAGAAAATCATGGACCGGGGGATGTTCTCTATCGTAAGTGATAAGATATGTCATGATCATTATTAAATTTTTTTGGATGTTTATTTTTGTGTTATATTACATGCATTTGAATACATGATAGTTTTAGAATGGATTTCCTTTCAAATTGTTACTATATTTATGAATGATGGGGACCAATATAATTTTAAGTCATTTTTAACCCCTGGAAGGGAATGAGATTCCATATCAAGTGATTTTTAAAATTCCTAGATGGATATTAAAAACTCTTTAGGTTTTAAAAAATTGAGGTTAGAATCATATATAGGTTTTACAATTTGTTTTATATTAAATTTCTTTCAACCCAATATTTTTGTGTATTTTGAAATAGATGAAAATATTTTACATCAGTTATTTTTTTATATAGGATGTGTTATCCCTTATGAGATATACTTGAATCATTTTTATAACCAGGTTTTATTTTAATATCAATGGTTTTCGGTTTCTAATGTGTTTTAAATGATTTATGTGGGTTGATTGGTTTGAAAATGGATAGTTAACCCATGTGGATTATGTTTTTGAAAACGTTAGTTAATTTGAATGTTTTCAAAGGATGTTTAAAAGGATGTGTTATTTTCCCCTGAGTATCAATTTTTTTTCTAATTAAATTGAACATTAGAGCAGATTGGGATGAATTTTATGAATGGTGTGTTTTCCTAGAATTCCAAGTGTGTTTCAAAAATAAGGGTCCCATTTTATTTATGGGGAATTAATTTTCTTAAAATAAGATATAACCTCTTGAGTCCCATTAGATTCTTATATTCCCATGGTATCTTATAATCATTTTACAGGATTAATAATATTAATGAATATTTTTATGATTATTGTGTATCAATGTTATTGGGGATTATTCTCTATAATGTTTGGGAGGTGTGGTCTGTGGGATTTGAAATGATTTATATTTTATATTGGTGATGATGGCTATACTCACCTCTATTCACTTTTCATGGAATTCCGAGGGATACTATAAAAGAACCATGTGTTAAAAAATCCTAGTACAGATAGTGGGTAGACTAGGGATTATTTCCTAGATTCATCAAGATTGTTAGACTGAATGGGTGTAATTCCTTAATGATAGATATATTATTTAATATTATGGAGTAATATGTTCTAGGGATGGTAGTTTCAAGTGAGATTGATGGGATAATATGGGATTATACACATTATGTTGTTCCATCTAGGGTACCTTTTCGCTATTTTTGGTCTTATACTACTTGAGCCTATGGGAGATTCCCAAGATAATAGGACCATTGTTACGGTGAATTTACGGTATTTTCTTACATATCTATTTTGACCCCTAATTATTTGATTATTTATTTGAAAATCTGTTCATATACATTATCCCTATTATGTGACTTGACATAATGTTTCCTGATTATGATCATTTTCCCTTTTTAGTTTGGATTAATTATTAATTCATTCAAAATGGGTTATGGAATGTTATAAGGTATGTATGAGTATGTTTTATTTCAATATGATTTAAAATTATTTATTATTTTTTATTTTTAAAGGATTACATTAAATGATAAAAGTTGAATTCTAAAGAGTTTTGGAGTTGTTTAATGGTAAAACGTGTATTTGGTTTATTTTTTTTAAACTCCATTATTTGTGGCTATTTATGACGCGATTTTAGGCCTATATGTCTTGTTTTATGGGAATAATTATATTCAATGACAATTTTTAAAATATTTTCCATTTGTTTATAATCCAATACAAGATCATTATCTTAGTTTTAATGATATACAATTGATTTTACATTTATTATTAAGTTTTGATGATATAAAATCATAATGTTCATTTCATGTATCATATTTCCATGAGGTTGGTTTTTATAGAATATAAATGGGTGAATGACTATTTTCAAATGTTTTCACACCAATCTGATGTCATCTTATTTGTTTTGAACCTATATGTTCTTTTGGTTCCAGTAGATCATAAGTGAGGCAATTATAATTTTTTGTGACACCATCAATGTTATTATAGATCTTACATTATGTGGATTTAAGAGTTGGAGGGTTATTTTATGTTTCCATGTATTTTTTGTCTAAACCAACTAAAAATACAGAATTATATTTATGTAGATTGTTTTGAGGAATCCATGATGTTTCTCTTGATCAGATGGGGTTTATGTGCATTTGGAAATGATCATAGCTTGTTATAACGGGTGGAATACAGTTCATTCCAAAATATGAAAAACCAATAAGAACCCATATGGGACCTCTTGTGAGATTGTGTTTTACTATATATCATTCACAAAGTTATGTAAACCGTGTGAGAAGTGTCCATATTGACCCTGTAGTTTTACAGTACCACTTTTCATGGTTGTATCATGATTTTTTCAATCATGAAACATATTATGTTAAATAGTGTGTGTGGGTTTTGGAAAAGTAGTGAACTGTGTGCAGTTAATTCGTGGTATGTAAAAAAAGGAACCAAACATTCGGGCTTTCCCAAATTCATTTAAAATATACTCTAAACTTTTTACCCTACACGAATTGAGGAATCAAACCATCCCCCCCCTCCCATATCATTCTAACGGACAATAATCATCCGTCATGTGATAACTCCCCCTTTTTATACTACATTCTTGGCCTCCTACACTGGTTTCTAGTGGATTATTCCATGTTAATCCCCTCTAAGCCTATTTAACTTTTATATTTCCTCTATTCCCTTTAATTTATATTCTCCTATAATCCCAAATCTCTTTGTCGAAGGATTCGGGTTTGGGATAGTCTAATTCAAAGGGCATTGCTTGACTAGGTGTTATAGAATATATTACTCGTGTAGGAGTTATTATAGTTAAAATCATTCAATGGTGGGGTTTTCTATCAAAAATGAAAACTTCTCGGATCATCATATTTAAATTGAGTTAGGTGCTTCTTTTTATTGCTTTTAATTCATCAATTTGAATGATTAATGGTTTGAGAATTATTTTTCATTCAAATTATGCCTAGATATATTAACTATAATGTTAATTATAATTTTATTTAATTTTGACCATTGTAATTGAATGACATTCCACGCCAAGTGTTTTTGAAAAATTTAAAACAGGGTTTTAAAGAATTATTTTGGTTTTAAGAAGTGATGGAAAGAACCATAAAGTAGTTTTAATATCTATCCTTTGATTAATTGTGTTTTAATCAAGTTTATTTGTGTTTTCAATGATTTTGAAATATTTGAAAGGGGTTGTTTAATTTTAATGTGGGTGTTTTAACACTTTTTTTCCAGATTAGAAATATTTTTGAAATATTGAATGATTTTTATATTAATGGTTTGTGGTGCTGAATGATTTTGTAATGATTAAAGATGGATGGTTGGTTTCAAAATGGTTAGTTTTCACATGTGGATTATGTTTTCAAACTCATTAGTGGATTTTATTATTTTAAAAGGTATTTTAATGGGTTGGTTGATTTCCCATTGAGTTTCAAATATGTTATAATAAAAAAGATATCCAGAATATATTTTGAATGACTCTTATTAATTGTGATTTATGATGGAATTCCAATGGTGGTTTAAAAATATAAGGCTTGTCTGTAATTTTTGGTATATTGTTTTTAAAGAAAAGGTGTAGGACCATCTTGAGACCCATATGATTCTTGTATACATATGGTTCCGTTTGATAACATGAGGGGACGTTTTTATTAATGGTTATTTTATATTTCTTCGGTATTGATGTTAATAAATATAATTTATTATGAATTTATGGGAGGTGAGGCATGTGTTATTTCAAATTATTCATATTTGATCTATGTGATGATATATTTAATCCTTTTAATATTCAAGCTATCCACATGGATCTAGTAGATGATGTATGTAAGGGCACATAGTATTCTATATAATGTGTTGACTAGGGAGTGTAACTTGGCTATTCTTATATGGTTATACTAGAAGTGGTAACATGAATATATGATGGATATATAATTTTCTCCCATAAATTAAGTTGTTATGAGAATGGTTGTTTTCTATTATTTCAACAAGACTTCATGAGAAAGGACATTTTCAGTATTCCAACCCTAGATACCTTATCACATGTTTTTGTCTTGTATTTCTAGAACATAGGGATGATTCCCATTACACTATGATCCAACTTTTGATCTATTTATAGGATTTATCTTTTGTATTGAATGTATTTCCTATATCGTGGATTATTATTTGTAAAATATGTTATTGTAGTTTATTCTTATTGTGTGACATGACATAATGGAATCTGATTGGGTGATTTATTCCTTCTTTGTGTGGTGTTATTTTCAATTTTCTGAAACGTTATTGTATATGTTTTTAAAACAAGGTAAGAGTGTGTATGATTTAAATTTATTTCAATGTTAATTTAATAATTAGTATTGAAGACATTTCTTATATGTGAAATTTCTAAATCTAAAGTGTTTGGTATTGTTTTGAATCTAAAATAGATTTGTATCATTTTTAAAACATTAGTGTTCATGGGGTTTAAAAATTATATTATAAACTGATGAGACTTGTTTTATTTAATAATTTTATTTCAATGACATTCTAGAAAATTTTGTGAGAATTTGGTTCCTCTTTTAATTGTGTGATATTTTTATTTCATATAGTAGCGTTTCTGAAATTGTTTTAATATGGGGATTTAAAGAGATGTTATGGACAAGTGGCCTGGGTGATAGAAAATTTTCCCAAGTGATGTTTTATATTTTAATGAAAAATATTATAAACATATATTTAACACACGTTTATTTTATTGTTGTTTCATTTCTACGACATTATGAAAAATAATTATTCTTAATTTTTTTTATTTTTAACGTAGATAATTGTGATTTAATATGAAAGTGACTATTTATATTCTCTGAGTTATAGTGACATAAATGGGCATTTAGGTCATTCCTAAATAATATAATTCCATTATAAATCCTATTATCTTTGAATAATTGATCTTCTGGGGGTGTTTTATTGTTGGGTGGTGACTGTTGGACAGGTGGATGCCTTTCAGAGCATGTTTGGGGGTTTTTCATCATCCACAAGTTTTTTTCCATACATTTGATCTATTGAATCATATACATTGGATTATAAATACCATTTTATACTTTTATTTTATTTATGTATCAATTGTATATCTAATTTAGAGGTTAATTTATATTTATCACCATTTGGGGTTTCTGTTCCACAAGTTTTTTTTCTAAAGTATGTAATTAATTCTTGTTATTTTTGGTGTTTATCGGATAGAGATATGGTTGTAGAGACATTCCATGGGTAGTGGGAATTTATTCTGAACTAGGAATTATTTTTTGATGGTGTTCAGAGAATATTTATTGATGGCATTGGTAGTATTTCATTGTTCCCAAATGTAATTGATTCAATTCGGTTGGGGGATCCTTATTAGTTTTTGGTATAGTGATGTGAAATGGGGTTAATTCTTGAGGTATTCATGTAAACCCTATAAAACCATGTGACAAATGAAATAATTATCCTAATACATTATAGGTACCAATGCATGATTAGAATATACAATTCAACAATTTGGATATGTTGGTAAAATATTTACATCCCTCATTATATTTATTTTTAAACCACTAGGCCCTTGGATTTCATAGTGCGTTTGAGAAATGTAACAGTTTCTGTAGTCGGGCATGCGATATATTGGCATATTTGGTTTGAGTTATGATTTATTCATTTCTTATGAAATGTTTTATAAAATTTTTAATGTAATGGAAAATTTTATTTTTGGGGGAAAAGAATGGATTTCAAAAGAAATTTAATTTTTTTAAACAATTATATAAAGATTTTTATTAAATGATTTTAGTTTCATGATATATTTTTATAAGGTTGATATTATATCAATGGGTAGAAAAATTTTTATTTGTGATTGATTCTTCTAATCATGTGAACGGGGTGTTTTGAATGATATTTTGATTATTTTAAGGGTAATGAAGTATTTATAAATTAGATATTTATCTTGTTTAGATTTTAAAATATTTAATGTTTCTCAAAAGCTTAGTTGGCATGAGGTGGTTTCATGAAATGACTTTGTTTTATTATATGATACAAAATAGTATTATGATTTTTTAATTGGAATAGGTTTGTTTTCAAATTAGATTAGGAAATATTTAAAATTAACTATGTCAAGGGGGGAATAATGATTGAATTTTAAAATCATTTCCATTGTTTTTTTAGTGAATTATGGACCAATTATAATTGTATATAGGGTTTTAGAACTTGGTTTAGAGATCCTATTATAAGGGTATTTTTTTTAAGATATGTTTATTTTATAAAATCGTGTTTTTTTATTGTAATGTATGTGAGGTTGTTTGACCCTGGTGTGTTTCTGGGACAACTTGATATCTTTTAGGTCACATGACCAGGTTGATCTCATTTCTTGATTTTTTAATGTTTTCCCCAATAATGGTACAATGCGGATGTGTATTGTTTAAATTGGTAGATTTTCTACCTTTTAATCTTAACGCTTCCTCGACCACAAATAGATTAGCTTGTGTTTTCTCCCTTTTGAGGGATAAAATATTTTGTTCGGTGATTATGCATGTCATTGTACAATTTTCATAGAGAATTTTTTATGAACCCATGTTTGGGAAAAAAATTCGTTGTATTGGATACTTATGAGAATGATAAATATGTTGACATTGATAGGTGTATCCTTTGGGTGTTGAGTTCATTCTCTTTTGGATGATAGATCATTTTGATAAATATTCTCATTATGTCTAGAGATGATGAATCTTGAGATATACTTTAATGTTGATTTTTTGGGGGATCTTTGGTTTCATTGATTGGGTGATGGGTCTTTTGGGAATCATTGATGATTTGTTTTTTGATGTTTCAAATACATGGTTTGGGACATGAGACAGTTTTTTGTTTTGTTTGACAAAATAAGGAAACTGGGTGCATATATGGATACTTGGGTGGTTTATTTTTTTTCTAGTTAGACCATGGTTTTCTCCATGTTGTGATTTTTATTGGAATCAATATGTTTGGGTATTAGAGATATTTGGATTTAAACACCCTCATATGTCTGATGTGTCCCTTCGGCTAGATCCATCACATAACATTATTATGAAGGATCTTGATTTCTGTACTCCTTTTGTGTATGTTGTAAATTTGTGATCTATTTTTAAAATCTGGTGGGATATTTCTTGGTTCAGTACAGTCTTGGTGGTTTAGAACCAATTTCATGTTTCCAGTTATCTACAATAAATTTTCTTCAAATCCCAATAGGGATTTTTTAAATGTGGTTTCTCATTGAAATATAATTGTAGATAAATTTTATATATTGGAGAGACATATGAATTGTATCCACATTTGTAGAGCCCTTATTTCATCCATTTTTTGATCAGTTCTTAATCTAGATTTCTTGAGGGCATTAAGTGTTGTTTTGGGATCCATTCGGTTGTTCAAGGACCTATCCATTTCCATGAGGGTTTTTATTTAGAATCCATCTTCCACTGACCTCTAATAGAACTGAATCATCAAAGGTAAATAAAAAAATATGTTATTTTCATACTTATTAATAATTGGGAATTAAATATTAATTTTACTTTTAAGGGGTTGCTATTTTTTATGTCGTACCTGACACGAAATAATGGGTTTCTCCGAAGTCTAATGTCACACACAATGCAAACTCATACTAAAAAATTATAATATAATATTGTTTTAAATGGTAGTTAATGCCTAGCTGTTTTATTGGTGAGAATGAACAGAACTAATTATAATTTTATAACACATTTTTGTTAAATGTTTTTACATTTTTCCATCAAATGTTTGAGGATTAAAATATGAATGAATCTAATTTTAAGAATAAATACTCTAATATTCTTTAAAAGGTCATTTACTTCCTTTTGATGGAGAAACCTCATTAAATCTAGTTTTGGTCACCTTTATATGTTCTATTTTACAAAATAAAATTATTATTTAGAATTGGGACATCAAGATTTCCATTGGGTATTTTTTTGGTACTTTTCTGATAAAATTCATTTTTTAATAAATATTGCAAAAAATCTAAAGTTTAATTTATTACAACTATTAAATTTAAATCATTTATATAATTATATTATCTTTTTAATTGGTTTTAAATTTTAATTAGATTTCATTTTTACCATTTAATACAATGTTCGTCATTGGAAGTAATTTCACATTGAAATTCGACATAAACAAGTGTCATTTTTTTATAGTTGTTATTTCTTAAAAACACTCTTTTTATTTAGACAATAGGAATTAATTTTAAATTTATTAAATAAAATTATATGTGTTTAATTTTTTAATATAGACATCATTTTTTAATTAGGAATATAAAATATAGCTTAGGCTGAATTTTTTGTATTTTTATGAAAAACATCAACTTTTCGATGAATAGTGAGAACACTGAGAAGTTGTTAAAAAAGGACTTGTTCATTTAATTGAAATTTTACCTCTTATGTTAATTGAATTTCGAGAATCTAAGATACGTGGTTGTTTTTAGTTATTAAAATGTATTTCAATATGATAAATTTAATTTTTTGTAAATAGTAAATTTTGACTTTTATTTACTGCTGTTAAAGGTAAATAGGGTAATTCAATAAAATAATAATATAATATATAATTACCTTAAAATTTTTAATAATCCTATTGGTTGATATATTTCTGACCATGGTCATCCTTGGGTCGATTTTGAGACCCCATGGATCCACATTAGAGTGAAAATGACACATTATATTAATTAATTTAAAGTAATGAAAAAATGACTTTAAAATATATCTATTAGTAAATCAATTATTACATGGGGTTATATAAGATATATTTTATAATATAATTATTAATTTTAAACCTAAAAATATCTCACACATCATGGTATTTTTATATAATATTTAGACATCATATAAATAAATTTATTTATGACACAATAATGATGCAGTGTTTAGCTCATTAATGAATGATTTAAATAAATAATATTATAAAAATTAAAAAAATATCCAAAAATGATACAATTATTATGGTATTATTTTATTTAAAACAATAGTTATCTTCATCTTTAATGAGTTTTGGACCTTTACAAACCGAAAATCATTATATAATAAAATAATATTTTCAAACATTCTTAAAGAGCCCCTCACGCTTCTTATAAAAATCCCTCACCTCTAACCCAGTACTCAAACCTCTAAAGACTCTTGGATCGTCTATTATCTACCCAAATAAGCTCTCAAGATCCTTCACTTCCACAAAGAAGACATACCTTTGGTAGAAGGAACTTTAAGAAATGCTCTTGGTTCAATAGGTAACGCCTTATCTTTAGTTATTTTATTTTATATTACTTCACCAACCCCCTAAAAATTCTTTATTCCTTTATCTTATTACAGAACCAGAATCCTAAATATAATAGGTAGTTTTTATGAGATCTATTTGAACTACAATTACACACACCTCCATCTAATGTGTAATGAACATACTATTTCTGTGGACCGTGAACTACTACCTCACGAAATGATGATTGTTCAAATATATCCAACCACCTCTCATGGTGGCCATTATTATGGAAATTTATCTATATATGATATATATTATGTTTATTTTTTCTATATTCTTCTATATTTTTCATTTATATCATACCATTATGGTTTCCATAAAGGGTAAATGCGATAATTTAATTTGAGGATGTGCGGACTATCGCCCCCTCGAAGTGACATGACTCATTAATGCCATACCTAGAACGTATAAAGGATGGATTTACAGAAATTATATATGGTTTTATAGTGGAATTATATATAAATATGAATCATTGTGTTTCAATTCCATTAAATATGAAATATAAATGAATGTATCATTCAAGCGTACGTACAGCTTACCGTCTCCATGAACGGTGCATTTAATTTCTTATCTCCAAATGTTATGTATTTTTATAAATATATATATATACTAGATATAGATTATATATATGAGATCCTAATCATGAATATAATCCTTGTGATAATTGAAATTTGACCAAATGAACAACTTCTAATTATAATTAGTTTATTTTGGAATCAAGTTCCAAATATCGATAAAACTACCATTATTAAACTAAACGATTACATATAATTAATAACATGGTAATAAGTGATATAAAAGTAATAATAAGCATGAAAATGGTTCTTAATAATTTAAAAATTAACTTTAGTATATTTTTCATGAGATTAAAGAATGAACGGGTCAAGTCAGAAACGAGGTAAGGGACTTCGTCTCAATCTCCTTTCATCGAGGCATATTTTGTTTTATACACGACAATTTTTATAAGGTGTATAAAAATCTTTGACTTTTCATTCCTTTCAAAATGAATATTTTTCTACAAATAGTTTTACTAAATGAAAAAGGAATGTTTCTTTTTAATGTAGGTGGAGACAACGACCTTTCCGCTGTCATGAGTATTATTTAATCATTGTCTTCCTTAACAATCCATAATGTTTTTAAAAGGAAATGAAATACCTTATACTATATTATTTATTTTGGTATTGAAAATGGGTTTTATAATGGATTTGTTATGTCAATATATTTAAATGATATATTGTGATTGAAATGTGGAAATTTTATCTTTCCTTTTTGTTTGTTTTATGTTTTATGAGTATGTTATGGTTTTGGGAATTGTTTAAGCATACTGATGGTTTGTAATAAATCTAGGGATGGTGATCTTGAGATAGATCTCCAATTCATTCGGTAATGTGCCATAGGTAAAGGTGAATGTTTCTCCAAATAGATTTAGGGAATATACTTTGATGGGTTTTCCAAATGTAACTCACTTCGTAGATGTGAAAGTTACAACTTAAGTATATTATGGATGCCACAAGATACCTTTATTACTTATGATTACTGTTTGTTATTCATAAATATTATGATTTCATGAGGTATGTTAAAGAGCTTATTTTTTGTATGTATTTATGAACTAATGTTTTAGTTCTTTATTTAGCACCCTTACAGAGCTTTTTATGATCTTCCCATGTTTTGAATTGTTTTTCCCAGGAATTAAAGTTGAATAGGGTTAAGGATGGGATCATGGAAAACTCATGCTGTCTCAAACATGGAACTAGACATGAATCTTTTTTTCAATAGTTTTTATTTTATGAAAAAAATGGAAACTGAGTAGTTGTGTCTATTTTTTTAATTTTCCAAATGTAATCTAATAGTTATAGCCTAATTCTCTAAAAATCTAAATTTAAAAATATCCTCAATTATAATTATTCCAATAATTCAATATTATGTAATGTTTTATGGTTGGGTCCTTATAGTTGGTATCATAGTTCTGTTTAGAAAACTACAGGAGTTAGAATATTGTTAAATTAATAAGTTAATTTATGTTCAAATTTAAATGATATTGCATTTATAGATTACAATGATTCTTCACCTAAGATATTTATGTGTTAAGAATGGTTTTCCATAGAGGAAATAGGGCAGCTAAGATGGGACGACATGAGGATAAGACAAAATTCAAATTAGCAACATGAGATGGACATAATTAGAAATGAACAGTTTGTTTCAGTTGTGGGACATTTGAGTTAGGCTATAAATCGTAATGGTATCCATGCACGAGACCATCTAGATTTACCATAGGGGAATATGTCATTAGTGGATCATTTCTTGAGGAAAAATTCACCATCATTCAGAGGATCATCCGACCCCGTGCTAGACGAAGGGTGGATTAAAGAACTGGAAATTTTTTTGATGTCATGGGGTGTTCAGAAAATCAAAAGGTTAGTCTAGAAATTTACCATTTTGAAGGTAAAGACGATTGGTGGTGGTAGATAAAGAAAAATATAAGGAATAGTGAAGAGATTGATGCTCTTGATTGGGATTAATTCAAATTTATGTTTCTTGAGTAATATTTTTCTAAGGAAATTCCTCTAATGATGGAAAAACAATTCCTCAAACTGAGGTAGGAGGATAACTTAGTGTCTTCTTATAAAGAAACATTCACTCGACTGGCAATGTATGATCCAAATTCCATAGATGATCTTTATAGTAAAATCAACCATTTTCACTCAGTATTAAAGCTAAATTGTCAAAGGGCTTTAGTTTTCGTACGTTCAAAATTTATTAAAAACTTGTTTGATGTTTTTTGGAGGTCGAAATAGAGTTTTCCAATGATCAGGTGTTCTTTGAAAAATAATAGAATTAGAGTTACAGGTGGCGAAAAAAGGTAAGAACTCCTCAAAAAAGTAAGATAGTAAGAAAATTAATTTATAGTTTGTGAAAATTGTGGTGAAAAGCGTATTAGGGGATGTATTTTAAAATTTGGTATGTGTAGCTGATGTGGTAATAAGGAACATAAGTATCATAATTTCACTGAGAAAGATTAGGGTAACGGTAAGAGAAAATATTATTTACTATCTGTAAAATGTTTTATGTGAAATGAAACAGTTCATTATGGAAATTAGTTTCCAATGAAGAACTAAACTGAGGGAAAGAAGCCCGACTACAAGTATAAAGGGGTGGTGAAATCATTTTCATCTACTTCAGAAGATGTTGGGCCGTCAAATGATGTGGTATCATGTGTGCTGTTTGTATGTTCAGTTTATGCCAATGTGTTTTTTGATTCGGGGTCTAAAAATTTGTTCATTTCACAAAAGTATTCAGTAAATTGGGAATTCCATCTCAAGATATGAATCCTTAACTGATGGTAAAAAACTCTAGGTAAATGTTGTGAGAAAAAAAATTATAATAACCATCCTATCCTTATGTGCAGAAATAATCTACCTAGAAACCATATTGATTTTCCTCTATCAGAGTTTGATGTTATTATATGTATGGTTTGGGTTTTTGTTTGTCATGCTATGATTTTCTGCAGAGCTAACTAGGTTTATTTTCAGAAATATATTCAGCTTGTGTTCAAGAATGAACCCTTACTTTTGATAATATATCAAGAAGCTGATGAACTAGTAAAAGATGGAAATAAATGTTATCTTGAACATATTTTTGAAAACCAAGGAACATTTTAGATTAATGATTTGCTAGTGGTAAAAGAGTACCTTGATGTTTTTCATGATTAGTTTCCTGGTATAATACCTGATTGGGAAGTTGAATTTACTATAGACATAGTTCCTGATGCTAAGACAAATTCAAAACCCCCTTATCTAATGGATCAAAATGATCTTTTTGAGTTAAATGAAAAATTTCAAGAGTTATTAGATAAAGGTTTCGTTCAACATATCACATCACCATGAGGTGTTCCTGTCTTGTTTTTTAGAAGGAATTATGGTTTAATGAGACATTTTATTGATTATAGATCATTGAATAAAATCACTGTTATGAACAAGTATCCATTTCCTCGTATCGACGATTTGTTTGATGAGATCTAGGGGGCTCAATATTTTTCAAAGGATGATTTCAGTTCAAGGTAACATCAGTGAAAGTAAATAAAGAATAAATTCTAGAGACTGTGTTTCGTAGTAGATATGACCATTATGATTTTGTCGTTATGACTTCTGTATTATCCAATTCACCTTTTGTATTCATGGATCTTATGAATAGAATTTTCCATGAGTTCTTCGATAAGTTTTTGTGTGTGTTAATTGATGATATTTTGGTTTATTCTAAAATTATAGTGGACCATTAATGTCATTTATGGGTTGTCTTTCAAACCGCAAAATAAAAGAAACTGTATGGGGAATTATGAAAGTGTGAATTTTGGTAACAAAAAATTTCATTCCATGGTCACATTGTTTCAAAAAATAGAATAACTATTGATCTTACTTTAACAAAATATGTTGAATAATGGAAACGACCCACAAATATTACCGAGATCCATATATTTCAGTGTTTTGCAAGTTATTACCAAATGTTTGTTGAAAATGTTTCACAGTTATCTAGACCACTGACTAAGTAAACTCAAAAAGGTGTTAAGTTCATTTGAACAATAGAATGCGATGATTGTTTTTAGTAATTGAAAAGATGATTTTTGAATGCTCTATTTTTGGCACTTCCTTCTAGAAATGGTGAGTTTTTTATCTACAGAGATGCTTCGTTGAAAGGACATGGTTTTGTCCTTATGTAGAATGATCAAGTAATTTCTTATGCTTAAAGACTGCTGAAACCTCATGAGTTATATTACCCTACACATGATTTGGAATTATTTTCTATTGTTTTTTATTTAAAAATTTAGAGGAAACATTTGTATGGATTAAAATGTGAAATATATACATACCACAAAATATTAATTTATATATTCACTCAGAAGGAATGAAACATGAGACATAGGAGATAGCTGGAATTAATTAAAGATTATAATTGAATGATCCATTACCATCTGGGAAAATGAAATAAAGTGGTTGATGATTTGAGTTGAAAAAGTAATGCTTCATTAATAATGCTACATTTTGAAAGGGATCATTTGGTTTTTTATTTGATGTACTTTGGAATAGAAGTTGTTGGTGTGGGAAATTCCTATGTTTTGTTTTAGGTGACAATAAAATCATCTCTATCAAATAGAATTAAGCAAGATCTGAAGGAAGACAGTGAGTTGTATAAAAATGTAGATTTGTTTCAAAATTGTATATTTCTTGATTTTAACATTGATAGTGATGGTACTTTGATATTTGGTGACAGATAATCTGTCCCTTATGATTCTCAGTTGAAGAAAGTGTTTTTTTTTGTGAAGCTCATAGTTCTCCAGTTTCAGTTCATCCAGGTAGTACTAAGATTTACAGAGAACATCATGAGTATTAATGGTGGGATGGAATGAAAAGAGAAATTTTGGATTTTACTGTGACGTGTTTTACTTGTAAGAAGGTTATAGCAGGGTGGTAGTTACCAAAAATGATGTTAAATCCTTTACCGGTGTGTGATTGAAAATTGGAAAATATATACGTAGACTTCATTGTGGGATTAAAAAAGACATCTTGAGGTAATAATAAAATCTGGGTTATAGTTTATTTATTTATTAATCTTCTCATTTCCTTCTTATTCGAGATAATTTGTCTCTAGATAAATTTTCTCGGTTCTATGTTAAAGAGATAGCCAGGTTTCATGGAGTTCGCCTCTCCAATGTATCAGATCGTGATCCAAGGATTACTTCTAACTTTTCAAATGGACATCAGATATCGATGGGTACTGAATTAAATTTTAGTATAGTTTTTCATCCCTAATCATATGGGCAGTTAGAACGAATAATTTAGACCATGGAGAATATGCTATGTGATTTTCCAATGGATTACCATTGAAGTTGGGAAAAATATCATACATTGGATAAATTTTCATATATTAACAGTTTTCATTCAAGTATACATATGGCTTCATATCAATAATTATATGGGAAGATGTGTCAAAATCCATCTTTTTGGGATGAATTATGTGAAAGGAAGCTGATGGGCCCAGAATTGGTAGAAGTGATGGAAAAAAAGTTTAGTAGATTCAGAAGCATAAGAGAACAACACATAGCAGATAGAAACGTTATGTGGATAACTAAAGGGAGGTTATTTATTTTGAGGTAGGTGATCATGTCTTTCTCAAAGTTTCTCTATGTAAAAGTTTGATTCATTCTGGTAATGATGGAATGTTGGTTCTAAGGTTCATTGGACCCAATGAAATCCTTGAAAAACGTTGTATCAGTAGCTCTCAGTGTGGCTTTACCTCCATATTTTCCCCAAGTACACAATTTTTTTCATGTTTCAATATTGAGAATGTATATTACTTATAATGACACGAAGCCTGACGTACATGGACATTACATTACTTTTGCGGAATACTTAGTACATAACAAAAACACACACACAAGGATCGTAATAGTTTAGTGTCATTGGAAACTCGGAATAAAATCTTCTAATCGTGGTGAAAGATCTTCAACATCTCCCATAAAGATCTTCCCTTTTTTTACCTAAAACCTTTCTTTATATCCTGGGGAGAAGAAAACATAAAAGGGTGAGCTCAAATGCTCAGTAAGGGTAAACAAAAGAAATATCAATCACATTGTATTCATAAGAACATAACATTTTGGATATCATAACCTGCAAAAGAGAGCATAATTTCATAACATGGGATAAATCATGGTAGTGAAATGTAATCTCAATAATCATAACTTAAACCATGAAACCTTGTGGAATTCACACATAATCATAGAGAATCATTTCTTGTTAGTCAAGACTCATTGCCAAGACTATCGTAGTGGACAATCTCCCTTTCTGAATCGAGTAACCCTCGTTTCAGTCCTGTTTCACTGAACCGGTATAACCTACCATTCCAGCCCTGTCTATCTCATGAGATATAAAATCTTTACCCAATGCATTGGAGGGAGATATAGGTCCCACCCATCTTATAATGAATCCTTTCTTATGTGTGCCACATAATCATAAATCATACATCATCGCATAACCCATGTAATAAAAATGGGATTCTTAAACAACATGACATCATAAAACAATTCATATAAGATAAAGGAAAAAATGTTGCCATCACAACATAATCAAATCCATGTAATAATAGGGATAAAAACAGAACCCTTTATTATCTTAGATGGAAAATAATTTTGATAAAACACTTGTACTCCATTCTTGAGGAAAATATCCTTTCTTCTTCAAAAACATTTTTCCTTTCATAACATGTCATACAACTTTAAAATAAAAGAAGTTGATTAAAATAAACTTGAAAACTTTTAAAGGAAGCTTCTTGGAAATAATGTTTTAAAAATCCATTCATTCGTATAAGTTAAAAAAAAACATTCTTCGTACTTTTTTCGGAAAAGTCAAAAAGTACCTCGTACGAAAAACGAAAAAAGATTCCTTTCATTTCTTTTACTAAAAACTCACTGAAGGGTAAAAATGGATTTAAACAATTGTAGGTGGATGGAAGTAATATTACATATTGATGAAACATGGACGTGGATGATAAAATACACACCAGTAAATACTTACGAATAAACAATCTCGGATAAAAATGAGATTGTGATATTTCCCTTACCTTAGGTCCGATTTGCTTCGTAAGTGTCCGAACCTCCTGTATAATGATTTAAATCATGTTATTGACTTATTCCAGAATCATATTCATTGTTATTATATCATATATGGTCCACTTATGACTATATATTACCCGTTCTTTTGTAAATTCATGTTAAAGTAACGTTTTGGGTAAAATCGTCTCATTTGTCGTTTGTGTTTTTAACTTGTAATTATTCATATGATTACTTAGATCATGATTACTTAATTCCAGAATATAAAACATGATATATATATATATATTCAGAATATACATATATAATAAATCAGTATATGGAAATAAATACACCGTTCATGGAGACGGTAGTCCGTACGTACGCATGAACGCTGTTTTCGTTTCCTTATTGAATTGAATGGAATTAAGTAGATGACATACATATAAATATAAATAATTAAAGTATCATTATTAGGTAATATATTTCATTAGTACTTATTATATATACTTTATAATCATTCATTAATGGTTAATCGTTGAGAATGAATCTCATCGCGTCGTGGAGACGGTAGTCTGTACGTACGCACGAGCGATGATATCGTTCCCATGGTCGTGGAATTGCGTTGAAGTGTATTTATACTATTTCAGTATCAATATCACTTTATAATAATCATATATAGTTACTCATTAAACCATTATACCCATCCTTGTAAGGTGGTGGTGGAAAATAGATTACACCACGGCGTGGAGACGGTATTCCGTACGTACGCACGCGCGGTGATTTCATTTTTTCCGTAGGATGGATAGAAGGTGAATTAGGGTTGTTTCATATTTATAATAACATATCAGTATGTAAGTAATACTGATGTTATTACTTTGTTATGAAACAACAAAAGAAGAAGAAGTTGAAGAAGAAAGAAATTGAAAAGATCGGTAATGGATATTACCTCTTCTTTGAAACGCCTCTTTGAATCCTCCACTTAGGGAACTAAGATTGGTCTTTGAAGAAGACCAGGACCTCTAGGATTATTCTAGGGAATTGGAGAAGGGATTTTGGCAGGGGTTGGCCGAGCTTCAGTGCTCAAATTGGTGTGAGGACTAGGGGAAGGAGGTGTCCTTTTATAAGGGAGGAGAGGGGCACCTTAGGAATATCTCAAAATATTATTTTATATTAATGTCAAAATCAGTTTATAATGGTTCCAAAGGGTCTTATGTCGAAGTTAAAGTGGGGATGGGTCGAAATCCTATCATCCAATAGGATTTAGACAAGTTTAGGGTATTATTTTAAACTTATCAATTAGATTTAACTCTAAGTTAAATATTTTAACTTTTACCGTGTCTTTTTTGTTTTCTTTCACTATATGGTTAATAAACTTACTATAACATGCCAAAAGAACCCCAAATTGTTATATATCCTTATCTAAGTCATTTGGCCTAACCTTAGAGTTTTAGGAATAAAATAACAATTAGTAATATAATATTTGATTTAAAAACTATTTTGTGTCAATTTTGACACTATTTGATATATGATTTTTGTGAAAGTCATAATAGAATTATATGTTCAAAACAAGTTAATTAAACCAACACTAATATATCATAGTAACCTAGAAAATTAGTGGAATTCATAAAAAGTCTCAAATTACATTTATTTTGGTGTTTATAACATCAATTATGTCAATATTTCATTAATAAGATAATTACTACATCATCATTGTGTCATAAATAAATTAAATTATTTAAAGTCTAAAAATTATAAATAAAATATCATTATGTAGGAAATCTTTTTAGATTTCTAATGAATATTTATAGTCGAATTTATCTTATGTATAACCCCATATTAAAAATGATTTACTTATTAAACTTTGATTTTAACTATTTTAACCCTTCTTTAAATAAATTAATAATAAATGTCCTAATCTAACCCAAGTGGGCCTAAATGGTCATATTTTATTCCTAAGTTTGTTTTTGGTCGAATAACACTTGTCCAATAGAATTAGGACTTGTGTTAGGGTAATATTAATATCATATTTACCCTTAGTTACCCTATTTACTATTAACCGCGGTAAAAAAAGTAAAAAGTTACTATTCACCAAAAAATTATTTTCATCTCATTGAACCACATTTTACTTACTGACATCAACCGTGTCTCTCGGATTTTTGAAATTCCATTCACAGAAGTGGTAAAATTAAGTTTTATGAAAAATTCAGTTTTTTAACTACCACTTAGTAGATTCACTATTCATCAAAAATTGATGTTTTTCAGAACAATGCCAAAATTTCATCCTAAGCTATATTTTGTATTCCGAATTAAAAAATAAAGTCCATTTTACCAAATTCATAACATAGAAGTTGCATTAATTAATTTTATAATTAAATCCCGCTGTTAAAACAAATAGCGTGTTTTTAAGAAACAATATCTATCAAAAGATTGACACTTGATTATGTCTGGTTTAAATGTGAAATTACAACCAATGACCAACATTGTATTAAATTGTAAAAATATATTGTAAATATACTTTAAAACCACTCAAATTAATAATTTATCACTATTAATTATTTCGATTAAAAAAGTTGTTTTTAATTAAAATTTAGTAATTTTCACTATTCATCAGAATATGAAAGTTATCCAAAATGTACCAAAATTTCACCTTAGGCTAAATTCGATACTCCGAATCCAAAAATGAAATCCATTTTGAAAAATAAAATTTAAAAAATTTCAAAAAGATGTTATTACTATTCATAACGGCTAGTTTTAATAACATTTTAATAGCATATCGCTGTTTAGTGAAACTCGTTATTGCGTACTACACACGCTATCGAGAAAGGTCGCGATTGAATGTAATGCAAGGAAAGTCAAGGATGTGTGTTGTGCAAGCTCCTTTTGGTGTAGCGTACAACACAAGACATTAGTGAAATAAAAAAAAGAATATTTTTCATAAAATCTCGGGCTGTTACATTCTACCCCCCTTAAAATGAATTTCGCCCTCGAAATTCGTCGGGGTTATAAATGGTTTACTATTAGAAAGTTTTTTAATAGAATCCCACATCGTAAAAAGGAATACCAAAACTTGGCTTTAAAAACTAAAGTATGAAATGTAACGATTACCCAAATAAACTAATCGCTGGGATTCCACATAGGTAAAAATATGGATATGGAAGAGAAATCTAACCATCATGTTCTGATGGAGAGTGGTAGAGAACATGGCTATGGAAAAGCCAGTATTCACAAATCCATAGATTTGTGATGATATAAGGTACCATCTAATTCATCGGGTATAAGATCACTAGGACAACATTTTTGGTTTTCAATATCATTTCCCTAAAGTTGAAAATTTGAATTAGAATAAATACTTACTTTATTTTGGTACAATCTCACTGTTGTTCGTGCCTTGAACAATTTCCACTTCATCTCTTAAATAAATGAAGTTGAATTTGTTATTCGTGAAGTGTTAGCAGATTATGTGATAGAATGACGGGTCATTCCATCTGTCTCAAACAAAAGGTTAGCAAAAAATTATATACATAAGTCGGTCTATAGTGAGATTAATCACATATGGTTCCTAAAATGGACTTATACTTCATATATCATACTGCTTAATATAATAAAACTAGTTTCTACTAAACAGGGACTTCCTATAGGCCAGTGGTAGGCGATAAAGGCCAGTCGCACTTCGGTTGTGGGTTCGATTCCCACATCCTTGTCCGACGCGATGGGCTGTCGCCCGTCCTGCAGGTTGTCCTTTTTCTAAAACTATATTACTATAACATCCCATCAATAATTTCGAAAAAAAACTTCTATCCTTAAACAATACTAACTTATGTCTAACATAATCCATTCTAATCTTTAGGCTTATCCATAATACTGTTGTCCACTCTCATAATATAGTGAAAACGATTACAAGAGATTTAATACTATCGTTAATCCCCATATATATGTCTTGTTGGTCACATTCTAAACATTCAAAGGCCTTAATCATGTATTCTCTTGAATACCCATTGAACCATAGTGAAAACTTGAATGTAGTTAAAAGTTAACACCTTCCACATACCAAAATCCTCAAAATTGTATATACTCAAACCATGATATCACTTAGTCCTTATACTAATCATGAGATCATGAATACTATTAAACATTTCATTTTCTCGTTTTCCCTTCATTATGCGCATATCATCTTATTTCCAAAATATATCAATCACTTTGAATACCACATCAATAAATATTGCAATACTCAATGATACAACATTATTTCGAAATCCCATTACATAAACAATTAATCATTCCAACACATCGTTGTCATATTCAACATTGCCAATAGTGATCGCATGTGACTTCCCTTTATCCTTTGCCTTCAGTGGTTGCTCATTTTGATCATCACTAACCCTTGGATTAGGGCATTTATTAGCATAATGCCCCATTTCCTTGAACTTGAAGCATTGAAGTGTTGGTGGTGCGTTCTCTGTAGTGTTTGATGTATTCACATCATTAGAAACCCTTTTTCCATTACTTCGACACTCAGCTGCTCGATGACCTTCTTTTCCACACTTAAAAAATTTTCTAGTCCCTTTAACACAATCTCCACCATGCTTCTTTCCACACTTTGTGCATAATGAAACATTCATCTTCTTGTCACCATTATTATGAGATTTCTCCTTGAACTCCATCTTTCGTTTCTTTTCAAAACCATGAGATGGATATGTAACACCAACTTCCATTTCTACCTTGATAGCACAACGAACAATTTCTTCATAGCTACTGAAGTCTCTTATAGCTAATTCCCTTCCAAGACATGGTTTTAAGCCACTGAAAAATCGATCAACTTTACTTTCAGGTTGGATAATAATGCCAGATGCATACCTTGCAAGTCTTGTAAAGTTCGCTTCGTATATACCAACAGATTCATCATCCTTTTGCTTTAGTTCAAGAAACTCCTTCTCCATCTTTGTTCGAAGAATACGAGGGAAGTACTTATTGAAAAATAAGTTCTTGAACTCGTCCCATTCCATGGACTCAATTTCATCTCTTTGCCTTGTATTCTTGATAAGATTCCACCATTTATCAGCTTCACCTTCCAAACGATATACTACTAAGATGACTTTATCATGTTCAGAACATTGAAGAACTGAAAATATCTTTTCAGTGGTACTGATCCATTTCTCAGCAACAAGTGGATCAGAAGACCCACTAAAAGAAGGTGGACGTTGCCTCATGAAGGACTCAATAGAATATTGTTCCCTTCTCTGCTCATTTGGAAGTCCAGAATGATTCATAGCTTGTGTAAGTATAGCAATAAGATTTTGCACTCCATCTCCCATAACATTTGTTTGTTCAGGAGGACAATCATTGCATTGTCCATTGCATTGATCAACACGGTTCCTCCGGGTTCCAGCCATCGTCTAAAACCCAAAAAGAATAGTGTGAGAGGCAAAAATCATGCTAGGGAAAACAACATAATAAAGGGGGAGTACCTTTAACATCTTAGTTTTAATTCTATGATCGTTAGCGTAGTTCTAGTACTATAATCTATACGTATACTTAACCTTAGGGACATCCCTAGACATACCTTAGAAATATCTCTAGGGATCTCACTAACGTTTTCGCATCCTAGTTTCCAAAGGTTGACTAATCCTTTCCTCTGATTCCAACTGTAAAGACCCGAAGCCTGACGTACATGGACATTACATTACTTTTGCGGAATACTTAGTACATAACAAAAACACACACACAAGGATCGTAATAGATTAGTGTCTTTGGAAACTCGGAATAAAATCTTCTAATCGTGGTGAAAGATCTTCAACATCTCCCATAAAGATCTTCCCTTTTTTTTACCTAAAACCTTTCTTTTATATCCTGGGGAGAAGAAAACATAAAAGGGTGAGCTCAAATGCTCAGTAAGGGTAAACAAAAGAAATATAAATCACATCGTATTCATAAGAACATAACATTTTGGAAATCATAACCTGCAAAAGAGAGCATAATTTCATAACATGGGATAAATCATGGTAGTGAAATGTAATCTCAATAATCATAACTTAAAACATGAAACTTTGTGGAATTCACACATAATCATAGAGAATCATTTCTTGTTAGTCAAGACTCATTGCCAAGACTATCTTAGTGGACAAAGTCCCTTTCTGAATCGAGTAACCCTCGTTTCAGTCCTGTTTCACTGAACCGGTATAACCTACAGTTCCAGCCCTGTCTATCTCATGAGATATAAAATCTTTACCCAATGCATTGGAGGGAGATATAGGTCCCACCCATCTTATAATGAATCCTTTCTTATGTGAGCCACATAATCATAAATCATACATCATCGCATAACCCATGTAATAAAAATGGGATTCTTAAACAACATGACATCATAAAACAATTCATATAAGATAAAGGAAAAAATGTTTCCATCACAACATAATCAAATCCATGTAATAATATGGATAAAAACATAACCCTTTATTATCTTAGATGGAAAATAATTTTTATAAAACACTTGTACTCCATTCTTGAGGAAAATATCATTTCTTCTTCAAAAACATTTTTCCTTTCATAACATGTCATAGAACTTTAAAATAAAAGAAGTTGATTAAAATAAACTTGAAAACATTTAAAGGAAGCTTCTTGGAAATAATGTTTTAAAAATCCATTCATGCCGTATAAGTTAAAAAAAACATTCTTCGTACGTTTTTCGGAAAAGTCAAAAAGTACCTCGTACAAAAAACGACAAAAGATTCCTTTAATTTCTTTTACTAAAAACTCACCGAAGGTTAAAAATGGATTTAAACAATTGTTGGTGGATGGAAGTAATATTACATATTGATGAAACATGGACGTGGATGATAAAATACACCCCAGTAAATACTTACGAATAAACAATCTCGGATAAAAATGAGATTGTGATATTTCCCTTACCTTAGGTCCGATTTGCTTCGTAAGTGTCCGAACCTCCTGTATAATGATTTAAATCATGTTATTGACTTATTCCAGAATCATATTCATTGTTATTATATCATATATGGTCCACTTTTGACTTTATATTACCCGTTCTTTTGTAAATTCATGTTAAAGTAGCGTTTTGGGTAAAATCGTCTCATTTGTCGTTTGTGTTTTTAACTTGTAATTATTCATATGATTACTTAGATCATGATTAATTAATTCCAGAATATAAAACATGATTTATATATATATATTCAGAATATACATATATAATAAATCAGTATATGGAAATAAATACACCGTTCATGGAGACGGTAGTCCGTACGTACGCATGAACGCTGTTTTCGTTTCCTTATTGAATTGAATGGAATTAAGTAGATGACATACATATAAATATAAATAATTACAGTATCATTATTAGGTAATATATTTCATTAGTACTTATTATATATACTTTATAATCATTCATTAATGGTTAATCATTGAGAATGAATCTCATCGCGTCGTGGAGACGGTAGTCCGTACGTACGCACGAGCGATGATATCGTTCCCATGGTCGTGGAATTGCGTTGAAGTGTATTTATACTATTTCAGTATCAATATCACTTTATAATAATCATATATAGTTACTCATTAAACCATTATACCCATCCTTGTAAGGTGGTGGTGGAAAATAGATTACACCACGGCGTGGAGACGGTATTCCGTACGTACGCACGCGCGGTGATTTCATTTTTTCCGTAGGATGGATAGAAGGTGAATTAGGGTTGTTTCATATTTATAATAACATATCAGTATGTAAGTAATACTGATGTTATTACTTTGTTATGAAACAACAAAAGAAGAAGAAGTTGAAGAAGAAAGAAATTGAAAAGATCGGTAATGAATATTACCTCTTCTTTGAAACGCCTCTTTGAATCCTCCACTTAGGGAACTAAGATTGGTATTTGAAGAAGACCAGGACCTCTAGGATTATTCTAGGGAATTGGAGAAGAGATTTTGGCAGGGGTTGGCCGAGCTTGAGTGCTCAAATTGGTGTGATGAGGAGGGGAAGGAGGTGTCCTTTTATAAGGGAGGAGAGGGGCACCTTAGGAATATCTCAAAATATTATTTTATATTAAAGTCAAAATCGGTTTATAATGGTTCCAAAGGGTCTTATTTCGAAGCTAAAGTGGGGATGGGTCGAAATCCTATCATCCAATAGTATTTAGACAAGTATAGGGTATTATTTTAACCTTATCAATTAGATTTAACTCTAAGTTAAATATTTTATCTTTTACCGTGTCTTTTTTGTATTCTTTCACTATATGGTTAATACACTTACTATAACATGTCAAACGAACCCCAAATTGTTATATATCCTTATCTAAGTCATTTGGCCGAACCTTAGATTTTTAGGAATAAAATAACAATTAATAATATAATATTTTATTTAAAAACTATTTTGTGTCAATTTTGACACTATTTGATATATGATTTTTGTGAAAGTCATAACAGAATTATATGTTCGAAAAAAGTTGATTAAACCAACACTAATATATCATAGTAACCTAGAAAATTAGTGGAATTCATAAAAAGTCTCAAATTACATTTATGTTGGTGTTTATACCATCAATTATGTCAATATTTCATTAATAAGATAATTACTTCATCATCATTGTGTCATAAATAAATAAAATTATTTAAAGTCTAAAAATTATAAATAAAATATCATTATGTAGGAAATTTTTTTAGCTTTCTAATGAATATTTATAGTCGAATTTATCTTATGTATAACCCCATATTAAAAATGCTTTACTTATTAAACATTGATTTTAACTATTTTAACCCTTCTTTAAATAAATTAATAATAAATGTCCTAATCTAACCCAAGTGGGCCTAAATGGTCATATGTTATTCCTAAGTTTGTTTTTGGTCGAATTACACTTGTCCAATAGAATTAGGACATGTGTTAGGGTAATATTAATATCATATTTACCCTTAGTTACCCTATTTTCTATTAACCGCGGTAAAAAAAGTAAAAAGTTACTATTCACCAAAAAATTATTTTCATCTCATTGAACCACATTTTACTTACTGACATCAACCGTGTCTCTCGTATTTTTGAAATTCCATTCACAGAAGCGGTAAAATTAAGTTTTATGAAAAATTCAGTTTTTTAACTACCACTTATTCATCAAAAATTGATGTTTTTCAGAACAATGCCAAAATTTCATCCTAAGCTATATTTTGTATTCCGAATTAAAAACTAAAGTCTATTTTAACAAATTCATAACATAGAAGTTGCATTAATTAATTTTATAATTAAATCCCGCTGTTAAAACAAATAGCGTGTTTTTAAGAAACAATATCTATCAAAAGATTGACACTTGATTATGTCTGGTTTAAATGTGAAATTACAACCAATGACCAACATTGTATTAAATTGTAAAAATATATTGTAAATATACTTTAAAACCACTCAAATTAATAATTTATCACTATTAATTATTTCGATTAAAAAAGTTGTTTTTAATTAAAATTTAGTAATTTTCACTATTCATCAGAATATGAAAGTTATCCGAAATGTACCAAAATTTCACCTTAGCCTAAATTCGATACTCCGAATCCAAAAATGAAATCCATTTTGAAAAATAAAATTTAAAAAATTTCAAAAAGATGTTATTACTATTCATAACGGCTAGTTTTAATAACATTTTAATAGCATATCGCTGTTTAGTGAAACTCGTTATTGCGTACTACACACGCTATCGAGAAAGGTCGCGATTGCATGTAATGCAAGGAAAGTAAAGGATGTGTGTTGTGCAAGCTCCTTTTGGTGTAGCGTACAACACAAGACATTAGTGAAATAAAAAAAAGAATATTTTTCATAAAATCTCGGGCTGTTACATTACTGATCCATCTCATGTATTGATCCTATAAGTATTTCAGTTGGAAGAGAATCTCTCATATGAGGAATAACCTTTCCAGATTTTTAACCAAAGAGAAAAAGTGTTGTAGAATAAGGCAATTCATTAGGTAAAGGTTTTGTGGAAAACCCATATTGTTGAAGAGGCGATGTGGGATTATGAAAATGATATGAGGGATAAATACCCCCACATATTTAATAACTGAATAAAAATTACGAGGAGGAAATTTCAAAAAGGGGGGGAAGGATGTAACATCACAGGTAAATAATGAAATATGATATTTTCATACTTATAAATATTTTTGAATTAAATATTAATTTTACGTTAAAGGGGATTCTTTGTTTGATGGCTTAATAGACATGCATCAATGGGTTTCTCTGAAGTCTAATGTTGCACACAATGTTGAGTCATATTGAAAAATAATAATATAATATTATTTTAAATGGTAGTTTATGCCTACACATTGTATTGGCGGGAATGAACAGAACTAACTAAAACAAGATTATACATGTATGTTAAATATTTTTACATTTATCCAAAATAGTTATAGGTTTAAAATGTGAATCGATCTATTTTTTAGCATAAATACTATAATATTCTCTAAAAGGTCAAATTACCACCTTTTGATGGAGAATCCTCATTAAATATAGTTTCAGTCACCTTTAAATGTTTTATTTGACCAAATAAAATTCTTCTTTAGAATCGGGTCATTAAAACATACATTGGATAAATTTTTGTATATTCTCATGAAATTCATTTTTTAATGAATAGTGAAAAGTAATGTATTTTAATTCAAAACTACTTTTTAATATAATTTATTAATATGATTATATTATCTTATTAATTGGTTTTAAAATTTAGTTAGATTATATTTTTACCATTTAATACAATGTTGGTCATTGGATGTATTTTCAATTTCAAATTAGACATTAACAAGTGTCAATATTTTAATAGTAATTATTTCTTAAAAACATGCTTTTTATTTTCACAATTGGATTTAATATTAAATTAATTAACGAAACATATTTTTTTTGAATTTGGTAAAATATACTTCATTTTTTAATTTGGAATATCAAATACAGTTTCGGGTGAATTTTTTTATTTTTCTGAAAAAATTCCATTTTGGTGAATAATTAAACACTAAGTAGTACTTAAAAAATCGACTTTATCATTTCAATGAAATTTTACTAATTCTATGAATTGAATTTCTAAAATCCAACATACGTGGTTATTATAATTAAGTAAAATTTGTTTCAACAAGGTGAAAATAATTTTTGGTGAATTCTAACTTTTACTTTTATTTATTATGGTTAACGGTAAATAAGGTAATTCAAGGTAAGAATAATATTATATTAAATTACCCTAACATGTTTCCTAATCCAACGGGCTGATACATTTCCGACCATTGGAATCCTTGGGTATATTTTGGGACCCCATTGATCCACTTAAGAGTGATAATGACACATTATATTAATTATCTAATATTAATGACAAAAATGACTTAAACATATATCTTTTAGTAAATCATTTTTTACATGGTGTTATATAAGTTATCTCTTTGAATAAAAATATTTATTTGAATGATAAATATATTTCCTACATCATGTTATTTGTTTAATAATTTTTAGACATAATATATATAAAATTATTTATGACATAATAATGAGGCATTGTTTAACTCATTAATGAATGATTTAAATAAATAATATTATAAAAATTAAAACAATATCCCAAACCTGTCCAATTGTTATTTGATTATTTTTTTTAGAACTAGAGTCATCTTATATTCGATTTTAATGATTTTTGGACCATTACGAACTGAAAATAAATATATAATAAAATAATATTTTCAAACATTCCTTAAGAGCCCCTCCTCTCCCTTATAAAAAAGCCCTCACTTCATAAATATTACTCAAACCTCTGAAGCCCCTTGTCTCATCCATAATCTACCCAAATAAGATCTCAATATCCTTATCTTCCACCTATAAGATATATCTTATGCATAAGGAACTTTAAGAAATGCTATAGGTTCAAACCAAAGGGAGTTACCCGATTTAAAGGTGACACCTTCTCTTAAGTTATTTTCTATTATTTTACTTCACCATCCTCCTAATCTCTATTTAGTCTTTTATTTTATTACAACACTAGTATCCTAAATATAATATGTTGTTTTTATGTGATGTATTTGAACTACACTTACACACACATCAATATAATGGTTAATGTACATAATGTTTCTGTGGACGGTGAACCGCTTCCTCACAAAATGATGATTGTTCAAATATCTCCAACCGTCTATCATGGTGGACATTATGATGGAACTGTATTTATATGTGATATATATTATATTTATGTTTTCACTATTCTTCTGTATTTTTCATTTTTAGCATAACTTTATGGTTTTAATAATAAGTAAAAGCGATAATTTCATTTGAGGATGTGCAGACTACTGCCACCTTAATGTGATATGGATATTCATGTCATACGTGGAACATATAATGAATGGAGTTACTGAAATTATATGTTATATTTTACTGTAATTATCATATAATTATGTGTCATTATGTTTTCATTCCATTAAATGTGAAATTTAAATGAATGTAGCATTAATGCACACATACAGCTCATCGTCTCCATGAACAGTTCATTTGATTTCTTAGGACCAAATTTTATGTACTATTATAAACACATATATATAATTGATATATATCATATATATGATATATGAATCATTAATATAATTCTGTAGATAATGTAATTTTTACCACATGAACAACTTGTAATTAAAAGAAGTTCATTTTTGACTCAAGTGCCAAATATCGACAAACTGACCATTATTTACTTAAATGATTACATAATGTTTATAAGATAGTAATAAGTGATAGAAAAGGAATAATAAACCAGAAAAAAGTTCTTAAAAATGTAGAAATTAAATTTAGTTTATTATTCAGTAGATTAAAGAATGAACTAGTCAAGTCGGACAGGAGCTAATGGACTTCCTCTCAATCTCCTTTCACCGAGGAATATTTTGTTTTATACACGACATTCTTCATTACGATGTATAAATAGATTTTATATTTCATTAAATTCAAAGGGAATATTTTTCGAAGAATAGTTTTACTAAAAAACAAAAAGGAATGTTTCTTTTTACCCTAAGCAGTGATAACGACCTTTCTGTCACCGTGTGTATTATTTGATCCTTGGCTTCCATAACAAGTTGTAATGTGTTTAAATGGAAAATAAATACCTTATACTATTTTAGGTATTTTGGTATTGAAATTGGTTTTGATAAAGTATTTTTTATTTTAATATATTTAAATGATATAATGTGATTGAATTATGGAAATGTTTTCTTTCATTTATGTACATTTTATGTGTTATGATTATGTTATGGATCTTAGAAATTGTTTACAAATACGATTTATAATGTGATATACCCAGGGCGAGAGAGCCCGAGATAGCTTTCCAATGCATTGGGTAAAGTGACGGAGGTAAACACGAATGTTTCCCCTAAGATAATTAGGTAATATTTTGTGACGAATATTTTAAATTAAACTCCATACGTAGGTGTGAAAGCTATAAAGTAAGTATGTCATGGATGTGAAAAGTTACCTTTATAATTTTTGATTACTATGTGTTAGTTATAAATATTATTATTTCAGGAGATATGTTAAATAGATTATGTTATGTATAAATTTATGAGATAATGTTTTCATTCATTGTTTTATAACCCTTACTGAGAATTTTATGCTTTTCCCATGTTTTGAAATGTTACTAACATGACTTGAAGATTAACAGGGTCAAGGATGGGATCAAGGAAACCTCATGCTATCTAAAACATAGAACTAGACATGACTCTTTTTTTCAAGAGTATTTATTTTATGAAAAAATAGAAACTAGGTTGAAGTGTCTACATTGTAATTTTTGAGATGTAATGAAATAGTTATGGCCTAATTATCAAAAAATCTAAACCTAAAAATAAACTCAATGTAAATTATTAATTTAATTAAATATTATTTAATGTTTTATTGTTGGTTCCTTATAAGAACCTATGACTTTATGGGGATTGAAGTGTTATATCCGGGTGAATTGAAACACCTACCACTTCACTATAGAGATTATTTGATGTGATTTTATTAGATTCATGGTTTCATTTTTTATTAAAAAGTTTTTTCCTGAAACATGTAAAATTTTGTGGTTTTATTATTAACCATGGATTTAGTGCATAAATTAAAGAAAACTGTGTAGTTTTCCCTTCTTATATAGTTTATTGGTTAATTTTTTCCACACACATATTGTTATATTTATTTGTTCATGGATCAATAAATATCATGTGAATACTACGAGGAATCATGAGTCAATGTTTGGAGACAATTTTATAGAGCACAAAATGTTAATGGATAATTAAACCATGCATCAGGTGTATGAATGTGAACTGGAATTTGATAGTTTTATTTTCAATTGTTAGAGAATATCATTACCATCCACATGGAATCCTAGGGTGAAATATGTGAATGTGTTTTGACTTTGTAGTGGCCCACACATGGCTGGCGTATAGTATGGAAAAATTTATAACCACATCATGAGGATTTCTTAGTTTCAATATAATGTGAATTTAATCATTTTAAAATTCTTGAATTAAAGCAGCCAACCTGACCCCTAATTTTAATTTACCAAATACATTCTCATTTGGTGATCTCTCTTATTCATCTATTTTGGTATAATATTAAACTAATTTTAAGTGAATTATTCAATAATACACCCCGTTGAACCACTTTTAGTAATTTAGTTCCACATTTACTCTTTATTCCTATTGTAAGATTAACCTTAATATCTTTGTGGGTTAATTTTTGTGTCAGGGATGATCAACATTATGGGTATTTTCTCACTTAGGGTTATAGGAGGGAACATTTGTGCTTGTTGGAGTGGTTGACATAATTGGAAATAACTTTTTGCATGATCGTTGTTGAAATGAGTTAGGTTATTATCATTTATCAGTTCATATTTCATTAATTTTAGTTCCTAATAGTTTAAAAATATGATTTAATTCAAATTATGTTTATATGATTGAACTATGATGGAAATGGTAATTTTATATACTTTTTTTATCATTTTTAAGGAACGGTATTCCATGCCATGATATTGTGAAAATGATTGAATATATTTTTAAAAATGATATTTTCTTTTAAAAAGAAGTGATGTGTATAATTTTTAGATTTTATAAAAGTGTTTTTGTATTAGTTGTATTTCAAAAGTATTTTTGTATTTTTAAATTGTTTTAAATATTTTACATTGGTTGTTTTATTTTAATGAGGATGTATTAACCCATGTGTTCTATATTTGAATCGTTTTAGTAACATTGGTTGATTTTTATATCAAAGGATTGTGGTGTTTGAATATTTAGAAATGGTCAAAGTGACTGGTTGGTTTCAAAAGGGAATGTTCTCCATTATAGATTATTTTTCAAACAAATTATTGGATTTTAATGTTTTCAAAGGTTGTTAAATGAGATGTGTGAGTTCTTATTTATATTCAAAGGTGTTATGATATATAATTTTTCTCAAGAGTACGTTGGGATTAGTTTTGTGAAAGGTGAGTTGTAATAGGATTCCAATCATATTTTTAAAATATAATTCATAATTTTAATTATATGGATAACAATGTTTCATTAAATGTTTGAGACCCTTTTGATAACCTTATTATTCTTGTATCTATTTGGTAGATTGTGATACCTTTTGGGTGTGTTTATTTTTAATGTATTTGAATATTCAAAATAATTTTTTATATTAACAAGTCTAATTCTTTTTGTGGATATGGATTATGATGAGTGTGTTATTTAAAATTCATAATATTTAACATATATGATTATTTATTGTACTCACCTTCTTTAGCTTATCATAAAATTCCCAGAGATATGGTAGATAGCCTCTGTGAGTGATACCCCTAGTGGAAATAGTGTGTTGAATAGGGAGTGTTGATTGTATAATTTGAGATAATTAATCTGGAAAGGTTATAAGGAACTTATACAAGAGATCTTATTGTATAATATGGATGAATATGTTTGAGGGAAATTTATTTTCATTAATTTATGTGATACTATTGAGGATGCTAATAGCTCATTAGTTATTCCCAACATTCTTAATCGCTTACTCAGGTCTTTAATTACAATATCCTTGGGGTGATGTCTGAGACACTAAGATCTTTCTTAGGATATTTTTAGGGGGTTTATCATATCAATAAACATTATCCTCTACTTTGTGGATAATTATTTTGAATATATTTTCATGTTGTTTTTATTTATTTGTGACTCAACATGACGAAGCATGATTTTTTGATTTCCACATCTATGTCTGGTTTAGGTTTCAACAAACTAAAAAGGGATTGTAATGTGTTAAAAAATAAAATAGGAGTAATTGTGATTTCAATGTGATTTCAATATATTTTAAATAATAATTTTTTATTTTTTTCATTAAATAGTAAATGATGACATTTACTGAAATTTTGAGTATTTTTAATTGAAAAGCGCGCTTTGGATGTTTTCTCAATATCTAATGTGAATGGGTTTTGAGAAATTGGGGTTTTGTTAATTTTTCTATATTTATGGAATGTTTTTATACCAATGATGTTTTATAAAATCATGTGAGAATTTGTAACCACATTTATTTTTTTATAAATTTTTGTTTCAAAAAGCAGTTCTTATAAATTTATTTTAATGTGGTCCCTTAATTAGGTATCTAGGACAATATGTATTGGTTGGGGGATAATTTTTTCCAAGTGGATGATATCATTTAATGGAAATATTGGAAAATGAGTTTTAAATAAATTTGATGTATTTCTGTTTATTCTACAAAAACTTTTGAAAAAATTTATTTTCCAATTTTATTTTGAACAAGAACATTTAAGATTTAATATGAATGTGACTACTTTGATTTGACAGGTTTTGTATTCCTAATGTGATGTTTAGATCATGCCTTTATTTTATATGTTATTTTTTGTTAAAAATTACTTCACATATTTGATTTTTTAAGGTAGATGTATGGTAAGATGGTGTTTATTGGTCACATAGAGTTTTTTTGAGTTTCTCTATGGTTTTTCCTCTACTTTGATATTTATTATTAACCATTTATCCAACTATATATTGTACACTATCTTATATATTTTAGTTCCATCTATTCTTTTATTTTTGTGTCACATGTATTTCTTAATTGGATGCATATTTATATTTTATTACAGTTAGATGTTTATTTAGTTTATTTATGCTACATACTTATATTGATTTATATGGGTGAAATTATTCCCAAGTAAAATTTTGTGATTCCCGTTAAGTAGTTAGAAGCCCATGGGGATCAGGAAAACCCTTCAACCCTTATAATGAACCAGTCAGGAGATAGGTTAGATAAAATAATGGGATGGTAAATTACAGAATATCCCCACTGGCCAACACATGTTCTATTCTTGTTCTCTTTCCTTACATACACACACCATATAAAACATTGAAGTAGTTCACCCATCTTGAATCCTCTTTAAGAAAATTTTTTATTAACTATGGATATCTGATCTAGTGGGAACTTGAAAAAAGGTTCACATTGATTCCATGGGTAGTAACATTTTGTCTTTCAAAGTGTCGTAATTCTCTTATGCTTTTTACACTAATCTATTAAACTTGGTTATCAAATTCACATGAGAATCATAAATATCAGGAATGATTTAACGATTATTTTTCCATGTTTTCACAAAAATCTAAGCTCATTAATTAAATATTGACCCCAAATGGTTGATTTTTAATTTATTAATACTTTTAAAAAATATTAAATCATAGTTTTCATCAGATCATGTAACCCATGAATTAGATTGATTCACAGTTAATTTTTATAGATAAAAAATGGAATTGGGATCATTTTTTTAGTTTCCCATGTCAATAAAATGTCTTTTCCTAAATGTTGATCACTTAGTGGATGATATGTAATTTTAATAAAAATATCAAGGTGAAATGATAATTTTGATCATAATGATCAATCTAATAATCAGGATGATTTACTATTGATACCTATTGTACTGAAATGGTTTAAGGATTATTTTAATATGTTTTATTTGGATGTCTAAACTTGTTTGCTCATTTTTCCCCTTTATATGACTAGTAACTTTAGTTTCAAACATACTGATCACTTTTCATCTTAGATTGATTTGATGTTGGTGTAGACATATCAAAAATTACATGAATATTATTTTCTTCAAGTATTCACACCAGTGTGAACTTGTTTTATTTGTTTTGACCCCTATAAAATTATTTTTTCATTTATTAATAGGCATTAATAATATGGAATCCATGTTTCCATGATATAGAGTATTCTAGATATCATATACATTTGTGACTAATGACTTTAGAAGAAAAATTACTAGGGGATATCATTCCAAGATTTCTATTTCAATCAGATGTCTTTCACCCAATTCAAAACCCTTGATGAGTGATATGTCCTTTTAAAAATATTTATGGAAAATGATAATATCGATAATTCCCATAAATCAATTCATCAAAGAGATACTTAGTGGATTCCTTTATATTATAAAGTATTTCAATATCATTGAACTATATTTTCATTGATGTATGAATTTTATTCTCAATTTTGACCCCTTTTATGTGACTTGTTAGTTTAATAAGAATATGTATATAAAATGATGCATTTGATCATACTGAGAAATTTATGTTTCATAAATATGTGAAGTTGGATTGATCTTATCCTAAATGACATAAAGATAATTTCCATATGTTTTCAGCCATATTCAACCATGTTTTGTTGGTTTTGTTCCCTATATGATTGATTTGGAATTTATTAATAATAATGAATGAAATTCAATCATAATCTCAATTCTATTGAGAAATTCAGGAATTAGATTTATGCTGAAAATATTCCTACAAATTAAAAATTAATTGATAATAATTTTACTTTGTATACATGTGAATAAAGTGTTGTATGTTCATTTTTAAACTCTTCCATGGGGATATCCCACTTTTTTAAAAATATAATGATAAAATGATACTTTGGATCATACTAAGAAATATGAGGATCTAATTATACGATTGATTCTTAATAAATGTAAATAAAAATTGTAGGGTAATTTTCATACATTTTTATTATAATTAAAACTGTTTATATCAATTTTTACCCCATTTTTATTACTTGTCTATTTAATAAGAATGTGAATGCCAAAAAAACTCTTTACCGTAAAAAGACATTTTTTTATAATTGGCGTGAGAGTAGATCATATATGTCCAAAATGACTCGACCTTCATTTTTCTATTTTTTTCCAATATATGATCACTTTAATTACATTTTCCCCTGAATGAATTATTTTTCATTTATTAATTAGATTTGACAATATAAAATTATAGTTTTCATCTTCAAATTATATCTATGAATAAAATTGACAAATTAATGATTTCTACATTTAAAAAGGGTATTGATGGTCATTTTTTCAGGTTTTCATGTCAGTCAAAAATCATCTTTGTTGTTTTGATGGGTTGATGGGTGAATTTTAATTTTAATAAGAATATCAAGATGAAATGAAACTATAGATAATATAGAAACATAATCTCATTGGATTGATGAGAGGATGACTATTATGGATAAAATTTTATCTATGGGACATTTTTCTATGTTTTCATTATAATTTGACATGTTTTCTAGATTTTGGGTTCTTTTAGGTGACTAGACACATTAATAAGAATGTGTGGGAGAAATGTCACATTCAATCATACCAAGAGATTTTAACATTATATTTATGTCTCATTGGTTAATATATTTCAAGAACAAATAATATATCATTTTCCAATGTTTTCACATAAATAACGCCTCATTATCTCAGTTTTGACAACTATATGGGTGGTTGGTATTTTATTAATATGCGTTAACTATTTAAAATCACACATTATATCATACTGAGTAATCTATACATTATATTGATGCATAGATGAGTCCCATAGATAAAAAATTACTATTGTATAATTTTCAAAAGATTTGATGTTAATCCAATATTGTATTCTTTTTTTTAACTATTAATAAGTAATTTTAAATTTTAACAAAAATATAAGATTAAATGATATTATGGACTATACAGAGAGATCTAGTAATAACACTAATACATGATTGGCCCATGAAGATAAAAAAATTATTGATTATCATTATTTTGTGATTTTAATGAATTTGGGACTTTTTTTCATAGTTTAATCCTCTTTTAATTGACTTGAATCATCAATAAGAATGTGATATCAAAATGAAACATTTTATCAGATAAAGTGATTTGGGTATTTTATTGACGTGTGGTTAGTTCATAATGATCATAAATATATTTATGATCATTTCCCAATTATTTTATGATAGTCCAAGATCTTTTTCTCAGTTTTGACCAATGCATGAGTGTGTTTTAATATTTTAATAAGCGTTAGAAATATGAAATCATTGTATCCATCACACCAAGAAATATGAGTTTCTAATTATTCTATAGTTGATTCATAAAAATCAGAAATGACCATGGGATCATTGTCCAAAGTAGCTATATCCATTAGATGTTGTCAGTTTGGTTCTAACCTGTGACTAGTGTTATGTAGTTTTAATAAAAATATAATGGTTAAAGTATAATTTTTATCACACTACGAAATTTGGGAATCAAAATATTGTGCAGTTAATTCTTATAAATAAAAAACAATTCGAGAAAGGTTCGACTATTTTTCAATGTAAATATAAACTCAATGTAATAATTATTGATTCATTTTTGTTGACTTCCCACACTAATGAAAATATGAAGGACATGCAACACATTCAATCATACTAAGAAGTCTGGGTGTCATGTTCTAGTGATATTGGATTGTATAGATAATAAATGAATCAAAAACAATTTCTCTATGTTTTTAGTCAAATCTATGATACTTTTTTTTAATATTGAATCCTATATTGGTGAGTAATTCTTTAATAATTAGTGTTAATAATAAAAAATCATTATTTTTATCATATCTTGAAATATAGGCATCATATTGGTGAGAAGTTTGTTATTATAAATAAAAAATGAATCAAGGATTATTTTCCTAAGATCCCATTTCTAGGTGACGTATTGTACTCAATTTTGGTCCCTTTATCAATGATATAAAATTATAATAAAAATGAAAATTTGAAATTATAAATTGGCTCATAACATGAAATCATTACAACTTATGGGTTCATATAGATAAAAAATGATTTAAGAATCAGTCCCTTTTATTTTTAGGGAAATATGAACTTGTATAATTGTTTTTTACAATTATTAATTTACTTATCACTTTAATTTTAATTATACCAAGAAACACATCTGTCATGTTGAAATGTGGTTGGATTTTGTAGATTAGAAATTACCCAAAAGTTTTTTTCCGAATTCTGACACTGATTCGACTGAATTTCGACGATTTTGACCTCCATAGGAAATATTTTTTTATTATAGACATTAACAATATAAAATTATAGTATTTATTTTACTGAGAAATATCAGTTTCATATTTATCACCATATAATTCCTAAAAAATCTCTTGGTTAATGTTTCCGTAATTTTATAAGCCAATTTAATATTGTGTAGTCAGTTATGTCCCCATGAAAATTGATAGGTCATTTTAATTAAAATATCAACGTAAACTGATACTTTGGATAATTTGATTAATCTATTCATCATATTGATAGAGGGATTAATATATATATATATATATATATATATCATAAAATATTTAAGGATAATTAATATATGTTTCCATGGTAATATAAACTAGTTTTCTTTGTTCTGATCCCTTTTATGTTAGTTTTCATTTCCAAAAGAACGTTAATGTCACACAACACTTTCAATATTAATGAGAAATTCATGTGTTGGATTGTTTTGTTGTTAGTTTGTAATGTTTATAAATTACTAGAAGATAATATAAGATATTTTCAGTAACATATAATCTAATTTTGATAAATTTTGACCCCAACATGGATGATTTTTCATTTATTAATTACTGTTAAAGATATGAACTCATTGTTTTAATCATACAATGAAATTACAGAATCATATATTGTGCATGACTAATTCCTAAATATAAAAAATGAATTGATAATTTTTGTACAATGTTTATATGTGAACCAAATTATCCATTTTCTATGTTTTTGGGGCCAATTTATACTTTTTTCTCAATTTTGATCCATAACTATCTGACCATCTATTTTTAATATGTGTTAAGAATATGAAATTATAGCTTCCATTATAGATAGAAATCCAGGCATCATATTTGATAACGGATTATTCTTACATAACATAAATTTTCTTCTTATCATTTTTCTAGGTTTATCATGTTCATCTCACGTCTTCTTTTTAAATTTTTCTCATTGATGTCTCATATTTTATTTTAATAAAAATCTTGTTTTAATGATAATTTTGATTATACATAGAAATACGATAAATGGATTGTTGCTCAACTGATTCCAATAGATCCTAAATAATCTTATAATTTTTATACTATGTTTTTCTAGAACATTGAACTCATTTTCCTTGTATGGAATAGATTTAGATGATATTTAACATTAATAAAAATGTAATGAAAAATGGAACATTGATCATACTATGTAATTTGAGTGTTTGATTGGCCCTTTGTTATAATATATAAATCTGAAATGACCCTGCGATCATTTTAATAACTTTTCCTAAAAATTAAAGATTAATTCCTCAATTTTGACTCATTTATGATTGATTTATTATTTATTAATAAGAATTATGAAATTGAAATCATAGATTCCATTATACTAAAAAATAGGTGAATAATATTCAAGAACAACTAATTACTACATATCATAATTAAATCAACGAGCATTGTCCCATGTTTCTAGGTCAACAAAAATTAATCACATAGATTTCCTCCCTCTATGGGTGATATCGTAGTTTAATAAAAATATAAACGATTAAAAATAAATTGGATGGTATTGAGAAATCCATGAATCAGATTGATGTACAACTGATTCCTATAGATCCCAAATAACAATAGGCTTATTCACCTATGTTTTCATAAAAACATGAAATAATTTTACCATTTTTACACATTTAGGTGAAATATCACATTAAAAATAATTTAAATACCAAATATATGTTATGACCATACTAATTAATTCAAGTTTCAATTTGATGTCTTGTTAGTTTTTATAGATAAAAAATGAATTAGAGATGATTGTTGTAAGCTTTTCTACCAATATAACCACATTTTCTCAGTTTTTAAGACAATATGGGTGATTTATAATTTATTAAGAAGTGTTAAATATATGAAATAATTGTTATGATCATACTATTTAATTTTGGAATCAAATTATTGGGTATATGTGTCATGTAGATTATAAATGACCCATGAATTTTTGTCTACTTTTTTAGGTAATTCTAAATTCACCTTCTCAATTATTACCTACTAATAGGTGATTTGGAAATTTATTAAAAATATCAAGGTGAAATGATGTTCCTGATAATAATAAATGATCAAATAAATGGATTTAATCATATTGGATTCAAATAGGTCAAAAATAAATTGGGGATCATTTTCCGAATTTTCAGGGCAATCAGAACTTGTTTTCTCGATTTAAATCGCATTTCGGTGATTTTTCACTTTGATAAGTTTTAGAAGGGAAAAAAAATTCGATAATACCAAGAAATATTATTGTGATATTGACATTGGGATGGTTTATTTTTTTAATTGGTGTATTGATGAACATTTTTCATCGCTTTCACTCTATTTGGACAATTTTGTGCCGGTTTTTACCCATATAGGAGCAGTTTTTCATTTATTAACAAGAGTTAATTTTATTAAATAATTATTTCAATTATTATAAAAATATGATAATCATTTTACTGTGAAAACAATTCCTAAAAATAAAAAATTACTATTGAGTCATTGTCTAATTCCTAAGAAAATCGTGTGTTTGTTCTCAATTTTTTCCATTTTAAAGTTGATAGGTTATTTTAAAAAATATTTCATGGTTAAAAGATAATTTTGATCATAACACAAAATCTGAAAATCATATTTAAATTTCTTTAATTCATACATATCATAAATAATTCAATGATCCTTATACTAGGTTTATATTTCAATCCAAAACCATTTTCTCAATTTTGAATTATTTTAGGTTACATGTCTCTTTAATATGTTTGTGAACTCTAAAATCATTTTTGATCAATACCTATAGTCTAGGTGTTAAATTCTTATGAAATTGGTTCATCCATTAAAAAAAATGACTTAATGATTGATTTCTTATACATCCATATAAATATAAATATATTTTGATAATATTTATAAATATACATATGATTATTTATTTATGACTGATATCTAACGTTAAGAAATCATATTTTCCTTCTGATCAAACTATTTAGCAATTATATTGATGTGGAACCAATATTATAAATCATAAAAAACATGGGGATAATTTTCACAGGTTATCATGTCCATATGACGTCATATGTTTGGTTTTGAACCCTTTATGGGTGATATATAATATTAATAAATGTTTCAGGGTGAAATGATACATTGTATCATTCCGACCAGTATATGAATGAGATTGATGTGTAGTTGATTTATATATATAGGAATAAACATTGGATTATTATGCTACATTTTTTTGTTAAAGTTGACATTATTTTGACCCCATAGAGCTGACTTTTCACTCTAATAAGATTGTGATGGTAAGATGAACATTCAATCATACAAATATATTTGGGAGTTAAATTGAAATGAGGTTGGATTTTTACATATGATAATTTACTTGAATATCTTTTTCAAGTTTTTCAATACAATCGATCTCATTTTCAATGTTTCAAAGTTTCATGGGGTGATTTTTCATTTATTAATAAGCACCAAAAAATATTAAATTATAGTTTCCAGAATTCCATGAAATCTAGGATTCAGATTCAAGATTGGGTGATTTGTACATTTCATTAATGAATCTAAGATAACTATTATATGTTTCTATCTCAGTACAATTTAATATTATCACTCTTGTCCCCTTTATGGGTGATTAGTCATTTTACTAAAAATGTCATTTTTAAAATGTACTTTGGATCATATTGAAACAATAAAGGCATAATATTGACACATGGGTGATTCTTATAAATTCCATATATTTATTTTATTTTCTTCATATGTTTTCATAGAAATCATATCATGTTTTATATGTTTTTACCTCTTTAAGGTGACTTTCAACTTCAATAATAATGTGATGGTTAAATAAAATTTTCAATCAAACCCCTAAATTCATGTGTTGGAGTGATGTTTTGTTGGTACATTTAGATCACAAATGTCTCTAAGATAGTTTTATTAGTTTTTCAAGAAAATATGATCTTATTTTCATAGTTTTGATGCTACATAGTTAATTTGTAAATTATTTATAAATATAGATGATATGAAATATTAGGGAGTGATCGAAGTGTCATATTTCCATTTGTTTTGTTTGGGTAAATTATAAATGACTCTATGATCATTTTTCATGGTTTGAACTGCATTTCGGTCATGTTTTTTTCTTATCACCCTACACATATGGTTGGTTTGTATATACAATAAGTGTCTCTAATTCCATTTTCTTAGGGTTTTTGTGAAAATATATTATATTTGAATATATAATTCAAATGAAGATCATAAATATCATACCTGACTCAAAGGAAATTTTATTACGTTTAAACACAAAGCTAATTGATTTTTTTATTTTGCCCACAAATGTGTGATTTATCAATTATTAATTAGTGTTGACAACATAAAATCATTGTTTAAATTATATTATAAATTAAAATAATTATATAGATATAAAATTGATTCTTATATATGAAAAATGACTCGAGAACTATTGTCTTATGTTCTCATGTTAATCCAATGTTTTTTCTTGGTTCTGATTATTTGATGGGGGATATGTAAATTTAAAAAAAAGTTAATGTTAATTGATACTTTATATTGTAATAAGTAGCAATGGAAACATATTTACATGTTTTTGATTCAAAAAAAAAATTATTTATGGATCTTTCTCCTATGGTTTTAGATACATCAAAAATTGATTTCATTTTTCCCTTTTTATGTGACCTATAACTTTACTTCCAATCATATCGATAACATTAGTTATCTAATTGTCATGTGCTTGAATTTGTAGATCCAAAATGACTTAAATATTTCTTTTTATGTTTTTTGAATAATACGAACACATTTTCCATGTTTTTACATATACAAAAGTAATTTTTCATCTGGTTATAGGCACTACCAATATCAAATCATAGTTTCTAGCATTCTGAGTAATATGTGAATTAGATTCATGTGTGGAAAATTACTAAAGTTAAAAAATTAAAGGGGTGTCTATTTTTTATTTTTTTCATCTCAATATGAATTTATATTATTGCATGATAACCCTTGACACGTTATATACCATTTTAATAATAATATTAGATAATAATTTACATTGGATAATATTGTGTAATCCATTCATAAGATTTATGAGTGCTTTATTCCTAAGGAATATAAATTATTTGAGGATCTAACCACATATGTTTCCATGGAAATATGTATTATTTTCTTGGTTTTTACCAATTTTAAGTGACTTTTTCACATTAAAAAATTATGGAGGTCAAAAATCACTTTCTTTCATCATGAAAAAGTCATGTGTTTGATTGATGAGTGGTTGGTTAATAAATAATATAAATTAATAAAATATCATTTTAAAATGTTTTCAAGACAATATGATATCATTTTATAGGTTCTAATACTTTCATGATTGATTTAGAAATTTTAATAAGAATTTATGATATGAAATCATAGTTTTCAATCATATCGAGCAATAGGGAATCTAATCGATTGAAAACTGATTCTTACAATTCAAAAATTACTCAAGGATAATTATATTATGTTTCCATGTCAATTTAATGATTCATACATAGTTTTGTTCCCACGATGATTGATATTTAAATTTTCAAAATATATCAATGAAATATGATACATTAGATCATACCGACAAATATAAGGATTACATTAACGAACCGTTCATATCTACAGATCAAAAATAATTTAATGATCATTATAATATGTTTTCATGAAAATATAAATTAATTTTCTCTATTTTGACCCCTTTTAGATGACTTTTCACTTTAACAAGATATGTTGTTTAAAGAACACTTCTATTTATAATGTGAAATTAAGATGGTAAACTTATGTGAGGTTGGTTAACACAGTTTATTAAAGACTAATATAATATTTTTCATATTTTAACACCAGTATGAGATTTTTTTCTCATTAATGACAACTACATAGTTTATTTCTCATTTATTAAATTATGTCAACCACATGAAATGATAGATTCAATTCTACTATGAAATTTTGAATTTTAATGATCCCTAAATGACTATCAAAGATCATAAATGGCTTGAATATCATTTTCCTTAGTTTCCTTAATAATCTGAAATATGTTTCTTGATTTTGACCTATCAACGCGTGATTTTCAATTTTAATAAGAAAATCAATTTCAAATGATACTAAGGATAATTCTATGAAATATGGACAAAATACTTTTAATGGGTAGAATACATTAGATAAAAAATTATTTTTGGATTATTCCCCTATATTATCAATAGAAATATAAACATGTTCAGTCATTTTAAATCCATTTTTTGACCTAAAACTTTACTATGAATGTGATGGTAAAATAGATCTTATTATCATTATGATATATTTTTGTGTCAGATTTATGCTAGTTGGTAAGTACATATAAAACATTACTCAAAGATCATATTACTATGTATTATAAAAAAAGCATGTTTTCTTGTATTAGACCCACATATGTGGGATTATTCATTTATTAATATGAATTATCAATATAAAATCATAATTTCAATAACATTAAGGAATTCAATGATCTAATTTTTTATGGAAGATTCCTAATGATGAAAATAATATTATAGTTTTTTATCTAATGTTTAAAAATTAATCTAATGTTTATATATTAGTTTTTACCTCTTAATGTGTGATTTTTTAATTTAAATAAAATCATTATGGTGGAATTTTATTCTGGATAATATCTAGAAATAAGATAATTGGATTTTTTTGTGGCTGATTCCTATTGTGGAAAAAGGATTTGTCAATAATTCTCTTATATTTTCATTGAACTACGAACTTGTTTTCTTGTTTTAAACAATTTTAGATTATTTGACACTAAAATAAGAAGGTGAAAGCCGAATGACACTTTTGATCATACAATGAAATTTGTGGGTCATATTTTTGTGTTATTGGTTCATATTGATAAAGTATTACCTAATGATCCTTTTTATATGTTTCCATGCCAATATAAGATGTTTTTATTTGTTCTGAACCCTTTGATGGGGATCTGTTATTTATTAATACGCATTAATTATATGAAATAATAATTTTCAATGTATTGACTAATATGAGGATCACTATAATATACAACTAATTCTTACAGAACCAAACTGACTCATAAGTTATTTTCATATGTTTTCATGCCAACCTGAATTCATCTTCTCGATTTTGACCCCTAGATGGATTATAATTCATTTTCATAAAAATATCATGTTGAAAAGATACGTTGGATTAAATTGGGGAATTATGGTATATAATTTACACATAATTGATTCTTATAGATCAAAAAATAAATCAAGGTTCAGTATACTAAGTTACTTTGTAAATCAGAACTCTTATACTCATTTTTTGAATAATCTGTGGGGACTTGTAACATTGAAAAGAATGTGGAGGTAAAACCTCAAATTCCCTAATACTAAGATTTTGTGTGTCATATTAATGGAAGGTTGGTTTGTATAGATCATAAATGACACAAAAATCATTTTTCTATGTTTCTCACCAATATGAGCTCATATGGTCAAAATAAAACCCCACACATGTGATTTTTCATTTATTAATAAGTCAAAAATATAAAATAAATTATATTGTCATTTCAAGAAATATGAAAACTAAATTGATTCATGAGAAATTACAATAGATTAAAAACACTATGGGTTTTTTCTATGTTCACATTTAAATCATGACAATATGTTATTTTAATAAAAATATCATACTGAAATGTTACATTGAATCATATATAGATATACTTGAATCATATTCATTCATAAAAATCAGAAAATATTTAAGGACCATTATCCAATGTTTTCAGGGAATATTAAACTTTGTTACTTATTTTTACATGGTTTATGTAAATTTTCACATTAGTTTTAGACATAATAAACACTTTAGGAGTCATATTATTTTTTTTCTAGAGACCATAAAATGACTCAAGGAATATTTTTCTATGTTTTCCTTCCATTTCAAGCTAATTTTCCTATTTTCAACCAATATACTGGTGATTTTTCATTTACTAATCATCATAAAACTTATGAAATCATAGTTTCGATCATACTAAGAAATACTAGTTTAACATTCATGTTTGAATAATTATAAAATAAAAAATAATACTGAAGAATAATAATACCATGTTTCCATGATATTCCAAATTCATCTTCTCAGTTTAAACCCCTTGAGGATGGATATCTCAATTTATTAAGAATATTAATTTAAAATGATTATTTAGATAATACCATGTAATATGTTCATTGTATTGATTTTGAGTTGATTACTTTTGGTTATAAATTATTTTAGATTATTCACCTATGTTCTAATATAAATATGAAATATTTTCCTAATTTTAACCTATTTTAAGTGACATATTCATCTAATAAGAATGTAATGGTCAAATAAAAAATTCAAACAAATAGAGAGAATTACGTTTTAGATTGGTGTGTAGAAGGTTCAAAAATATTAGAAATGATATAAAGATAATTTACCATGATTTATAGGACTATATAATCATCATTTATTAGTTTTGACCCCTAATTTTTTCATATATTAATAAGAGTTAACGATATGAAATCATAATGTCAATAATACTATTAAATACAAGAATACAATTGTAAAAAAATGATTCAAACAAACCATGAATGAATTAATGATCATTTTATTACATCACATTTTCAATTATAATTCATATATTTAGTTTTACGCCCATGAAGGTCATATATAATTTTATTAAAAATATCAACATTAAATGGCGATTTTGATTATTCTAATAGTCTAGGAATTTAATTGATTTCTGGTTGATTCCAAAAGAAGAAATATAATTTGAGTATCATTGTTAAAACTTTTCAGGACAATTCATACATTTTTTTCATTTTGACCCATTTTGGTGACATGTAACCATATTAAGAATGTGATTGTTAATTAAGAATTTAATACAACAAAGAAATTTAGGTTCCAAATTTATATAATTTTGGTTTATATGGGTCATAAATGACTTTAATATATTTTTACTGATATTTTCAATAATATGATCTCATTTTCATAGTCTTTCCATCTTCAAGGGGGATTTTTTATTTATTTGTATACATTACCAATATGAAATCATCATTTTCATAATACCATCGAATCTGATCATTATATTGAAGATAAAATGATTCTTACCAATCAATAATGACATCAGATCATTTTATTAAGATTAAACAAGAATATGAAATTTTCCACTCAGTTTTATCTTCATGAAGAGTGATTTTTCTATTTCATAAAAATAACAAGGTGAAATGAAACTATGTATAATATCAAAGAATTCAATAATCATGATGATTAATGGTTGATTCATATTGATTAAAATGGTTTTATGATAATTCTCATGAGTTTTAATTATAATTTAATATTTGTTTCTAGGGTTATATCCCTTTTATATTACATGTATCATTTGTTATAATGTGAAATTAAACTAAAAGTTTCAGTCATATTGAGAAATTTGAGTGTCAGATTGATGTCTGGGGGGTTTATACAGATCCAATGTGTCTCAAAGATCATTTTCATATATGTATTCGCTAATCAAATCTCATTTTCCTTGTTCTGATCCGTACAGATGTGATATTTCAATTAATTATAATCATTAATAATATTAGATAATATTTTTCCATCATGTAGAGTAATTTGATATTCTTATTGATTTACATGTGATTCTTAGAGATAAAAAAATACTCATAAATAAGAATTGAGTATTACCAAGTAATTATAAAGTTTGTTTCTTGGTTTTTACCTCTAAATGAATTATAATTCATTTTAATAAAAAATACTAATATGAAATTATACTATTGATAATTCTGAGAAATCTGGAAAACAATTTGATGCATGGTTGTATCCTATATTTCAAAAATGATTAGAGGACAATTAATGAATTATTTCATAGAAATATGAAATCATTTACTCAGTTTCGACCCCCTTTAAGTGACTTACCAATTTAATATGATTGTGTATGTCAAATTCCACTAACAATCATACTTGTAAATTTTTTTGTCGGATTTATATTTGGCTAGTTCATAAAGAGAAAAAAGGACATGATGTTCATCTTCCAAAATTTTCATGATAATTCAAACTCATCTGATTAGGTTTGTTCCCCACACATGAAAATTTTAATTTATAAATAAACATCAACAATATGAATACATTCTTCCATTATGTAGTGAAATAATGGGTTCAAATTAATTTGTAGATGATTCCCATAGATCAAAAAGGATTCATTTATTATTGTTACAAGTGCCCATATCAGAACAAATCAGTCTGCATGGTTTTCACCCTATTATTGGTGAAAGGACATTTTCATAAAAATATCAATGTATATTGATACTTTGGACAATACTGAGGAATTTTAGATTCAGATTATAATATAGTGGAATCATATATATAAAAAACAATTGAAATATTATTCTAAAATTTTCTGATGTCAATCCAAACTCATCTATTTGACTATGTCACATCTAGGCTAACTGTCACTTTATTAATAATATGAAGTGAAAACTGAACATCTAATATTACTGAGCAGTTTACGGGTTATATTTATGTGTCTTTTGTTTTTATAGACTAAAAATGACTCAATGATCATTTTTATTTTTTTACATAAATCAAAACTCATTTTAAAATATTTAGCTACACCATTTTTTATTTATAATTTATTAACAATATTTAAAAATATAAAATAATAACATTCATCATATTGAGAAATCTAATCATTAGACTGATTCACAACTCATACTATTGATTAAAAATAAATTAGGGATCATTTTCCTTAGTTTTTGTGAAATTACAAAGTCTTAAATTATTTTTTTATCACTTGATAGTTGATATGAAATTTACTAAAAATACCAAGATGAAATGATACATTGGATCATAAACTAAAATTAAGGAATAATACTAAAATGTAGTTGATTATTATAGATTAAAAATTATTTGTATATTATGAAACTATTTTTTATGGAAATAAAAACTTATTTTGTTGCTTTCAACCACTTATAGTGACAAGTCACTTCAAAAATATTGTCATTTTCATATGACACTATCAATCAAACTGAGAAATTTAGGTGTCATAAATATGCGAGATTTGTTCATACAGACTAGACATGACATAAATATCATTTTTCAATTTTGTTCACCAATTCAATATTTTTTTCTAATTATTCATACATAAATGAGTGATTTTTTATCTAATAAAATAATTAACTATAATAAATATTATTTTCTATTGAACCATGAAATTCAAGAATTTTATTCGTGTATTGTTGATATATATAGATCAAAAATAAAACATGGATCATTTTCCAATGTTTTTGTGTCCATATAAGGTTGTTTCTTTGGTTTTCCACATTGATTGATGATATGTAATTTTAATAAATACTTCAAGGATAAAATATGATTTTGATCATACTATGTAATTTGGAAATCGTATAGATAAAAGATTTATTTGTTTTGATCATGAACCATTTTATGATTATTCTATTTTTTTCATTGAAATCCAAACTTATTTTCTCATTTTGGACCTATTTTAGATGACTTATCAATTTAATAAGAATGTAATGGTAAATTTAAACATTCAATAATATGTATAAATTTACATGTCATATTAATATGTGGTTGGTTTTTACAAATTAAAAATGTCATTATGATCATTTTCCTCTGTTTTCAAGAAAATTCGGCCTCATTATCTTGGATTTCATTATACAAGATTGATTTTTAATTAATAAATCAGAATTTATGATATAAAAATATCGTTATCAATTAATGTGTGTGACTGATGGTTTTTTTGGTTTTTATAGATCATAAATGAATCGAAGAACATATTCCTATGTTTTCATGCCAAATTTTCCTTATTTTTACCCAACATTAGTGGATGGTTTATACATATCCAAAATGAATCGATTGTCATTTTTCTATGTTTTTCCTGCCAAATGGATCATTTTGGTTATTGAATTAGTGTGAGGATTTTATAGATAAAAATGAGTTTAATATCATTTTTATATGTTTTTACATCAATATGTTCTTGTTTATTTGACTTTTTCCCCTACATTATTGATTTTTTTTCATTTATTAAAAATGACTAATAATATGTAATCATAGTTTAATAATTTAATTTAATATATGCATAAAATTAATGTGAAAATGATACCAAGATATCACACATGAAACATGAATTATTATCCTACGTTCCCATTTCAATCATAAGTCTTATAGTCTCTTTTGATCCCTTTTATATGAAATTTTAATAAAAATATAAAGGTGAAATGATACTTTAGAAAATTCCATGCAATCCATCCATCAAATGAATTTTTATTTGAATTCTATAGATCAAAAAATGTTTAATGGATTATTCTACTATGTTTTTAGTGAAATGATATCTTTTTTTCACATTATTAATCAATTTTGTTTGGTCATAACTTTACATCGAATTATACTGAGCACTTTACGTAAATAATTTAGAGATATTTGTTTTACATATATGAAATGAATTGATAATAATTTTTATATTTTTTCACACCATGTTGAACTCCTTTAATCAATTTTTTACTAATATATAAGACATATTTAATTTATTAATTTCCATTAAAATTATGAATTTATAGTTTCCATAATAGTAGAAAATCAATTAATCAACTTCATATGTGGAAATTTCCTAAAAATTCAAAAATTAGCAGGGGATTTTTAATTTATGATTCTGTGTCAATATGATGTTGTACACTTTGTTTTGAACCCTTTATTAGTGATGTGTCATTTCAAAAAAAATATCATGGTAAAATGATGTATTTGATATTAATAAAAACTAAATTCATCATATTGGTGTGCAGTTGATTCCATTAGATTTTAATTTTTTTGGGATCATCCATTATAACCTATCGAGTTGATAAAAAGAAACTCTATATTTCATACCATACATGATACACCATATTGAGCTTAAAAAACAACTAAATATTTTTATTTAAATGTAACCATAATAACCATGATATTAGAATGGAGGGTATAAAAATTATTAAATGAATTATGAATATATGGTTTACTCATTTATATTTAATTAATAATTTGGAAACCAAATAATTATAAATAAAAATAAAACCATGTTTAAAATAAAAGGAAATACTTTTATAAAAAACTATTAAAATATTTATTAGTGTGTTTTATACCAATAAATAAAAAAATCAATCACATTGGATTATATTAGGGAAATTTATATATAATATATTCAATAAAATTTTTAAAATTCATACTGTGAGTTTTCTAAGACTAATAGGAGAACAAATCCAATTTTACTCATACAATATGTATTTTTCTAAAAATGATGTTTTTGTTTCCTTTTGATGGAACAATTTTTTTAATATAATATTTAAAAATATTTTAAATTATACTTACAAAAATAAAATTATACATTGAAATAATAATATAAAAATTTACTTCATTTTAATTTTTTGTACTTCTCTGACAAGTTTCAATTTGATTAATATTCAAAAATACTGGATTTTAATTGAAAAATGACTTTTCATCTAAATAATTTATAGTAATAATTATATTCATCATTATTTTTAATGTGTACTTACATGTGTTTAATATATTTTAATCAAAGTTAGGTAACTGTAATAAACTAAACAATGAATTTTGAAATAAAAAAATTTCAATAATTAGAAGGTTTTTGTAACACCCCAAGCTTCCACAGTACGCTTCTCTTTGAATAATACAGTAGCGTGTGTTGTACGCAACTTCGAGTTCTAACACACACCACGATCAATCAAAGTAGCTGTTATGAATAGTAATACCCACTTTTTAAATTTTATAAATTTTATCTCTCAAAATAGACTTCATTTTTGGATTCATAATATCAAAATTAGCCTAAGGTGAAATTTTTGTACTTTTCAGATAACTTTCATATTTTGATGAATAGTGATAACTACTAAATTTTAATTAAAAACAACTTTTTTAATCAAAATAATTAATAGTGATAAATTATGAATTTTAGTGGTTTTAAATTATATTTAGAATATAATTTTACCATTTAATCCAATGTTGGTCATTGGACATAATTTCACATTTCAATCGGACATAAACAAGTGTCAATATTTTGATAGTTATTGTTTCTTAAAAACACACTTTTTGTTTTATCTATGGTAATTAATTTTAAATTAATAAATGAAACTTCTATGTTTTTAATTTGGTAAAATGGACTTCATTATTGAATTATGAATATCAAAATTAGCTTAGGGTTATTGTTTGATATTTTTTCTGAAAACATTCAATTTTTGTTGAATAGTGAAAAACACTGAGTTACAATTTAAAACCGGCTTTTTATTTAAATAATCATTTATTTAAATTTATTTTAGGTAAAAATAGATACATAACACCTATATAAATTCAATGTAATTCATTGGAGGCAGTTTATAATAATTTTAGATATATAAAAATTTTATTGAACTTTTTCACCGTCTTTTACCCACCTCCTAGGAGAATTTGTAAATTCACTGAAAACATAATTTTACCGCTTCTATGAGTGTAATTTCTAAAATCCGAGAGACACGGTTAATTTCAAGTAGTAAAATGTGGTTCAATAAGATAAAAATAATTTTTGGTGAATAGTAACTTTTTACTTTTATTTACCACGGTAAAAAGTAAATAGGGTAACTCATTGTAAAAATGATATTATTATTACCCTAACACATGTCCTAATTAAATTGGATAAGTTTAATTCGACCAAAAACAACCTTAGGAATTAATTATGACCCTTTAGGTCTACATGGATTAGATTAGGACATTTATTATTATTAAATTCAAATAAAAGTTAAAAGAGTTAAAATCAATGTTTAATAACTAAAAAATATTTAATATAGGGTTATACATAAGATAAATTCGATTATAAATATTCATTAGAAATATAAAAAGATTTCCTACATAATGGTATTTTAATTATAATTTTTAGACATTAAATAATTAAATTTATTTATGACACAATGATGATGCAGTAATTACATTCTTAATGAATGAATAAAATAAATGGTAATATAAATATTAAAATAAATATAATTTCAAAGTTTTAATGACATCAAATAATTTTCTAGGTGACTATGAAATGTTAGGGATAATTCAATGTATCATGTTCTATGTAATCAATTTGTGATGACATTCAAAAAAACAAAATACCAAATAGTGTCAAAATTGACATAAAAGAGTTTTTAAAACAAATATTATATTATAAATTGATATTAAATTACCCAAAATCTAAGGATCAGACAAAGGAATTGTATCATGATATTTTTATCATTAATGGACCACATAGGTGTCTCTTGGATATTTATAGTAATCCCCCCTGGTTGGTGTCCGGTTATTAGAGGCACTCCGGGTTGGTGTCCGGTTATTAGAGGCACTCCGGGTTGTGTTTCGTTTATAGTTAGGCCCTAAGCCTTGGCACGAAGCCTTGATAAAGAAATTAATGTTCAGAATTATGAATTCCATCATTATAAAAGTTTTTAGTGATATTTCATGTGATTATTCAATTAGTAGAATATCCATGTGAATATGTAAATGGCATTATTTCATTTTATTTCTGCCATATTATGCTGAAATTCAAGTTTAAAATGATTTTGTTTTAGTTTTATACATTGCCATAAATGTTTATGATTATTTTTTAAAGTTTCTGTTTTATTGCTTACCCTTACTAAGCATTTTATCTCACCCCTTTTCTATGTTTTATTTTCCCAGGATTCCGAGAAGTGTATTGTGATTGATATGTAGGGTTAAGCCAAGGGAAAAATGGTGTTCATAAATGATTATTTATGTTGTTTGGTATGTTGTAAAGTGTAATGTGACATTCATGTATGTAATCTAATTTCCACGACTGATAAACCTATCGATCCTTCATGACATTATTCCTTGTAATAATGCCAATGTATTAAAATAATGCACCGACTCTGGGTAACTGGGGTCGGGGCGTTACATTTTTCATATTAAAAACCAATTTTCTCACCCCCATCAACAAGATAAATTTTAAATTTATTTTATCCAATTATTTATTTTGAAAATTAAAAAATTTATTCTATATTTTGAATCAAATTGTAAAAATATTTTAAATAGTTCCTTTTTATTATTGGAAAATAGGAATAGAAAATTTAGTAAAAAATATGAACAACAATAATTAAGGGTACACCAGGTAATTATGGGTAAAAATAATGTTATAAATATAATAAAATAACTCTAACACTTATCAGGATATTTTGGAGGAATTAATTTCAACCAAAATAATACTTATGACAAATTTATGTGTTCATTGTTCCACGTGGATGATTTTAGGCAACTTATATTATTTTATACAATGAAATTAAATATTGTCTATTCTTGTTTTTATGAAGTGAAATATTTTTAATAGTGGATTATAAATATGATATGTTTGACTATAAAAATTTATTATTAAATAAAAAATATTTATATTAATAATGATAATTTATTTTTAGTTTTAAGGAATAAATAATATTTTAGTAATGGGATACAAAATGATGATACAATAATTATTTATTTAATGAAATTAGAACAAAATTGATATTAATAATATTAAAATAAATATAATTATCTTTAATTAGTATTAGACATGAATCTTCTAGATAAATTAGATATGTTTTCGACTTTTTTAAATAAGTTTTCTGAGGAAATAATGATGTTATGGTATTTTTAGATTGTCAAGCAATGGATTGTGTCAAAAGTGACATTAATGATATTTTAAAATAAATAATATTTCATTAATTCATATAAAATTCATTAAAATCCAGAATGTATAAAAATAACTTGTATAAGACATTAAATATCCTCAATAACTCTATTATATATTTTTTTGGCATTTTATCAAATTTTTTTAACCCTCAAAGTTTAAATTTAATGATATCATGGTAAGAGTTAAAGGGTTTAAATAAGGTTAAAAAAAGAAAAAAAATGAAAACATGTGTAATTATCATTGGATAAACTTATTTCGGCCCATAATAATTCTGTAATAGAAATAAATCATTTTGGTTCCATTTTTAATTGAAATAAAATTTATATTAATTTAATACTTTGATGAATTCCAAAAGTACCCCTCCCCTCTCCTATAAAAGGGCACTCATTATTCTCATTTCAATAAAATTAAAAACCTATTTGCTTTAGGAAATTTTTTACCATATCAAATCCAATTATCCCACCCTATATCACTTATTTTTGGGATAACACCAACCTTATCGGTCTTAAGGTGTTCTGAAAATCATATCGTCTAATGAAGAGGTATTGTTTACATCATTTAATTTTGTTTTTTTTCATCTTCCACAAACTTAAAATATTCATCATACAGGATGAAAAAATAAAACTAGTATCTTAAGTATAATGATATTTTTCATGCTAATATCATCGCCTAAATCCTCCTTCACTTCCATCAAATGGGAAACTAATTAATCTTTTGTTCATACAACAAACTACTGCCTCACGAACTGATATAATTAGTTCTCCATCATCATATCTCAATATCACTTCTAATGATGGAATTAATTTTTATATATGATATTAATGAAATATTTATCATTATAATGATATAATATATAATATATAATTCTTAACATTCCATGGATGATAAAATGATAACTTCATTCGTGCATACATATGAATTATCACTTCCAAGAAGCCATGTTATTAAATTTTCATCACCACAACTCATGGATGGTATATATGAGAATATTAAAATTATCAATATGATATTTATGATATTATGATAAACTATAAATAAAAAACAATACGTACCTTTTTTCCATAATGATTATTTATAAATATAAATGTTACTCATGCGTTTGTATGGCCTATCATCATAATGATTGCAACGTAGTTCCTTTTTGATATTTATATTTAATGGGTATATTTAAAATAATAATTGATTTATAAAAGTAATTAATATTTCATTATTTTTATTATGGTAATTTTTGAATAATTAATACTTTGACTACAAAAATCACACAAATGTTATTTTGGAGTGAAATACCAAATATCGTCAAAATGTCCGACGTGAACTCAAATAATGTAGTGGTTGTTATAACATGAAAATAAGTTATAAAAAAAATAATAAAATTTAATATGGGTAATTAATATCAATTTTTTATTAAGGAAAATAAGGATTATACATGATGAGTTGGACTAAAGATAAGGGACTCACTTTTAAAACCTCTCTTATAACATTCCCTTTAAACACTTTTTAAAAAAGTAAAGGGGAATGGTTTTTATCTTATATTGAATGTGTGGTTTCTCCCAGTTTTATGATGATTTAATTCAATAATATTTTCTTTATATGTTTTCATATTTATTTTTGAAGAATATGGATTCAATTTTTTTCAATTTTTATACATTATTTTTCAAGAAATTGTATTTTTGTACAAGAAAGTGTTTTTCTCATGGATTTAAAGAGCTTTCAAAGGGATTATTCATGATATCTTCTGATAATATTTTTTTATGGGTTGAGACCATTATATCTCAATATATTATCTATTTAGCCATATTATAGATCAATATATGTTGTTTTAATCCCCATTATGCTCTAGATATGATGGGTGAGCCCCATTATTGTTCTTAAATGCTTGGTATACTGCAAAGATGGAATTAATCCATATCATTATTAAATTTGTAATTTTTAATGTAATAGTAATATTTTAATGATGTAACAATGCACCAAAATGATTTTACTGTATTTCCTAACGTGTTTTTAGGATATGGATTTTAATGGGTTTTTATCTTTTCAATGGACTAATGATTAATTTTCATTATCCACCTTACTGATATTTTTTCTCTTCCATTGTTCTAATTTTTTCCAAATCCCTTAATGATTTTTAAGTAAAATGAAAATTTCATGACGAAGGTATTGGATAAGTGTCATAAAAATAAACATTATTTTAATCTAAAATGGATTCTATTGGTGAAAAAATGGACACTGAATATGAGTGACAACTTGTAATGTAAGGGTTTTATATGTATAGTTTTTCTTATTCAATAAAACTATAATCCTAAATTATATTTAGTAAATGAATGTTTAAAATTTTAAAATGACTAGAATGATTTATATTTAAAGTGATGTCCATATAGTTGGTATTAGAGAAGGGTTTAAATAACATAGGAGATTAGGATGTTTTTTAATGTGTTATAAGTATCGTCATATGTCTATAATATTATGGTTCACGATAAGTTTAGAATTTTAGAAATCCATTTTGGGGAAATAAGTTATTAAATTTTATGGTTTCTAAGGATATTTTTGGATACATTCATTTTTAGGTAATTATATGTTATTACATTTTGGGATGAAATAATGAGATGTATAAGATAAAATTTGAGGATAAAAAATGTTAGGTTTATTTTATAGGATTTATCATATTGTGGAAATGGTATATGAATTATATAGTTTTAGTAATGTATAACCTCTAGGATGGGTAAAATTTTATTGCATCTGGAAAGGATGTGGGATTCAAACTCACAACTGAAGGGAAACATGGCTGTTTTTCCTACCACGTCTTACATTGGGTCCCACTTAGTATGAATTTTTTTATTATAGGTTAAATGATTTTATGGACGAGGAATAAGTTTATTTTTTGAACACATGTTTAATCAAACACATAACCCCAAAAATTGGGAAATGATTTGGTAATTAAGTGATTGATGTTATTTTAGAAGTTGTTTTCCTTTTTTTGAACATTTTATTATTAAGGTAATTATAATATTTGTTGATTATTTTGGTGAAATAAAGGATAAATTTTATTATACAAGAAAATATGATTTTATGGTTATCCAAGATTTTTATGTAAACTGATACCATACATGGAGATTATATGATTTAGGAAATAAATTTCATTTGAGACATCAACAACGATTGTTGTTTTTTGAATATAAATGTTAAATTTATCGTTGAAGATTACATGATCATAACATTCTAGGGGTTTAATCATAGTTAGAAACAGTTTAAGAATTTTAAGGTTATTTATTTTCTTTATAGTCAATGTTGATAATTATTTTTTACTGTTTCATTTTTTGAGAATAAATTATATTTTCATTATATAAATGTTTATTCATTTGGGGAATTATTTATTCCTTTACTGACCTTTTAATGGTTAATTCCTATAAACTGGATAAATATAATGTAATATTTTTTGGATTATGTGATTCAATATAAATTAATTCTAGTCCATTAGGTGTGAACAAAAATCATCTTCAATACTTATCATTTGGATAAGAAAGATGAGTTTGTGGGGGAAATTGAATAAAATATGAAACAATAATTTTCTAGCTAGTATTTCACCTTAATTTCTTATTCCACTTAGTGATATAATCCCAACTCTCTATGAAATAGGATCTTAAAAAACTAATATACATTAACATTTTAAACTAAGAAATCAATGTCCTTTTAAACCATCACAGACTTTTAGTTTATTATGGTTAACTTAATAATGATCATGTTCCCTATCAATCCCCATAACAATAGTATAGGTAGTTTTCTATTCCATTTCAAGGTTTTATTAAATGGAAAACTAGTATGTGTTATATTTGGCGACAATCATACTTCTTTTTTAAAAAAAATTTGACATTCTATTAATACTTTCTCTCATGTGGGATTTCAATTAAGGTACTATGAAAAAAAACCCTATTTACCATGACCGAGTTCGAATTGTGGGGATGAAATTTATTAATGTGGTGTAGAATGTAACATCCTATGTTTTTAAAGCGGATGACTACATTCTATAGAGTACATGAGACAACACATCAATCTTAATCAAAGAATTGAATATTATTATTTAAATGTTACCATTACAACCTATCCATTAGAATAGTGGGCTTGAAAATGATTAACCTAATTTTTAAAATAAATAATAGACATGTATATATAAATATTTCATTGGAAACCAATTAATTATACATTAAAATAATACATTTTTATAATAAAATAATTTTTTATCAAAAAAACCATTTAAATGTCACAACTGTGTTTTTACCAAAAAATAATAAAACAAATCATATTAGAATATATTAATGAAAATGATATATAATATATTTAATCTAATATATAAAATTCACCCAATGTGTTTTATAGAAACGATATTAAAATAAATCTAATTTCACACATAAAAGATGCATTTTTCTATTGAGGTAGTTTTGTTGTATTTTGATGGCGCACCTATTTTAAATCTATTTTATAAAAATATTAAAAAATATATGTGAAAAAATAGTCTTCTGTTTTAAAATAATATTATAAAAAATTTATTTTTGTTGATTTTTTTAATTTTTTAGATAAGTTTCATTTTTGTTGAATATTGGAAAATAATGGATTCTAATTGAAAACATCTTTTTTTTTATAAATAATTTATAGTATTAGATTATATTTTTTATTAGTTATATTGTATAATATGTAAATTTATATATAATTTAATCCAACATTAATCATTGTAATCAAATTAACATTGAATATGGATAAAAACAATTTCAATCATTTGAACATTTTCACATTAAACACAAGTTTTATCATCAAATCAATGGGATTACTTTTAAATTAATTTCAGAAAATTATGTGTTCAAAATATTCCAAAAATTGATTAAATTTTTGAAAAATTATTTAAAATTTTATTAATTAGGTACATTTTATTTTTTGATACTATGAATAGTAACCATAATAATTTTTTTAATTACCACAATTAATGGTTAATCAGTTAGGTAATGGTAAAAATGTTCTTTTATGTATTATAAATTTCCCAAAAAAACTTTTCATAATTTTACTCGTGGATTTATTGTTAACCAAGATCATCCCGGGTTTGATTTTATTTTCTCTTCGAGACATTTGGATTACAATAATCCAATAATAGTATTTTATTAACAGAAAATTCAACATTCGCATAATCGATTTTTAACAAGTGAAATATTTTTAATATGGGGTTATATTAGAGATATGTTTGAATAGAAAAATTATTTGTATTTCTAATATATTTGTCTTAATCATGAAAATTTATTTTTAATTTTTAGGGATGAAATAATTAAATTAAAGGCTTACACATTGATGATGTAGTAGTTCATTGAATAAAGGAGATATAGAATAAATGATATTTAAAATATGAAAATAAAAATAATTTTATCTCATTATGTCATGAAATAATTGTATTAAAAACCTTGAAATGTTATTGATGTGTTAAAATTATTTTTTAAATAAATCATGAAGTTTTGGTATTTTAAAAACATTCAAGTAATATAAACTATCAAAATTGACATTAATTATATTTTAAATAAATAATATTATATGAAATGATTTTAAATTCCTAAAAAATATAATTTTAAAAATGACTTTGAAAATGAAAAAAAATCATAAATTACTCATTTATTTTTCAGTTTTTATTTTATAATAATTCTATTAACCCGTAGTATGTAAAAAATCATCAATTACTCATTTTTTCCATCACTGAATCTCGTGACTAGTTATAATGATAGAATTAATGTTTACATATTTTAATAATGAATTATTTATCATTATTATAATATATCATATCATTTATATTCATATCATTCCATGAATGGATAAATGATTACTTAGTTTGTGGGTATGTGTGAATTATCACCTCCATGAAACGATGTGATTCTTTTTTTGTCACCACCTTAGAGTGAAAATATATATAAGTATATAAAAATCATTAATATGATATTAATAATATTATATTTAATATAAAAATATAAAATAATACGTACCTTGTTTTCTTAATAATAATTGAAACAAGTGTATGTATGGCCTATTGTCTCCCGGATTTTAACATAGTTCATTATTTCATATCCATATTTAAAGGTTGTATTGAAAAATATAATTTATATATATAAGTGAATATTATTTTATTAATATTATTCTATATATGACGGAATAATGTCCACTTTTACTATAGACATCATACTAATGTCCTTTTGGACATAAGTGTCAAATATCTTTAAAATGTCCGACATGAACTCAAATAATTAAGTATTTATTATAAAACAAAAAAAGTGATATAAAATGAATTATTATCATAAAAAAAGGTTATCAAGAGACTAAATAATTAACCTATGCTTATTATTTTGTAATATAAATATTCTTGGTGAAGATTCAGACACATGTTAAAAGAGTTTCATTAAAACCCCCTATTTTAATGTTCCTTTATCAATGCTTTTTACAAAAGTAAAAAATGAATGTTTTTAAACTTATATAGAATGAGTGGTTTTTCCCTATTTCATGATTATTTCAAAATTTATTGTTTTATTTATATGTATTCATAGTTTTTTTCAATTATTATTTTTTTCATTATTATGTGTTTGGTTTTTCTAAATGACTATTAAATGAAAATGGTATTTTGATATCTAAAAAGTGTTTTTCTAATGGATTTAATGGGGTTTCAATGGTTTTTTTTCATGATGTGTTCCATGTAAATAGTTTATTATGTGTTTATACAATTATATCGCAAGATAATATGGGTTAACCACTATTATATCTCAATATATGATGGATATATCCACATTATAGCTCAAGATATGACGGGTGATCCCTATTATTGTTCTCCAATTAAATGCGTGTTCTTGAGATGAAAGTTGACTTTATGGTTATTTCATTTGTATGGGTTAACGTTATAATGATGTCCCAATGAACCTACATGGTTTTTCTATGAGAACTAAAGAGATTTTAAGAAATAGATTTTAATAGGTTTTCATGTTTTAATTTGACTGACAATCTACTTTTGTTATGTCCCTTCTCGAGCATTTTGTGCTCATAACATGTTTTAAAACTTTTTTCACGTGTTTTAATGACTGGTAAGGGTAATGAACATGTCAATATAAATGTATTGATTATTTTTAATGAAAATAAACCACGATTTATTTTTAAATTGTTTTCTTTGGTGAAAAAAATGGATTTTATGTATATGCATCCACTAATAATGTATGGGTTTACAATGTATGAGATTTTCTAAATTATATAAAACTATAGACCTAAATTATCTTTGGATAATAAATTATCTTGTTTAATAAAATCAAGAACATTTATTTTTAAGGTGGCATCCCTATACCCACATATATTTTCATTGAAATTTGAAAAAGTTCACTTATTTTTGAGCACTTTTAAGTGACTTGTCAATTTTATAAGAATTTAATGGTCAAAAAACATTCAATAATATCAATAAATTATATCATATAATTGATGTGGGTATGGTGTGTTGAGACCAGAAGTGGATCAAAGATCATGTTTTTAAATTATCGGTCCTATCACGACCCGTCCTCGGGGCCCGTGTCGTGACTACCCAAAGCCCGCCTTCCATAGGCTAGGGGCTGGTGACTAGCACCAAAGGCGAATATCCCGATAACAGGGAAGGAATTTCCTTTATAAAGGAAAACCAAACATCACAGAGTACAAGTAGAAGTAAAACACTAAGTACAAAGAGAAGTGGTGAAAGGTAAATGGGCCAGAATACAAACCCAAATGAAAGTACAACTACAACTGAACAAAGTACAATAGAAAAGTCAATAGCTGGAAGAACGGAAGTGGCTCCTGGGTCGTCCTCCTAGGATCCTACATGAAGGGTAGGTACAGATGGCGCAGCTCCTGGATCATCCACCACGGATTCTACCTGAAGGGTAGGTACAGATAGCCTCCACAACTCTCTCACCCGTCAACCTCCTCTGTGTGTCTTCTCGTCGCGAAGTCTACCTCCGGATACTGACTCGTCGTGTAGTCTACCTCCGGATACTGAATCGTCGTGTAGTCCACCTCCAGGTACCAACTCGTCGTGTAGTCCACCTCTGGGTACCATCCAGTCCTCGAACACTCGGCCTCCGTCAGTACTACTGTCATCTGCAACAAACACAATGAGGTGCGGGCATAGCCGGTGCAGGGGTGAGTATAACGATACTCAGTAGGGACCCCAAGACCATCAAGGTCTCACTAAAACCAACAAGGATAACCACAAAAAAGATCTCAACAGATAACCTCTACTTAGGTATATGCTCATTCATATACCTAAGTTATCAAGTAACCCATCTCAATCATGAGGAAACACAAGGGTTATGAAATCAATGGATAACCATTATCCAGGTATATGCCCATACATATACCTAAGTTATCAGGTAACCCATCTCAATCATGAGTAAACACAAGGGTTATGAAATAAACGGATAGCCACTACCCAGGTATATGCCCATACATATACCTAAGTTATCAGGTAACCCATCTCAATCATGAGGAAACACAAAGGTCATAGACTCAGCTCAAACCAGGATTTTCATTATCGAAACCGTAACTGCTGAAGAACTCCGTCTCTGGAGTGTACAATGGTCCTATCACGACTCCGAGGTACTGCTCACTATCCTAAGACTGATGAGGTACTCCTCCTGTCGAGTACTGTGGGCCTGCTGCTACAACCAAGAGCTTCCCACCAAGGGTCTGCCGCTACAACCAAGCGCTCCCCCTCTTAGCCTCAAGAGGTACTCCTTCTGTTGAGTACCGCGGGTTTTCCGCTACAACCAAGCGCTCCTCTGCCGTGGGACTGCCTCTACAACCAAGTGCTACCCCTCATAGCCTCCAGAGGTACTCCTTCTGTTGAGTACCATGGGTCTGATGCTACAACCAAGCGCTCATCCGCTGTGGGTCTACTGCTAAAACCAAGCGCTCCCCACTGGGATATCTGAAACACACCGAGTCGATCGGTCAAGCAGTCGTCAGGTCTCAGCCGGCTACACGATCTCCGTACTCCACATGCTCGTCTCCAGCAGGGTCCGCTCCATGAGCTACTGGTCGATACTATAAGTATCATAATGTTCCACTAAGATGTATCTCAAAGGTCAGCCTCGTCATAGGGGTCTCAACGCAACAGACAGCGCGTCAATCGGACGCCCGATCTGTGAGTTATTGGCCTATTCGTCCCAGGTGCCCGGTTGGTTTCATGAGCGAACCAACCTGGCCGTAACTCAACTGTACCCAGAACTCTCATAGGGTATACTCATAGGTACCGTTTCTCAATGAGATTACCAATGCCACTGACGGTTCGTCAAACGGACGTCTGGTATGAGAGATAACAGCTTTCCTGTTCCAAGGCCCGGTTGGATATTGGGTACAATCCAAACCGGCCACTATCCAATAGCAACCAAAACTCGAGTGAAGTATGCCAAAAGTTCCGCCTCATCAAAAGGAATTCAACGAGTCAGACGGCGCGTCAATCGGACGCCCGATCTGTGAGTTATTGGCTTTTTCGTTCTAGGGGCCCGGTTGGTTTCATGAGCGAACCAACCTGACCGCACTCCGACGGCATCCAAACCTCGAGCGGAGTATGCCAAAATATCTGTCTCACTTAGAGAAATCCATCAAGGTCGACAGCACTTCAAACGGACGTCCGGAGCTCAAGATATAAGTGTTTCCGCTCCGAGGGTCCGGTTGGTTTCGTATCCGAACCAACCCGGCCGAACCCATGGTATTCCGAAACCTTGAGTGCGATATACATAAATTACCGACTCGATCCAAGGATTGCTACATAGCTAACGGTATGTCGATCGGAGGTCCGTAGCCCAAGATATGGGCAAAAGAACAAAGAGGGTCCGAAAACGGGGGGTCTGGGCCCGGACCGACCCGGCCTGCCCCCCCTGGGACGCCCCGAACCGGGTCGACCCGACCCAAGTCCGACCCGGTTTGGTGCAACCCGGCCCGGCCTGGGCGGCCCGACCCGACTTGGGCGCAACCTGGCCCGGCCTGGCCTGGGCGCAACCCAGCCTGGCGTGTCGGCTCGGCTCAGCTCGGCCCGGCCGAGCGAGGGAACCGCAACCCCCACGCGGCGGCCGCTCTACAGCACCTGGACACGGCATGTCGGTCGCGTCCTGCCTCCCGGTTCTGTGCGGCTGCGGAACCGCCTCGCCGTCGCGGCTTCAGCCGCGGCGGGTTTTGCCGGCGGCATGCCGGGCGCCACCGCTGCCGGCGTGGGATTCCGTAGACCACAGGAGGCGCTCCGGTGGTCCGTTTTACATGCGGTCTTCGCCAGTGGTCCTCCCGAGACCCGACCTTTGCTGCAAGTCCCTCAAATCACCCTTTTGTCCCCATTTGTCATCGTCCGCCGTTCCACACACTAAGAACGAGAAATAATGCGGTGGTTCGGACTTGTTCGTTGGTCCGCACCCACCGCATTAGCGGTTTGAAACAACACCATAATATTTCCCATCAATTTGATAAACCTCGAACCACAATAATAATCCACGGACCAACTTGTTAATTATTTGGTCCGCATTCATGCCTTGAAATGAAACAAACATGGAGTATTATCATTCTCAAAACAACCCCTACCTCAAAGTCGTCGTCGGACGCGAGTTCGTCGCGGAATTGACCGTCGCGGAAGAAAAGGATCATCGCATCGCGGAAGGGCGTCGCGTCGTCGCGGAAGGGCGTCGCGTCATCGCGGAAGGGTGTTGCGTCGACGATCTCCGAGGGTTAAATAAACACACGAATTTAATTATAACAATTAAATACATGTTGAGGATAGAAACCACAAAGGAATTAAAAGGACCGCAAACCCTTACCTCAATGGGAGATCGAAGATTTGACACGGAAGAAGCGTCGCGGAGGGGGAATCGTCTGCGTCACGTCGTTGATCTCTGGGGGGGTCTGGCGTTCTTCGCGTTCTTCACGTTCTTCGCGTTCTTCGCATTCTTCGCGTTCTTCGCGTTCTTTGAGTTCTTCGCGAAGGAGGAGGAAGATCATTAGAGATTCTCCAAAGGTTTAACACAACATTCAAGAAGAAGGTGTGTTGGCCTTACTTTAATAACATGCCAACAAATTGAAAACGTGATAAAAAAAGGAACAAAATTAATTCATAGAATTAATTTCAACGAATAAACCACCCAAATTAATAGGAGCGTTTAATTGTTTAAGAAACTCCCTAGTTGACATTCATTAAAAAGGGTTTCTGCGGGTGCCTTACTTAGTGGAAAAGAAACGGTGGGGCTCGTGCGGGCCCCACCTCAAAAATATCATACCAAAAGGGTACGATATATTGAATTGTACCCTATCCCCTTTAACTCAGCTTAAGAATCTTTAAGTGGATTTCAAGTGGCTTTAAGTTAAATAAAATAAAGTTTGTCGTACCACATTATTTTATTTCTTAACTAAAAGCCCATAAATTAAAAACCACACCCGAGAAAACGCAACTCCGGAAGACGTGTTTCTAAGAAAATATCGGCGTTGTGATTCCATCGGTGCCCTAATAATTTGATTCTGAGCACTGGTTCGAAAGATTGAAAAACCCGCTCGTTCGTTCACTGAATGTACCCGAGCTAAACTTAGGAAAATGATTATGGGCACACCGGGCCTCGGAATCAGGCGACGTCAGAAACTGCGTTCTTGTAAAGTCCCAAAGAAAATTTAGAAAAAAAATTTCCCTTGAAATTTCTTGGTATTTACATTACTCCCACCTCAGGGCTTTACGTCCTCGTAAATATTTAACACCATCTAGGGTCACAAAAGCGGTACAGAGCACGCATCTGATCCTTCCGCTCCCATGTGCTCACCTGGAGGTTCCTGTACTACTAGAGAATGTGAACCCGAGGAATCGATCATCCTCGTAGGATCCATTCCTATCGATCCTCGATCCCAATTGGAACCTCTATGAAAGACACCCCATCGCCATCGTCCAGCTTCCCACGGTCGATGATATGCGAACGGTCGACCACGTATCTCCTCAGTTAAGATATGTGGAAGTCGTCGTGCAACTGGTGCAACTGAGGTGGATGGGTCAAGCGGTAAACCACCCCGCCTACCCAGCTGAGGACCTAGAAAGGTCTGTTGAACCTCGGAGATAACTTTCCGCCTTGGACACATCTCCAAAATCCTCATCGAGTTGAGACCCGTACAAGGACGTGATCGCCATTCTCAAACTCATGAGGCCTCCAATTCCTGTTAGAACTGAAACTCAAAACGACTGCTACCACGAGGGTAAGGTTGACCGACTCAAGGGTGATTGGTCGCACCCTCCTATTCAAGAGTTACCCTGCGCTGCACGGGGTTTCCTTTTCGCCGACCAAGGAAAACCCATCCTGTTGTCGTAGTAAAACCACAAACTTTTTTCCTAATACCATCAATTTGTGTATGAACTATGATTGCCCAGTCCATACTCAAATCAATGTCGTAAGGCCTCGACGCTGCCACCAAGAGATTCTAACCGAAACTCTCGCCTCGAGGGTCTAACCACACCGTCGGTGTAAGTGTGATTATCGAGTCTCCTCCCAAGGTATCTCCAGATGTGAGGGTCAAGTCCACGGCTTAACAGAAACTCTAGTTCTGGAACAAGATTTGTGAAATCAAGGAATGATTCATATCAACGTCTGTTACTACAGGCATGCGGTCACACTCTTCCTCCGCCCTCCAGCTCCCTGAGCCTGGCGGGGATAACTAAGGTGGGTGGTTGTAGCATGTTAAGATGTACACCACCTCATGCGGCTCTCCTAGCTCTGCCTCCACGTTTGCTGCTTCGCAGACTCATCTCTCCTTTATGATTCCTCTTATGGAAACTTTTAACATGCCCGAGTCTCCAAGACTGGTGCCAGTTTCCTGTTTCTTACTGCACTGTACAGTCTTCATCCACTCCTGGATGATCTACACCTTCTTTGTCTATGATCTGAAAGAGCTACTAAAACTTCCCTTTGCCGAAAATAGAAATTCGGTCTCATCCCCTGGATGAACCACGCCCATTGCCTAATACAGTTAATCCTGACATGAATGATGTATTCATGCCATGGATGTTGTCGTAAGGCCTCGACGTAACTACCAAGAGATCGAACTGTCACTCTCACCTCCAAGGGTCAAGTCACACTATCGACATCAGTGTGAGGTCACAGGGTCTCCTCCAGTAGAAATCTCGAAAGTGAGGGTCAAGTCAACAATCTTAACCAGGACCACTCAGTATCAACCAAACAAAAGGACAGGAAAGCAAACATCACAAAGATGAGTGTCTTTTTATTATTGTAGCTCATAGTACAAATACACGAATACAACAGCAACAAGGAAATAGAAGTACAAGGTACATATCCACTAGTTCCTCTCATGTCCACCTGCTCCCGGAGCTCTACTGCCTTGTCCACTACTCGGTTGTTGCCCAAGCACCCACCGATGCTTCTGCCTCGGTGTCTCCTCCAAATCCTGCGGATCGTCTGTACGAGGAGTCGGACAGTCACGTGTCAGGTGACCCTTCCTGCCGTATTCATAACACTTCCTGCTCCTCGTACGGCTGGCTCTAGTCCTCTTGGACCTCTGAATCATTGTCTACTACCCACAGATGACTCGGATACTGATCGAAAACCCTGCGGCAAAGGCAGATGCTCCTGTACACGCTCAGGGTGTAGAGCTACTGGAACAAACTCCACCCTGAAGAAGGTCCCGAATTCTTCCCATGCGAAGGTCATCCCGTCGCAAAACTGGAACAAGTGGATCCACCACCTTCCTGTTGCTGCCTGAAGAAGGCAGGCAGCAAAGATCACCATGAAGCCTGCCGGCGTCCCCACTAGCCTGATGACCCTCACCACAGCCTCCAGCCAATCCTCAGCCGCCTGCGGGTCCGAATCTCCCCGGATCCTGGGTGGCCCCTGGCGCTGGAACTCATGCAGCGCACTCAAGTGGCGTGCATCACCTACTGCTAGGGCTGGTGGTATCGGTGGCCCAACGTATGGTAGTACCGCTGGGCCTCCGCTGGTGCCTCAACTGCAAGAGGTCCCTATACTGGAGCCTCGTCGCTCGGCAGGCTGTCAGTATGCACATCCCTCTGGGCTCTAGCTGGTCATCCGTGAAAAGGTATTCTGAAAGAAACAACGTGACGTAGTCAAATGATTATACATGGTGAGATGACCTGGTTTGAGCTGACATTTAAAAACTTCTGGAAACACACACGCAATTAGTGTTTTCATGCATTATGTCGGAAATCAGAAGTCAGGGTCCTGGTGTACGGATATGTCGGCCTCCGCACCAACACTGGACTCCCTGGACTGATAACCACACCCAATATGCTAAACACTATTGCTTCACATAGAAAAAAGATCAATGTCCCATGTTCTGCGGTAGAACCGAACTCCTATGATACCAATTTTTCACGACCCGTCCTTGGGGCCGGTGTCGTGACTACCCCAAGCCCACCTTCCATAGGCCAGGGGCTGGCAACTAGCACCAAAGGCAAAAATCCCGATAACAGGTAAGGCATTTCCTTTATAAAAGTAAACAAAACACCACAGAGTACAAGCGGAAAAAAAACACTAAGTACAAAGAGAAGTGATGAAAGGTAAATGGGCCAGAATACAAACCCAAATGAAAGTACAACTACAACTGAACAAAGTACAACAGAAAAGTCAACAGTTGGAAGAAAAGAAGCGGCTCCTGGGTCGTCATCCTCGGATCCTACCTGAAGGGTAGGTACAAATGGCACGGCTCCTCGATCGTCCACCACGGATCCTACCTGAAGGGTAGGTACAGATAGCCTCCACAACGCTCTCGCCCATCAACCTCCTCCGTGTGTCGTCTCGTCGTGAAGTCCACCTCCGGATACTGACTCGTCATGTAGTCCACCTCCAGAGACGGACTCGTCGTGTAGTCCACCTCTGGGTACCGACTCGTCGTGTAGTCCACCTCCGGGTACCGTCCAGTCCTCGAACACTCGGCCTCCGTCAGCACTGCCGTCGTCTGCAACCAACACAACGAGGTGCGGGAATAGCCCGTGCAGGGGTGAGTATAACGATACTTAGTAGGGACCCCGAGAACCTCAAGGTCACACTAAAACCAAAAAGGATAACCACAAATAAGATCTCAACAGATAACCTCTACTTAGGTATATTCCCATTCATATACCTAAGTTATCAAGTAACCCATCTCAATCATGAGGAAACAGAAGGGTTATGAAATCAACAGATAACCACTATCCAGGTATATGCCCATACATATACCTAGGTTATCAAGTAACCTATCTCAATCATGAGGAAACACAAGGGTTTTGAAATCAACAGATAACCACTACCCAGGTATATACCCATACATATACCTAAGATATCAAGTAACCCATCTCAATCATGAGGAAACACAAGGGTTTTGAAATCAACGGATAACCACTATCCAGGTATATGCCCAGACATATATGTATGTTATCAAGTAACACATCTCAATCATGAGGAAACACAAGGGTTATGAAATCAACAGATAACCACTACTCAGGTATATGTATGGGCATATACCTGGGTAGTGGTTATCCATTGATTTCATAACCCTTGTGTTTCCTCAAGATTAAGATAGGTTACTTGATAACTTAGTTATATGTGTGGGTATATACCTGGATAGTGGTTATCCGTTGATTTCAAAACCCTTGTGTTTCCTCATGATTGAGATGGGTTACTTGATAACTTAGGTATATGTATGGGCATATACCTGGGTAGTGGTTATCCGTTGATTTGATAACCCTTGTGTTTCCTTCTGATTGAGATGGGTTACTTGATAACTTAGTTATATGTATGGGCATATACCTGGATAGTGGTTATCCGTTGATTTTATAACCCTTGTGTTTCCTCACGATTGAGATGGGTTACTTGATAACTTAGGTATATGAATGAGCATATACCTAAGTAGAGGTTATCTATTGAGATCTTCTTTGTGGTTATCCTTGTTGGTATTAGTGAGACCTTGAGTGTCTCGTGGTCCCTACTGAGTATCGTTATACTCACCCCTGCACGGGATATGCCCGCACCTCGTTGTGTTGGTTGCAGATGGCAGCAGTGCTGACGGAGGCAGAGTGTTCGAGGACTGGACAGTACACGGAGGTGGACTACACGACGAGTCGGTACCCGGAGGTGGACTACACGACGAGTCCGTATCCGGAGGTGGACTACACGATGAGTTAGTATCCGGAGGTGGACTTCGCGACGAGACGACACACGGAGGAGGTTGACGGGCGAAAGCGTTTTGGAGGCTATCTGTACCTACCCTTCAGGTAGGATCCGTGGTGGACCATCGAGGAGCTGCGCCATCTGTACCTACCCTTCAGGTAGGATCTGAGGAGGACGACCCAGGAGCCGCTTCCATTCATCCAGCTGTTGACTTTTCTATTGTACTTTGTTCAGTTGTAGTTGTACTTTCATTTGGGTTTGTATTCTGGCCAATTTACCTTTCATCACTTCTCTTTGTACTTAGTGTTTTACTTCTGCTTGTACTCTGTGGTGTTTTGTTTACTTTTATAAAGGAAATGCCTTCCCGGTTATAGGGATTTTAGCCTTTTGTGCTAGTCTCCAGCCCCTGGCCTATGGAAGGCGGGCATGGGGTATCCACGACACGGGCCCCGAGGACGGGTCGTGACAAATGGGATACGGACCATAGTGGGTCTGAAAACGGGGGGTCTGGGCCCGGACCGACCCGGCCCGACCCCCCTGGGTCGGCCCGAACCGGGTTGACCTGACCCGGGTCTGACCTGGTTTGGTGAAACCCGACCCGGCTAGGGCGGCCCGGCCCGGCCTGGGCGTGACCCGGCCCGGCGGGTCGGCTCGGCTCAGCTCGGCCCGGCCGAGCGGCCGAGCGAAGGAACCGCGGCCCCCGCGCGGGGGCCGCTCTGCAGCACCTGGAGGCGGCATGTCGGCTGTGTCCCACCTCTCGGTTCTGCGCGTCTGCGGAACCGCCTCGCCAGCGCGACTTCAGCCGCGGTGGGTTTTGTCGGTGGTACGCCGGGCGCCGCCGCGTAGGCGTGGGATTCCGCGGACCACCGGACGTGCTCCGGTGGTCCGTGTTACATGCGGTCTTCTCCAGTGGTCATCCCGGGACCCGAACTTCACTGCAAGGCCCTGAAATCGCCCTTGTGGCCCCGTTTGTCATCGTCCCCCATTCCGCACACTAAGAAGGAGAAATAATGCGGTGGTTCAGACTTGTTCGTTGGTCCGCACCCACCGCATTAGCGGTTTGAAACAACATCATAATATTTCCCATCAATTTGATAAACCCCGAACTGCAATAATAATCCACGAACCAACTTGTTAATTAGTTGGTCCGCATTCATGCCTTGAAGGGAAACAAACATGGAGTATTATTATTCTCAAAACAACCCCCACCTCAAAGTCGTCTTCGGACGCGAGTACGTCGCGGAATTGACCATCGTGGAAGAAAAGGATCATCGCGTCGCGGAAGGGCGTCGCTTAGTCGCGGAAGGGCGTCGTGTCGTCGCGGAGGGGTGTCGCATCGACGATCTCTGAGGGATAAAGAAACACATGGATTTAATTATAACAATTAAATCAATTTTGAGGATAGAAACCAAAAAAATAATTAAAAGGACCGCAAACTCTTACCTCAATGGACGATCAAAGATTTGACGTGGAAGAAGCGTTGCGGAGGGGGAATTTTCGGCATCACGTCGTCGATCTCTGGGGGGGCCTGGGGTTCTTCGCGTTCTTCGCATTCTTCGCGTTCTTTGTGTTCTTTGCGTTCTTCGCGAAGGAGGAGGAAGATCATTAGAGATTCTCCAAAGGTTTAACACAACATTCAAGAAGAAGGTGTGTTGTCCTTACTTTATTAAAATGCCAACAAATTGAAAAAGTGATAAGAAATGAAAAAAATTAATTCATAGAATTAATTTCAACGAATAAACCGCCCAAATTAATAGGAGCTTTTAATTGTTTAAGAAACGCCCCAGTTGACTTTCATTAAAAATGGTTTCTGCGGGTGCGTTACTTAGTGGAAAAGAAATGGTGGGGCTCGTGCGGGGCCCACCTCACAAATATCCTACCAAGAGGGTAGGATATTTTAAATTGTACCCTATCCGCTTTAACTCAGCTTAAACATCTTTAAGTGGCTTTCACGTGGCTTTAATTGAAATAAAATAAAGTTTGTCCTACCACATTATTTTATTTCTTAACTTAAAGCCCAAAAATTAAAAACCACACCCGAGAAAACTCAACTCCGAAAGAGGAGTTTCTAAGAAAATACCGGCGCTGCGATTCAATCGGTGCCCTCAAAATTCGATTCCGAGAACCGGTTCAAAAGTTAGAAAAACCTGATCGTTCGTTCACTGAACGTACCCGAGCTAAACTTAGGAAAATGATTCCGGGCACACCGGGCCTCGGAATCAGGCGCCGTCAGAAACTGCGTTCTTGTAAAATCCCAAAGAAAATTTAGAATAAAATTTCCCTTGAAATTTCTGGGTCTTTACAGGTCCAATACAATCTGGTTTGCTCAATTTTAACCCATAAACAATTTATTTTCCTTATATTATTAAGAGGTAACAACATTTAATTATAATTTCAAAAATGATGTGAAATTTGTGAATGAGATTAATGTGAATGACGATTCCTACATATCAAAAAAGTCACAAGGATCGTTGTACTATATTCCCTTTTCTAGGGGAATTTTATTACTCAATTTTGATCCCTTTACTGGTGATATGACATTTTATAAAAAATATAATAGTTAAATTACACTTTAGAGCATAGTAAGAAATATAAGGGTTTTATTGATGCTCAGTTGATTCATATAGATTAAATATAATTTGAGGATCAATCTCTTGTGTTTTATTAATTATTGAAGATTATTTTATTAGTTTTAACCCCTTTTAAGTGACATGTCACTTTTAAATGAAAGCGAAGGCCTAAATATACTTCCAATGAAGCTATGTAATACACATGTTGAGTTGATGTTATGCTGGTTCATATAGTTTATAATTTACTCAATTATAATTTTATATTTTTTAAATCTAGTCTTGATTTCATAGATTTGATCCCTACATTTTTTATTTTTCAATATTTTTGTATGCATTAAGAATATAGAATCAAAATTTCCATCTTAACATGAAATTTTGTGATTCTGATTGATGTTCAAATAATTCTTACAGGTCAATAATGACTTGAAGATAATTATTATAATTTTTCCTATGAATTTGAAATAATATATTTTATTTTTTACTTCTTTTTATATGATTTTTCATTTTATTCAAATTATAAATGTGAAATTGTGTTATGGATTATAATTATTAATCCATTCATCAAAGTGATACATGGTTAATTTTTATATATAATAAATTAATTTTAGATCATTAACCAATGCATTCATGGAAATACACAATTGATTTCAGGTTTTTGACACATCTTTGATGCATTTATAATTACTAATAACATGATGTTAAAAGGAAACATTTGATAAAATTGAGAAATTTTTGTTCTAGATAATGTGTGGTTGGTTTATATAGATCATTGGTGGAATGAGTATTTATTTCTTATGTTATTAGGATTATATAAGATATTGTTTTTTTGGTTTTGATCCCTGTATAGTTTAGTTATTATTTATTAGTAAGTGTTACGGATGTAAAATACTAGTTTCAATCATACTGAGAATTATGAAAATATGATTGTTACACATCTACTTCTGACTTATCAAAATTAATTGAGGATAATCATTAAATATTTCCATGTCAATCTATTTTTATCGTTCCATTATTGACCCCTTAATTGTTGATATATCATTTTATTAAAAATATTAGTGGAAATTATATTTTGGATTATACTAAAAAATAAGGCATCAGATTGATGTGAAATTTATTCCTAAAAAAATAATTTTAATATCAGTATCCAATTTTTTCATGAAAATTTCAACTCATTTTATTTATTTTTATTCCTTTTCGGTGAATTTCAACTTTATTATGAATGTGATGGATAAATATTAATTTATATCATACTCATAAATTATGGTATACAATTGATGGGAGGTTAGTTCATACATGTCATTAATTACTCAATGATCATTTTATAATATTTTTATACCAATCTGAGATCATCTAATTGGTTTTGACCCCTTCATGATTGAATTTGTTTTATTAATAAATGTTAGTTGTATGAAATAATATTTCCTATAAAATGTTAAATTTGTGAATCATTTTACACAAAAATTAATCTTATAGGTTGAAAATTACTTAAAGATAATTGTATTAGGTTTTTATGACAATATTAATTAGTTTTCATTGTTTTGACCCCTTACTAGTTGTTTTTTAATTTTTATAATAATTTCAAAATTAAGTCATACTATATATAATAATAAGTAATGTGACCATAAAATTGATGAAAAATTCATTTTTGTAGTAAAAAAATTATTTTTGGATATTTATCATCATTTTTCATAGAAAAATAATAATATCTGATCAGTTTTGACTAATTTTAGCTGAATTTTCACATTATTATGAATAAGATGGTGGAATTACGCATTAAATCATACTGATAATGTATTGGGTGTAATGACTTCCAACTGCTAAAATCTTTTTCTTCTATAGAACATTTTACTGAATGATGATTCTTACTGGATTAAGAAATTTTTGATTCACCCATGAAGTGAAATGTTCATGATGTTTTTTTATATTCATTCTACATCTTATGAAATCAATATTTGAATGAATATTAAGAATAAAATCAAATTTACAAGTATATAAAATTCATTTCAAGTGAAGATGATTCTACACTTAAGAAAATTTACACATAACAGTGAGGATTAGATGATTTTACCCCTCCCTTCAATATGCCTCTAAACTAGAAGTTATGAAAACACCAAATATTATCCAGCCAATAAAGATGACTGAAAGTATCTTTACCAGTGTGGGTCCTATCAATACAATCATTACCACATTTGTTATTAATTTTATATATGTATTAATACACATCATCTCATTCTGATATGTGGCGTGGTCAAAATTATTGAAAATGAATTTTATTAGATTTATAGTTTTTTAGGAACATGTTTCAGATATATAAAACCTAAAAGGATCTTGAGTTATAATAAAATTATAATACAATGACCATTTATTTATTTTTAACATGTATGGATAGACTATACATCAATCTATCATGTGGTGAAATCAGAATATCCAAAAATTAATCCCTAATTTTTGTAAAGTCATAGGAAATTGTTTTTTAATTGGTTTATAACATACATTAAAATTCGTCATATTAATATTACACATAGTGTGGTAAACATTACTAAAATACTATTTTATAAAATTTAATATCCTACAAAAATATCTTTAAAATTGTTAAAATCATTTTAGTGCCTTAATATTTTTTTTAAATCAAATAAAAATGGCCTCATCTAGATTTTTTATATATTTGAAGAGATAGAAAACTAGTCTAAGATGATGTTTTCGTGTAATGAAAAAGATAACATTTTAAAAAAATGTTAGAAGTAAAAAATTCTTAATTGTTAAGTAGAATATGATGAATGAAATAAAAATAAAATAATAAGAAAAAATTAATTAAAATAAAAAATAAAATGTATAAAATGGAAGAATCATATGAAAAAATATTAATAAAAGACATATATAGATGTCAAAGATGAATCGATCTGCAGATCTGAAGCCCATGAGAGGAAATCATAATAAACCGAATGATATGTAATAAGAGAATAAAAACATAAATGAAAAAAATAAGTAACAAAATAATCTCAATTATAATAAAAAGAAAAAGAAAAATAAATAAAATAAAAATATAAAATCTCAAATTAAAAAACTAGAAATGGAAGTAGGTGCATATATAAGATAATAAATAGTTGAAACAATATGTGGAATATGAAAACTAAGATGAATAGAAAATTAAATGTTAAAAAAATAATATTAAAAAATTTAAATAATAACAAAATTAAAAATTCCAAAGGATGAAAATATTACAATACAAAAGTACTAGTGGAATATAAATTAGTAAAGAATCCAGAAATTGTATTTGAATTAAACTTAGAAATAAAAGCTTGTAATTTGTGTCATAAAATAAGTGAAAATATATATTAGGGAACATGTAATGGTATATTTTGTAGAAAATATATATGTTGAATCAAATATTATAGAAATAATCCAAAAATATTATCATGTTTTGAGAAGGCATAACGTGAAGCAAACAAAGTAAAAATACAATTCATAAGTAGTACCTAAAAATAAAAGAAAAATTAAATAGTTTGAAAACCTATATATTGTGTTATGTTTACTCAAAAAAAATTGGAATTGAATTTTGAATAATTTTTTCCATTTAAGAAAAGAAGGTCCATCATTTGATGTATGGGGAGCTCCCAATCAGAGTTCATTTGTTTGATCCTGACTCTATATTGCTAGTTTTTAATGACTTTTAAGTCTAAAAAAACTTTTTATCTATCATTATGACAATGATAAAAGATTAATTAATCACATGTATTAGTATACATCATGTAAATTCATAATGTGGTGTATTTAGAGTAAATGAAGAAAACCAAAATTGTTTTGGAATCATAGTAAGATGATAATCTATTGATTTCATACAAATTAGAATAGAAAACATGAAAATCCATCATGTGGTGTGGTAACATTGACATAATGAATTTTTTTATTATATTTAACACTATGAACATGTTCCAATGGTTAAAATCTAACATATAACCTCATATTGGTGTAAAATTACATGAAAATGATCTCTGTTTATGTTGTGATATTTAAGAATATATTACTAATCAACCAAAGATATGGGTTATTCATAATGAAAAATAGTTCAAATTTTTTTATTTGGAATCAATTTTTCAAAACCTAGAAAAATAGCATAAATATATTGAAATCATAAAAAAATGCTAGTTGATTAATTTTTGACATTTATGAACAAATCACATGTTAATCCAAAAATCATTGTGGTTGTAACCACTGATAATGTAATTTTAATACATTTAAAGGTTTTTAAAATAAATTTTCAAAAGTGCCCTATCATAGAAAACATCTTTGAATTATCATGAAATGAAATGGTAGTGTCCTTCATTTAATGTTTATTATTCAAGAATAATATGTGAATTATTTCAACATGTTCTTTTCTCAAGTTGACTACATTTTCTTTTTATAGATTTAAATGTTAAATAATGTGTGTCAAAGGGTTAAAACCTATAAAATAGAATTGAAATCCCGTGTAATCTTATGAAAATATTTCTATAAAACAAACTTCAAGTAGAAATAGAAATATTTTTTAATACAATTTTTGGTGAGCTAAAAATATAAAAAATGTTCATTTTTAATAATTTCATAATTCTTTTCAAAACACGCATCGAACAACCACATATGATAGGGTATTAAAACTTCTTGTGTATATTTTTATTTAGTAAAAATATAGATGTAAAATAATACATGGAATCCTACCTTTTAATCTAGCCATTAAATTAATGGGAATATGATTCTCATCAATTAAAAAATATATTTTTATCTTTTTTCAATTTTTTCATGGAGATATAAAGTCGTTTTCTAAGTTTTTATATCATTTAAGAGACATTGGAATTTAATAACTTGGTAAAATGATAATGAAACATTTTTTATACCATGATATCCAGTTGTTGCGTTGATATGTGTTTGGTTCATATATGTCATAAATTACTCAAGTATCATTTTACAAAGATTCCACTTCAATTAAATATATTCTTCTCAGTTATAATACTTATATGGGTGATTTTTCATTTATAAAATACGAATTAAAAATATATAATCATAGTTCCCATCATAATGAGTAATCCGAGAATTATATTAATGTGCCACTAATTCTAGTTCATAAATAACATAGTGATGATTGTCTAAATATTATAGTTCAATCGATATCATCATCTCTATTTTGACCCCTTAACTGCTAATATATCATTTCAATAAAAATGTCATGGTGAAAACATTTTTGTTTCCTAATCAGAAATAAAGAAACAAAATTGAATAAAAATATTCATACATAACAAAAATCATTTTGATGATCATCAACATATGTTTTAAGGTAAATATGAACTTGTTGTCTAGATTGTTGTCTCTTTTAGATGAGACTTTGGAATTTTGCGGATAATGATAAATTTCAATAAAATCAAGAAATTTATGTGTTAGATTGATATCTAGTTTTTATTTACAAATAAGAAGTTACTCTAAGATCATTTTCCCAAATTTTCATTCCAATTTCGTCTCATTGAAATAGTTTTAGACTATGATTGAGATTTTTTGGTTTATTAAAAATAATTTACAATATGAAATCGTATTTTTACCTTAAATGTGAAATATTTTTATTGTATTGATATGATGATAATTACTTATGTCAAAAAAATATCCTATGTTTTATTTCCATATTTTTTAATTCCAATACAATTTCATTTTCTCAATTATATCCCATTGACATGTGGTAATTAATTTTAATAAAAATATAAATGTCAAAATATACATTGTATCATACCAAAAAATCCTATTATCTGAATAATGCTTAGTTGATTATTTCATATCCAAAATAATTTGGGAACATTCTATATTGTTTTCATGAAAATTTGAACATGGTTTCATAGTTATAAACCCCTTTATATGACATGTCACTTTAATAATAATGTAAATAAAAAACGGATATTTCGATCATGGTAAGAAATTCGAGAGTTATATTGACATGTAGTTGGTTTTTATAGATCATAAATGACTCTAATATCATTTTTATAATATTTTGTGATAGTTTAATATCATTTAAACTGTTATAAAACATTCAAATGTGATTTATCATTTTTTAACATGTGTTGAAACTATGAAATCATATTTTATATAATATCAATATATTAGGTCACCGAATCTATGTGTAAATGATTCAGGTTGATAAAAATGTTAGAGGTATTGTTATCTAAAGATTCGATTTCAATTTGAATTAATCTACTATCTTTTGAGGAAATGATTTTTTGATAAGTCATTTTGATAAAAATATTGGGGGAAATAATACTGTAGACAATACCATGATGTATAGACATTATATTAATTCGTTATTTCTGAATCCATTGTAGGATCAAGAGGAAATATAGTATGAAATTATTGAATGACGAATTATAATGGGTAGGTGAATACTATGTAAATTGAGAAACATTCTATTAAGATGAAGAGATATTAAAATAATCCACAAAAAATTTCAAAATTAGTGGTATAAGAAAAAATATTGACACTGGAAAATTTCATTAAAAAGTGAAACATGAAACATAGATATCACAAATCAAAATTTAATGATATATAATGTTATAAATATGAAATGTGAAATATAAAATTGAAGATGTAATGTGAATTTGGGTGAACAAGTGGAATAATAAGAACAATAAGAGTCCAAAATATATAAATAAGAATGAGGTTGTTGAAATAATTATAGAGATTGAAATTTATGAAAATACATACACAAAATAAAAAGAGGGAAAATAAAAAAGAAATTATAGATAGAAATAAATTCATAAGTTATAATACATAATCAGAAGTATACGAATAATTTAATTTTAATAAAAAAAGTCATAAGTAAAATTGAAATTTTATGTAAAGTTAATATAATAGTAGAATCAAAATTCAAATAATAAATCATAAACTAGATTCATAAGTAGAAGTAATAAGTCAAAAAATAGTTATGAATGCATTTATGAAATAGTAAATAGATGGTTAATAAGAATAAATAATACAAAAGTATGAAGGATGAGCACAAATGTAGATATTATTTAGGAGAAAAAATGTATTAGTTGTATATAATAATAGAAATAAATATATTTAACAAAAAAATGAAAATAGATTTTCAATAACAAGGAAAAAGTTGATTACATTAGGTTGATGAGTTATAGTGGAAGAAGGAAGAATTAGAGTAGGAAGTAAACTCATAATATAGAAGATATAAGAAAATTAAATACGAAAAATTAGAATTGAGAGTAAATGAAAAATATTATTCACTCAATTGTAAAATAAAGAATTAAAACTAGATAAATGAAATATAATAAGAAATAAAGAATAATCAAATATAAAAATAAATATAAATTTAGAAAAATAATTTGTTGATAAAATATAAAATAACTAGAATTAAAACAAAATAAGAGAATCCAAAATCCAATATAAATATATAGATGAAGAATAAGTAAGTCAAATGAAAAAGTAGAATATAAAATGAATGAGAAAAGAAAATTTTATTTGTAGATGCTAGAAGTATCATTTAGTACTTGACCTTAAACCTTATATACTATGGTTTTTTTGAACTTGAATTTAAAATCGTGGGTCCTTTTTTTAGGGTTTAATTGAATTAAGAAAAATTCTTAAAATGTTATCCCATATAATATAATTAGACACTTATACTCAGTATCAATTTTTTCCATAATATAAAACACTTTAAAATAAAACATTATTTCTCCTTTTCAAAAATCTTCACAGCTAACCCCTATATCAAATAATTTTATGTAATATTCATTAAACCCTATGAAAAATATTTTAAAACATTAGAAGTCTGTACAAAGATAAGTAAATGACATAAAAAAGGTAAATAGTTAGCCTATGATAACATGAAAAAAAATTAAATACATTTTAAAAAACTTATTAGAAAAAAAATAATAAATTCATATTGGTTCCTTATGATATAATAACAACATGAGTCTTACATTCACCCATAAAAATAAAATAACTATAAATTTGAATTTATTCTATGGAGTACCCAATGCATTTGAGAGCTATAATGGAGTTCATCCATCATATCATCATGTATAATGGTGCTCAAATCATCATGTATTTCGATATAATGGAGTTCATCCCATCATATACTAATCTATAATAGGATCACACCATAATAAAATATATTTCGAGGAACATATCATGAATAAGAACATTGAAAACTATTTATAACCCATGAGAAAATTACTCTTAGATATCAAAATTTAATTTTATATAAAAATAACATTATAAATATAAAATCCATGCAAACTTTAATAAAATAATTGTTATGAAAAAAAATTATCAAAACATATTAATATAATTAATTTAATAATTAATCATAAATATGTAAACTTCCATTAATGTTATATATTTCAGAAAACAATAATTTTGAAATTAAAAATAGTATAAAGAGTAACTTCAAAAGGGGATTTTTAAATGAAGTCCCTTAACTTGAGTCATAATCATCATGTACAGTGTTTTTCTTCCTTAATATTAAAATTATGTTAAATATTTTCTTATTTACTATCTTTTTCTATAATATTGTTATCTTTTTATTACTTATTGTAATGTTTTGAAAATAACTTAATTAATTGAGTTTATGTTTGACGTATTTGAAGATATTTGGTATTTTCATCCAAAAAAATTTGGTATGATTTATTGAGTAATTTTTTCATTATTTGATCATATATATAATCAAAATCCTGAAAGATTTATCATTTTTATAAAACAAATTATACTTTTAAACCTATCAATTAAAAATGGTTATGAAAAATAAACTATGTTACAATCATGATGATTATATGTGGTGCATACGTGTGAGTAACCTTTCAGTTATGGAATTATCAATATGGAAAGAGGGTATGTATTCTTTTACAATAAAATTGTTATAATAATATAATTATTATAATATTAAACTTTTATATATACTTTTACATATCATCCACGTGATGTAGGGATGAAAAACGAATCACATTTCTTCGTGGATGTGATAACTCACACGTACACATGAATGACATTATCAATTTTATGTTCTTTAAAAGGTAATAAAATAAATGATATATTATTTATTAAAAATGATAAATATTTCCTGAATATCATATATAAAAATTAATTCCATTATTATAATTTTCTTTAGATACCGTAATGTAAAATGAATTTCATCGGTTCACAAGTTGGTAGTCTATCCTACACACAAACAAAAATTTATTTTCCCATTATATAGAAGTGCAGATGGGTTTAGGTGGTGATATTATTATAATAAAATGAAATAATATTTAGGATAATGGAGTTATTATATCATCATGGTTGAATAATATTTGATGTGGAAAAAGTTAAAAAATATAAATACTTGATTAAAAAGGATACATCTTTCTCACACAACCTCCTATACATAACCCCTTAAGACAACTAAGCATGGCGTTATTCATAAAATAAGGGACCTTTAATTTGGGGAGGGTTTTTAGTATTTTAATTTTGTATATATTTACAAACAGTAATTGGTTATTAATTGTTAAAAAATATAATATAAGGTTCCATTTATAAAATAAAATAGGGGAAGAATTAGAGTTTCTCGAAATATTAAATTAATTGAAATTGTTTTTTATTAAAAATTGATCCAAAAATGTTTTTTATATTATTTATCATGATTATGGGTCGAAATCACTTCATAATATTAAGACTACATATGTTTTGACTATTTTCTAATAATTATAATTTTTAACCCTTATTTAAACTCATTATGTCTTACTTTGACAGCTATTATTTTTACTTTTTAAGGGTTAATATATTTACAATAAAAGTAAAAAAACATAAATGGCTCATGTAAGACATTTTAAACCTTATACCAATCATTTGGTATAATTTTAATTTTCAATAAAATTATATATCATTTAATTAAATATTATTTATTTACAAATATCAATGATTTAAATTTTGAAAATATTTAGTATATGACATTTTAAAAATAACATAAAAACGTTATATCTTTATAAAAACATTTAAAACATCACTAAAATTGTAAATTACACAATAAAATTTGTTTATGAAATTATTTATTTCAAATTTTAATTATTTTATTATTTTTAATATCATTTATTTAAAATTCCCATTACTGAATGTTTCACTACATAATCACTATGTATGCCTTTAGGGTAACTATTTATTTCCTAAAAATAAGAAAATAAATTCCATGTCTAATATAACCATTATATATATTCAAATACTAGGTATAATCGAATATATCTTCTCAATAACACTATATTAAAAATGATATAGTTTTTAAAAAGATAATTATGACATTTTTTACTTTTCTTTAAAAATAAATATTATAAGGGGCTCAATACATCCATTTGAATCCAAGAAGCTATAAAATGATATCAAGGATGATTTTTGTCAAAAATAACTCATATTTTAAAATTCAAAATGTATTAGGGTAATTTTATTATATTAATAATATTGCATTATCCTTAAATACCCTAATTACCCATAATTACGGTAAAAAATGTTACTAAAATGACTATTCATATTGGAAAAAAATAAAATAAACATATTTAATAAATTTGGACATTAGGATTCAAAATAATCACCCCAATATTCAAAATTTAAAACTCATAATTGGATAAAATTAATTTAAAATTAATCCCATTTAAGTAAAGGGAAAATTGGTTTTTAAATTAAAAACATTTAAAAGATTGATTTTATTATATCAAAATTCAATGTGAAATTTATTCCAATGAGCTAAATTTGATTATATTCTATAAATTTTATATAATTATAATTTAAAACCAATGAAAAATATAATTTAATACTATAAAATATTTATATTAAAATTCTATTTTCAATTAAAATCCATTATTTTTCATTATTCATCAAAAAAGGGAAATTATCCGAAAAACACAAAAAATTAAACTGATGTAAATTTTTAAATAATTAATTAACAAAGTAGTATATAGTTCTAAATAGTATTAATAAATGTATCAATATATTATTTGGATTAAATTATTCTATTGAATGGTCCTAAAAATTCTTTTTTATATAAATGCATCTTTGATGTGTAATGTTGGATTCGTTCAAATATAATGTATAAAAAAAACATTGGATGGATATTAATCATTAAAATAAATATATTATATAAAAATTTAATTAATATAATCTATCTATAGTAGTTATTTAAACTATTGGTATAGGACACCCTTATGCACATTTAAATATTGTTTTCTAAGATCATTTAATTTTATTTTAAAAAAATGTTTTATTTTAATTTATAATTATTTAGTGAAGAATGAGTTATTTATATATACAAGTGTAAACAGATTTTTCATGATTGAGTTAATCCTTTCCATACCTTCCATTCTAACTACTAGTTCAAAATGGTAACATTTAAATAATAATATATAATTTCCCATTTAAGCTTCATGTAGTGTATCTTGTACTCTACGGAAAATAATAATTCCTTTCTAAAAAACATATGATGTTACATCTCTCATTTTAATAAATTTCAACCTCTAAATTTGAACTCGGGATTGGAAACCGTGATTTGACTATTCAAAATATCAATATTGATATCCCACATTATAAAAAATGATCAATAAAACATACACATTAAAAGAAATACAGGGAAGTATAAAGGCCACCTACGATAACACATTCTAGGTTTTCATGTAAGAATACAAGGACATAGAAGAAATAACTAACTCTCAATGTCTATAAGATATTGATAGAGAATGATTTATAATAATATGAACCATCACCAAACTGTAAATATGTGATTGGTTAACAGTCCTTTGATTTTTCAGTATGGAAAATAAATAGATAATGTTTTAATTTATTATTTTGATTTAAATATTCTTTTCCGTGTGTTGACAAATTCCTTGAAAATATATCCTGAGAATAGAATAAAATATACTTAGTTGAAAATATTAATTTCATCCTTCAATCAATTTCCAATATTAAGCTAATATTTTTCTCTAAACTATGAGTATTCATGATAAATTCTTCCCTCCTAATGTACTAGAATAATATTATATGGAATAAAATAATCCATAAAATCAAAATAAATTTTTATTATTATATTTATGGATTAAGTGAATGAAAAAATCATAGGATAATGTAATATGACTATTAAAATTAATCAACCTTCAATAGAAGGGAAAAAAATTATCTCAAAATTACAATAATAATACTCAATGATTAACTTATATAATATAATAAAAAAACTATACACAAAAATAAACATAAATATCATAGACTAATATAGAAACAAATAAAATCATAAGCATTTACCACATAATATTCCAATATAATTTTATAATTAATCTTCATATAAAATTAATCATTATTAATTTCTCATACAAAAAAAATATATTTGACTAAATTAAATAATCTACAATATATACTAGCCATTTGTAAAATTACAAGATTCAACATGGATACACAATGAAATAATATATGCCTCCATAATATAATTCAAAATTTATTCCTCAAGCTATTTCAACTAGATTTCACTTCATTACATTCCCTATTATCTATTAGGTTTAGAGTTATATAATTTTAGTAAAAAACATATACAAGTATACCCATAAGAATAATATGTGGGTACAAATAAAACATAATCCATTTCTTCCAAAACATAAAATTGTTAACACAAAACTACTACATGAATTCTTCTAAAAATATCCATAACATTTATCTTAACATACTTAATTGAATTACAAATCCATATAAACTATGAAAAATATTTAAAAACATGGAATATGCATAAAAATATTATTAAGGGATAAAAAATATGTAATGAAACCATTAGTCCATGAATAATTATAATCATATAAAAACATATAATAAAGACATACTTCTCACCCATATATACTTACTTTTTGAAACATGAGAACTTTATAAACAATTATGGAACACATATAAAATTCAATAAAGGTATCTTGGAAAATTACTTTATTATATTTTAACCCTTTATACTTCCTTATTATTTGTAACCCTCACGACTACCTTACAATGTAACCCTCATGGCTACCTTATGGTGTGACCATCACACTTACACCAGGGGTAACCATACGACCAACCTCCAACATTCTCATACCCAATGCAATGGATAGGGATATAGATCCCACCCTTCATCATTAATAATTCCCAAGATCCATAACATAATCATAAAACATGAATAATTTCATAAAAACATTTTGTTTGAATTTCGTAAAATAGATTTTTGAAAAGAATATTTTAAAAGGAATATCCCTTACAAAATTCATATAATGGATGTGAGAATTAATAGAATGAATCAAATATGTTTATACATTGTAAATATACAAAATAAAACATAATATAAACAATAATTTGTCTCAAAAATAATATTATTATTATATAATTAATGAAATATAATATTAACCTAATGATTTGAAATTGGGTTATGAATTTCATTAATTTTGGTTCTTCTTTCTTAAAACGTTATTAACACTACTGTATAATTGTTAAAAGAGTGTTATTAAATTTTTTTAAAAACATATTAATTTTTATAATACATTCTAATATCAATTTTTAGAATCAATCCACACATTCATTAATTAAATATTGTTATATTACATTGTTTTGGGTGCATACTTTACATGGTTTTTGTGGTTGGTTCATAATGAATTTACTAGAAAAAAGTAAGAGAAACTCCAGATGTGCAATAAAATGGTGTTAATATGTTCCCATAATATTAAATTATTCTACAAATAATTCTATTTATATGTTTTGATCATTAATCATTAGATAAATCATTAGTGATTTTTGATTAGATCATTTTGCCAGTTCTTTCGTAATCCTAAATTTGTTTCATCATATATCATTAATATTATACATAAATGATAATTCCATAAAATAAAAGAGGTCATATCATACACATTAAAATCTATTTTAACCATTAAAAAGGTTTCACAACTTTCTTTTAAGGTATTAAATGAAATTTTAGACACATCATCCATGATGTCCGTAAATCAAAACATCATGAATATTGCTTTTATTTTTAGAATAAGAGGAAGAAGATAGGAAGAATAATGATGGATTTCACTATAATCATTTTCATAGCCCATCCTCCGGACCTGTGTCGTGACTACCCCAATCCCACCTTTTATAGGCCAGAGGATGATGACTAGCACCGAAGGCATAAATCCCTAAGCAGGGTAGGCATTGTGTTTATAAAAGTAAACACACTCAAATGACTACACAACTGAAATAAAAACACTAAGTAGAATCTGTATACAAAAGTACTGCTTAAAAGTAATGGGGATAGAAATACAATCCCATATTTAAAGTACAAGGAAAATACCAAACAGCTGGAAGGTGACAGGAAGCTCCTAGTTAATCCACCATGGATCATACCTGAAGGGTAGTAACAATTATCCTCCTCAGCACTAAACATACATCAGTGTCCTCTGGTTACCGACTCGTCGTGTGGTCCACCACCGGGTATCATCCAGTCATCGTACACTCCACCTCGGTCAGCGATTTCCGTCATCTGCATCCAACACAACGAGGTGCGGGCAAAGCCCCTATAGGGGTGAGTATAAGGATACATAGTAGGGTACCCCAAGACCCCCAAACGTCTCCCAAAATTCACTAAGGATAACCCACAGAATAAAGATACAATCACAAAGTATCAACCAACCTTACTTAGGTATATTCCCATATATATACCTAAGTTTTCAATCACAGTCCGACTCTAACTCTCAAGACCAAGCACAACCCATTCCACAATAGAATTAATGTCAATAATCTCAATGATATCAACTTAAATACAAGACTCAACTCACATAGGTAGACCTCTTTTGTAGAGTAATAGAGATGATATGATTTAGTCACTAATTCATCTAAGCTCTCGGATGCACACATGATACAGGACATACTAAGCTGTCGGACCCACAAAAGATACAGGACCAGCTACTCTATCAATTAAGCTGCCGTACCCACACAGGATATATGACCAAATAAATTGTTGGACCCACACAAGTTACATGACCAGCTATTCTTTCAGACCCATACAGGATACAGGAACAGAAGATAGAATTTTCGGACCCACAGAGGATCCCGGTACAACAGTCATCGCTATCAAACCCAAGGAGGATTCTAGTACAGAAGTCATCACTGTCGAACCCACACAGGATTCCGGTATAGAAGTCATCCCTGTAGAATCCATGGAGGATCCTGGTATAGTATCATCGTTGTCGAACCCATGGAAGATCATGTCGTCTCAGTTGTAGCCAGCCCTAGCGTTCCCACACACAACACGCTTGATTCCGGGAGGGTCTTCTCCTCGGGCCAAGTGTCGATACATAAACTAGAATGAACTCCTGGTTTTATATATCCTGTAGTTCCGTCTCTTCTTAAGGAACCCAATGCAAGAGACAGTACGTCAATCAGACGCCTGGTCTGAGAGTTATTGGCAATTCTATTCTAGGTGCCCAGTTTATTTTTAGGTTTAAACCAACCTGAATATACCCCAACTCTATCCAAACCTCAAGAGGGCTATACCAAAAGTATCGTCTCGCACCAAAAATTCTATCTTCACAGATAGTCCGTCGATCGGACACCCATAGCTCAAGATGCAGGCAAAAAGGTGTAAATGACCATAGTGGGTCCCGGTCCGGTTTGGCCGTGTCAGACCGACCCTGCCTGAACCAGTCCGAATTGGGGTCTGACCAATTCTGCATGTGCGACACAACCCAAGTGGTCAGCCCAGCCCAATGGTGCGGCCCGGCCCCAAGGCACGACCTGGCTTGAGGGCGTCCTAGCCCGTGGCAGCCGAGCCGATGGGAAACCCGGCCCGAGGGAAACCCGGTATGTGGGAAACCTGGCTGAGGGAGACCTAGCCCATGGGTATCCCAGACAAGGGTGGCCCAGCCGTATGCGGCTTGGCTGATGGTGGCCTGGCTGGTTAGCTTGCGTGGCCCGACTTTCCATGCTACAGGAGGGGGTGTCGTGCCCCCATTTTCGATCCAAACCGGCACTGGGCATTGGTTCATTTTAGCGTGCTATGGTGGCTGAAAAAACTGGACACCCTAGTCTCCACCATTACGGTGCAACGACACCCCGGTTCAGCTGGCCTTTATGTGGAACAGTGGCTCCGTGCTTGTCGTCCAACCTCAGTGGCCTGCCTGGCAGCGGCTCGTTTCTTTGCACGGCATGGCAGTGCCGCACACTTGTGGCGTCCCAGCGGCCTTGTACCACCGGATTTCTTCGTGGCTAGCTCGTTGTCGGTTTCCGTGTTTACTACCTCCGTCATCATCAATCACGAACAAACAAAATAGGGAGGGTTAGGCGGTGTTCGTCTAGTCCGAACCCTCCTCATAGCGATGATATCATTTGGCACACCATTCCAAAAATAAAACAAGGTAGAATGGAGGATAAATTCGTACATAAGGATAACCCCTACCTCGGGTTCGGGGATGTTGACGGAGTCGCAGAAAAGCGGCATCGTTCCGTCAATGTCGGAGGTGGAAAGAGGTAACATCGTCACTGGAGACGTTCTTCGTGGGCGACTTCTTCTCCTTTGACTTGGAGGAAGAGGAAAGAAGATGGTCGTTCTTCATGGGTTTCACCTCAATTTCTTTCCCTGTTTGAAGAAGGAAGAAGATGATCGAGTTCCTCGTGTTCTTCACTGGAGAGGGTGATGTCCTCCAAATTCTTCCATGTTCTACCAAAATAATATGTGCCCACCCAAAATAATAGCTTTGACTATTATTTTATTCATGACATGAATTCAAAATAAATCAAATTAATTATGTTGATTCACTTAATTAATTGCATTGGATTGGACACATTTAATTGGGGATGGAAGGTGTATAGGCTCCCCTGTTTAATGGGGGTTTAAGGAGGTTTAAGGGGAGTTAGAGAGGTCAGGTGGGCCCCACCTAATAATCCTCTCAAGGGAGGTTATGTGAGGGTGGGAGCCAGCACCATAACATCCTCCCAAGGGAGGTTTGGGTTTGGTGGCCCCCACCTACAACCTCTCCTTGGAGATTTTAACCACCCAAATAAAATAAAGTTAATAATTTATTATATTCAATTTAATTTTGAACCCCCCAAAACTATCTTTCAAACCCACCAGAACACAACTGCAGTGAAGGTATTACTAATAAATCACTGACACTATGAGTTCAATGGTGCCCTCGGATTTTAATTCTGAGCACTAGTTCAAATGTTATAAAACGTAGCTCGCACGTTTACTGATCGTAACAGAAAAAAAGTTCAAAAAGTTATTAGCAGCCATCCTCGACCCACTGTGGTCAAGGTTAGGCTCTACCTAGGTGAAACACGCCCCAGCCAACCCAACGGTTCCCTCAGATTTTCAATCCCAGTTAACATTTAAAAGTTATAAATTTTATAATAAAATAATTGTCACTTAATTATTTTATTTGTGGCCAAAAACTAACTTTCTATGGTGGCCCTCGCCGACCCAAGTTAGTATCTACTAAAAGAAAGCCTACCCTCATGAGTTCAGCGGTGGTATCAGATATTTAATCTGAGTTTCCATTTGTGAATCATAAATATTTGAAAAATAAAATAACATTATTTTATTATTTTATTTACGCTTATGACATTTTTTGTTTTTCTCACAGGAGGACCGCACCGACTAAACATAAGTTACACCTGGGGTAAAGTCATCTTCCTGAGTGAAACGATGGTCGTGGAATTCTGATCCGAGTAACCCTTTAAGATATATTCCACTTTTTAAGAAAACGGCATACTCACGTTAATTAATTCCTAACAAAACATCGATGGATGATTCTAGGCACTTTAGGCCTCAGAATCTCACGCTGTTAGAAACTGCAGACTCGTAAAATTCCCAATAATTTATGGAAAAAATTTCCACCAAATTTATAGGTCTTTAAATTCTCCCAACATCAGGGATGTACATCCCTATATGGTACAACTCGAACTAAGGAAACAAATGTGGGTATTGAGCACGCATCTGAGCCTCCCACACTCATGTGCTCTCTTGGAGGTTCCTGTGCTGCCAGCGAATGCGAACCAGATGTATCGACCATCCATACAGGACCCGCTTCTATCGATCCTCAATCTCCACTGGGACCTCTATGATTGTTGTACGGTCATCGATATCCATCTCCTCGTGGTCGATAATGTGGGAAGGGTCGTGCAAATATTTCCTCAGCTGTGATACATGGAAGAAGGCGTGCACCCAGTGCAACTGTGGTTGAAGAGCTAAGCGGTAATCCACCTCCCCAACTATATTGAGGACATGAAATGGTCCGATGAACCTTATAGATAACATTCCGCCACAGACATAACTTCGTCATCCTCATCGAGGTGGGACCCGTAGAAAGACGTGGTCGCCACCTCGAACTCTAGAGGTCTCTTTCTCCTGGATGTATGTGGAAGAACATTCACGAAGTCCACGGATATCTCATCCCTCATCCACTTTGGGACCACTAAAGGCTGAACCATGCCTTCTGGTACCTGATGCTGCCCCTTCACTTGCTGACAAGTGAGGTATCGAGATACAAACTCTGCTACTGCCTTTTTCATACTTGGCCACCAGTGTTGTCGTCGGAGGTCCTGACACATCATTGCCACACCTGGTTATACCATTAAAGGAGATGTGTGGAACTCCCTCAAAACTTCCTCCTGATGAGAAACTTGTACCATGGTACGTCCTCTGAAGAGAGTGATGTGATCCCCACCATTAGAAAATCAATCAGGTGGCTTCCCTGTCGATATCATATCACGTCGCATCTCACAGTCAATATCCACACGTTGCGCCTCCCTGAATCTCTAAAGATGTGGAGGTGTAACTGTGAGAGACTGTATAAAGACTTCTCCATCTCTATCCACGACGTATATCTCCAATGCAGCCATCTCCTATGTTTCCACTCCTAGTAGTTGAATTCCTGATCTCCTGCTGAGAGCATCTGCTACAACGTTCCCCTTGTTTGAAAAAGGTGATATTTGTGTTGTAACTCTATATAAATCTGGCACAAAGATAAGTCTGGCCGACTCATGAGTGATCGACTGCTCCCTCTTATGAATGATTCCATCATGTGCTTCCTGGGTTTTCCTTTTTGCCAACCAAGGAAAACTCAACCCAACATTGTAGATAAACCACAAACATTTTTCATAATATAGTTAATCTGTGTATGAACTGTGGTTGCCCATTCCATACCCCAAATGAAATCGTAAGGCCTCGATGCTACTACCAAGAGGTTCCAACCGATACTCTCTCCTTCAGGGTCAGATCACACTATCGGCGTATGTGTGATTATCGAGTCTCCCCCCAATGGTATCTCCATATCTGAGGGACAAGTCAACGGCTTAACCAGAAACTCTCGGTCTAGGAAATGATTCATATATGGAAGGAATTATTTGTACCTATGTCTATTGATACAACAGCTAGTAGTAGACATAGACCGTACTTCAAATCATTCTTAGAGCCCTTGTGTCACACTCCTTGACTGCATGAATCTACTCTCTTCCCCAGCCCTCCAACTCCTTGAGCCTAGAGGGGAGTACAAAAGATGGTGGTTGCAACATGTCAGAATATTCACCAACTCATTTTACTTTCCTAGCTCTTCTTCCACATCTATTTCGCTACAGATTCACATTCCATTAACACTTCCTCTTCCTGAGACATCTCACACGGCCAAGTCTCTGAGACAGGCGCCAGTTTGCAGCTTCCCACTACTAATATTCAATGGTTGTATCTGCTCAGCCTAAGAACATTCAACCACAAAGGTTCTCTCTATCACCCTAACATAAGTAAGAATTCATAGAGAAAAAATTGTGTCTTTTATATCCTTAAACACACCTCGCTCAGAGGTCCAAGATCTAAATCACTGATCGTATCACATTCATCGAGTTCTAGGAATGATTGGTATGCCACAAAGAATACTCAGATACCGACACGTCGTTCTGTCGAAGCTGTATATGCTCTAGCAAACTCTCTCCCACCTCCCCATGACAGTCCTCAGCCGCTAGTGAGTCGGTCTCACATCAGAACCTGAGGGGTATCTAATATTGAAACCTGTATAAGGCACATGGTCTATAAGTATCTTCTACCGTTATTGCCGATTGAAAATCCTGACCAATAGGCAATGATATAGCTGACACACTACCTGGAGGTACTATCTTGGGTAATGGTACACGTACCAAGGCCACATCACTATGCGGACCATCCTCATGGTCACTCACTGAAAATGCCTCGCAGATAGGATCACCATCAACTCTACTGGTGTCTTAACATGGCAGAATACTCTAGGAATCACCTCTAGCCAGCCCTCAGCAGCATGGGAATCTGCCTCCCCTTGAATCCTCCGAGTCCCGTACAGCTAGAACTCATAAAAATTGCTCAGTCAGCATGCAGCATCCACCAATGCGACTGGGGGTATCTACTACAAAACGGGTAGTGGTTCTACTGGTACACCTCCCGAAGGTGCAAATGTAGAAATATGGCTCTAAACCGGAGCCACATCGCTTGGTGGGACGTCATCGTGTACACTTCGGAAACCCTAGATGGCTGTCTACGCAGAGGAATCCTGATAATGAAGAAGTGTTCCATGGACAATATGTTATTCCTAATGAGCTGACTGGAAGAGTTCACAAAGAAGACTCTTGAAACCAGACTCGCAATCAGTGTTATCGTTTATTGAGTCGAAAAACAGATGCCAGGGTCCGGGTGTATAGATACGTTGTCTGTCGCACCCACACTGGACTCCATGGACTGAAAACCACTCTCAATACTCTTAAAACTATTGCTTCACAGTAATAGAGATCAGAGTCCTATGTTATGCGGTTGAACTGACTCATTTGATACCAATTTGTCATGACCCGTCCTTGGGACATGTGCTGGTAATAACCCAAGCCCACCTTCCATTGGCCAGGGGATGGAAACTAGCACCAAAGGCATAAATCCCAAAGCTGGGAAGGCATTGCCTTTATAAAAGTAAACACACTCAACTAAGTAGACAACTAAAATAAAAACACTATGTAGAATCTGTATACAAAAGTAGTGCTGAAAAGTAAAGGGGCCGAAAATACAAGCCCAACTGTAAAGTACAAGGAAAAGAAAAAACAATAGGAAGGTGACAGGAAGCTTCTGGTTCATCCACCATGGATCCTTCCTCAAGGGTAGGTACAGATATAATCCTCAGTGCTCCATGTCCCTCAGTCTCCTCCAGGTACTGACTCATCATGGGGTCCACCACCGGGTACCATCCTGACCTCGTACACTACGCCTAGGTCAGCGATGTACATCGTCTACATCCAACAACACAAGGTACGAGCAAAGACCCTCTAGGGGTGAATATAATGATACTACATAGGGGACCCTGAGACCCCCGAAGGTCTCCTAGAATCCACTAAGGATAAACCACAGAAGAAAGATACAAACATGAAGTATCAACCAACCTTACTTAGGTATATGACCATACATATAACTAAGTTACCAATCACAGTCCGTCTCCAACACTCATTCCCAAGAACAACCCATTACACAATGGAAGTGAAGTCAATCATCTCAATTATATCAACTGAAAGGCAAGACTTTGCTCACATTGGTATACATCTTTTCTAGAGTAATAGAGATGATAAGATGTAGTCACCGATTCATCAAAGCTATTGGACCCACACATGATATTGGGCTGGCTAAGATATCGGACCCACACATGATACAGGACCAGCTACTCTATCATCTAAGCTATCAAACCCACCCAGGATATAGGACCATCTAAGATGTCGGACCCACGTAGGATACAGGAACATAAGTCAGAACTATCGGACCCACGGAGGATCCTGGTACAGTAGTTTGTTGGAATCAAGGTCGTTCTAGGCATTAATTGGAGTATGGTTTGTGTTTGTAGTCAATACTCAGTTTATGTTCAGAATGTGTTCCAGCAAAGTGATCATACAAAACAAGAAGATAATAGTATTTAAGGTGGATTCGTTTTCCAGTGTTTGCCAAATTTTAGGGCCGGAAAACTGAAAAATGGAGAAAAGTGTTTTTTGGCAAAGAGACAAGTGCGTCATTGACTTGAAGGAGTGAAATATTGTACGCCATCGCGCAGGGTATCCAGTTGCCTTTAAATAGAGGTCGAGCCCTCCTCATTCTGTAAGAAGTTCATACATAGAGAAAATTAGAGCTCCCATCGCATAGGTGTATTGGTCACGCAAGTGTTGGTGGGACGCGCAAGTTGACGTTGCGTGACAGTTGTTTGATGCGCATCCAAGGTAGTTTGGGCGAGAAAGGGTGTTGGTCTCCCTTGTTTGGAGTTGGGGAAGGAAGTGCTGCGCAGGTGGTTTGGTGAAACTTGCACGCTAGGATTTGAAGAAGTGCGATAGTTGACCTTTACTTGCCAAAACTTGTTTGGGTGGAAAAGAATGTGAGTCACACAAGACTGAAGTTGAAGAAGATAGTCTCGCACAAGTTGGAGAGCTGGACTTGCACGCCATCCTGAAACATGCGCGCCGGGCTTGGAGAAGCGCACCATGAGTTGTTGATGTACACCGGTCTATTTTGGGCTGCGCGAAAGCTAGTAGTTTTCCTGGTACCTTTGGTGTAATGTGAGATTAGTCTACGGGTGGATGTATGACTTCAATAGAGCATCTACATATAACAGAGGATGAATTATTTTTCAACGATGAAGAGACATTCTCGTCTATAAACTGAGTGGGACTTCACCAAACGCAGTGATCCAGGGGTAGTCAACGGGAGTGACCCGAGGGACGCAGTGAACTATCCCTGATCTTTTGTAAAGGCAGTGAGCCTGGGACATAGTGACTGTTCCCAAACCTTTGTAATCCCCAACGAGTGAAGAATAGTATAATTTGGTACGACCGACAACCTGTCAGTGTATGATCCTTGGACATATCCCTTAGTGGTGAACCAAGTAAAAAGTGTTTTGTCATCTCTTTTCATGTGAATGTTTTATTTATTTTAATATCCATTATACATGTAAAACTAGTTTCTACCAACATGGGAACAAGATCCGTCAGTTTAAAAGAAAATGTTGACACCCTAATTCACCCTCCCCTCTTAGGGTGTCCTGGGGTCCTTCATAGTCATCATTGTCAATCCCACGGAGGATTCCGGTACATAAGTCATCATTGTCGAACCGATGAAGGATTCTGGTACAAATGTCATCACTTTCGAACCCACAGAGGATCCTTGTACATTATCATCACTGTAGAACCCACAGATGATCCTGTCATCTCAGTCGCAGCCAGTCCCAGGGTTCCCGCACACAGCACGCTTGATTCTGGGAGGGACCGCTCCTCGAGACATGTGTCGATACATCAAATATCACAAAGTCATGAGTTTATGTATCCCATAGTTCTGTCTCATCATAAGGAAACCAACACGACAGACGGTACGTCAATCAGGCGCCCGGTCTGAGAGTTATTGGCATTTCCGTTCCAGGGGCCCGGTTGGTTTTTAAGTTTATACCAACCTGATCGTACCCCAACTACGTCCAAACCTCAAGAGAGGTATTCCAAAATTATCATCTCGCTCCAAGAATTCCATCACTACAGATGGTACGTCGATCGGACACCTGTAGCTCAAGATGCTGGCTAAAAGGTGTGAATGACCATAACTGTTTCAGGTCTGGTCTGGCCCAGTCAGACCGACCCGGCCTGACCCGGTCCGAACCGGGTTCTGACACGGTCCACGAGTGATGCCTGACATGAGTGGTCGGCCTGTATCGAAGGTGCGGCCCATCCCGAAGGCGCGGCCCGCCCCGTGGTGGCCCGGCCGAAGGGTGACCCGGCCCTTGGGCCGCCCGGCCAAGGGCGGCCTGGCCGTGGGTAGCCTGGCCGAGGGTGGCCCAGCTTGCCAGCCCACATGGCCCGCCTGGCCATGCAGTGGGAGGGGGTGTCGTGCCCCCCATTTCTGATCTGAACTGACACTGGCGCCCGTACTGTTTAGTGCGCACCGGCGGCCGGAAAAACCAACCACCCTTGTATCCTCCACTGTGGTGCAATGACGCCATGGTTCAGCTGGCCTCCACTGTGGCCGGGCCTGGATGTGGCTTCCAACTCCACCATGCGGCGCAATGGCACCGCGCTTGTCATCCGGCCGCCGCATCCCTCCAATCCGAGGCTCATCCTTCCGGCGTGGTGCGACGGCACCGCTCCCCTCCAGCACCGCCACAGCGAGCCTGGCCACAGCTCGGTTCTTTGCGCAGCACGGTGGGGTTGCGCCCTTGTGGAGACCCGGTGGCCTTGCGCCGCTGGCTTTCATTGCAGTCAGATCATTGTCGGTTGCCACTGGTACCACCTCCTTCTTCATCAATCATGAACCTACAAAATGGGGAGGGTCAGGCCGTGTTCGTCCGGTCCGAACCCTCCACGTTGCGATGATATCATTTGCCACACCATTCCAACAATTAAACAATATAGAATATAGGATAAATTGATACATAAAGATAACCCCTACCTCGAGTTCGGTGATGATGATGGAGTCGCAAAAAAGCGGCGTCGTTTCGTCAATGTCAGATTTGGAAGGAGGTGACGTCGTTGCTAGCAACGTTCTTCGTGGTCGGTGTCTTCCCCTTTGATGTGGAGGAAGAGGAAAGAAGATGTGCATTCTTCACGGGTGTCGCCTTACTTTCTTGCCCCTGGTGAATAATGAAGATGTTGACATAGTTCCTCGTGTTCTTCGCTGGAGAGGGTGATGTCCTCCAAATTATTCCATGTTCCACCAATATAATATGTGCCCACCCAAAATTATAGCTTTGGCTATTATTTTATTCTTGAAATGAATTCATAATAAATAAAATTAATTAAGTTGATTTACTTAATTAATTGAAAGGTAGTTGGCACATTTAGTTAGGGATGGAAGGTGTAGAGGCTTCCCACTTTTATGGGGGTTTAAGGGGGTTTAAGGGGAGTTAGAGAGGTTGGGTACGCCCCACCTAATAATTCTCACAAGGGAGGTTATGTGCGGGTGGGACCCACCACAATTAAATCCTCCCAAGGGATGTTTGGGTGTGGTGGCCCCCACCTCCAACCTCCCCTTGGAGGTTTTAAACACACAAATAAAATAACGTTAATACTTTATTTTATTCAATTTAATTTTACACCCCCCCCCCCAAAAAAAACTGTCTTTGAAACCCGCCAGAACACAACTGTGGTGAAGGTCTCACTAAGAAATCACTGACGATGCGAGTTCAATGGTTCCATCAGATTTTGATTTTGAGCACCAGTTAAAAAGTTATAAAACGTCGCTCGCACGTTTACTGATCGTACCCGAAAAAATGCTCGGAAAATTATTAATAGCCATCCTCGACCCACTATGGTCGAGGATAGGCTCTGCCTAAACATGCCCCAAAGAACCCAACTGTACCCTCGAATTTCCAATCCGTGTTACCGTTTAAAATTTATAAATTTTAAAATAAAATAATTGTCACATAATTATTTTATTTGCGGCCAAACACTAACTTTCTATGATGGCCCTCGCCGAACCAAGTTAGTATCTACTAAAAGAATGTCTACCCACACAGTTTTATTGGTGTTCACAGATTTTTAATCCGAGTTACCGTTTTCGAGTTATAAGCACTTAAAATATAAAATAATTTTATTTAATTATTTTATTAACGGTTATGCCATTTTCGGGTTTTCACACAGGAGGCTCGTGCCGACTAAACTTATGTAACTCCTAGGGTTAACCTGCTATCCTGAGTGCAACAGTGGCCTCAGATTTCTAATTTGAGTAACCGTTTAATATTTATTCCCCTTTTTCAGGAAAACAACATACCCACGTTAATTTAAGCTTAACAAAACTTCAACAGATCATTCTAGGCACTCCGGGCCTCAGAATCGCATGCCGTTAGAAACTACAAACTCGTAAAATTTTCAAGATTTAATGAAAATATTTTCTACAGAATTTCCGAGTCTTTACAATAATGATAAATATTCAGAATACATATAAAAATGTCTCTTTAATTACTCTAGGATAATGGGAGGAGAAGAGAGTATATAAAATGAAAATAATTGAAAAAAACACAAGAAAATGAAAGCAGATCTTTACCGCTTGATCACTTGTCCTTGAGATATTCCTAAAGGCCTTTGGTTTTTGGCCTTATGGTGAGACCAACTAGTCTAGGACGTGTTGAAGAACCCTGGGAATGGTATTGTGATGAATTTATACAATTATCAATGTTTGAGAGGTGTGGTAGGAAGTGGTGGGAATGTTTGTTATTTATAGTGGACGTGAGTGAGTTTTTAATTAATTTTAAAGACACCTCATTAGTGGTATATGAAAAATAATGGGCATACCAATGGTTTTTTGACCATGTAATTGACCACATGGGACACTTGATATCATATTTTAATCTTCAATAGTTGACTAGAATGATTACATCATTATCACATAATTATGACATCATCAAACACCCAAAAACATTAAAACTCTAATTTTATTATTCATAAAAATTCAACAATCTCAGATAAATCAGAAAAAAACACCCTTACCATTCTTTAATGTGTAGAAATAAAAAATTCACTCCATTTTTATAAAATAATTATGTAAATATGATTAATTTAACTTTGAAATAAAATCATAATTTATATGAAAAATAAAAATTTCAAAACCATAACGCTTTTTATTTCACCTTGTAAAATTTATCAAGATCTCATTACCTAATAAACTTAAGATAATAAAATAATATTATTATTTACTCTTCATAGGACTCATATGACTATTCATATTACTATTCATAAAGATATGGTATTAATCAGAAAAAAATAAGTTGGTTCTATCGGACACCAAATGACTTACGGATCACAACCGTAGATGTCCATTTCCCGAAATTCAAATCATAGAAGCCAAAAAGTTGCGTCTAATGGTAGTTTATAAATATCTCATTATAAAAATGTGTTACTGTTTTATTAATTTAAATTTTTTTAAAACCATTACGGTGTTATATTCTCTCTGCCTTTAGTAAATTATGTCCTCGAAATTTTAGTTACATATTATACAAATTTGGATACATTTTACTCATAGAATTTTCAGATTCCCATGTTGCTTCATCAACCATGTGGTACCTACAAAAAACCAGTAAATGGTGGATTTCCTTATTTTTAAATACATGTTCTCTAAGATCAAGAATCTCAATAGGTTTCTCTTCATATGAGAGATTCTCTTCTAACTAAATTTCTTCTAGGATTAAAAAATGAGATGAATCTAGAACATACTTTCTCAACGTTGAAACATGAATAAACATGTGTACCTAAGATAAACTTAGACGAAAAGATACTTGGTAGGAAACTGGTCCAACTTTATCTAATATTTCATAAGTTCCAAACAACCATGGGAATATATTTCCTTTCTAACCAAAACACATAACACTTTTTCATTGTGAGGTTATAAGAAAAAATGATCATGTAAGTCAAAAAAAGTATTTCCTCCTATTGTCATCAAAACATTTCTGTATACTCTGATCTATCCTTATGTGTTTTTGGATATTATTAACTTTCTCAGCCACTTTTTCTAAAATTATGGTTCCATCAAACTCTCTTCAACAACATCATCCAAAAATGTTGGAGTTTTACATTGTTTCCCATATAATTCCTCATAAGGATCCATTTGTATACATGAATGAAAACTGATATTATAAAAAAATTCAACTAAAGAAATCTAATCATCCCATATTTCATGAAAATCCATTGAAAAATCATAATGAATATATTTTAATGTATACATCGTCTATTATGAATACCCATATGATTAAGGATGAAAAGCTATATTGAAATTTAATTATGCTCCAAATGAGTTCTAAAGGCGTTTCCCAAATATAGAAGTGAAATAGGGATCACAATGAGATACAATGTAAATATGAACTCAATATACCCCAAATATCTCTTTGAGGTACAACCGAGAAAGAAGATCCGAAGAAATAGTATCTCAAATACATAGGAAATGAGCATATTTTCTCAGTCGATAAATAATAACCAAGGTCGCATTGTTATCATGAGAAGTCTTTGGTAGTCTCACAATGATGTCAAAGGCAATATTTTTCCATTTCCACTCTAGCACAGGTAATTTTGAGGAATCCCCTTTGGTAAATTCTTCTCTTCAAAAAATAGTTGACATGTCAAATATTTCATGTTAAAATATGAAATATATCTTTTCATTCCACCCCCCAGTAATAATCCCGAAGGAATGTACATATTTGTGCTACCGAGATGAACTAAAAACTGAGAATTATGAGATTTAAACAACAATTATTTCTTCATATGAGAATCACAAGGTATACATATTCTCCTTCAAAATATTATAACAGAATATTTATCATGGTTAAATTCTAGTAACATGCTTATTTTTAGAAATTATACCTTTTCTTGTAGCTCCCATTCTTCCTTCTATGCTTTCATAATTTTTTCAAAACGAGATTAATGCACTTAAACCTGAATCCAAAAGTGAGGAATATCATGAACCAACAACTTCCATGCAATAATTTATAAAATAATTAATCATATTGTATTCTTCCAGCTGTAACATAATTAATTAAGCATGATGTTTTGGACTCAAGGAATTTTCAACATTTTTTTCTTTTCTAGGATGTTGATTGATCATGAAATCATATTCCTTTTTTCAATTCCATCAATATTATGTGGATCATGTTAAATTAATTTATAGTGAATATATATGTCCAAAATTTCTAGTTAATTCATATTTTAAATTTGGCCCCATATAAATGATGCATCCAAAAAATTTAAAGAAAAAACTACGGCTACTAATTCTAACTCATGTTTGGGATAATTTAACTAATGAGGTTTCAGTTGTCTTGATGCATAAAAAATTACCTGATCATTCTAAATCATAACACAACCATGTACCATTAATGAGTCATCACATTAGATGAAAAACTCACCATTTCTATATGGTAGGGTTAGAACTAGAGCATTCACCAATCTTATTTTTAGTTCCTGAAAACAATAATCACATTCTTTTGTCTAGATTCATTTAAATCCATTTTGAGTTCACTAAATCAGTGGACTAGATAACCAGACATATTATTCAAGAAACCTATGGTAATAGCCTGAAAAATGAAGAAAACTATGAATCTCAATTACATTTACAGGTCTATCCCATTATTCAATAACTTTCATTTTAGCAGGATCTGCATTTATTCTATCTTTGGAAATAATGCGACAATGGTTTGAATTTTTTGGCAACCAAAATTCACAATTGGGGAATTTTCCATAGAATTTATTTTCTTTTATGGTTTGGAAAACAACCATTAGACATTTTTGATGGTTTTATTTACTTCTAGAATATGCTGGAAAGACATCAATAAAAATAACAACAAATTTTTCCAAGAACAATTCAAATATTAAATCCATAATATCCATGAATGAAGAAGGTGCATTAGTTAACCCAAACGGCATAATAACAAATTCATGACAACCAAATATAGTGTGAAAAATCAAATTTTGGAACGTCATTTACCTTCATTATTAGCTGATGGTGCCCGGTTCGTAAGTCAATCTTGGAAAATTTATGAGCTCCCTGGAGATGATAAAATAAGTCATCGATGTGAGAAAAAATATGCATATTCGTAAGTCTAACATTATTCAAGGAACAAAAATAAATTTAATGTCTCATTAAAGCTTCATTCATTTTAATGAAAAAATAGGCTCTCCCCATAGTGAAGTGCTCGGACGGATGAGGCCTTTATCATGAAACTATTACAAATGATTTTTTAATTCAAGAAGTTTCATTTCAACAATTCGATTAAGGGTATTTGAAATTATCTTAACATCTGAAACTAAATCAATCATGAATTCAACTTATCAATCAGTTATAACAACTGGTAACTCATCAGGATAATATCACGGTATTCATTTACCACTAGCACATCATAACTTTGAAAAAAAGAAATTTTTTCAATAAAATGAGGAATATAACATTAATTTTCATATTTCAAAAAGCTCTTAGGTTCCAAATATCTTATCAATTGTATATTTTCTTTCATTAATACAAACAAAAACTCTTTAAAAACCAAATTCATTAGCTCTAAATAAATTCTTAACATGATAAATAGAAATCCAATACTTTACCAGAATGACATCAAACTCTACTAAGGAAAAAACAACAAGGTTATCGAGTAATTTCATTCTAAATATAACAATAAGAAGATTCACAAAATGAATATTTTCTGTAACATTTTCCTTGGCATTTTAATAATAACATCCTATATGATTTTTTGAGGTGATATTTCAAATTCACTAGATATTGTATCAGAAATAAAGGAATATGTAGACCATGTATCAAACATGACTTTAGAAAAATATATGTAAACTAATAATGTACCTGATACCACTTAATTGGATTGTGAAACACATGATGATGTAGTCACAAATGATCTCACTAGACCTATCTACTTATAGAAAAGCTATTTTCCATCATTTGAATATTTCATTGGGAACTCACTTGCATAATAAACCATCTCACCACATTTGAAACACTTTATAGTTTTTACCAGAATTGATATTAAGATCATTTTCATTACAATCTCGGGCCATATTTCTAAACATACCAGATTGAAAACACTTCCCAATTTTGGTAAGTCATTCCCTAGGGTGAATTTTTCCACACTTTTATCAAAATTTAAACTGTACCTTCTTACCATCAGATTTATTTGATAGATTCTTAACCATCACAAGCCATCTCGACATATTAGTCTTTTTTTTCAATGTAAAATTGATGATCAGCATAATCCATTTCTACTATCTCAACAAATCGAATAAGTTTCTCAAAACTTTTGATCTCATAGAAAGACAATTCCCTTCAAAATATTGGCTTCAATCCGGAGTAAAAATAGTTGATTTTCCCATCAAGATCTAGAAAATGATTTGGAGAATACCATTCCATTTGGGTGATAATTATTTCATATAAGACTATTGAATCTCCCACATCTTTCTACAATTCATTGAATTTTTTCTACATCATAATTTGAAAAACATTATTATAAAATTTTAAAGGAAATGTATTTTATATTCATGTCACTCAATGGCTTCAATCTCTTCTATGTCCCTGATATTCCTGACCATTTACCACCAATGATTATCTTATCCTTAAAAATGATAAATGAAAAGACTACCATTTTTTATTTTAACATACCATATAATCGAATATCTTTTCAAGGTATTTAATACATCCTTCAATTGCTACTCGGTAAGAAGAATCACTGTAATCAAGAGGGTATTACCTCATAAAATGTTTAGAAATAATCATGTTCCTTTTTAGTAGATCTAGTTGTTCTCTTTCATGTATAACACCGCCAATTATTTCCGACATTAGCTGATCCATTACAATCACCAACAACTCGGTTCCAATTCCCACTTTTCCCAATTGCTGGTTGAGAAAGATATCAGCATCTGAATTCCAACCAACTATAGCTCATCTATTTATTCTGTGGAAAACAATTATTAAGATACATATCATAGATGAAGAAATAAGGTAATAATTAAATTCTAAACCATTTAAACATAAAAATAAAGTAAATATAATTTATATTATTCTATTAACATCATCCTAACCCTTAAGGTCTTTTAAAATGTGGTTTGATACCAAATATAAGGACCCAGCCTTAAACATTACATAATATAGCTATTTCAACTATATTTCACTTCTTTACATTCCCATTGATGATTTCAGTTTAGTGTTTTAGAATGAAAGGAAATAACCCATGAATATCATCCCACAATAAATCAATGTGTATACCACTAAAATATTATACATTCCTTCCAAAACAAACATTTTTAACACAAAACAACAATATGATTTCTTTGAAAAATCATCATTACATTTAACATTACTTACTTCATTATCATACAAATCCTTATAAACTATAAAAAAAATTAAAAGCATGGGATGAGCATAAAATTATTATTAAGGGATTTAATAAGAATGAATGAAACCATTTGTCCATGAATACATATAATCTTGTGAAACCATTTCATAACGACAAACTTATCACCGACAAATACATACTTTTTGAAACAAGAGAATATCATAAAACATTATGGAACATATACATAAATACTTAAAGATATCTTGGGGAATTCATTTCTTATATTTTAACCCTCATCACTACATTATGATTTGTAGCCCTCATGACTAACTTACCATATAACCCTCACATCTACCTTATGGTGTAACCACCGTATTTACACATTGATGAAAACCATATGGACGACCTCTAACATAAACATACCCAATACATTAGAGGGATATATATTTCCCAAATATTATAGTAAATAATTCCCAATCACCAAAAAATAATCATAAAACATGAATAATTTCATAACAACATTTCATTTGAATTTCATAAAATAGAATTTTAAAAGAGGATTTTAAATGGAAAGCCAGTAACAAATTTCATACAATTGATGTGAGAAATTATCATAATAAAGCTAATATGTTTATAAAATATAAATAAACATAATAAAACATAATATAAAAAATTTAATCAAAAAAATAATATTTTTACCATATAATTAATAAAGTTGAAGATTAACCCAAAGAATGGAAATTGGGTTATGAATTTCCTAACACCAGGTTATTCTTACATAAAATGTTCTTATCCCACATGTATAACTATTAATTGGATATTGTGAATATTATAAAAAATATATTCATGTTTAAAACACCTTATTTGACAATTTAATAACATCATTCCACCCATTCATTAATAATATTGTGTTATTTACATTGTTTCATGTGCATTTTTTAAATGGTTTCTAGGGTTGGTTCCTAACGTATTTTCTAGTCGAAATGAAGAGAAATTACCGAATATGAATGAAATGGGGTTGACATGTTTCTTGAATATATTATAATTCCATAAATTATTATTTATTATATTGACTGAGGATGATTTATTTTACAATTCATCAGTGATTTTTGTTTATATTGTTTTGGATGTTGTTCGCTAATCAAGAACATGTTTAATAATATACATTTAATATTATTCATATATGTAAATTAATGAAGATAAGAGAGCTAATATCATAGAAATTAAGAAAAATTAATCAATAAAATGGTTTTACAGAAATTGTTTTAGTGATTAATAGAAATTGAAGACATATCATCCACGATGTTAGTAAATCAACACACCATAGACGATGTATTTATTTTTAGAATAAGAGGAAGAGAAGTGGAAAAGTGATGATTAATTTTTCCCTAAAAATGATTAAAATATAGAATATATTTAATAATAGAGATTTAATTCTTCTTGGACAAGGTATGGACATGAGAGTATAAGAAAATAGAAGAATTGAAAATAATACACAAAAAAATAAGTAGGATCCTAACCTCTTAATCAATTCATCTTGATATCCTCTTTAAGAACTCATGTTTTGACCATTTGGTGAGACCAGATGGTCATAGACGTAGGGAAGAGCCCTCAGAATGAGATTTTGCATAATTTAGATAATTATGAGAGCTTTATAGTTGTGATAGGAAGAGGGTGCAATGGTTTTTTTTATATTCAATTTGATCTGGGTTTTAATTAATTTCAAAGGACACCGCATTAGTGGTATTTTCAAAACCATTGTATTTATCATGGTTTTTACGATGGTATTGGACAATTGGGACACATCATAACATATTTCAATCCACAAGAGTCCACCATAAAAATTACATCATTATGATGACCTTAAACACTCGAAAACATTAAAAATCTATTTCTACTATTCACCCAAAATTTATCTGTTTACGAAAAATCCCAAAAAACTCACCCTTACCATTTTTCAATGAGTATAATTAAAAATAAAGTTCTATTTTTGGAAATAATTTTCTATATATGATTAATTTAATTTTTAAATAAAATCATAATTTATTCATAAAATAATAAAATTTAAAACTATAACAAATTTTATATCACTTTGAAAAATCAACGAAGACCTCATTGTCTTATAAAATTAAAATAATAATAATAATATGATTTAATATTAACATGGGTAATATTAAAATGAATATTAATATTCAAAATGGTATGTTACTATTCACCAAAAAAATGGTTGGTTCTATTAGACAGAAAATAATTCACTCATCAAAAATGTTGATACCTGTTTTTAAAAAATCAAATCATAGAAGCTGGAAAATTTTGTTTAAAGACTAGATTATTACTATAACCTAAAAAAGTGTTAGTTTTTAATTAATTAAAAATTATTTTTAAAACCAATAGGGTGTTACAAAAATTATTTTATTGTAAATCTCATTCATTGAAAAGAGAAATCTAGTTTTAATGTGGAAACATTCAAAAAATTGAAATGTTTTTATATAAAAATTCAATGTGAAATTAATTCCAATAAAATAAATTGGATTAAGTAATATTAAATTGATCTAATTATACATTATATCAATTTAAAAATATTATTTAATATAATAACTTATCTAGAGAAAGGTTGTTTTAAATTAAAATCTCATATTTCTCAATATTCATCAAAAAATGAATCTTCTCGAAAAAATATAAAATATCAAGCCACAATAAATTATGATATTAAACATTAAAATAATATTTTCATTTTATAAGATAGAATTTATACCAGTTTCTAAATTTATTTTTACGACTATATTTCCATTAAATGGTGGAAAAACTGCATTTTTAGAAAAATACATCTTTTATCGATAAAATTAGACTACTTCTTATATTATGTTTAGAAAACCAAAAGGATGACTGATAAATATTATATTTAATATATTATATATAAATTTTAATAAAATAATAAAAAAGAGTCATTTTTTTATTGGTATAAAAAACACTTGTGAACATCTAAATACGTTCTTTGGAAAACATTTCCTTTTATTTTAAAAAGAGTTTAATTTTCATTTATAGATAATTGTCCTGCATAATATTCGTTATATATATATATCTTTAAACCATATTTTCATAATTATTTAATCCTTTTCATGGCCTCCATTCAAACATAATTGTTATAACATCAACATTTAAATAAAAATATTTAATTGTTCATTTCAAATTGATTTGGGGTATCTTATACACTATCGAATATAGTTTTTCATTTTTTTTAATCTAAGGATGTTACACATTAGACGAAAAAATCTAAATAGGAGCATATGTAAAATTTAAATATGTAACAATTAGCTGACCCATAGTCCAAGAGATGAATTAAATATAAAAATAAATACAAGTAATAAGATAATGAAATTTTAGATGAAAAAACATACGTAATAAAATAAAATCCTTTGTAAACATATGAAAAATATATATAATTAAAATAATAATACAAGAAAAATTTTTAAAATTAAAAAACCTTAAATTTTAGTATATTCATAAGTTATAGAATAAATAGTGAAAAAAATAAGTGTAATAAAAAAATATGAAAAATCATAAATAAATGTAAAACTAAAATAAAATTTAAAATAAAAACCCAAAAATATAAAAGAATAAATTGTAAAAAAATTAAATATTAGTGATTGAGTCTAAATTAAGAAACAATAAAAAATCACTATTTTAATCTATTTTCGAATTAGAAGCTAGAAACTATAGTCGGACATAAAACAAGTGAATGTTTATGATAGGTACGAAGTAATTGTATATGATGAACTTGATATAGAAATTTAACCCAAAAATTGAAACATAAGCCATAAACATGAAAATATTAGATAATCTCATAAGATGAAGAAAAATAAGATGTCATAAGTAATTCATAGGAATAGAAGCAAATGGTAAAGGGTAAAAACTTGGAAAAGAATATTTGAATATTGTAAAATCATTAGAAAATCACTATTTAATATTTTTAAATTTCTTTATTGGAACCCCATCAATTTAACATGAATTAATATCTAAATTAAAGATATATTTTCTGCCTTAACTAGTTTAAAAAAAAATTAACGATATTTATAAATAATTAAACTAATTTTTTTGTTCATTCCAACCTCATTGTATATTAGATTGATATGACGTTTATTCGAAATTGTAAAAAATTTATAAAAAATTCAATATCTTATAATTTCAAAATAATTCATGGTTATTTTTAATGTTATAAACCCTTTATGCACATTTTTTGAATTTTAAATCAATAAAAACAATCTTTTATTAATTGTAGGAAAATATGCCATCGTTTTCGCATGGGTTCTATTACAACAAGTAAATAATGAAATGAATGTTTTTTAATATAATTTAAATATTACTACGTGTAGTTTTCAAGGTTTTAAATATTTCACATATTTTTTTTAATTTAACATCAATAAAAACACACTTTTTGTCATTTGGTACAAACCATATATCGGATTATTGTGTAGTATATTCCTACTTGACAAATATTAAGTGGCTGACATTTTTAGTTGATTTAATGGCATTATAAGGTCATTTTTGGGCAATGATCCTGAAGTGCATTTTTTAATTACTTCTAAACCAAATTATTATATTTGGATATTATGACCACACTACTCATCAGGTTGATATACAGTCGATTATTATGTGTCATAAACATTCATGGAAATATAAACATGGTTATTTATTTTTTACACCTTTAAAAATAATATGATGCCGAAAAAACACATTTTTCCATAGTAAAAAATTCTATTTTTAGGTATATATGTGGTATATTCACAATGATTAGAAAAGTATAAGATGTGAATTTAATGTTGAATAGATGGAACTATTGTTATAAAAAAGAAATAGAGTTTGAGTGGATGTCATTCCATTATTAGTTATTGTGTCATATATCGACAATAATTGCTAATAATCGAAAAAACCTTAGCTTTTATGATAAACTTCACTATAAAGAAATTTAATTTCATTAATATATTTCTTTACACATAACATCAATGTCAAAGGAAGTGTGATATACATTTTAATTTTAATTTTTATTCAAATATGACCATCACAACATACCCAATAAATAGGTGGAATAATAAAAATAACTATATAATGAAAAATCATTATAATGGTTTTATATAATGTAATTCATTTAGTTGATTCATAATAAAATGTACCCAATGTTTAGTAAAGTCATTTTATGCATACAAAAACATGGTTATTGAGAAATGGTTTTAATTTCATTTTTTACCTGAGAATTATAATTAATTTCTAAAAATTATTTTGAAATTTTGTTTTAATATATGAATATAATTTTTAAAAATATAATGTATGTTTTAGTTTATGGTGAAATTTTTGGATTTTTTTAAAAAATTTATATTTATGGTTAATGTGGTTATAAATTAAAATCAATTCTTCTTAATTAATGTATAATAATATTAATTACATAGGAATAACAATTATATATATATTTTATAAGATCATTTTATGTTTCAAAAATGTATTTTTCTAAAAACTGGTTTGTTGTGTTCTCTGTGTTTCTTCCAAAATTAATAACATCCATGTGAATAAATGGAATTTTAAAAAATAGTTTCCATATTATTAATCAGGATATACCTATATATTTCGTAACGATTATAATTTAATTTTTTAACATTATTAATGGCATCTTTGGTAAAATGTTACAAACCATGATAAGATTAAAAACATGTTAAAAGGTTATCAATAAATTTATAAGGATTGAAATATCAATAATTTAGTGTAAATCCTATTTTATGGTCATATATAGACATTAAATAAAACAAAATTTTAATTGGAGTCATTTTTATCCATTTTTATGGAATAAAAGAATTAAATTTTTTAATCTTTTGAAACAATTAATGTGTTATATCTACCTCGCTTATAAAATGAATCCCCCACTCCTCTATTATTCATCATTCAAATGTCCCTTAGTTTATTAAATCCCCCAAAATATCCTTTCCCAAAATCACTCTCCATATCTTATATCTCTAGGAAGGATAAAAAATATTACCCTATGAATGTTTTTGTTATAAATCTATGAAGGTTGTCCAAAGAAGATGAGTTATTATTAATTGAACTCTTTCAATTTTATTTCTTATTACACCATATATAAACCAATTATATCCATAAAAATGATAAATATATTGTCACATCTATTTATGTTTTATTATGAAGATATCACAACAATTTGACCCCTCATTTCCATTAAAGGGGAAATAAAATCACCATCCACATGTATGTTTGAACTACAACCTCATGAAGTGATGAATTTCATTTTCCATCACCAATATTAATGAATTTTTATTATGACAAATATAAAATTTATATATTATATTTACAAAAACATTATAATTATTTAATTCTAATATATTTTCTAACTTCTAACATTATTATACACTAGAAAACAATAACTTCATTCTTGTTTACTTGTACCCTACAACCTCCACAATTCAATGGGATTGGATTTTCATCAACTTTTTATATTAATAAATATATAATTTTGTATAATTATTATATATGATACTCATTAAATGGTTAAAATTAGAGAGATAATGGAATCATGATCTTATAATAGGGCTTCAACCATTCAAACAGAAACATTCATGAAAAACAAAGCAGTTACCAATAGAAATATTGATTTTAATATATAATTATTGAAAAACAAATGATAAGATGTCATAAGTAATGTAAATATGGTATGATATATAAGATTATAGTTATATAATATATTTATAATTAATTTATATTTATTATACATGAGTTTATAATTTTTATGATGCAAGATGATACTTGAGGTATGTGTTTTTGGTTACAATTTTTCAATTGATAGTATTCAATATTAATCACTTATTTCATTTTTTATGGTGTATATAATTCCAATTTGATATTTTATATCATTAATATATATATATATTAAATGTAATAAAACTTTTAGTCAGGGTTATTTATTTCATATATTTCAGGATTCAAAACATTCTAATGTGATGTTGGTTTCTGTTACAATCTCATTTCCTTATAGGAATGTCTACACATAATTTCCATCGAGGATAATTCTATAGATATTTTACTTTATACCCCATATATATTATTAATATATTTTAATTCCTAGAATTTTCATGTATTATTACTATATTACAATATTTTTTACATAAAAAGACTCACAATTTATTTAATGAAATTTTAACATTATTTCTTATTCAGTCAACAATATTTTAATTTGATGTCTATACACATTAAATTTGTTCTATAAATTTTAGGTACATTACTTTAAAGGGTTGAAATAGGATATTCTCACTCATTTTTAATTTGATTACAATGGTTTAATATTTAATATTTCCAAATGTATTCCAAATGAGTCATTTTTTTCTTTATAAAAGTGTCAATTGTTTCATTTTAACATATTGGGCTTGAACATATTTTCCCACCATCAAGACCATTATTTGATTTGATGAATCCATTACTTATTTCCTGGATTATTTTTAAATATAATTGAATTATTATTATTTTTGGAATCATTAATTTTTAAATTATAAGGGGAAATTATATTTTTAAATTTTTTATAAAATGCATGAATGAAAGTTTTAATGTATTTTCTTAACATCACAACCCATACCATTGGATTTCAATGATAGAGGGTTCCAATAAACATATGTGAAATCCCCGAGACATAAAATTATAGCATTATATTCCAAGGGATTAATTGAAAAATGTTGGACTATTTTCCCCAAAAGCATAAATGGTAAGGAAAATTTAAAAAAAACCTATCTATATGATGCATTATTTATGAAAAATACAACATACTAAAATACTAAAAAAAATTATTAGAGAATCACTATAAATAATAAATGTATAATACATAAATCTAAAATAAATAAAATCTTAGAACCATGTATGTGACTCTCTAGAATCTTAAAAAGTTGTCTACAAAAAATCTACGATTGTAGAATACTATATCAAGAGGCTCCACTCAAGAAAAATGAAATCCACCCCCTTTGATATGTCATGGAAGAAAGAGTCTATATAACAACCAAATTTCGTATTTAGTTGTTAGTAATCATACCCACTTGAGTTTCCCCAAGTGAATACCCAACTCATGACACTAGATCCAGAACACAATAGCTTGCAGTTCAAGATATAATTTATAATAAGGAGAATAACCTTAGAATAATTGAATTATTTAAAAAAATTCAAATATAAATAGAAAAATTAATCCATAAATTCCACAAGAAATATACTAACCACATCCTAACACACATTCACACATGTATGCTGAAGGAAAATCCCAATACACAAGAAAATTGATCCTTCCTTCACAAAGAAGTCACTTGGTGATATACCGTTCCATGCCTCCTTCCTTAAACTGAGTGCGATGTGCATACCAATATGATATTTCAGAATGAAATGATAAAAACACACCACACATCTATTTTATGTTATGAAACCAATTTATTCCACATAAATTAATTATTTATCTTAAAACAATGAATTGAAAGTATTTCATACATTATACCAAAACTATAATTCAAAAACATAATTCAAATGAGTTTTCAAAAAACAATTCAAATAACTAGAATTTTCAAACCATAAACCAATAAAGATTTAATTTATAAAATTATATTACATTTACATTACAAATAAATAATTTTTTATTAAAAAATTAAGAATTCGTGTTATTTAATAATTAGAGAAGGGGTACAATCCACTTACCACCTAATGGTTGATGAGAATGAAAGAAACAAAGAAACCTATAGATTCACGATCAAAATTACATTACTACAATATATCCAATAAAGATATTATAAAACACACCATAGATCATCAATTTTTATATAAAGTATTAAATTTAACAATCTGTGTGAGAGTACATATAAAGATATTGAGGGAGAGACAGAGAGAATAGGGACTTATCTTTGGTAATGTAGACCTAATGCTCTTATATCTGTCATAAATGATGTCCAAATCAATGGAAACCAACAAGAATTATTAGGAGATTAGTGGATTTCAATTGAATCATAGGTGTGGTGAAAAATAATATTTATTATTTTTTAATAAATGGTAAACCCAAATTTTAAAAGCATTAAATTATTTATCATGATTAGTGGTCATGGTTTGGGATTTCACGCCCTAACTATGTGCATGCTCTACCTCCAATAATTTCCCTCATATGGCCAGTTAACATAGTTTGATAAACCATGAACCAATGATGATTTTCACTTTTCCTACACTTTATCATTTTCTCCTAGGCACCCAACCAGTTTTGATAAACTGTGAACACATCTTGTACACCCTTAAATACTTTTATGCCTATCTCAAAACTACATGGATAAAATATCATGGTATCCCCGAAATTTCCTCCCTTAAAATCAATTCTGAACCACACTAAAACCAACTCTACACTAATAAAACAAAACATATGAAATATAATATATAAAATTTAATAATTGACACATAAATTACCTGATTCTATGGGTTTTACATTATCCCCATCAAAATTATTTCCTTGTACAGAAATTTAAATTTTGTGAATATGGTACATAATGTCAAACATGTAGTTTATCAAAATAGGATTTTGACCCCAGGTTTTTCTAGAGATTAATTTATATTATTACATCAAACATACAAAAATTACACATCAACCATGAATTATGTTTACATTCCCAGGCTAAGAGCTACATAATCCCATAAAAGCGAGAGTAAAAATATTACTCACCGATGGAACACTAGGTGAAAAAGTATAGCAAGAACTAAAAATTACTAGTACTGAAATGATATGAAATAAAATAATGAAATGATGAATTAACAATTTAATATTTACCCTGGATAAAGCTCTTGAACATTCATAATTTATAAAGAATGAAATATCCTTGATTAATGAAAAATTAATAGAACAACAACAATGTGGATAAGGTGAAATAAACAATGATGATAGTATGATATTAAAAATTGTGTCATATGAAAAATTATGAAAGAAATATAAATAAAATAAAATCTATAATTTGGTATGTAAGCCTCTTATTAACTATTAATTTTCATTACAAATTTTTTCTTCGGTGAAGGATTAAGTCATTTTATGACTTCAGTCAGTCGTGGTTTCTTATAATCACAGATGACCAAGATCCCAATTTTAAATGTAATAACCACGTTACAAGTGTGAAAATAGAATCTAAGATAAAATTAATATATATGAACATGATGAAATTATTTTAGATACTGAGGATAACCCAAGTCCTAAAAATGTAAAAAAAAATTACTTAAAATGAATGGAAGATATTGAATCAATGATTCAGTCAACACATAATAGAACAAACTCAACAATGTTAAGAAAATTGGCATGAAAGTATATCATATTTCATTCATTTTAAAACAATGATATTGATAGTTATCCTAACATATAAATCAATCAATGTGAAACATTATCATCCATGTTTACATTTCCTTCAACAAGATGGGTAATCTCCTTAAGGTTGTCGCGACACAAGGATGTACCCAAATTTAAACCCAATATACTTGTGAGAGTTTTCATCCTCGATGAACCACTTGATGGATACCCTCCATTAATTATTATTTTGATAGAAAAAAATTGAAATTTATACCAATGAAATTTATAGGACTTGGTCACCCATGTCTGGAAATAGATCTAGTCAAAATAAAACCAAGTCATCATATTGTTCATACAACTCATGCTGATGTAAATGATTGAAAAAATGAATCATTTGTAATGAAATCTTTACTAATCCAACACATAGATATTTTTAAGATACAATATCCACTACCCATCACATTTTTATTTTAATAGAATGGTCATGGAGATTATTAGTGAGACCATATATAACATCCAAGAATTTCTTTCCATGGATCTTACATTATTTTTAACGTAAAAACATAATAGTATTATAAATATATGGTCAAATGGTTTAGTTTCATGGGAAATTTAAAATCATACATCAATTGTACATAATAAAACATAAACATTATTTAAATTATTATTCTATTTTCTTCTAAATATTTTACTATCTCTTTAGTATATGTACTCACTAGAATATGTAAATCCACGAAATGGGTGAAACAAAATCCTAATATGGTTTGGAATAATGGGCATCAATCTATAGTACATGGATGAGAATAATCAACATCATCATTTCATATTCATAATATAATCATAAAAATAGTGAGGGAAACATTTGATAAAGGAATGGATTGTGACATATGACTAAAAATGAAACATCTTGACATAGTGGTTAAATAAAATATATAGTTGTGAAATAATATAAAATCATGTCTATGGATAACATATGTGCATAAATAAAAAACATCATCATTTTGGGAATATATAAAATCTTTTTAAAACATAATACAGATAATCCCATGAGATATATCACATTACCCAATTAATTGGAGGGATATATAATTTTGGGCCCACATGTCACATCATAAATGATCATTATCATATATGCCACATTGAATGCATAATAATTGTAGTCATGAAATAACTAATGGTAATAGTGGGTTTCATAATGATTTCATAAAAAAAACATTCATGAATAAACATTATAGTTCCCAAATTAACAATGGAAAACTTATTTTGAATAACATCATCATTCTTGATTCTTGAAGAATTAACTAAAGAAGAATAAAGGATGTGTTATGGTATTTTTGAAAAAATTTGTATTTGTCTTAAAAATGATTTTATAATGGAGGAAAAAAATTTATATCCTTGAAATGGAAATAGAGGAATTTTGAAATAATATTTAATTAATAATAGGTTAATTTCAATATTAGAATGGTAAACAATTTATATAACCAAATGTAAAATATGTTGGGTTCAAGAATACCGTTACCATAAATCCTAAATTATTTCACCACATGTATTCGTCATAGATAACAAAAATAGGTCTATTAAAACTTTTAACCCCAAGTGAATTATTTTCCCTTTTTTCACTACATATATATTATAGTTTTTGGAATATATTTCTTAATTACCTCAGTTAAATTTAACACATTTTGATATCTTATTTTCCATAAAAACATCCCATTTTTCTTCATATTCATTATTCTTGTTATGAGTCATTAAAAAAGTATAATTAATTACAAAAAAATAATATATATATATATTGATATATCATATGAAATTTATTCTAAAAATATGTACATTTTCTTATAATTAATGAATTTTGAAGCATCCTTGTTTATAGTTAACATACCGTTATTGGGAATGTTGTCCAAAATGAGAATAAAGAGTTTTATAAAATATAAACATTTAAAAAATAAAATTTTTGTTGTTGGTTAAAAGCATTAATATAATTATAAAATACATTATAAATATTAATAGAAGATTTTAATATGAAATAAATTTGAAAAAATATAATTGCGGAGGAAAATGAGGTTTTTGTTGATAAAAACATATATTTTTTCTCTATATTTCTTTATAATAAGATTTCGTTTACTCCCGCACATCAATAAGGACACTATGCGAATAAGTGACAAGATTTTGGTAGATATTGGCCTTTGGTAAGTTAGGGAAGTGTGAATTTTCAATGGGAGTGTGAGGGGTTATTTATATATAAATATAGGGGGGTATGAGTTATAATAATAAATAAAATTCTCTATATGACACCTTGAGATTATGTGAATTTTTATTCAAATTAATTTAAACTATTAAATGTTTTTCATATCAGGAAACATTGAATATGGATTTTATTTTATTAAATCGTCATATTGTTCTTGAATTTTACACAACAAAGTGTTGATATTTCTTTACAGGACACATATATTATCTTACCGTACATTCAACACTATGTTAGGATTATGTTGTATAAAATTTAGAGTTCTTTCGATAGCTTGCGTTACATACATGGTCTAGTTTTATAGAACTAAAATTTACTATTAATATTATTATTAAAATAAATTAATATTTTTCACCAATCCATTTAAATATAGGTCATGAATAAGATTAATTAAATAATAAAAATATGGTTTACACATGTATATAAGAAGTTTTATTTTTTGACCAAAAAACTATAAATGTAAATAAAACTCTTTTGAGAAATATGATATCTCTTGATGGAAAACTATTTAGATGCAACCAAACATTTATTACCACTATAAATATATTAAAAAACTTCTTATAAATTATTTTAGTTATATATATATGATATATTCATTCAAATAAGTAATATTCTCCTTATGTCTTTTCAAGAAAAGAGATAAGAATAAAACTAACTTTATGCATAAAGATATATATGTTTCTAAAATATAATTTTTCCATAATTTAATAGTGTGCCAATTTTAAATAATTTTTTAGAAATTGGTAAATATTATTTGAAAAAATAAACTTCATTTTTGAAATTATAATTCAAAAATTATCATTGGATTAATTTTTGGTATTTTAATGATAATTTTCACTTTTGGATCAACATTGAAAGATTCTAAATTTTAATTCAAAAAATTCCTTTTGTATAATTTATTTAGATCGTTAAACTATATTTTCAATTGTATTTAATGTATAATTAGGATAATTATATATAAATTAATCCAATTTAGGCCATTCGAATTAATTTATAATAGATATTTCACAAAAATACAATTCAATGATTTGACATTTTTACATTAAAATGTTACTTTCCCATAATGTTTGTATGATTATTTTTAAGTTAATTTCATCCAATTTTGTGATTAGAATTTGGAAAAATGGATTCCATATTTTTAATCATCATATTTTATAATTTATAATTTGTTCATCATTTTTAAAGTTCTAAAATATTAGTTAATGTAATAAAAATTAATTAAAATATTTCGGTTAAAAAGGAGTTTACTTGGTAGTTAAACATTAACTAATGTGGAAAAATAACGTTGAAAAATATAAAAAATACATTTCATAGATATATTACAACCTAATACTTGATTTTATCAAAAATTGGGCATTACAGGAACACATGAATAGGGGGACCTCTTAATTATGTTTACCATTGTAAATTTACAAGAATTTCACTCCTCCTCTTCCTCTAAAAAGGGAACTCTCCCCCTCACATAATTAACAACATCAATACATTTGGATCATCCAATACCAGACAAAATAATATCATTAATTTGATCCCATATTCATATAAACCATGATTTGGGCATAAACCTATCCATGACATCCATTTCTTACAAACCAAGAGGAGTTACCTGAAAAAGATGTAATGTTCTTCAACATGAATTTATGTTTTATTTCTTTATCCACCCATTCACTTATTATTATGACATGATTATTTAATAACATAATTATTCTAAATATACTGATATTTTTTTATTCTAAGGGTTCGTCATATACAGACACACACTTCTACAAAATATGTAACGAACATATTTTTTGTCTGCACAGTGGATTATGGCCACGTGATACGATGTCATTCATTTTCTTTTACCTCTTCTCATTTTTTAATTACAATGGAAATATAGTTTTTATAAGATATATATTATATTTATGTTGTAATTAATATTTTTAAATTATTATATAACACCTACCTTCATGCTTTCCATTTTTTATAATATGACGATATGGTTTGTGTACATGTGGCCTACAACCTTCTTAAAGTGATGTCATTCTTTCATGCTCTACATGGAATGTATTGGTATGGGTTTAGTAAACTATATTACATATATTAAATATTTATTATACTTTAATTATAATATATATAGATATATGGCTTTTATATTATTTCTTCCAATATTATGAGAAAACCGAAACATGGTTCATGCGTATGTATGGTTTACCATCGTCATAAATAGTTTATTACTTTTAATATATATATCATTTATTTATTATTATAAATTCTGATATACTTAATATATTTAATATTTATATATTTTTTAAATATTTTTAATATATGTAAATCATGATCTATGTAATATGATCAACAATAAAAAGTCAAAACATATTTTAAAAACAATGTGACTATTACCCGAATCATAACATTTACATGGAAATGTTAATAATTTTTTTATAAAGTCATAATAAAATTAAATATTTAATTAAATATAAGAATATTGTTATGTTTTAGACTTATAAAAAACTTATAATTGTTATATTTTAGTATGGAAAGTGTATAATTAAATTCAAGACTTAATGTAAGGGTTTTCTATTCTAACTTTTATTTCTATGAGATATAGGATATATTAAACCCTTATGCTTACTATGTAGTGTATATAATAATTTATATAATTTTATTTAATTAAATTCCTTTAAAAAATAATACTAAATGTTTTAATTGAGATTATTCATTCCTAGATCTCATAATTCATAATTTACTCAAGTAAAAAGGGCATTTCTAGTCTCACATCCCTTTCTGTGAGCCATATTCTATATTCACCACTCAAATTATTTTTTGTGGTGTATATAATTTACATGAGTTAATAATATGATTATTATCATTAAATTTATTTGTATTTATGCATCAATTTTTTATCTATCTTTTAGGAGGTTTTATGGTTCAAAATTTTTTAATTTGCCAAGGTAGTTTTGTCTCAATTTCCTTCTTAAAGACACATGATTTGTTTTGAAGCTATATTAATTTATTAGTTTCATATACATCACATTGACATTGCATATCATGATTCTACCTATTTTCATAATATTATAATCAACATGTAATTTTATTCTTTTATGGTCATTTTGATTGAAATTTACCAAAATGGTAAGAGTTTATTGCTACAATCTCAACCTTTACAAAGATTATTTATGATAAAGAATCCATCAATGAAAATTCATGATCCATATCTAAATAATTTTTAAGATTTAATTGTTCTGTGTTTTTTTATATCTTTTTGAACTGGTAAACTTTTTATACTCTTTTGTAATTAATATTATTAATACATTATTTCTGTAACACCCGAGACTTTTATGTTATATAAATCATCAAAGGAATCTTTTTCTACACAACACTTGCTTGGCTTGCTTTACACGCAATCGCGACCTTCCTCGATAGCTTGCGTCGTACGCAATACCGAGTTTCACTAAACAACAATATGCTATTAAAACTAGCCGTTATGAATAGTAATAACCACTTTTTGAAATTTTATAAATTTTATTATTCAAAATGGACTTCATTTTTGGACTCAGAATATCGAAATTAGCCTAGGGTGAAATTTTGGTATTTTTCTGAAAACTTTCAATTTTTGATGAATAGTGAAACCACTAAGTGGTAGGTTAAAAACTGAATTTTGCATAAAACATAATTTTACCGCTTCTGTGAATGGAATTTCGAAAATCTGAGAGACACGGTTAATATCAAGGACTAAAATGTGGTTTAATGAGATGAAAATAATTTTTTGGTGAATAGTAACTTTTTACTTTTTTTTACCGCGGTTAATAGTAAATAGGGTAACTAAGGGTAAATATGATATTAATATTACCCTAACACATGTCCTAATTCTATTGGACAAGTGTAATTCGACCAAAAACAAACTTAGGAATAAAATATGACCATTTAGGCCCACTTGGATTAGATTAGGACATTTATTATTAATTTATTTAAAGAAGGGTTAAAATAGTTAAAATTGAAGTTTAATAAGTAAATCATTTTTAATATGGGGTAATACATAATATAAATTCGATTGTAAATATGCATTAGAAAGCTAAAATGATTTCCGACATGATGGTATTTTATTTGTAATTTTTAGACATCAAATAATGTAATTTAATTATGACACAAAGATGATGCAGTAATTATCTTATTAATGAAATATTGACATAATTGATAATATAAATACCAAAATAAATGTAATTTAAGACTTTTTATGAATTCCACAAATTTTCTAGGTTACTATGATATATTAGTGTTGATTGAATCAACTTGGTTCGAATATATAATTCTGTTATGACTTTCACAAAAATCATATATTAAATAGTGTCAAAATTGACACAAAATAGTATTTAAATAAAATATTATATTATTAATTGTTATTTTATTCCTAAAAATCTAAGGATCGGCCAAATGACTTAGATAAGGATATATATATTAAAAATAAACAATTTGGGGTTCGTTTGGCATGTTATAGTAAGTGTATTAACCATATAGTGAAAGAAAACAAAAGACATGGTAAAAGTTAAATTATTTAACTTAGAGTTAAATCTAATTGATAAGGTTAAAATAATACCCTAAACTTGTCTAAATCCTATTGGTTGATAGGATTTCGACCCATCCCCACTTTAGCTTCGAAATAAGACCCTTTGGAACCATTATAAACCGATTTTGACTTTAATATAAAATAATATTTTGAGATATTCCTAAGGTGCCCCTCTCCTCCCTTATAAAAGGGCACCTCCTCCCCCTCCTACTCACACCAATTTGAGAACTCAAGCTCGGCCAACCCCTGCCATTTTCTCCTCTCCACTTCTCTAGAATAATCCTAGAGGTCCTGGTCTTCTTCAAAGACCAATCTTAGTTCCCTAAGTGGAGAATTCAAAGAGGCGTTCCAAAGAAGAGGTAATATCCATTACCGATCTTTTCAATTTCTTTCTTCTTCAACTTCTTCTTCTTTAGTTGTTTCATGATAAAGTAATAACATCAGTATTACTTAAATACTGATATGTTATTATAAATATGAAACAACCCTAATTCACCTTCTATCCATCCTACGGAAAAATGAAATCACCGCGCGTGCGTACATACGGAATACCGTCTCCACGCCGTGGTGTAATCTATTTTTCCACCATCACTTTACAAGGATGGGTATAATGGTGTAATGAGTAACTATTTATGATTATTATAAAGTAATATTGATACTGAAATAATATATATATATACTCCAATATAATTCCATGATCATAGGAACGATATCATCACTCGTGCGTACGTACGGAATACCGTCTCCACGATGTGATGCGACTCGTTCTACATGATCTTCATTTCATAATGATTATATAAATGAATTTAATGAATTAATATGGTATATAATACACTAATACCATTCTGGAAATGAATTATCTATAACCTAAAGATAAGAATAAGAATTTATTCGACAAAACACGCATAAGAACAAAAAGTTATAAAGACCCGAGTAACAAGTAACAATGAAATATTACTAACAAGAAGCTAATAATATGACCATATATGATATCATATCAATATGTATGATTCTGGAATAAGTCAATAACATTATTTAAACCATTATACAGGAGCTTCGGACACGAACAAAGCAAATCGGACCTAAGGTAAGGGAAATATCGCAATCTCATTTTTATCCGAGATTGTTTATTCGTAAGTATTTACTGGGGTGTATTTTATCATCCACGTCCATGTTTCATAAATATGTAATATTAATTCCATCCAACTAAAATTTTTTAAATCCATTTTTACCCTTCGGTGAGTTTTTAATAATATGTATGAAAGGAATCTTTTGTCGTTTTTCGTACGAGGTACTTTTTGACTTTTCCGACAAAAGTACGAAGAATGTTTTTTTTAAACTTATACGGCATGAATGGATTTCTAAAACATTGTTTCTAAGAAGATTCCTTTACAAGTTTTCAAGTTTATTTTTAATCAACTTCTTTTATTTTAAAATCGTATGACATATTATGAAAGGAAAAATGTTTTTGAAGAAGAAAGGATATTTTCCTCAAGAATGGAGTTCAAGTGTTTTATCAAAATTATTTTCCATCTAAGATAATAAAGGGTTCTGTTTTTATCCCTATTATTACATTGATTTTATCATGTTGTGATGGAATTATTTTTATGAATTCCTTTATCTTATATGAATTGATTTATGATGTCATGATGTTTCAAGAATCCCATTTTTGTTACATGTGTTATGTGATGATGTATGTTTTATGATTATGTGGCACACATAAGAAAGGATTCATTATAAGATGGGTGGGACCTATATCTCCCTCAAATTCATTGGGTAATGATTTTATATCTCATGAGATAGACATGGCTGGAATGGAAGGTTATTTCGGTTCAGTGATACAGGACTGAAACGAGGAGTGAACTCGGTTCAGAAAGGGACTTTGTTCACTAAGATAGTCTTGGAAATGAGTCATGACTAACAAGAAATGATTTTCCATGATTATGTGTGAATGCCACAAAGTTTCAAGTCTTATGTTATGATTATGGGGATCTCATTTTCACTTCTATGATTTATTCCATGATAAGATATTATGATCTCTTTTGCAGGTTTTGATTTTCAAAAAGATATGATATAATTTTTATTTCTTTATTTGCCCTTGCTGAGCATTTGAGCTCACCCTTTTATGTTTTCTTTTCCCCAGGTCAGGAAGATGGATATTAAGTAGAATATGCTAAAGGGACCCTAGATATGATGAAATAAATGGGAGACACTATAGAAGATTTATGAACCAGTTGTTTATGTTTCCCAGTTTCTAAAGACACTATACCTATACGATCCTTTGTGGTTTTGTCATATGTTGTAATAAGTGTGCTTCAATTTTGAAGTATTAACAATGTATGTAAAGTATGGGTTGTTATAGTTGGTATCAGAGGAAAAGTATAGTCAACCTTTGGAAACTAGGATGTGAAAGCCTTGGTAAGAACCCTAAGGATAAGTCTAAGCATAGAACACAATATTAGTGTTTTAGAAATGTCCTTGAATAACCTAGGATAAGACCTTAAGCATGAAAATTTTATTCTTGAATTATGTGGTTTCCTATTATAATTAGTGTTGCTCACACTATTCTTCTTGGTTTTAGTCAATGGCTGGAACCCGAAGGAACCGTGTTAATGCGGAATGCGATGGGCAATGAAATGATTGTCCCCATGAGCAACCAAACGATATGGGAGCTGGAATGCAAAATCTTGTAGCCATGCTCACACAACTTTCTCAAGCTATGAATCATGCAGGATTTACAAACGAGAAAAGGAGGGAGCAACATTCTGTTGAATCCTTCATGAGGCAGCGTCCACCTTCTTTCAGCGGGTCTACTGATCCATTAGTTGCTGAACAATGGATTAGTACTACTGAAAAGATATTTTCAGTTCTTCAATGTTCTGAACATGATAAAGTCATCCTAGCAGTGTATCGTTTGGAAGGAGATGCTGATCAATGGTGGAATCTTGTTAAGAATACGAGGCAAAGGGATGAAATTGAGTCTATGGAATGGGACGAGTTCAAGAACTTATTTTTCAATAAGTACTTCCCTTGTATTCTCCGAACAAAGATGGAGAAATAGTTCCTTGAACTGAAGCAAAGGGATGGTGAATCTGTTAGTACCTATGAAGCAAATTTTACAAGACTTGCAAGGTACGCTTCTGGTATTATTATCCAACCTGAGAGTAAGATCGATCGATTCATTAGTGGCTTAAAACCAAGTCTTCGAAGGGCGTTAGCCATAAGGGACTTCAATAGCTATGAGGAAATCGTTCGATGTGCTCTCAAAGTCGAGATGGAGATTGGAGTAACCCATCAGTCACATGGGTTTGATAAGAAGAGGAAGATGGAATTCAAAGAAAAATCTAAAGAGCACACGGAAAAGAAGATGAGATTTTCCTTATGCTCAAAGTGTGGAAAGAAACATGGAGGGAGTTGTCTTAAAGGGACAAGTAAATGTTTTAAATGTGGAAAGGAAGGTCATCGGGCATTTGAATGTCGTGATAATGGGAAGAAGATGTCTAATCATGCAAACAAAGGAAGGGATACACAGAATGAACCTACTACACTTCAATGTTTCAAGTGCAAGGAGATGGGGCATTATGCCAATCAATGCCCAAATCCAAGGGTTGATGATGATGGTCGACGTCAACAAACTCTTAAGGCTAAAGACAAAGGAAAGTCACATGCAATTTCTATCAGCGATGTGGAGTACGATAACGATGTGGTAAAAGGTACACTTACCATCCACTCTAAAGTAGCAAATGTTTTATTTGATTCTGGATCCACCCACTCTTTTATTTCTAAAGAATTTTCTAAGGGTATCACTGTATTACCTCAACAATTAGATGTTGAGTTAGCTGTGACAACACCTAATGGCACATCAATCGCATCAAAAGTTTATAATTCTTCCCCGATCGAAGTTTGTGGGAAAGTGCTTCCTGCAAATCTTGTGATCCTTCCTTTAGTGGAATTTGATGTGATTCTTGGCATGGATTGGCTTTCTCTACATGGAGCTCATATCAATTTCCAAAGAAGGGAAGTCACATTTCATATTCCAGATCAATCTACGATCGTCTATCAATGCAAGGATGAACATAACCTTCCAGTGGAAATTTCATCCATCTTATGGGTATTGATTCCACTAAATGAAGGTTATTTATCTCAAATGGTTGGTGAGAAACTCACGATTAATAATATTCCCATTGTACGGGAGTTTGATGATGTCTTTCCGGAGGAATTACCGGGTCTTCCACCAAATCGTGAAGTTGAGTTTTCAATAGAACTCGTACCGGGTGCTTTGCCTATTTCAAAGACACCTTATAGAATGGCCCCAATTGAGTTGCAGGAATTGAAGAAGCAACTCCAAGAGAATCTTGATAAGGGATTCATACGCCCTAGTGCGTCACCTTGGGGAGCACCAGTTCTATTTGTTAAGAAGAAAGATGGATCAATGAGACTCTGCATTGATTATAGAGAACTTAACAAGATCACTATCAAGAACAAATATCCTCTCCCATGCATTGATGACTTATTTGACCAACTAAGCGGAGCTCAATACTTTTCCAAGATTGATCTTCGTTCAGGGTATCATCAATTAAGGGTCAAAAGGGAGGATATACCAAAGACGGCTTTCCGTACAAGGTATGGACACTATGAATTTATAGTGATGCCATTTGGTCTTACTAATGCCCCTGCTATCTTCATGGATCTAATGAATAGAGTCTTTAGAGACTATCTTGATCAATTTGTGGTAGTCTTTATAGACGATATTCTTGTCTATTCAAAGAGCAAGGAAGAGCATGAAGATCACTTGAGAATTATATTGAAGACCCTGAGAAAGGAGAAGCTTTATGCAAAATTTACCAAGTGTGAATTTTGGCTTCAAAAAGTTGCATTTTTTGGGTCATATAATCTCAAAAGAGGGGATATCTGTGGATCCAGCAAAAACAGAGGTTATCAAAAGATGGTCAAGACCAACAACAGTAACTGAGATCCGAAGTTTTCTTGGTTTGGCTGGATATTATCGACGTTTTGTAAAAGATTTTTCACGATTATCTAATCCACTCACCAAGTTGACTCGGAAAGGAGTTAAGTTTGTCTGGACAGAGGAATGTGAAGAGAATTTCAAGGAGTTGAAAAGAAGGTTATCCAGTGCACCTGTGCTCACACTGCCTTGTAGTGGAGAAAGGTTTGTGATCTACAGTGATGCATCCAAGAAGGTATTGGGGTGTGTTCTTATGCAAAATGATATGGTGATAGCTTATGCCTCACGACAGTTGAAAATCCATGAGCAAAATTACCCAACACATGATTTGGAGTTGGCTGCGGTAATATTTGCATTAAAGATTTAGAGGCATTACCTTTATGGTGAAAGGTGTGATATTTATACTGATCATAAAAGTTTAAAGTATATTTTCACACAAAAGGAGTTGAATATGCGTCAAAGAAGATGGTTGGAGCTGATTAAGGATTATGACTGCTCAATCCATTACCACCCTGGGAAAGCAAACAAGGTGGCAGATGCATTAAGTCGACAAGACCATGCTAGTTTATCCATGATGAGGATCACAAAAGATCCAATATTTTTGGATTTACAAAGGATGGATCTTGGAATTATAATGGAAGGGGAAAAATCTTATCTTTCTCAAATGAATGTTCAACCATCTATACATGTGAAGATTAAAGAGGCACAGAAAGAAGATGTCGAGTTACAAAAGAAGGTGAGAAATGTTCATGAATTCAACCTTGATTGTGATGGGATAATAAAGTTCAGGAATCGGGTTTGTGTTCCTCCCATCCCCGAATTAAAGAATGAGCTGCTGGATGAGGCTCATAGTTCATCATTCTCTATTCATCCTGGAAGCACGAAGATGTATAGGGACCTGAAAGAGTACTTCTGGTGGGATGGAATGAAAAGAGATGTTGCTGAATATTTCTCTCGATGCTTGGTTTGTCAACAAGTTAAAGCTGAGAGACAGAAGTCTAAGGGGATGTTACAACCCTTACCCATAGCCGAATGGAAATGGGAAAACATCACTATGGACTTTGTCACAGGACTTCCTAAAACATCCAAAGGCAATAATTCTATTTGGGTCATAGTTGATCGTCTTACAAAGTCTGCACACTTCATTGCTATTAGAGAGGATTTCTCTCTAGATCAGCTTGCCAGGATATATGTAAAAGAAGTGGTAAGATTGCATGGAGTACCACTTTCTATTATATCTGATCGGGATCCGAGATTTACCTCGAAGTTCTGGCGAAGTCTTCAGCATACTCTGGATACAGAGTTGAGTTTCAGCACAGCTTATCATCCCCAGACAGACGGTCAGTCTGAGAGAACAATTCAAACCCTAGAAGATATGTTGAGAGCTTGCTCTATGGATTTCAAAGGAGGTTGGGATCAACACCTACCTTTGGTGGAATTTTCTTATAATAATAGCTTTCACTCCAGTATTCAGATGGCTCCTTATGAAGCTCTCTATGGAAAGAAATGCTGGACTCCAACTTGCTGGGATGAAGTTGGGGAAAGAAATCTATTAGGACCTGATCTCGTTGATGAAATGGCCGAAAAGGTCAGATCTATTCAACAACACATAAGCGCAGCTCAGAGTCGACAGAAAAGTTATGCTGACAACCGAAGAAAAGACCTAGAGTTTGAAGTAGGTGATAAAGTGTTCTTACGAATATCTCCCTGGAAGAGGGTTATGAGATTTGGAAAGAAGGGGAAGTTGAGCCCTAGATATGTCGGTACTTTCGAAATACTGGATCGTGTTGGGAAGGTAGCTTACCGATTGGCGCTTCCACCGAATCTCTCTCAAGTTCACGATGTGTTCCATGTATCTCTCCAGAGAAAGTACATACCAGATCCTTCACATGTACTCAGCTCAGAAGTTGTACCGCTGGAGCAAGATCTTTCTTATGAAGAACAGCCGATAGATATTCTGGATCGTAGCGAAAAAGTCCTACGAAACAAGACCACTCGCTTGGTGAAAGTTTTATGGAGGAACCACCAACTTGAAGAAGCTACATGGGAGCTTGAGGATATGATGAGGGAGAAGTATCCTCATCTGTTTGTTACAAAGTGACGAATTTCGAGGGCGAAATTCTTTTTAAGGGGGGTAGAATGTAACACCCGAGACTTTTATGTTATATAAATCATCAAAGGAATCTTTTTCTACACAACACTTGCTTGGCTTGCTTTACATGCAATCGAGACCTTCCTCGATAGCTTGCATCGTACGCAATACCAAGTTTCACTAAACAACAATATGCTATTAAAACTAGCCGTTATGAATAGTAATAACCACTTTTTGAAATTTTATAAATTTTATTTTTCAAAGTGGACTTCATTTTTGGACTCATAATATCGAAATTAGCCTAGGGTGAAATTTTGGTATTTTTCTGAAAACTTTCAATTTTTGATGAATAGTGAAACCACTAAGTGGTAGGTTAAAAACTGAATTTTGCATAAAACTTAATTTTACCGCTTCTGTGAATGGAATTTCGAAAATCTGAGAGACACGGTTAATATAAAGGACTAAAATGTGGTTCAATGAGATGAAAATAATTTTTTGGTGAATAGTAACTTTTTACTTTTTTTACCGCGTTTAATAGTAAATAGGGTAACTAAGGGTAAATATGATATTAATATTACCCTAACACATGTCCTAATTCTATTGGACAAGTTTAATTCGACCAAAAACAAACTTAGGAATAAAATATGACCATTTAGGCCCACTTGGATTAGATTAGGACATTTATTATTAATTTATTTAAAGAAGGGTTAAAATAGTTAAAATTAACGTTTAATAAGTAAATCATTTTTAATATCGGGTTATACATAAGATAAATTAGATTGTAAATATTCATTAGAAAGCTAAAAAGATTTCCTACATGATGGTATTTTATTTGTAATTTTTAGACATCAAATAATTAAATTTATTTATGACACAAAGATGATGCAGTAATTATCTTACTAATGAAATATTGACATAATTGATAATATAAATACCAAAATAAATGTAATTTAAGACTTTTTATGAATTCCACTAATTTTCTAGGTTACTATGATATATTAGTGTTGATTTAATCAACTTGGTTCGAATATATAATTCTGTTATGACTTTCAAAAAAATCATATATCAAATAGTGTCAAAATTGACACAAAATAGTATTTAAATAAAATATTATATTATTAATTGTTATTTTATTCCTAAAAATCTAAGGACCGGCCAAATGACTTAGATAAGGATATATATATTAATAATAAACAATTTGGGGTTCGTTTGGCATGTTATAGTAAGTGTATTAACCATATAGTGAAAGAAACCAAAAGACATGGTAAAAGTTAAATTATTTAACTTAGAGTTAAATATAATTGATAAGGTTAAAATAATACCCTAAACTTGTCTAAATCCTATTGGTTGATAGGATTTCGACCCATCCCCACTTTAGCTTCGAAATAAGACCCTTTGGAACCATTATAAACCGATATTGACTTTAATATAAAATAATATTTTGAGATATTCCTAAGGTGCCCCTCTCCTCCCTTATAAAAGGGCACCTCCTCCCCCTCCTACTCACACCAATTTGAGCACTCAAGCTCGGCCAACCCCTGCCATTTTCTCCTCTCCACTTCCCTAGAATAATCCTAGAGGTCCTGGTCTTCTTCAAAGACCAATCTTAGTTCCCTAAGTGGAGAATTCAAAGAGGCGTTCCAAAGAAGAGGTAATATCCATTACCGATCTTTTCAATTTCATTCTTCTTCAACTTCTTCTTCTTTAGTTGTTTCATGATAAAGTAATAACATCAGTATTACTTACATACTGATATGTTATTATAAATATGAAACAACCCTAATTCACCTTCTATCCATCCTACGGAAAAATGAAATCACCGCGCGTGCGTACGTACGGAATACCGTCTCCACGCCGTGGTGTAATCTATTTTTCCACCATCACTTTACAAGGATGGGTATAATGGTGTAATGAGTAACTATTTATGATTATTATAAAGTAATATTGATACTGAAATAATATATATATATACTCCAATATAATTCCATGATCATAGGAACGATATCATCACTCGTGCGTACGTACGGAATACCGTCTCCACGATGTGATGCGACTCGTTCTACATGATCTTCATTTCATAATGATTATATAAATGAATTTAATGAATGAATATGGTACATACTACACTAATACCATTCTGGAAATGAATTATCTATAACCTAAAGATAAGAATAATAATTTATTCGACAAAACGCGCATAAGAACAAAAAGTTATAAAGACCCGAGTAACAAGTAACAATGAAATATTACTAACAAGAAGCTAATAATATGACCATATATGATATCATATCAATATGTATGATTCTGGAATAAGTCAATAACATTATTTAAACCATTATACAGGAGCTTCGGACACGAACAAAGCAAATCGGACCTAAGGTAAGGGAAATATCACAATCTCATTTTTATCCGAGATTGTTTATTCGTAAGTATTTACTGGGGTGTATTTTATCATCCACGTCCATGTTTCATCAATATGTAATATTAATTCCATCCACCTACAATTGTTTAAATCCATTTTTACCCTTCGGTGAGTTTTTAATAATATGTATGAAAGGAATCTTTTGTCATTTTTCGTACGAGGTACTTTTTGACTTTTCCGACAAAAGTACGAAGAATGTTTTTTTTAAATTTATACGGCATGAATGGATTTCTAAAACATTGTTTCTAAGAAGATTCCGTTACAAGTTTTCAAGTTTATTTTTAATCAACTTCTTTTATTTTAAAATCGTATGACATATTATGAAAGGAAAAAATTTTTTGAAGAAGAAAGGATATCTTCCTCAAGAATGGAGTTCAAGTGTTTTATCAAAATTATTTTCCATCTAAGATAATAAAGGGTTCTGTTTTTATCCCTATTATTACATTGATTTTATCATGTTGTGATGGAATTATTTTTATGAATTCCTTTATCTTATATGAATTGATTTATGATGTCATGATGTTTCAAGAATCCCATTTTTGTTACATGTGTTATGTGATGATGTATGTTTTATGATTATGTGGCACACATAAGAAAGGATTCATTATAAGATGGGTGGGACCTATATCTCCCTCCAATGCATTGGGTAAAGATTTTATATCTCATGAGATAGACATGGCTGGAACGGAAGGTTATTTCGGTTCAGTGATACAGGACTGAAACGAGGAGTGAACTCGGTTCAAAAAGGGACTTTGTCCACTAAGATAGTCTTGGCAATGAGTCATGAATAACAAGAAATGATTTTCCATGATTATGTGTGCATGCCACAAAGTTTCAAGTCTTATGTTATGATTATGGGGATCTCATTTTCACTTCTATGATTTATTCCATGATAAGATATTATGATCTCTTTTGCAGGTTTTGATTTTCAAAAAGATATGATATGATTGTTATTTCTTTATTTGCCCTTGCTGAGCATTTGAGCTCACCCTTTTATGTTTTCTTTTCCCCAGGTCAGGAAGATGGATATTAAGTAGAATATGCTAAAGGGACCCTAGATATGATGAAATAAATGGGAGACACTATAGAAGATTTATGAACCAGTTGTTTATGTTTCCCAGTTTCTAAAGACACTATACCTATACGGTCCTTTGTGGTTTTGTCATATGTTGTAATAAGTGTGCTTCAATTTTGAAGTATTAACAATGTATGTAAAGTATGGGTTGTTATAATTTCAATGAAAATATGACCTTAATTCTTTCTTTAGTTGGAAATTGTTTTTATTCAAAGACTGTGTTTTCCAAAAAACAAAATTTTTCTGTGGTTTTTTTTTTCATTTATAAGGATAATAAATTAAAAAATGAGTTAATTTTTAAAAATGTTTCTAAAATGGTTCTCAAAATATACTCAATATGTTTCCATTGATATTTTAAATTAAAATAATTTTTAAATGGTTTTTTTCATTTAAAAAGTTTTTTTAATGTGGAAATTTGGTATTCCTAATGAAATTTGTTAAATGATTATTAATGATTACTTCATCTGTTTTAAAAGTTATTTCAATGAAATGGATTTTGATAATATTTTATGATTTATAATGAAATGTTATTTTCATTTATAAATTAGCCAAATGATCCTACAAAAACCATCTATATCAAAGATTATATAGTTTGATATAGTTTATGATTTACTTGGGATATGATCCAAGGACACCAGCAACATTATTTCTTTGAATGGATTGTTATTATTACGTAATTTAGATTATGGGAATCATTTATCTTCTACGGGTTATACAATGATAAAATGTGTATTAAAATCATTTCATTTCCTGGGTTATTCTATGATTATAAATCATGTCACCTTTCAATAGGCTATGATATGATAAACTGTTTATTACACCCATTTAATTTGAGGGTTTATTATATATGTTTTATGAATACCATCTATTTTTAGGGGTCATGATATAATGAACCTTTTATTATTTTGTTTAACATGTATGTATGATTTCATTTTGTGGTGGGTGGAACCTATACCTCCACCTAATGCAATGGGAAATTATTCATATATCATGTGATAATGGTGGGAAAATTTTTGATTATCATGATCTATAATGGGAAACATGTGAATCCTGATCTTAAATTTGAAATAGGTGTGTCCTTATCCACAATGTGAAAAAATTGTGTCTTCATCAATAATGGGAAAATGGTGTCTCCTAATCCACAATGGGAAACCAGTGTGTCTATACCCCCAATGGGAAATTGGTATTTCCCAATTCTCTATGTTTATTGTCATTGGAGGGAACCTTTAATAATATGTTTTTTTGAGTGAACCTAATTACAGGTTCACAATGTTATATGTGTACATAGTTTTATGTCAGTAAATCTATATGAGGGCCTAATTTCATGTTCTTATATTAATGAGTGGATATGTTTCTACTTATACATGTTCCCAATGTTATAATCCGATGTGTATTCCACAAATCTATGTCTTTTTCATAATATATGCTCACATGGTTCATGTTCATGATTATTTATGATTCATGACATATGAAATTCCAATGCTTATGACATGAATCGTTATTATGATCTATTATATACAGGATATAGTCTCCTAGTGTTATGATAATGTTCTCATACCCTGATTCTCACTATTATTCTTATATTTAGCTTTTTTATCATTTTGAGAATCGTATATCACCATTTATTAGGTTTCTTTTCCTAATGTTATGAAGAAATTTTTTATGTAGTAATAATGATATAGATGATCATTACGGAAGACATTGGATTTTTTCACCCAATTATAATATATAGTGTCTGACATTTCCAATGGAAATAAACTATTAGGTGTTTTTAGAATATATATTATTGATGTTATGAATATTCATCTAAAATGATGTTATTTCTATGTAAGTAAATCTTGGGTTGTTATAGTTTCTGTCAATGGAAAGGTTTAGTTAACACTTGGAAACTAGGATGAGAATTCATTAAAGAGATCCTTTGGGATATTTCTAATTATATATACAAGATTTTATCTAAGGAAAAATATTAGTTTTAATTGATTTAAAGGCAGGTGTTATGATTTATGAAATCTATAAGTAATTTTTTCTTTATTACGAGGGATTTTAATTTTATATATGTTATAAAAACTATATTTTATAGTCTTAGTAAATAGAAATAACTTGATGGAAATGGTTAATATTGAATGTTTTATATGTGGAAGGTATGACCAATATACAATTTTATTTCTTAAGTTGAAATCTCATGAATTTTAGTAATCAGGTGGTATGAGTATGGGTTATACTACTGAATATAATGAGACCGAAAACAACATTTGAATGATATGGGATGGTATAACATGATTTTTTTAATTTAAATGTAATAATAATGATTAAATTCAGTTTCTGGAACATTAATAAATGATTCATATTAAATATTCATGAAATGGGGAATTAAGGGATAATATTACAAAACCTAAATAATTATTTTATATATATATTTGTATTATTTATGGGTATATATATAGGAATTCAAGAATTATGTTATATGAATCATGAAGTATATTTTTATTTTAATTATTTGAGAAAATAAATTTAATAATACTGATGAACAATAAAATTCATTTAAAGTAAAGGTGATATTTTGATTAAGATAATGTAACCATTAATATTTCCTTGTTGCTAGGAAAATTGTGTTTAGCTTGGAAAAATAGATCACTAATATGGATAATGTAAATTATATAGTACTAATAACCTTGTAACTTGTTATTTATTTAGTGAAAAAAGTATTATGTGATATTATGGATGATTTTTATATCTTTTTTATTTATTTATAGAATATATACAATAATATTTTGAATAAAAAAACATGATTGCTTTCAATAAGGTTTTATGGAAATTCATGTTATTACCATGTTTTAAGATATTAAATGAGAAAGGTATTAAAATATTTGTAATGTGAAAAACAAGTGGTAAATTATGATATATATGGGTCAATGTAAAAATCATTTTGATAAATTTAGTATCTTTCTTTCTAAATATTTGGATTTTAACCTCCTAGAAGTGATACATGGTTTACCATTTATTTGATGGTTTATTTTAAAATTAATATTATGTTTTAGAGATTCAGGTATTATCACATAATATGAGGATGTATGAATATTGGATATAATGTAATAAACATTTTTCAATGATTTTAACTAATTATAGATTGAATTACATACCATTCTATTTATGGATCTCATGATCTATTAGTTCATCAAGAATTAAAAATTCACCTTCCTTGCATTGACTATGATATGATGTGGGAATTGATCAATAATCAACCAAAGGGTGAGATTATACATATGGAATTGAATGAAACCATATTCTTGTGAAAAAATAATCAACTCTATTAAAATTTTATTGAATAATATTCATCTTAATAACTTCATTTATATTGACTCGATGGTCTTATAAACATTCACAATTTTATGGTTTTAATGCCCATAACAATCCATTTATCATTCAATTTCTTGTAATCAGGGATCTTATCACTCTCTATAATGATTTATGATTCTATTACCTATACAATAATCACATAACACCTATATTCTCCTACATATAATCCTAGTTTTGAGCTTCTTCGGGTTACCATTATGGTTCAATCCTTCATTTTCCAAATTAGGGTTTAATATTCATTTTTATGTCTTGGTTTACTAATAAATGTGTTTCCAAGTGTTAATACATTGTATCCTAGATGAATTTTGGGGGAAAATTCATTTTTAGGGCGGTATAATGTAATAACCTGATATTTGTTGTATTATTTTTTGGATTTTGTTTAAAATATTTGATATTTTCACATTAGATAACACTAAATATAACTTTTATTATACGAAAGTGCCATGTTATCCTTACTCTCTACGAAACACCATATCGAGATTGTGCTACACGCAACACATATATTAGCATGTGGTACAAGCAACATTATGTTTGTCTTGTGTTACACACAATGTTAACATCATTCGATAGCATAAGTTACATGAAATACCAAGTTTGACTATACTACATTATAATCTAATTATTATTAAAAAAATTTATTAATTTTTTCACCAAGATCTTATATTGGTGATTTAAAAAAATATTAATTAAATTATTAAAATATTCGATATATATATATAAGGTGAATTATTTATTACCAATTAACAATAAATGAAAATAAATTCCCTTTAAAAAATAATGGAAATCTATTGATAGAAAACAATATTTATGTAATAAAACATGTTATAACTGAAAAATTAATTAAACCTATTTGGGTAAATTATTTTATGGAAATATATATATATATACTATTCATTTAACTAATTAAAAATCATCTTGTGTGTTTTCTTAATTGGATAAAAGAATAAAACTATTTTTATGCGTAAAGATAGATATTTTTATAAATGATAATTTTAATTCCATTTAATGTCTATCCAAATGTAAATATTTTTTATTTTTATTTATAAATTAAATTCTAAAAAATATTAATAAATTTTGAAATATTAATTTCAAAATTTTCTAAACGGTATATTTTGGTGTTTTTATGAAAATTTTCATCTTTGGATGGATATTTAAAAAACTTTGTATTAATTCAAAACATCATTTTCATCTAATTTATTAGTATATATAAATTAAATTTTAAATTTGTTTTAGTGTATAAATAAATCAATAATAAATCAATTAATCCAATTAATTCCATCATAATCAATTTCACATTGGAATGTGAAATTAAAACAATTCACACTTTTGAAATTTTTTACTTTAACAACCCTCTTTCCAATCATGTATAGGCGATTAATAATAAATTATTTTCATCCACTTATATGATTATAATTTGGAAAAATGGATTCCATATTTTTAATAATAATAATATATAATTTATAAATGATTACCATTATTTTTAACCAAAAATATTGGCGAATTTAATTAAAATTAATTATAATACCTAAGTTAAAAATTCACATTGTGTTGTGGTGATTCATTAGCATTAGTGTTCAATAACATGGAATCATGTAATATATCCATATTATAGAAATATGTTGGGCGTATCCTCCATTTAAAAAAATACCATTAGAGGATATTCAGGATGTAAGGGATACCTCTCTGTATTGTTTACCTATTTATATTTACATGAATGACAGTCCTCCACCACTATAAATGGGAACTCGCAACCATAAATTATTCACACCTATAAATCCATTATTCTCATCAAAACCCAAAAAAATTATTCCCCCAAATTACCACCCATTATCTTATAATCCAAAAATTACTCATAAATCAACTCCAGGAAGCCATTTGTTGAAAACAAAAAGTAGTCACTCAAAAAAGAGGCATCATTCATCAGCATGCATGTATTTTTTATTTCTTTTCGCAACCATTCAGTTATTGTTATTACATTAATATATAATAAAATAAGTATCCTAAATATATTTAGTTTTTTATTCAATTTTTGATACCTAATCCAACACACACTTCCATCGAATAGGTAGAAAACTTTCTGTTTATGTGTACGTTGGACTTCCACCTCATGAAACGATAACGTTATTTTTTCATTTACCACCTATCGTAGTTGGGAATTATGATGTAAATAATATTTTTATATATAAAAATTGATATTTATGATTTCATTATGATTATTTAATTATTATTTAACACATTCCTCCAAGATTCCCAGTTTTTTAGGAAAATGATAACATTGTTTGTGGATGTGTGGAGTACCACCTCCTCAAAGCGTTGGGATCTATTAATGCACTACATTGAATATATTAAGGATTGTTTTTTTAAGATTATATGATATATTTGAGATAATAATTATTAATTAATAATAATATATACATATTTTTCATTTATTTGTTTTCATTCGATATGACAAGAAAACAGATACATTGTCCATCTGTACATACGGTCTACCATCTCCATGAACAATGTCTACCATTTCATATTTATATATTTTATATATTATTATGAATAATTATATACTGAATATATAATATATTTATATAATTATTTACATTCTACAAAGAATTATATCATGATCTACGTAATAGGATCAAGAATAACAAGTTAAAATTTAAAATAAAAACAAAGCAGTTATTAGAAAAAACCAAACATTAACGTGGAATTAATAATAAATAGGTAATATAAAGGCATAATAAAACAATATATGAAATTATATATAATAATATTGATCATTGGTATATTTATAATAAACATATATTTATTATATATGTGTTTTAAACATGTATAAATAAATTCAAGACATTAAGAAAGGGTTTTCTCGTCACAAATTTATTTCTCGGAGATATATTCCGTATTCACCAGTTATTCATATTGTGTGGTGTATATAATTATATATGACATTTTATATCATGAATTTCATTTATTTCAAGCTATTATATGATTCAATTTATGTTCTTATTTTCACTATATCATTATTGAAAACATACTCATTTAGTATGTGGGTTTTTTGTTATACATTTATTTCTACAATTCCTATGCCAAACTCAACACTCATTTATTGTTTGTCATTTAAATATTTACAATTAAGTTATAATGTAACCATGTATTTAAATTTATTCCTATTTAAATATCAGTTTTATGATCTCTATTTCATGGGGTTTTACGCTTCGAAAGATGCCATATCGATATGGAAATTTTGTTTCAATTTTCCTTTTTTGAGGCACATGATTTGATATAAACCTATATGCATTGTGGAAACAAGCATTGAAAATCCTTAAAGAATGGGGAGGATGGTTCAAGTTATGATCACAGTTTTTTATAAACCTACATACTTTGCCTAAATTTTTCTTCTTTGAGACACATGTTTGGTATAACTCAAAACCCATTTTAAAGGTTCGATGATTCAAGAACTAATATTAACTCATGAGAAGGATGATTCAGGTTATGAAAATTATAGGAAACTTTTAGTGGATAGTATGGATAAAATTCAAGGGAAATTACCTCACTACTAAATAAGGAAGAAAGGCCGAAAAGGAAAGGGAGACTCATGGAAAATAATTGTGGTCACGGGGAAAAACTAAAGGGACTCAATTATTATTCTCAAATTCCTAAAGCGATGTAAACAATGTTGGAAATGAATTTTGGAAACAAGGAATGAAAATCCCTACATAACTCTGAATGTAGAGAACTAAGATGGAAAATGGGAGTAATGGAAGAAGAAGAAGGGGAGTGTTTGAATCTCATACTCCACTCAAAGGAAGAAATGAATGAAAAAGTTATTTAGACCAATTCCTATAATGAGGAGATCAAAAGAATCTACAAAAGAAGGTTGAAAGTTAATTCTAATAAGGAGCGAGAAGTATGGATAGATAAGAAGGACCAAATCATGGATCAGGGCATCAACCATTGCAAAATTAACTTGGGGGAATTCATTCAGACTATTGACCGAATAGTTACTCACCTTAAAGACCACATCAACGAGGTTCTAGATACACAGGTTAGTACTCTGCACAGGGAATTATGTAGACTGTCTGACTCAGATAATCATAGTCTTGTGTTTAATTATTTTTTGATCTCTTTCAAAACATAGTGATATTTTTTGTGAACTATGGTTTCCAACTTTTCCTTAAAGTCACTTCATAATAAAAAAAAATTATATTTGACGGTGATACATATCCATTAATTAATCCAAAAACATCTATATGGTTAAAGTGATTGATTATGATATTATTTGGTTGGTTCAATGTACATTTTTTGGAACGTTATCTAATTAATATTGAACTTATCCCACACATGGTTTTTTATGTTCTTTAGTTTCTAGAAAAATGATTTGGCTTGGCCGAGGGGAAATCGTGTTGATGCTATCTCACTCAAATTCTATGATAAATAGGCTTCATAGTGTACACTCATTATGATTGATGTCATCACTTCATTTTTTTTCTGTTAATTGGATTTATCAAATCCCTATACTTTTATTTATAATATAATCATTTTAAAATCTCTATATTATCATCTATTATTATTCATAAGGGTATTTTAAAAATTATTGTATATAAGATTCAAAAAAGAAAATAAGTTCATATGTTTTCAATAATAATAATATATAATAGGTTAATTAATTCAATCGCAATGTGAATTTTATTAATAATATTTTGGTTCATTAAAATCATTACACCATCAAAAAAAAATTCCCTCAAAATTTTCATTTCATACACTAAAATATATTACGGTAATTTTATTTCATCACCTCATCAAGTTTCCATGTCACTTATTCAAACATGTTTTTTCTCCCTAGCTCCATGACATTGTGAATTGTCATATTACCTAAATCATTGTTTCTAAGATCTAATATCTTTACTGGTTACTCCTCATATGAAATATCATTCTGTAATGGTACCACCATTGGATTCATCACTTATGAGGGGCCTAGTATGTATATCCTTAATATGAATACATAGAACACATAATGTTCTTAAGATAGGTTAGGTGGGTGTTCTAGTTAATTGGTTATCACTCTTATATAATCAAGGATCTCAAATAGACTAATGTATATTGGAATAATATTTTTATTCTTTCCAAAGAACAGTTGTTTCTTCTAAGTAGATGTGTGGAGGAAAACCTTATCACCAACAACAATCTCCAGGCCCCATTGTGGATTTTTCGTATAACTCTTATGTCAACTTTGAGAAACTCTAATATGATGTTGAATGGTCTTGAACTTTTCCAAAGTTTCATTAACCATTTGAGTACCCCAATTATTTTTTTACAAAATTCATTGTAGAATGTTTTTTTAAACTTTTACTATAAAGGGATTAATGGAGATCTATTTGGATTCTTGATTGGAAACCATTACTGGATGAGAAATATACCGGAGAAATAAATTGATCACATCCTTCATATATGTCTATTGGGAATAATATCAATTTTTCTTCAATTATAAATATTTTTTTCTCATATTGGACACCACATTGAAGGTGATAATCCACGCTGAAGATTAACTCAGTATTTAGATCACTCTGTAAAATCTACTAAAACGTAGAGGGAAATATTTGATCTCAATCAGAAATATTAACTAGTGATGTTCCATGTGGCCTCACCACTAATCAAATTTATATACTTGTATGTTTTTAAGAGAGAATCCCTATCAAATTGAAATGATGTGATCAGTCCATGAAAGTTTATCCACCAAAACCCATATAGAATTAATTCCTCTTTATTTCTTTGGAATACCATTGAAAAAATCAATTAATATTTTTAACCATTTCAATGAAGGTATCCGTAATGGTTGCATTATAAAATTTGATTTTTTAACACAAATATTCACTTTCTAACATCCAGGACACCATGATGTATAGTATTTTATGTCCATCTTCATTTTTTACAATAACTAATTCCCTAAAATATCTTGATAAAACTTTTTACCCTTACATGAATGGTGGAGGTCGATTATTGTGTAGAATCCTCTAGCTCATTATTTTACCCAAGATTTGATGGTAAACATAGTCGGGACCCAAATCTTATAAATACTTCTACATTAATTTTGAGCAATGTGGATTCCCTTTTCATACAGTTTCCATATTCTTCTAAACTTCCACATCATCTCGTTGATATTCATTTATCTTCTCCAGAGGGTATGGTTGATAAATCATCTTTGAAAGGCCTAATGATGTTTCTTCCTTTATCCTTTTCAATAATTACAATATCATATCACTCTCAATTATCATCAATGGAAAAAATTATTGGATCATTTATTATTAAAGCTCATGCTCCATTATTTTATTTCCTATGATGATATGGGATTCAGAAGTCATAGTCCTTAATAATCTATAACCAAAATCATTTTTTCATATTCATATATTTATATATCATTATAAACTTGAGGCTCTAATAATATATATATATTTAAAACATTTCTCTAAATAGCTAATGATGCCATATTTTCATTGGAAATGTTTTAATATCCTACTCCAGATCATATGCTGGGATGTCCTTTCATCATCATTCAATTTCATTGTGGCATAGTTTATCAACTTTTCATTCTACTTTAGTACACTTACCAATCCCTTATTTGAAGAATCAATGCACACCATAAATTGTTCCCCACTCGTGGTAGTGTATGTATATGTGAAATGATAAACCCCTTATTAAAATCCATGAAGATCTATTCACATTCACTATTTTAGAAAACTTTGACTCCCATCTAAGTAATATTTATTAGAGGGTTTGAAAATAATTATGAATTTATTAAAAATCATTAAAAATACCCAAGCAATCCTTGGAAACTATTTTTATCTATCACAGATGTTTCCCTCAACAATCCTTCAATTTCTACAGTCAATGAAGGGTTGAAAAATATCCGTTTTAGGGTGAAATTCAATATAGATTTTACTTTTTCTAGGTATAAGTTTGATTATGAACTCAAAAAAAGTCATTTAAAAGATAGACCATGTAGCTCTTTAGGAAACACATCATCTTATTCCATCATAATGGGAACATATTCAAGGATGATTTTTCCTTAGTCTCAATCATTTGAGATAGATATTATTTCTCATAGTGAAATAATTTACATCCTTGAAATGATGACACCAAAGAAGATTCATCCTCCTTCTTTCAATTATATTAAATATGAAAATGAATTATGGTATATAAGATGAAATCCATATTCTAGAAATTTATGTTGTTTTTATAAAAGTAAAATCATTCTATAATAGTGAAAATATCCAATTATGATAAAGAGAGAATAATGATATATTGAAGAAGACCATTCCCACAAAAATTAACATGTGATACAATAATTACAGTAGTTTTCCCCCATTATATCAAATCATTTAATGTGGTGAATTTATGCTGTAAAAAAAATACAACATATGATAATATGTTGTGAATTAAAATACAGCATGGCATTCAAAAGTCTAAAGTATAGGTTACATGTCATTAAGTCATCATGATCCGTCTTTATAAGACATTCCTTATTCTCAAATTCTTGGTGATTGTTGGTTCCCATCATACTTTTGAGCCTTTGGAATATATCATTGGATTTCATAATGACCAACATCAAAACATTTATGATGTAGAATAATATAAGGAACATTTTATGGAACATTGTTTCTATCTCTTTTTTATTTATTTTCCTTCAAAATTGTATAAATATTTTGCGACCATCCCACAATTGAAACATCCTCTGGTCCTTTTGTGACATTTTTGTTGGATCTTTTGTCCATATTTATTCATAAAGGAAAATGGGTCTTCATTCCTTTATCTCATTTATAGGACAACCTTCCTGGATATTTCTACCTCCTCTTCTTTGATGTATTTAGACATTAAACTATTTACCAGTTGTTAATTATGTTTTTTTATTTCTAGTATTACATAATCACAATATTTTTTACATGATCTCTCATAATATTAGTAATATCATTTGATAATTTGTCACATTTTCCTTCACATTGATTGTTGACCTGGTTCCTTCTGTATTCATAAATTTTCTAGAATAAAGGGAAAATTAAGGATGAGTACTTTAAAACTATTTACAATAGAAATATGAATCCAATTACATTTAGGGGATACATTATAAAATACTTTTAAGAATTTCAATACTATGATATATATTATACTTGAGAAATTTCATAAAATTAACTATTCAAGAATAGTTTTCTTTAATAATGGTACATAATATGCTTATTTATTTTCCAAATGAATTCCCCATAGGGCTGCCAAACTAGGTGTGCATCAAGGCCAGTTTTCATGCCCTAGGTAATGATTGAGTCCATTATAATGCACCCATTTCATGATTATTACCTCTAAGTACATTTATTCTTGAGTCATTTACAATTTTAGTCACAAAATGATGGTGTATTTTATAAGAATCAGTTAATATATGATATTGAAATATTTAAGGTGGTATTATTATGTTTAGTCTTATCCCTGAGGCTGTATTTTTAATTTCCTAATCATAATCCCAAAAATAACAAGACATTCATCCAATAATAAATATGACAACCATTTTCATTATTACCCATTAATTCACGTCTTATTTCATAATAATATACATTATAAAATCTATATGTTAATGAATCAATGTGTTTGTATTTAATTAGTTACATTACATAACAACTTAAAACATGGGTTACATTTACATTACTAAAACTTCTTAGACATGACCATAATTTCCCACCGTTCATAAAACTACATTGGATAACTTAGGAAGATACATTACAAATGGGAGAGCTATAATGCTCAGAAAGGGAATAAACAGATCATAACCTGAATAGTGTATAAAATTATAGAAAATACGTAATTCAATGAGGTATAAAAGCAGTGAGAATCCTAATCATAAAAAAGTGGCATGATATAGGATAATAACATTATGCCAACATGGGAAAGTATAAATAACATTAAACATGAATTCAGAAAAATTGGTCGAGGATAATATAAAATACATCATATAATTGTGGAAAATGTCCCATTATGGAATAAGTTCACTCCCTAATCCAATATGAGACGTCTCATGTGACTAAATATTTACCTCATGCATTGGATCACTATATAATTTTGAGTTCACCAATCACATTCGTATTATGTATATGCATAATTGTTCCATATAGATCATTCAATATAGGATAACTTTTTAATCACATATAATCCCATGATTATAGAATATGGGTTACATACCTAGAAATCCCAAATAAACTATTTATAAGTATAAATAGGTGAATATGAATTAATTAAAAATAGTTTTGGTATACACTTTACAAGTGTCTACCATGGAAAATTTCAGTGATGTTTCAATAGCATAATTAGAGTACATAAAGTTTCATAAAACTGTTTAATTGGAGTAAAAGGGATAAATTATCACATGTAAGTAAAAATGGAAATTACAGGGGATATGTAACAGCATAAACTAAGATAAAAAATTTCGAATTAAAAGGCATAAGAAAATAAGTGTGCTTTAATAAAAATGTTGCTTGTAAAAATCACATGATATTTTTGGCTGCATAACAGGATACATATTCAAACATGAGATTGATTAATTAGACTGAAAGGGTTCAGTCATAACACTTTCTTCATATGTTAACAATGGGTGGTGTTTTAAATCATATCTCGCCAAGATAAATTATTAGAAACAATGTATTTCACAAATATGGTTCTTGAACAAATAGTAGAAAGAGACGATCCTTTACTAAATTTCAGCATAGTGACGAATTAGGAAAATTCCATAATGAGATGGTGAAATGATATATAATTATAAGGATATTAATTTTAAATTATATTGATCTTTATAATTTAATTAAAAGATAACCAATTGGTATTCAAAGGGCCAATTACAAAGAATGTGATTGAGTGGAAAGGAAGAGAGGTAAATCCCTTACTATGTTTCAAAAGAGTAAAGGATTTGGTAAATTCTATAATGAGATGTGTTAAATTATATATAATTATTACATAATAAATTGGATACTATAGGTACCATTATGATGGAATGAAAAGAGAACCAATTGTGATTCATAAAGGCTAAATACAAAGAAGGTTCTTGAATAGAAAGGAAGATAGAGAATTCCCTTACCTTGAGATGGGGATTCAAAAAACCTGGGAGTATCATCTTGAGGTCATGGAGGTTCCTTAGGATGAATATATAGATACTAAGGTAGATTATTTATGTGATCCAATTTTTTTTAATGAAGATTAATGAGAGATTTTGTGGGTTTATAGATAAATAGATATGGGAGACATTTATTATTTCATTAACATAGGTTTTGGACTCTATATAATAATGTAATGAATACGAATATCCTTGCCATTATTATATCACATTTTTTCATCAAAAAAAGAGTGGTATTATTTATTTATTATGGACAAGTACTTAACTGAATGAAATATAATTCATGTTGATGTGAATGTGAGTAATGTTCAACAACAATTTTTTTTAAAAGCATAAAATATAATATAAGTTCTAGGGGATTCATAAAGGATTAAACTTTTTTAAAATAACCTCAAATTACCGTATTTTAAAAAAGGGAACATTTATTTGACCAGGGATAAATTATATTGAATTTATTACATCACTTTTTTGATTTTATGATGTCATAATACACCACGTATTGTTTACTGTATTCACTTTATTCACTAATGATTGATTATCTCAGAAAATGAAAAAAATAACCACCATATCATTTTTAGACGATGATTCCAAATGTATTAAATATTTTATGTTTTTTGTTGAAAATTTAAGACGCGTCTCTTTTAAAACATTAACCCATATTTATTGAGAAATACCGGTTTCTTGGATAATAATAGTTTTTATCAGTTTTACTAACTACATTCGACATCAAAAAAAAGTATATTTTAATTTATATTTAATAAAATTTGTTTAATTTTATTATTTCATTAAAAGTTAGTTTATTTTTTAAATTCATTTATTCATAATCATGACTTTATTAATTGATATTTCATATTACAAAAAATTTAAAATTTTTGTTTTATCGTACTAAAAAATCATTTATATTGTAAAAACAAGAAAATTATATTTATATTGAAAGAGATAATCATAATCATATTATTATGTTCCTAATAAATTTTCTTCTAATACACAAGAAAACTCCCTATGAGTAAGGAGCGTGATTGTGATATTTTCTTGGGCTGGTTTAGTGTACCTGGTATGGGTCGTGATCTTGATGATCTTGAACTTCTCTTGTAAATAGTTTCACATGTGCTTTAATTGTTGGATATTTAATTGGTCTTGTTCAAGTGAATGTCATTGTGATTATATATCCATCGTAAGTATCATTTAATGGTCTTCATAGGGTATGAACCTAATAGTCAGGTCCATCACTTGATTGACACTGTCATTTGGATTTATAAAAACCATGTATTTATACTAAACCAATTATCATGGTTCAATGAATATTTTATAAATAGAAATCATGAATAAAGGTATTTTATGACCTATAAGATAAAATATTCTAAAAATATAGGTTCATATGTTTTCTATAATCATTATACATAATGGGGCATTTAATTCTATAACATTGGGAATTTTATTTATAAAATTTCAGTTCGTTACAAATTGGTTTTATACAACGTTTGGAGGGATACATGGAACACACAAATAATATGTGTCATATTTAGTGTGTTTTAAAGCAGATATTTACCTACACACTAGGGATCAAGGATATCATAATAGACAATTTACATATGACTAAGCTTCCATTTTTTCAGAAACCACCTGACACTCTTCTATAGTGATATTTTAAGGAAAAAGATGTCTCTGTCTTTGAAATCCAATTCCCTTTGAAGGTTGTTAGCATATCTATTTTTTAAAAACTAATAATCTTTTATATTATACAGGATTTATTGAACCTTATTTATCATATCATACCCAAGATCATGTCTATGTATCCTTTATTCTCTAACTTCTTCCAAACAAGTAATATTTCTACATTTCTTCCCATATAGAGATTGATATAGAACAAATTTAATAAATATGTGGGAGGTGTTTTTTAATGAGAAATAATCTAATGGGAGATATTGATCTCGTCCTCCTTAAAATTCAATTTACTAGTCTCTCAATATTTCCTATAATGTATGAAAGTACCTTTCATCTTGGATAATAGTTTGGGGGTGAGAATCCAAGTTAAAATTCAATTCAATATTCAGAGAATATTTAAAAAATTCCCAGAATTCAGAAGTGAAACATTGGTCATATTTTGAGATGATTGATATTTTTTCCCATTCAGCCTCATCACACCCATTACATATATCATATAAATATTTCCAATTGCAATTTGTTCTCAAATATATATGAAGTTGGAATTTGTGGTGAGTCGATCCACAACAACCCATATCACATTATTTCTAATGGTTGTCTTCATGAGACCATTGAAAAAGTCCTTTGGGATGTTCTTGATTTCTTAAATGGGTATAAGAAATGGTTGAATCATCCCTTTAAACTTTTCTTACTTTAATTTAACATTCTAACATACCAATCACTTTGGGGTGTACTCAGTGATCCATTTCGTCATGTTTTCCCACTATAACTGATCTCATTGATCACAGTACATCAGGGATCTTCTAGAATGGATCGAGAAAGCTGTACTATAATCATTATATAATTGATCATTATTTATTTTTGGTGATTAAGGAACATAAAAACTTATTTCAAACTGAATTACTCTTTCTTAATCGATGTCAAATTCTTGGAGCATCCCTTTCATTATTGCAATTGCCATTTTTGGAGCTCCAGATCATTTTTATGCCACTATATTCTCTTGCATAGTTATTTGGTAGATCATATAGGAAAGTAAGGATTTATTCACTACCATTATTATTACCTGATCCCTAAATTACATATCCATAAAGATAATACCTTTTTCATTTGTTATCATAGATAGAGTAGCATTTTATTTTCTATTAATTGTATCATCTACCTAGTTCACCTTTCCTAGATGGTAGTGAATAGAAAAATCATAGTCCTTGATTAGATCTAACCACCTTATTTTATTCATTTTGAGCTCTTAATATGTGAATATATAATTTAAAATCTTTTTATTAGTATAAATGTAACACTTATTTCTGTAGAGGTCGATCCCCCAAATCTTCAATGTGATGGCAAAAACTAATAACTCAAAATCATTCTTCTAGTAGTTCTTCTCATAGATATTAATCATTTGTGTGGATGAGGCAATCACTTTCTCATTCCTCATGAGCACAAAACTCAATCATTTATTTTAACCATCATTTTTTATCACAAGACCCACTCCAACACTTGATTGTAGTGTGATTATAAATGTATTGACTAGACTATTCTTTAGATCATTAAATCTTCCCTCAAATTATTTTTTCCATAAATAATTTACCCCTTTCCATGTTAAAATAGTTAGTGTAGGACCCCGGGACACCCTGAGAGAGGAGGGGTGAATCAGGGTGTCGATTTTTTCTTTTAAAAACAAGGATCTTGTTCCAACATTGGTAGGAACTAGTTAAATATGTATGATGGATTTGATCAGTAATGAAACATTCAAATGCAAAGATATGACAAATCATTTTTTACTTGGTTCACCACTAAGGGCTACGACCAAGGAGCATTCGCCGACAAGTTTTTGTTCGTACCAAATTACACTAATCTTCACTAGTTGTGGATTACAATGGTTCACGAACAGTCACTCTATCCCAGACTCACTACCTTTACAAAGGTTCATGGATAGCTCATTGTTTCCCTCGGGTCACTCCCGTTCACTCACCCTGGCTCACTGCCCTTGGTGAAGTCCTACTCAGTTTATAGATGTGATGATCTCTTCATTATTTCAAAATATTTCATCCTCTGTTGAATGTAGATTCTCTGTTGAAGTCCAACTTTCACTTGTATTCTAATCCCACTTTGCACTGAAAGTATTGAGCAATCTTCCACTTTTCGTGAAGCTCAAAAAGGTCTGGCGTACAAAAACCTCACATGGCGCGCTTCTCTAAGACCGGCACGCAAGTTTAAAGAATGGCACGCAAGTCACTTCCGCGGTGCACAATCGGTGCACTGTTTACACCAACACACTTGTGCGACACTTCCTCCTTCAACTCCATACTTGCGTGACTCTGCACCTTTAACTCCCAAACCACCTTGGTCGTGCAGCCAACAACCAGTGTGCAGCCTCTACTTTTATGGCCCAACAACCACTTTCACGACTCAACCACTTACGCAAAGATAGCTCAAAAATCACTAAGTCATGAACTTTGTTACAAATGAGGAGGGGTGGTCCTCTATTTATAGGCAAACTGGACCCCCTGCGCGGTGGCGCACAAGTGTCCTCACGACGCGCAAGTCCAGGCTCGCAGCTCCAACTGCCGTATCCTCTGTCGCATAACTCACTCGCGTGACCAAAATAATACTTGCATGACCATCTTCCATTTTCCATATTTTGATTTTATGATGATAAAGAACAATAAGTGTGTAAATTTCCAACCTCCTAGGTCGTGGTGCAAAAGTCCTTTCACATCGCGCAAGTCACTTGCATGACTAGCCCGAAACTTGTTCGACCATTATCCCTTTGCCATTTTTCCATGTTCTGATCTTTAAAAACAATTGGCACGCAAGTTTCCTCTCATTCAAGTACACGGCGCGCCAGTCCCCTTAGAAAAAAAACTTTTCTCCATTTGTTGATTTTCAGGCCCAAAAATTTGGCAAACACTGGAAAATGGTGCAGCCATCATACTAATTTCTGCTTGAACTGTATGATCACTTTACTGGAGCACATTCTGAACATCCACTAAGGATTTACAACACACACAACCTATAATCCAATTCATGCGTAGAATACCATGGTTCCAAAAATATCCCATTTGGGTTTTTTGTCAATCATAATATAAATTCAATAGATCCCCATCCATGTGTAAACCAAAAACGCAAGAAACAACTCAGCCAACACTCTAAGTCTACGTGAGCAATGCTCGGTGTAGAAAATATGAGAGAAATATTGAATTGGGTTCCAGTGTTTTGGAATTCTCAATGATTCCCAAGAAGCATTAAATCACGGATGTATTCCATCACATCCTTCTCATCCTATCACTGACACTGAATTCGCAGCGTGTCACAAGATCATTACATGTCTAAACATACCTGAATATTGACATCGTGTCACAGGAGCATTACATGTTTGAACATACTTGAATTTATTCCTTTCTCCCCCATTGAAAATAAACCCAAAGACCAGTAAATTATTCAATGTTCTGCTCAAACGATATTCCCCATGGATTATCTCCCCCAAAAACCTACATCACATCCATAAACAGATAAAAACAGTTATCAAAATCAGGGAGAGGGGTATTGTGTAACCTCCTTATGCACTGTGAGGTGGCTGAACACCATGTTTTAACCAATGTTTTTCAAACACAGCCGATGACAGTGGCTTCGTCGGGATATCATCCAAATGCTCATCAGTTCTCACATCATCCATTCTAATCATCCCTTGCTCAACTTTTTCTTTGATAAAGTGATACCTGATTTCAATATGTTTAATACGAAAATGGTGAACATGATTCTTTGTAAGATCAATTGTGCTCTTGTTATAACATTAAATCACCATTGGTTGCATTACGTCATCACCAATATGCGTTAATTGTTGTTTCATCCATAGAAGTTGAGTGCATGCCTTTGTGGCAGATATATACTTAGCTTCAACAGTACTATGTTTCTTGCTCAACCAGGAAACAAATTTCTGACCAGTTTAAAAGGCTCCACCACTGGTGGACTTTCTGTCTACTACATCACCGGCCCAATCATCATTAGAAAATGCTGATAATTCATTTTCCCCGCCTACATCAAAATATAACCCAAAGTTATGTGTAACTTGAATGTACCTCAAGATTTTTTTGACTGCTTCCATATGTTTGTACTTTGGATTAATCTGAAAAGCGGGCTGCAATACATGTGGAAAAAACAATATCTGGTTGTGTCGCTCTCTGGTACAGCATGCTCCCCATGATCCTCCTTTATAGAGTGGGATCTACAGATTCCCCATCTTCATGCTTTCCAAGTTTAGTTCCAACTACAATCAGAGTTGACATTGGTTTGGAGACTTGCATACTAAACATCTTCAGCATATCTCTTGAATACTTTTCCTGAGAAATGAAGTTGAATTCCTTCTTTTAAATCACCTGTAGCCCCCTGAAATATGTGAGCTCCCCAATCATAGACATTTCAAATTCTGATTTCATGTGATTGGAATATTCTTCCACTTATTTATGCCTTCTGCCACCAAATATGATATCATCAATGTAAACTAGAACCATGAATTGGTCTTTTGGAGAATTCTTCACATAGATATTGTGATCTACTCATCCTCTTTTTAATTCCAGCTTCTTGAGATATTAATCCCATCACGAGTACCACGCCTGTGGTGCCTGCTTCAAACCATAAAGATATTTCTTCAGTTTGCAAACCTTTTTTCCCTCAGTACCTAAAAAACCCACTTGTTGTTCAATGTAGACTTCTTCTTCGAGTACACCATTCAAGAATGTTGTCATGACATGCATTTGATATACTTTATATCCACATTGGAGTGCCGTGGATAAGAAAAGCTTGATTAAATCCAGTCTAGCCACTGGAGAAAAAGTTTCTTTAACTTCAATGCCTTCAATATAGGGGTATCCTTTACATAATAGTCGTGACATGTTTCTGATGACACTTCCATCCTCATCAAACTTATTTTTTATGATCTATTTGGTACCAATCACATTATGACCTTCGGTTCTCTGGACAAGATCCCATGCCTGATTCTTTTCAATCTGATCTAATTCTTCATTTATGGCTTTCACCCAATATTCATCCTTTGTAGCTTCTTCGCATGAGAATGGATCCACAACTGATAGAAATGGAGATTGCGTGTTATTACTCATCCTTATTTTTTGAGTGGGTGCACTTATGTCCCCAATTATGTTGGATGGATCAATATCTGCTCTTCAATTTCTCATGTGAGGTTTAGTTTTATTCTCTTTAGCCACAATCTCTTCTTCAGAATCTTCTTCTGAGTCAATATCATGATGTGATTACTGAGCGTTTTGTACAAATTTCTCTATTTCTTCAGTTGTATTTTCTCCATGTTCGCTTTCTTCCTCACTTTCTATCACATCCACACATGACGTCCTTGAAGCATTTGTTGTTTTCTCTTCAATTATCTTTATATCACTGCATACCAAAATCCTTCCTAATCGCATGTTGAAACACTTCTAGGCTTTTCTGTTCATTGGATACCCAAGAAAAATTCTTTCATCAGCATTGTCACCAAACATCCCTAGATTTCCTTAGGTGTTATGGATGAAACATTACTTCTGTAAACACGAAAGTATTTCAACGAAGGCTTACTTCCATGCCACAATTCATAAGGTGTCTTCGTTTCTCCCATATAAAGCCATGTTCGATTCTGAATGTGCACTGCAGCTTCAAGAGCTTCCTTCTAGTAATGGCATGTGATACCACTCTCAATCAGCATAGTCCTGGCCATACTGTTAACCTGTCGATTTTTGTGCTCAACAACTCAATTTTTCTGTCGAGTTCTCACAGAATCTTCCACATGTTGTATTCCATGTTTTTTTTGGTAATTTTCAAACTCAATGGACATGTATTCTCTTCCATTGTTAGATCGTAGGACTTTTATTGTCCGTCCAGTTTCATTCTCGGCAATCCGGCGATAAGTTTTCATGCAATCAAGTACTTGTCGCTTCCTGTGAATCACCATTACACAAGCCATTCTACTATAATCATCAATGAAAAGGACAATGTACCTTTCTCCATGGGTCCTAGAAAAATTTATTGGGGCACAGACGTCTGTATGAATGAGATCATGAAAATGCGATGCCCTTTTCTTCTTTGGTCGATATGAACTATAGACCAGCTTCCCACGAATGCAAGAATCACAAGACTTTTCCTGTTCACGTTTCAGAATGGTTATATCCATAAATATCTTCAACTTAGATATCTTTTCCATGTCTTGTTGATTAATGTGCCCCAGTCTTCGATGGCACAAATTGTTTTTTTCTTCAACAGATAACTAGCAGGAGTTTACTTTGCTGTCAACCTACTATAAGTTTCCATCTGTTCTATAGCCTTTCATAAGAGAATTCCCGGTTTTTCCCTTTATAGTGCATCCTTTTTTATTGAAGGTTACTATGAGCCCTGAGTCACAGAGTTTAATTACACTAAGGAGATTGTGGTGAAGACCATCCACATAAAGAACTTTAGTCATCTTCACCTCTCCATTGGCGAGAGCAGTATTCCCACTACCTTTAATCTTCAAAGCACCATCATTACCAAATCGTATTGTTCCATCAACCATCTTTTCAATGTTCTTCAAAAGGCAGCATTTCCCATCATATGGGAAGAGCATCCACTATCAAGGAACCAGGTGATGCTGCTCTTTGTAGCTTTGAGGGCTATATTTACAAGATTGGATTTCTCGATCGTCTTCTTTTCATTCCATGATATATTGGGTTGAGCATAGGATACTGATGGCCTTTTAATACTTTCTTCCACATAATCTAATTCTTTATACCCATAATATTCATCCAGAGTAGAAAAAAAATTTGAGAGCAACACCATCAGGAGGGTGAAAACTGGCCCATCTTTGAGAGTTGTTTGAATTTCTCATGTCATACCTCTGCCTGCAATACATATCTTTATGGACAAAGTTAGAACAATAAAAATAGTAACCGTAGAATATATTTATTCTATAATATGAAGGATATGAAATCAGTATTCTTTGTTGACTTCCCATATCTTCCCCATTCATGTAGCTCCTAGCCTCTTCATAGTATGACATGGTATGTCCCAGATAACCACAGAACTAACACTTCATGAGAGGAAATGTCTTTTCACTCCAATTTATCCCCATGCCTTCTTCCTTGGGAGAATAGTTTAATGGCTTCTCATTTCAGAATGTTTGGGGATAATTTTTAGTTCTTAGTTTCGTTTGGATTGGGGGTTTCTTTTTCAGAATTTTAGGTAATGTATCAGTATGTCCGACTTTCATATTGTCTTTCTTTTGGCTCTCTTAACTTCCAGCAGTTGATGTCTTAGCTTCATAGCCAATTCCACTCTTTCCCATGAAAGCGGGTTGTTGATCACTTAAGATTCTTCCAACCCCATATGATCCACGCTTGGCTCTTTCTAGTAATTCTGAATCTGAGAATATTCCAAATTGAGTTTTCTTCTTTCCCTCATTGGTAGTTGATTGACATTAAATTATACTTCTAAAAGTAAAAACTTCTTCCTAAAGTCCCTCAATAGTCTTGGACTTCTCTTCCAGTCTGGATGAAAGGTCATTTATGACCTTTTCTTGTTATTCAATTTTTTTTCTTTAGCTCCACAACATCATCTGTGATTTAAAGGATTGAAGAATGAACTCTCACTAGTTCTTCTAGTCTTTCAATCTCTGCATCAAGCTCATCAACACATTCTGATGATTCTTCCACCATTTCCTTCCACTTATTGCATCTCTTACATTTATTCTCAATCCTAAAAAAATCATCCTTAATTTCAGTCTTTAAATCACCATTAGAAGTAATCTGATTATCTTTACCTTTATTGATCGAGGGTTCTGACTTTTCAATGGTAGACATCATGGAAGCATGCTTTCCTATTTTATATTTGGGTTCTTCTTCTTCTTCACAAAATTCGGTATCCTCATCTTCCTCATCACAGACAAAACTCTTCCTATGTATTTTCTTTCCATATTTGAAGTCTCTCTTTTTAATAAATCGTTTTTGAGGCTTCTCGATGTTCTCATCTTCACTATCCTCATCATTTATCTTTCCTAAACATTGAGATGCAATGTGGCCAACTTTTCCAAAACAAAAACATTCGAGTGGTAACATCCCTATGAATTTCACTTTTCCGTTCTTGAACTTCATTGCAATGAGAGAAATAATTTCTTTTTCTTCGTCATCTTCACCGCTACTATCTTTTGAGATTTTCAGTTTATCCATCACCGTGAACACCATTTCCTTGATCACACGAGTCATATCATCTTCTGGTTGGACTCTCATTTTGATATGCTACAAAGCTTCTCAATAGATCATCCAGAGAAAGTTTGGAATGATCTATTTCCTCAAGGTTTGACACCTTTGCATTGTATAGGGGTAAAAGTCTTCTTAAAATTTTCATTAAAATATCAATGTCTTTGATTTCTTCACCTAGACCTCGAATTTCTCCAACCACTTCAGTAATTCGATTGATGAATGAGTTTGCATTCTCGTCTGGATGCATCTTCAGATCATCAAACTGATTATGTAGGACCTATAATTTTGCCTCCTTCACTTTTCCATCTCCTTCATAGATATTTTTGTGTTTATCCGATATGGATTATTCTGATGTGCAACTCATCACCTTTAGATAGATCTGATCATAAAGGGCTGCGGTGAGTGCATTTTGTGCTTTAGCATCTGCATCAAGAATTTTCCTGCCTACATCAGTCATAGCCAGGCCTGTCGGATCAGTGACATTTATACGTTGCACAGTAGAAAATAGAACGTCCATTTCAAGGGAACTTAGATGAGATCTCATTCTATTTCAAATATGAAAATTACATCCATCGAAGAGAGGGACTCTCCTGACATTGACTGTATTCTCCATGAAGACAAAGGACATATTCAACACCAGTAACCTCCCTCTGATACCACTTGTAGGACCCCAGGACACCCTGAGAGGGGAGGGGTGAATCAGGGTGTAAACCTTTTCTTTTAAAAGCAAGGATCTTGTTCCCATGTTGGTAGGAACTAGTTAAATGTGTATGATGGATATGATCAGCAATGAAACATTCACATGGAAAGAGTTGACACAACAATTTTTACTTGGTTCACCACTAAGGGATACATCCAAGGATCATACACCGACAAGTTGTCGGTCATACCAAATTCCACTAATATTCACTAGTTGTGAATTACAATGGTTCATGAATAGTCACTATGTCCCAGGATCACTGCATTTACAAAGGTTCGGGGATAGCTCACTGCTTCCATCGGGTCACTCCCGTTGACTCCCCTGGCTCACTGCCCTTGGTGAAGTCCTACTCAGTTTATAGAAGTGAAGGTCTCTTCATCATTGAAAAATAATGGATCCTCTGTTGAATTTAGATGCAATGTTGAAGTTCAACTTTCACTTGTATATTAATCCCACCTTACAGTGAATGTATCGAGAAATCTTCCAGTTTTCGTGCAGCTCCAAAAGGTCTGACGTACAACAACCTCACCTGGTGAGCTTCTCCAAGACCGGCGCACAAGTTTCAAGAATGGCGTGCAAGTCACTTGCACGGTACACAATTGGCGCGCAGGTGAAACCAACACACTTGCACAAAACTGACTACTTCAACACCAAACTTGCGCGACTATGCACCTTTAACTCCCAAACCACCTTAGTCACGCATCAAACAACCGGGGCGCAGCCTCTACTGGCGTGACCCAACTACCACTTGCATGACTCAACTACTTGTGTGATGATAGATCGAAAAATATCTATTTCCTGAACTTTGTTACAAATGAGGAGTGGTGGTCCTCTATTTATAGGCAAACTGGACCCCCTGTGCGGTGGCGCGCACGTGTCCTCACGACACGCAAGTCCCGGCGCGCAGCTCCAACTGCCCTAGCCTCTGTCGCGTAACTCACTTGCACGAACAAACCAATACTTGAAGGACCCTCTTCCATTTCCCATACTTTGATGTTCTGATGATAATGTACAACAGGCACACAACTTTCCACCCTCCAAGGCATCGGTACGCAAGTCCTTTCTCAGCGCTCAAGTCACTTGCGTGACCAGCCCAAAACTTGTGCGACCGGTATCCCTTTTCCTTTTTTCCCATGTTCTGGTCTTGAAAAAACAAATAGAGTACAATTTTCCTCTCCTTCAAGAACACGGCACGCAAGTCTACTTTGAAAAAACACTGGGAAACAATGCCACCTTCAATACTGATATCTGCTTGAACTGTATGATCACATTGCTGGTTCACATTATGAACAACCACTGAGGATTGACAAAAAACACAAACCATACTCCAATTCATCCAAAGAAGACCATGGTTACAACAATCTCCCCCTTTGGGTTAGTTGGAAATCAGAAAATAAATTCAATAGATCCCCTTCCATGTGCAAACCAAAATCTCATGAAACAACTCAGCCAATACTCTAAGTATACGTGAGCAATGCTCGGTGTAGAAAACAAGAGAGAAATCTTGAATTGGGTTATAGTGTTTTGGAATTATCAATGATTCCCAAGAAGCATTACATGACAGATGTATTCTTTCACATCCTTCTCATCATATCACTGACACTAAATTCACAGCGTGTCACAGGAGCATTACATGTCTGAACATACCTGAATTTTAGAATCCTGTCATAGGAGCATTACATGTCTAAACATACTTGAATTTATTCCTTTATCCTCCATTGACAATAAACCCAAATACCGGTACATTATTCAATTTTATGCTCGAAATATACTCCCCATGTATAGTATCTCCCCCACAAACCTGCATCACATCCATAAACAGATAAAAAAAGATACCAAAATTGGGGACATGGGTATTATGTAACATTTTTATACACTGGGAGGTGGCCGAACACTGAGGTTCAACCGATGTTTTTCAAACATAGTCGCTAACAGTTGCTTCGTCAGGATATTAGCCAATTGGTCATCAGTTACCACATTATCCATTCCAATCACCCCTTGCTCAACTGATTCGTTGATAATGTGATACCTGATTTAAATATGTTTTGTACGAGAATGGTGAACCAGATTCATTATAAGATCAACTGTGCTCTTGTTATCACAGTAAATCACCATTGTTTTCTTTACATCATCGCCAATATCTGTTAATGTTTTCTTCATCCATAGCAGTTGATTGTATACCTTTGTGGCGGATATATACGTAGTTTCAGTATTACTACGATAAGTAATTTATTGTTTCTTTCTCAACCAGGCAACACATTTCTTCCCAATATAGAAGGCTCCACCACTGGTATACTTTCTTTCTACTATATCACCAGCCCAGTCAGCATCTGAAAACACTGACAATTCACTGTCCATTCCTGCATCAAAATATAACCCAAAGTTATGTGTACCGTGAATGTACCTCATGATTCTTTTGACTGCTTCCATATGTTCCTCCTTTGGATTACTCAGAAAGTGGGCCGCAAGACCTATGGAAAAAACAATATCTGGCCGTGTCTCTATCAGGTATAATAGGCTCCCAATAATCCTCCCTTATAGAGTGGGATCAATAGATGCCCCATCTTCATTCTTTCCAAGTTTAGTTCCAACTGCAATCAGAGTTGACATTAGTTTGGAGTCAGGCATATTAAACTACTTCAACAACTCTCTTGCATACTTTTCCTGATAAATGAAAGTGTATTCCTTATTTTGAACCACCTGATGCCCAAAGAAATGTGTGAGATCCCCAATCATAGACATTTAAAATTCTTATTTCATGTGATTGGAAAATTCTTCCACTGATTTCTGCCAGCTACCACCCTATATGATATCATCAACGTAGACTAGATCCCTGAATTGATCTTTTGGATAATTCTTCACATAGAGATTGTGATCTTCTCCTCCTATTTTGAATTCAAGATTCTTGATATATGAATCTATCCGCGAGTACCATTCCCATGGTGCCTGCTTCAAACCATAAAGATATTTCTTAAGTTTGTAGAACTTTGTTTCATCACTACCTAAACCAAAACCCACTGGTTGTTCAATTTAGGCTTCTTATTCGAGTACACCATTCAATAATTCTGTCATGAAATCCATTTTTTATACTTTATATCCTTTTTGTAGTGCCATGGAAAGGAAAATCTTGATTGACTCCAGTCTAGCCACTGGAGAAATGGTTTCTTCAACATAAATGCCTTCAATCTGGGAGTATCCTTTACATACCGGTCGTGACTTGTTTCTGATTCACTTCCATGATCATCAAACTTATTTTTGAATATCCAGTTGGTACCAATAGCATTGTGAACTTCGGGTCTCTGTACAAGATCCCACATCTGATTCTTGTCAATCTGATCTAATTTTTCATTCATGGCTTTCACCCAAGATTCATCCTTTACAGCTTCTTCGAATAAGGATGGATCTACAACTAATAGAAATGCATATTGTATGCCAGTCCTCAACCTTCTTGTTTGAGTGGGTGCAATCTGTCCCCAATTATGTTGGTTGAATCAATCTCATCTCTTCGATTTCTCATGTTTGGTATAGCTGAAAACTCGTTTTAAAGGTTTCAGTGGTTCAAGAACTAATATTGACTCATGATAAGGATGATTCAGGTTATAACAATTATAAGCAACTCTTAGTGGATAGTCTGGATAAAATTCAAGGGAAATTCCCTCACTACTGAATAAGGAAGAATGGCCAAAAAGGAAAGTGTGACTGAGGGAAAATAATTGTGGTCACAGGGAAAAACTAAAGGGACTAAATTATTATTCTCAAATTCCTAAACCGATGTAAACTATGTAGGAATTTTGTTTTGGAAACAAGGAATAAAAATCCCTACATAATTGTGAATGTGTAGAACCAAGATGGAAATTGAGAGTAATGGAAGAAGATGAAGGGGAGTGTTTGAATCTCATACTCCACTCAAAGGAAGAAATGAATGAAAATGATGTTGGGACCAATTCCTCTAATGAGGAGATCAAAAGTATATAAAAAAGAAGGTTGAAAGTTAATTCTAATAAGCAGCGTGAAGTATGGATAGATAAGAAGGACCAAATCATGGCTCAGATCATAAAACATTGCAAAATAAACTTCGAGGAATTCATTCAGACTATTGACAAAATAGTTACTCACCTTAAAGACCACATGAACGAGGATCCAAATACCTAGGTTAGTACTCTGCGCGGAGAATTATATAGACTATCTGACTGAGATAATCATAGTCTTGTGTTTATTTATTTTTTGATCTCTTTAAAAACATAGTGATATTTTTTTGTGAAATATGCTTTCCAACTTTTCCTTAAAGTCACTTTATAGTAAAAAAATTTAAATTTGAGGGTGATACATATCCATTAATTACTCCAACAAAATTTATATTGTTAAGGTGAATGATTTGATATTATTTGGTTGGTTCAATGTACATTCTTTGGAACATTATCTCATTGAGATTGAACTTATCCCACACATGGTTTTTTATGTTCTTTAGTTTTTAGATATCTGATTTGGCTTGGACGAGGGAAAATCCTGGTGATGCTATCTCACCCAAATTATTTGATAAATAGGCTTTATAAGGTACACTCATATTGATTGATGTCATCAGTTCATTTTTTGTCTGTTAATTGGATTTATCGAATCCCTATAGTTTTATTTATAATATGATCATTTCAAAATCTCTATATTATCATCTATTATGATTTGTAATGTTATTTTAAATATTAAAGGATATAAGATTCAAAAAAACCAAATAAGTTCATATGTTTTCTATAACCATAATATATAATAGGTTATTTAATTCAATCACAATGTGAATTTTATTAATAATATTTGGGTTCATTAAAATTAGTACACCTTCAAGAAAATTTCCCATCAAATTTTCATTTCATACACTAAAATATATAACGATAATTTTATTTTAACACTTCATCTTGTTTCCATGTCACTTCTTCAAACATGTTTTTTCTCCCTAGCGCCATGACATTGTGAATTGTCATATTCCCTATATCATTGTCTCAATGATCTAATATCATTACTAGTTACTCCTCATATGAAATATCATTATGTAATGGTACCACCATTGGATTCATCACTTGTGAGGGGTCTAGTATGTAAATCCTTAAGATAAATAAAAGGAACACATAATGTTCTTGAGATTGGTTAGGTGGGTGTTCTAGTTAATAGGTTATCACTAATACATAATCAAGGATCTCAAATAGACTAATGTATATTGGAATAATATTTTTCATCTTCCCCAATATCAGGAGTTTCTTCTAAGAAGATGTGTGGAGTAAAACCTTATCACCAACAACAATCTCTAGGCCCCATTGAGAATTTTCAGTATAACTCTTCTGTCAACTTTGAGAAAATCTAATATGATGTTGAATGGTCATGACCTTTTCCAAAATTTCATTAACCATTTGAGTACCCAATGGGTTTTTCACAAATTTCTTTGTAGAATGATTCTTCTTTGAATATCATACTATAAAGGGATTAATAGGGATATATTTTTATTCTTTATTGGAAACCTTTATTGTATGAGAAATATACCGGAGGAAGATGTTGATCTCATCCTCCTTAGATGTATATTGGGAATACTATCAATATGACTTCAAGTCTCAATATTTTTATCTCTTATTGGGCACCACTTTGAAGGTGATAATCCACATTGAAGATTAACTCAGTATTTAGATAATTTTATAAAATCTACTTAAAACTAGAGAAAAATATTTGATCTCAATAAAAAATATTCACTACTGATGTTCCATGTGGCCTCACCACTAATAAAATTTATATCCTTTTATGTTTTTTAAGGGAGAAGCCCTATCAAATTGAAATGATTTGATCAGTCCATGAAAGATGATCCACCAAAACCCATATAGAATTATTTCCTCTTTATTTCTTTGGAATACCATTGAAAAATTTCATTCATATGTTTAACAATTTCAATGAAGGTATCAGTAATGGTTGTATCATAAAATTTTATTTTATAATACCAATATTCACTTTCTGACATCCAGGACACCATGATGTATAGTCTTTGATGTCCATCTTCATTTTTTACAATGAATAATTCCCTAAAATATCTTGATAAAACATTTTTACCCTTAGATGAATGGTGGCGGTCGATCCTTATGTGGAATCCTATAGCTCATTATTTTACCCATGATTTGATGGTAAACATAGTTGGGACACAAATCTTCTAAATACTTCTGCATTAATTTTGAACAATGAGGATTCCCTTTTCATACAGTTTCCATATTATTCTAAATTTCCACATCATCTCTTTGATAATCATTTATCTTCTCTAGAAGGCATGGTTGATAAATCATCTTTGAAAGGACTAATGATGTTTCTTCCTTTATCCTTTTCAATTATTACAATATCATGTCACTCTCAATTATAATTAATGAAAAAAATTAATGGATCATTTATGATTAAAGCTCCTGCAACATTATTTTATTTCCTATGATGATATGGGATTCAGAAGTCATAGTCCTTAATAATCTATAACCAACATCATTTTTTCATATTCATATATTTCTTTATCATTATAAACTTGAGGATCTAATGATATATATATATATATATATTTCAAACATTTCTCTAAATAGCTAATGATTCCATATTTTAAATGGGAAATTTACAATATCCTACTCTAGATCATATGTTGGGATGTTCTTTCATTATCATTTAATTTCATTGTGGAATAGTTTATCACATTTTCATTCTACTTTGGTACACTTACCAAGCCGTTATTTGAAGAATCAATGCACACCATAAATATTTCACCACTCATGGTAGTGTATTTACATTTGAAATGATAATCCTCTTATTAAACTCCATGAAGATCTGTTCACATTCACTATTTTAGAAAACTTCCATTCCCTTCAAAGTAATATTTATTAGAGGGTTTGAAAATAATTATGAATTTCTTAAAAATAATTAAAAATACCCAAGAGATCCTAGGAAACTATGGTTATCTATCACAGTTTTTTCACTCAACAATCCTTCAATTTCTACAGTCAATGAAGGGTTGAAAAATATCCATTTTTAGGGTGAAATTCAATATAGATGTTACTTTTTCTAAGTATAAGTTCGATTATGATCTCAAAAAATACATTTAGGAGATAGACCAGGTAGCTCATTAGGAAACACATCAGCTTATTCCATCATAATGGGATCATATTCAAGGATGATTTTTCCTGAGTCTCAATCATTGTATATAGATATTATTTCTCATAGTGAAATAATTTACATCCTTTAATTGATGACCCCAAAAAAGATTCATCCTACTTCTTTCAATTTTATTAAATATGAAAATGAGTTATGGTATATAAGATGAATTCCATTACCTAGAAATTAAGTTGGTTTTATAAAATTAAAATCATTCCATAATAGTGAAAATATAAAATTATACTAAAGAGAGAATAATGATATATTCAAGAAGACCATTCCCACAAACATTAACATGTGATACAAAAATTACAGTAGTTTTCCCCCATTATATCAAATCATTTAATGTGGTTACTTTATGCTATAAAAAACATACACCATATGATAATATGTTATAATTAAAATACAACATGACATTCAAAAGTCTAAAGTATAGGTTACATGTCATTAAGTCATCATGATACATATTTATAGGACATTCCTTATTCTCTTATTCTTGGAGATTGTTGGTTCCCATCATAAATTTGAGCCCTTGTAATATATCATTGTATTTTATAATGACCAAAATCAAAACATTTATGATATAAAATAATATAAGGTACATTTTATGGAACATTATTTCTATTTATTTTTTATTTATTTTCCTTCAAAATTGTATAAAACTTTTGTGACCATTCCACAATTAAAAATATCCTGGTTCTTTTGTGACATTTTTGTTGGCTATTTTTTCCATATTTATTCATAAATGAAAATGGTTCTTCTTTTCTTTATCTCATTTATAGGATAACCTTCCTAGATATTTCTTCCTCCTCTTCTTTGATGTATTTTGACATTAAACTATTTACCAGTTGTTAATTATGTTTTTTTATTTCTATTATTACATATTCACAATATTGTTTACATGATCTCTCATCATATTACTAATATCATTTGAGAATTTGTCACATTTTCCTTCACATTTATTGTTGACCTGGTTCCTTCTGTATTGATACATTTTCTAGAATAAAGAGAAAATTAAGGATGATTACTTTAAAACTATTTACCATAGAAATATGAATCCAATTACATTAAGGGGATAAATTATAAAACATGTTAAAGAATTTCATTAATATGATATATATTATACTTGAGAAATTTCATAAAATTAACTCTTCAAGAATATTTTCTTTAATAATTGTACATAACATGCTTATTTATTTTCCAAATGAATTCCACATAGGGCTGTCAAACTATATGTGCATCAAGGCCATTTTTCATGCCCCAGGTAATGATCGAGTCCATTATAATGCACCCATTTCAATATTATTACCGCTAAGTACATTTATTCTTGAGTCATTTCCAATTTTAGTAACAAAATGATGGTGTATTGTATTAGAATCAGTTAATATATGATATTCCAAAATTTAAGGTGGTATTATTATGTTTAGTCTTATCCCTAAGGCTGTCTTTTTAATTTCTTAGTCATTATCCAAAAAATAACAAGACATTCGTCCAATAATAAATATGACAACCCTTTTCATTATTACCCATTAATTCACAACTTATTTCAGAATAATATACATAATAAAATCTATAAGTTAATGAATCAAAGTGTTTGTAGTTAATTAGATACATTAAATAACAAATTAAAACATGGGGTATATTTACATTACTTAAACTTCTTATACACGACCATAATTTCCCATCGTTCATAAAACTACATGGGATAACCTGGGAAGATACATTACAAATGGGTGAGCTATAAAGCCCAGAAAGGGAATAAACAGATCAAAACCTGAAAAGTGTATAAAGTTATAGAAAATAGGTAATTAAATGAGGCATAAAAGCAGTGATAATCCTAAACATGAAAAAGTGGAATGATATAGCATAATAAGATTATGCCAAAATGGGAAAGTGTAAATAACATTAAACTTGAATTCCTAAAAATTGGTCAATGATAAAAGAAAATACATCATATCATTGTGGAAAATATCCCATTATGGAATAGGTTCACTCCCTAATCCAATATGATATTTCCCATGTGACTAAATATTTACCTCATGCATTTTATCACTATATAATTTTGAGTGCACCCATCACATTCATATTATGTATATGCATAATTGTTCCATGTAGATCATTAAATATAGGATAATTTTTTAATCACATTTAATCCCATGATTACAGAATATGGGTTACATACCTGGAAGTCCCAAATAAACTATTTATAAGTATAAATAGGTGAATATGCATTAATTTAAAAGAGTTTGGGTATACACTTTACAAGTGTCTACCATGGAAAATTTCAGTTATGTTTCAATAGCATAACTATTGTACATAATGTTTCATAAAATTGTTTAATGGAAGTAAAAGAGATAAATTATCACATATAAGTAAAAAATGGAAATTATGGGGGATATCTAATAGCATAAACTAGGATAAAAATTTTTGAAGTAAAAGGAATAAGAAAATAAGTGTGCTTTAATAACAATGTTGCATGTAAAAATCATAGGATAGTTTTGGCTGCATAACAGGATACATATTCAATCATGAGATTGATTAATTAGACTGAAAGGGTTCAATCATAACATTTTCTTCATATGTTAATAATGGGTGGTGTGTGAAATCATATCTCATAAAGATTATTTAAAAGAAACAATGTACTTCACATATATGGTTCTTGAACAAATAGTAGAAAGAGACGATCTGTAACACCCCGAGCTTCCATGATACGCTTCTCTTTCAATAATGCAATAGCTTGCATTGTACGCAAGTTCGAGATTCTAACACACCGCGACCAATCAAAGTAGCCGTTATGAATATTAATACCCACTTTTTGAAATTATAGAAATTTTATATTTCAAAATGGACTTCATTTTTTTATTCGGAATATCGAAATTATCTTATGTTGAATTTTTAGTATTTTTCTGAGAACTTCCAATTTTTTATGAATAGTGAAAAATACTTAAAAACAACTTTTTTAATCAAAATAATTTATAGTGATAAATTATAATATTGAGAGGTTTTAAAGTATAATTAGAATATATTTTTACCGTTTTATCCAATGGTGTTCATTAGAATTAATTTCACTTCAAAATTGGACATAAACAATTGTCAATCTTTTGATATAAATTGTTTCTTAAAAACACGCTATTTGTTGTGACAGCGGGAATTAATTACAAAATTAATTAATTCAACTTATATGTTTGGAATTTTATAAAATAGACATCATTTTTGAAATCGGAATATCAAATATTGCTTAGGGTGAAATTTAGGCATTGTTCTGAAAAACATTAATTTTTGATGAATAGTGAAACCACCAAGTGGTAGTTAAATAACTGATTTTTCGTTTAAATGAAATATTACCACCTCAGTGATTTGATTTTCAAAAATCCGACATACATGGTTGTCATTAAGAAGTAAAATTTGCTTCAATGAGATGAAAATAATTTTTGGTGAATAGTAACTTTTATGTTCTTTATCGCGATTAGAGGTAATTAGTGTAGTTTAAGGTAAAAATAATGTTTTAATAATGTGAGATGAGCATGACACATTTCCTACCCTTATTGGATGAGTAATGGCCGAAAAAGACAATCCATGGGTCATCTTGGGGACCCCATGGAGCCACTTTGGTGGGAAAATGACGTTAAAAACATTTTATTTAATGTTAAAATAAAAATGTCAAAAACATGAGTTATTTTACTAAAACAATTTTTAAATGGGGTAATACAAGTCATATTTTTTACTATAAATAGTCATTGGAAAGATAAAAAGCTTTACTACATCATAGTATTTTTTTATAATTTTTAGACATTAAATAAATTAAATTATTTATGACATCATTATGATGCAGCGATGACCTCATTATTTAACAATTTTAATAAAATGAAAAGATAATATAAATTCCAATGCTTAAAATTGTCCAATGAATATTTTATGGGTATATCTAGAACCCTTATCACCTTATCCACGAATTATATAAGTGTGGGACCTTTAGAATTCGAAAGGCATTGTATAATAATGTATAATTTCCTTACTTTCCAAGAGTGCCCCTCCTCTCCTCTTATAAAAGGCCCCCACCTCTACCACCTCATTGACACTTTCAAGCCATTTGGCTCGGCCAGCCTCTGCCCAAATACTCTCCCAACTTCCCCCTATTACTCCTAGAAGCCTCACTTTGGGCAGAACTCTTCCAAAGGAAGCCTTTACATCAAATCAAAAAGAGTTACCCGATTTTGAGGTAATGTCTTCTCTAATGTTGTTTTGTTTTATTTTTCTTCTCCAACCCCCTAAACTCTTTTTATTCATTTCTTTTGTAACAAAAACAGTATCCTAAATATTCTAGGATGTTTTTATAAGAAGGATTCTAGATACACTTACACACACCTACATCTAATGGTTAAAGAACATACGGTTTCTGTGGATGGCAAATTTCTGCCTCACAAAACGATGATTGTTCAACACTCATATAACACCTTCAAAGGTGGCCATTAAGATTTCACTATATTTATATATGATATATAATATGTTTATGTTTTACTTATGCTTCTCTATTTATCATTTATGACATACTTTATGATTTCCATTATGGGTAAACACGATAATTTCATTTTAGGAAGTGCGGACTACCGCCCCCTCAAAGTGATTTGAATCGTTAATGCCGTATGTGGGATGTATAAAGGATGGAGTAAATGGTATTATACACTATATTATACTTTAATTGTATTATACATTTATATCATTATGATTTCATTCCATTAAATACGAAATAGAAATGAAAGTAGCGTTCATGCGTACGCATGGCTTACCGTCTCCAAGAACAGTGCATTTCATTTCTTACCTCTAAATGTTACGTAATATTATAAATGAATGTATATACTGGATATATATGATATATATGACATCTAAATCTTGAATAAAATTCTGGAGATAAAGGATATTCTACCACATAAACAACTTGTAATTATAAGAAGTTTATTATTGACTCAAGTAACAAAGATCGACAAAATGACCGTTATTAACTTAAATAATTACATAATGTTCATATCATTGTAATAAGTGATATAAAAAGGATAATGAAATTGAAAATGGTTCTTAATAAGGTATATATTAACTCTAGTTTATTATTCAGGAGGTTAAAGAATGGTTGAGTCAAGTCAGTCACGAGGTAAGGGAATTTCTTAACCCAACTTCCATTCTTTGGGTTAATCTCTTACTTTCAAATTATGTCATGATATTATTAAGTCCTATTTTTTATTTTTACTTTCATTATGTGTACCTATAGTGAATACACATAATAGATCTATTTTATTTTAAAAATAATCTTTTTATGGACTTCGTCTCAATCCCCTTCCATTGAGGCATATTTGGTTTTATACACAACTTTCTTTTATACGGAGTATAAACCCCTTTGACTTTTATGTTATTAAAAATGAATCTCTTTTATATGAAGTGTTTTCCTAAACGACAAAAAGGGAATGTTTTTCTTTCCGTAGATATGCGGCGACAACGACTTCTCCGCCGCCGTGACCATTATTTGAGTTTCGGCTTCCTCTACAAGCCATCACGTTTTTTTAATGAAAAATAAATACAAAGTTTTAACTTTCTTTTATTATGGTATTGAAAATGGTTTTGAAAGAATTTTTAATATATCAATGTGTTGTATTGATATCTTGTGATTGAAATGTGGAAATTTTATGTTTCATTTATCCATGTTTTATGTGATACGATTATGTTATGGTTTATGATATGTTTAAACCTATTCATATGAGGAATGCATTGGACTTAATAAGTGACGGGTGGAGCCCGATATAGTTCCTCGATGCATCGGTAGGTCTCATGAGACAGCTAGACGTGGAATTGGCCGAGGCCCTTTCCCAATTTGATTTATGGTTTTGGTCGAGGCCTTAATCATTTTAGACGTCTTGGCCGAGGCCTTGACAAAATGTTTCAGAATGTCTGGCATTAGGCATTCCATCATTATGAAAGTGGTTATTGATATTTCATGTGATTATTCGACCAGTAGAATATCCATGTGAATAAGTAAATGGAATTATCTCATTTTACTTTTTCCATATTATGTTGAAGTTCATGTTTAAAAGGATTTCGTTTTATTTATACATTGCCTTAATTGTTAATGTTTATTTATTAAAGCTTCCGCAATATTGTTATCCTTAATGAGCATCTGAGCTCACCCCTTTCAATGTTTTAATATTTTTCCAGGATATGAAGAGGTATTTTATGAATGACCTGTAGGGATAGTCAGAATGGGATATGACTGTTGACTATGAAGACCATGTTATTGTAGTTTGTTTACTTTTTGATGTAATGAAAGACTTATGAATGTATCTAGTGTTTCCAAGGCTACTAAACTAATCGGTTTTTAGAGACTTGATCTTTTGTGATCAGGCCAATGTTACAAAGTAATGCACCGACTCTGGGTAGCTGGGGTCGGGGCGCTACAGTTGGTATTAGAGGCAGTTTAGTACTAACCTTGGAAGCTAAATTTATATAAACTCTGATTAGAGCACATAGCCCGAAGATAGACTTTGAGGATTAGTATAGAAGAACTTCCTAGAATTTTAGTATTGTAGAGATGTTGTGAGTTTTCCGAGCAATACATCCCTGTCTGGATACGAGCAGGTAGAGGAGGCTCTGGCACAGATGTACCTAGTGGTAAAACCCGAAAACACCGCTTTGAGCTAGACTCGAACGGGAACTGGTGCATGACAACGGGCCTTGCTGCACTCTTGGTTACGACACTCCCGGGGGATATGCTTAGGATAATTCTCATTTTCTTTAGAAACCACTACGAAGGGTTATGAGTATATACTTTATAAAAGAAAACATTACTTTTTGAGATTATGGATTATATCCATAAATAGTTCAATTTATGTAAAGTGTTTTACAAATATGGAATTATGTATTTTAATTCATAAACTAATCTAGTTTATGCCATTGTTTAGAAATGGCTCCTAGTGGAAGGAATGGAAACCGTATCAATGCACGCACTCTGTGTAGGGATTTACCTCCTGCTCAAGATAATTATTGTGGGGCTGGAGATACAACTTGTGTTGATCAACTTATTACCATACTGGGACAACTCACTCAGGTTATGAATAATTACCTTACTCGTATGGAGCACCCTGAACCGCAACGTGGAGGATCAATGTTAGACCGCTTCATGAGGCAACAACCACCAACATTTAATGGGGGTAAAAATCCATTAGTAGCTGAGCAATGGATAAACTCCTTAGATAAAATATTCTACGCCTTGGGGAGTAGTTAAAGGGAAAAGGTTATCATGGCAGTTTACCGCCTCACTGGAGATGTCGATCAATGGTGGTCACTAATTCAAAACACAAAGGAAGCTGATGAATTAAAAAACATGGAATGGCAGGAGTTCAAAGAGCTGTTCTTAGAAAAATACTTTCCTCGAGACCATCGAGCGGATATGGAAAGGAAATTTCTGAGTCTGAGGAAGAAGGAGGATGAGAATGTCGCTAAGTATGAGGCTAACTTTACAAGGTTAGCGAGGTATGCTGCAGATTACATACATAACCCATGAAGTAATACTGATCATTTCTTTGATGGGTTAAAACCATTTCTCCGTCGAGCTTTAGTATCACAAACCTTCTCTTCATACGAAGGTATTTTCTCGTGTTCTATCAAGACAGAAAGGGAATTCTCTAAGTCATATGACATCAAAGTAAAGAAAGAGAAGAAGAGAATGGTGGAACAAGAGACAAATAAAGGGAAAAAGGGAAAGATGGATTTTCCATTATGTGATAATTGTGGGAAGAATCACCCTGGTACTTGCCTAAAAGGAATGGGAGTTTGTTATAAATATGAGGAAAAAGGTCACCAGGCACGTGATTGCAAGGGAAAGAAAGAGGCTATCAATGTTGAATGCTACAATTGTAGGGAAATGGGGAATTATGAAAATGAATGTCCTAAGCGTCAGGGAAACTTATCTCAGAAAAGGCCAAGGGATCAAGGAAAATCTTATGATGTTACTACAGTTGAAGCAGAATAATTAATGTATTGGTTCTTTTGGACTCATGGATTATATTCTGGTTATTAGAATAATGTGATATATATATAAGGATTGTACTGTAGTACTTGTTGATTTCAGTAAGGTTTTAATATGATGAAGGTAATCATATTTTTAGTATATGACAAAAAGAGAAACTTGAATTTCTTTAGGGAATCTGATAAATTGATTTTGGAATTAAGAGACCTTTTAGAGAAAGTCTAGACATAGGAATTTTGGATAACTATAAAGGTTGGAGTGGATTAAGTTGATCTTCGGATAGTATTATTTAAGGTTAAAACATTTATGAAGATTATTTTTGGAATATTATAATACTATAGTTTTAGGAAAAGGTCAACCTGCAGGGTGGGGCATAACCCGTCGCGTCGGACAAAGCTGCAGGAATCGAACCCACAACCATAGTGCGACAGGCCTTTATTTCCTACCACTATCCTACAGGAAATCTCTGGTTATTACAAAATAATTTTACTAATCTAAATGGTATGTGTTAACATTTGGAACCTTATACAATTAGGCTAAGTATAATATTTTTGAGTTTTATTATCTTTTTGAGTGAAAGATGAGTTGAAGGTTGAAACTCTATTTGTCAAGCATAAATATATATATACCAATCTCTTATTCAGTGAATAAATTAATTCTTAAACTTTAGTAAAGGGATATTAAAACAAAAAATGTGTTATCCTAATACCTTATGTCTTGTTGAACTGATGATATTTTAAATCAACATAGATTGAAGGCTTTGAGGCCCTCAATTTGATAGTTGATTGTGATTGATGACCTCAATCACTCCCTACAAATATTTACGTTTTTCCTCCAATTATATGTCTCTAATTCCCACCAATGTTCTCCTAATCGATATCATAATTGGGTGGTGACTCTTTCATTTCCCTTTCCCTCTTATTAAGGCTAAATTTTATTAATCTTATTTCCGATGTGGGTTTTCCAAAAAGGTATTTTCTATTTTCAACCTTTTATTTTCAATGAAAAATTTCAAATTGCGAGGACACAATTTATTGAAGGAGGGGAGAATGTAACACCTCGAGCTTCCACGATACGCTTCTCTTTCAATAATGCAATAGCTTGCATTGTACGCAAGTTCGAGATTCTAACACACCGCGACCAATCAAAGTAGCCGTTATGAATAGTAATACCCACTTTTTGAAATTATAGAAATTTTATATTTCAGAATGGACTTCATTTTTTGTATTCGGAATATCGAAATTAGCTTATGTTGAATTTTTAGTATTTTTCTAAGAACTTCCAATTTTTTATGAATAGTGAAAAATACTTAAAATTTTTTTTTTAATCAAAATAATTTATAGTGAAAAATTATACTATTGAGAGGTTTTAAAGTATAATTAGAATATATTTTTACCATTTTATCCAATGGTTTTCATTATAATTAATTTTACTTCGAAATTGGACATAAACAATTGTCAATCTTTTAATATAAATTGTTTCTTAAAAACACGCTATTTGTTGTGACAGCGGGAATTAATTACAAAATTAATTAATGCAACTTATATTTTTGGAATTTTGTAAAATAGACATCATTTTTGAAATAGGAATATCAAATATAGCTTAGGGTGAAATTTCGGCATTGTTCTGAAAAACTTCAATTTTTGATGAATAGTGAAACCACTAAGTGGTAGTTAAATAACTGATTTTTCATTTAAATGAAATATTACCACCTCTGTGATTTGATTTTCAAAAATCCGACATACATGGTTGTCATTAATATGTAAAATGTGGTTCAATGAGATTAAAATAATTTTTCGTGAATAGTAACTTTTAAGTTCTTAATCGCGATTAGAGGTAATTAGTGTAGTTTAAGGTAAAAAGAAGGTTTTAATAATATGAGATGAGCTTGACACATGTCCTACCCTTATTGGATGAGTAATTGCCGACCAAGACAATCCATGGGTCAACTTGGGGACCCCATGGAGCCAATTTGGTAGGAAAATGACATTAAAAACATTTTATTTAATGTTAAAATAAAAATGTAACAAACATGAGTTATTCTACTAAAACAATTTTTAAATGGGGTTATACAAGTCATATGTTTTACTATAAATATTCACTGGAAAGATAAAAAGATTTACTACATCATAGTATTTTTTTTCATAATTTTAGACATTAAATAAATTAAATTATTTATGACATCATTATGATGCAGCGATGACCTCATTATTTAATGATTTTAATAAAATGAAAAGATAATCTACAATCCAAGGCATACACGTGTCCAAAGACTATTGGATGGGTATATTTCGAACCCTTATCACCTTAGACACATGTTATATAAGTTTGGGACCTTAGGAATCCGAAACGAATTGTATAATAATGTACAATTTCCTTACTTTCCAAGAGTGCCCCTCCTCTCCTCTTATAAAAGGCCCCCACCTCTACCACCTCATTCACACTTTCAAGCCATTTGTCTCGGCCAAACTCTTCCCAAATACTCTCACAACTTCCCCCTCTTACTCTTAGAAGCCTCACTTTGGGCAGAAATCTTCCCAAGGAATCCTTTGGCTCAAATCAAAAAGAGTTACCCGATTTTGAGGTAATGTCTTCTCTAATGTTGTTTTGTTTTATTTTTCTTCTCCAACCCCCTAAACTCTTTTTATTCATTTCTTTTGTAACAACAACAGTATCCTAAATATACTAGGATGTTGTTATAAGAAGGATTCGAGCTACACTTACACACACCTACATCTAATGGTTAAATAACATACGGTTTCTGTGGATGGCGAATTTCTGCCTCACGAAACGATGATGGTTCGACACTCATATAACACCATAAAAGGTGTCCATTAAGATGTCACTATATTTATATATGATATATAATATGTTTATGTTTTACTTATGCTTCTGTATTTCTCATTTATGGCATAATTTATGATTTCCATTATGGGTAAACGCGATAATTTCATTTTAGGAAGTGCGGACTACCGCCCCCTCAAAGTGATTTGAATCGTTAATGCCATATGTGGGATGTATAAAGGATGGAGTAAATGGTATTATACACTATATTATACTGGAATTATATTATACATTTATATCATTATGATTTCATTCCATTAAATAGAAAATAGAAATGAAAGTAGCGTTCATGCGTACGTACGGCTTACCGTCTCCATGAACGGTGCATTTCATTTCTTACCTCTAAATGTTACGTAATATTATAAATTAATGTATACACTGGATATATATGATATATATGACATATAAATCATGAATACAATTCTGGAGATAATGGATATTCTACCACATAAACACCTTGTAATTATAAGAAGTTTATTGTTGACTCAAGTACCAAAGATCGACAAAACGACCGTTATTAACTTAAATAATTACATAATGTTCATATCATTGTAATAAGTGATATAAAAATGATAATAAAATTGAAAATGGTTATTAATAAGATATATATTAACTCTAGTTTATTATTCAGGAGGTTAAAGAACGGTTGAGTCATGTCAGACACGAGGTAAGGGAATTTCTTAACCCAACTTCCCTTCTTTGGGTTAATCTCCTACTTTCAAATTATGTCATGATATTATTATGTCCTATTTTTTATTTTTACCTTCATTATGCTTACCTATAGTGAATACACATAATAGATCTATTTTATTTTAAAAATGATCTTTTTAAGGACTTCGTCTCAATCCCCTTCCATTGAGGCATATTTGGTTTTATACACAACTTTCTTTTATACGGTGTATAAACCCCTTTGACTTTTATGTTATTCAAAATCAATCTCTTTTATATGAAGCGTTTTACTAAACGAAAAAAAGGGAAGGTTTTTCTTTCCGTACATATGCGGCGACAACGACTTCTCCGCCGCCGTGACCATTATTTGAATTTCGGATTCCTCTACAAGCCATCACATTTTTTTTAATGAAAAATAAATACAAAGTTTTAACATTCTTTTATTATGGTATTGAAAATGGGTTTGAAAGAATTTTTATTATATCAATGTGTTGTATTGATATCTTGTGATTGAAATGTGGAAATGTTATGTTTCCTTTATCCATGTTTTATGTGATACGATTATGTTATGGTTTATGATATGTTTAAACCTATTCATATGAGGAATGCATTGGACTTAATAAGTGACGGGTGGAGCCCGCTATAGCTCCTCGATGCGTCGGTAGGTATCATGAGACAACTAGACGTGGAATTGGTCGAGGCCCTTTCCCAATTTGATTTATGGTTTTGGCCGAGGCCTTAATCATTTTAGATGTCTTGGCCGAGGCCTTGACAAAATGTTTCAGAATGTCTGGCATTATGCATTCCATCATTATGAAAGTGGTTATTGATATTTCATGTGATTATTCGACCAGTAGAATATCCATGTGAATAAGTAAATGGAATTATGTCATTTTCCTTTTTCCATATTATGTTGAAGTTCATGTTTAAAAGGATTTTGTTTTATTTATACATTGCCTTAATTGTTAATGTTTATTTATGAAAGCTTCCGCAATATTGTTATCCTTACTGAGCATCTGAGCTCACCCCTTTCAATGTTTTAATATTTTTCCAGGATGTGAAGAGGTATTTTATAAATGACCTGCAGGGATAGTCATAAAGGGATATGAGTGTGGACTATGAAGACCATGTTATTGTAGTTTGTTTACTTTTTGATGTAATGAAAGACATATGAATGTATCTAGTGTTTCCAAGGCTACTAAACAAATCGGTCTTTCGTGACTTGATCGTCTGTGATCATGCCAATGTTACGAAGTAAAGCACCAACTCTGGGTAGCTGGGGTCGGGGTGCTACACGAACCCTTACTAAATTTCAGCATAGTGACGAATTAGGTAAATTCACTAATGAGATGGTGAAATGAAATATAATTATTAAGATATTAATTTTAAAATATATTTATCTTTATAATTTCATTAAAAGATAACCAATTGGGATTAAAAGGGCCAATTACAAAGAATGTGATTGAGTGGAAAGGAAGAGAGGTAAATCCATTACTATGTTTCAAAAGAGTAAAGGATTTGGTAAATTCTATAATGAGAGGTGTTAAATTATATATAATTATTAGGTAATAAATTGGATACTATATGTATCATTATAATGGAATGAAAACATAACCAATTGTGATTTAGAAAGGCTAAATACAAAGAAGGTTATTGAATAGAAAAGAAGAGAGAGAATTCTATTATCTTGAGAGGGGGATTCGAAAAACATGGGAGTATCATCTTGAGGTCATGGAGGTTCCTTAGGATGAATATAAAGATACTAGGGTAGAGTATTTATGTGATCCAATGTTTTTTGAATGATTATTAATGAGATATTTTGTGGGTTTATAGATAAATAGATAGGGGAGACATTTATTATTTCATTAACATAGGTTTTGGACTCTATATAATAATTCAATGAATACCAAAATCCATGCCATTATTATTTTCCATTTTTTCATCAAAAGACTAGTGGTATTATTTAGTTCTTATGGACAAGTACTGAACTAATAAAATATTATTCATGTTGATGTGAATATGAGTAATGTTCAAAAAGAAATGTTTTTAAAGTCATAAAATATAATATAAGTTCTAGGGGATTAATAAATGATTAAATTATTTAAAATAACCTCAAATAACCTTATTTTAAAAAAAGGAACGTTTATTTGACCATGGATAAATTATATTGAATTTATTACATCACTTTTTTTATTTTATGACATCATTGTACACCACGCATTGTTTTCTTTATTCACTTTATTCAAAAATGATTGATTATATCAAAAAATTAAGAAAAAATAACCACCATAACATTTTTAGATGATGATTCGAAAAATAATATATATTATGTTTTTTGTTGAAAATTTATGATGCATCTCTTTTGAAACATTAATCCATATTTATTGAGAAATACTGGTTTCTTGGATAATAATAGTTTTTAACAGTTTTACTAACTACAATCAACGTCAAAAAAATAGTTTAATTTATATTTAATAAAATTTGTTTAATATTATTATTTCATTATAATTTTGTTTATTTTTTAAATTCATTTTTTCATAAACATGAATTTCTTAATTGATATTTCATATTACAAAAAATTTAAAATTTATGTTTTGTCGTACTAAAAAATCATTTATATTTTAAAAACAAGAAAATTGTCTTTATATTGAAAAAGATAATCATAAGCAAATTATTATGTTCGTAATAAATTTTCTTTTAATACACAAGAAAACTCCTTATGTGTAAGGACCATGATAGTGATATTTTCTTGGGCTGGTTTAGTGTAACTGGTTTGGGTCGTGATCTTGACGATCTTGAACTTCTCTTATAAATGGTTTCATGTGTGCTTTAATTGTTGGATATTTAATTGTCCTTGTTCAAGTGAATGTCATTGTGATTATATAACCCTCATAAGCATCATTAAATGGTCTTCATAGGGTATGGACCTAATAGTCTGGTCCATCACTTCCATTGACAATTTCATTTGGATTTATAAAAACCCTGTATTTATACTAATCCAATTATCATGGTTCAATGAATATTTTATAAACAGAAATCATGAAAAAGGGTATTTTAGGACCTATAGGATAAAATATTCAAAAAAAATATGTTCTTATGTTTTCTATAATCATTATACACAATGGGGCGTTTAATTCTATCACATTGGGAATTTTATTTATAAAATTTCAGGTGATTACAGATTGGTTTTGTACATCCTTTGGAAGGATACATGGAAAACATCAATAATATGTGTCATATTTAGTGTGTTTTTAAGCTGATATGCACCTACTCATTAGGGATCAAGGATCTCATAATGGCCAATTTACATACGACTAAGCTTCCATTTTTTTAGAAACCACCTCACACTCTTCCATAATGATATTTTAAGGAAAACGATGTCTCTATCTTTGAAATCCAATTCCCATTGAAGGTTGTTAGACTATCTATTTTTTGAAAACTGGGAATCTTTTATATTCTACAATATTTATAGAACCTTATTTATCATATCGTACACAAGACCATGTCTATGTATCATTTATTCTCCAACTTCTTCCAAACAAGTATAATTTCTATATCGCTTCCCATAAAGAAATTAATATATAACAAATTTAATAAATAAGTGGGAGGTGTTTTTTAATGAGAACTAAACTAATGGGAGATATTGATCTCTTCCTCCTTTAAATTCAATTTACTAGGCTCTCAATATTTTCTATAATGTATGAAAGTACCTTTCATCTTAGATAATAGCTTGGGGTGAGAAGACAAGTTAAAATTCAATTCAATATTCAGTGAATATTTAAAACATTCCCAAAATTCAGAAGCGAAACATGGATCATATTTTGAGAAGATTGATATTTGTTCCCCATTAAACCTCATCACATCCATTAAATAAATCATATAAATATTTCCAATTGCAATATATTCTCAAATAGAGATAAAGTTGGAATTCATGGTGAGTCGATCCACCGCAACCCATATCACATTATTTCTAATGGTTGTCTTCAAGAGACCATTGAAAAAGTCCTTGGTGATGTTCTTGAATTTTTACATGGGTATAGGAAATGGATTAATCATCCCTTTATACTTTTCTTACATTAATTTAACATTCTAACATACCAATCACTTTTGGGTGTACGTAGTGATCTGTTCCATCATTTTTTCCCACCATAACTGATCTCATTGATCACAGTACATCAGGGTTCCTATAGAATGGATCGAGAAAGATGAACTATAATCATTATATAATTGATCATTATTTATTTTTTGTGATTAAGAAACATAAACACTTATTCCAAACAGAATTCCACATTCTTAATAGATATCAAATTCTTGGAGCATCCCTTTCATTATAGCATCCACCATTTTTGGTTCTCCAGATCATTTTTTATGCCGATATCTTCTCTTGCATAGTTATTTGGGAGATCAAATAGGAAAGTAAGGATTTATTCCCTATCATTATTATTACCTTATCAATAAATTACATATCCATAAAGATAATACCTTTTTCATTTTTTGTCATAGATAGAGTAGCATTTTATTTTCTATTAATTGCATCATCTACCTAGTTTACCTTTCCTAGATGGTAGTTAACAGAGAAATCATAGTACTTGATTATCTCTAACCACCTTATTTTATTCATGTTGTTCTCTTACTATGTGAATATATAATTTAAAACCTTTTTGTTAGTATACATGTCACACTTATTTCTGTAGAGGTAGTTCCCCTAAATCTTTAATGTGATGAAAAAACTAATAACTCCAATTCATTCATCTAGTAGTTCTTCTCATAGATATTAATAATTTGTGTGGAAGAGGCTATCACATTCTCATTCCTCATGAGCACACAACTAAATCATTTATTTTAACCATCATTTTTTATCACAAAACCCTATCCAACACTTGATTTTAGTGTGAGTATAATTGTAGTGATTAGACTATTCTTTAGATCATTAAATATTCCCTCACATTTTTTTATAAATAACCCATTCCATGTTAAAATAGTTAGTGTAGGACCCCAGGACACCGTGAGAGGGGAGTGGTGAATCAGGGTGTCAAATGTTTCTTTTAAAATCAAGGATCTTGTTCCCACGTTGGTAGGAACTAGTTAAATCTGTATGATGGATATGATCAGTAATGAAACATTCACATGAAATGATTTGACACAGCAATTATTACTTGGTTCACCACCATGAGCAATGTCTAAGGAGCATACACCGAAAAGTTTTTGGTTGTACCAAATTCCTCTAAACTTCACTAGTTGTGGATTACAGTGGTTCGGGAATAGTCACTCTATCCCATGCTCACTGCATTTACAAAGGTTCAGGGATAGCTCACTGCTTCCCTCGGGTCACTCCCGTTGACTCACCCTGGCTCACTACCCTTGGTGAGGTCTTACTAAGTTTATAGGCGTGAATGTCTCTTCATTATTTCAAAAGATTTCATCCTATATTGAATGTAGATGCTCTTTTGAAGTCCAACATTCACTTCTATTCTAATCCCACTTTTCACCGAATGTATCGAGCAATCTTCCACTTTTCGTGCTGCTCAAAAAGGTCCGGCATACAACAACCTCACCTGTATGCTTCTCTACGACAGGCATGCAAGTTTCAAGAATGGCACGCAAGTCACATCTGTGGTACACAATCGGCGCGCAGGTGAAACCAACACACTTTTGTGACACTTCCTCCTTCAACTCCAAACTTGCGCGACTCTGCACCTTTAACTCCCAAACTGCCTTGGTCATGCAGCCAACAACTGGCGCGCAACCTCTACTTGCGCGGCCCAGAAAACACTTGCGTGACTCAACCACTTTCTTTAATAGAGCTCGAAAAATCTCTATGTCTTGATCTTCGTTACAAATGAGGATGGGTGGTCCTCTATTTATAGGCAAACTGGACCCCCTGCGCGGTGGCGCGCAAGTGTCCTCACGGAGTGCAAGTCCCGACGCGCAGCTCCAACTACCCTAGCCTCTATCGCATTACTCACTTGTGCGAACAAACCAATACATGCGTTACCATCTTCCATTTTCCATATTTTTATGTTCTGATGATAAAGAACAATAGGCACATCACATTCCATCCTCCTAGGCATCGGCATGCAAGTCGTTTTTCATCGCGCAAGTGACTTGCGCGACCAGCCCGAAACTTGCTCGGCCTTTATCCCTTTTCCATTTTTACATGTTTTGATCTTGGAAAATAAATGGCGCACAAGTTTCCTATCCTTCAAGTACATGGCGCGCAAGTCTCTCTAGCAAATAGCACCACCTTCAATACTGTTGTCTGCTTCAACTGTATGATCACATTGCTGGTTCACATTCTGAACATCCACTGAGCATTTAAAACACACACAAACCATAATCCAATTCATGCATAGAAGACCATGGTTCCTACAATATCCCCATTTGGGTTTGTTGTCAATCATTATATAAATTCAATAGATCCCCATCCATGTGTAAACCAAAAATGCAAAAAACAACTCGGCCAACGCTCTAAGTCTACATGAGCAATGCTCAGTGTACAAAACAAGAGAGAAAGCTTGAATTGGGTTCTAGTGTTTTGGAATTCTAAATGATTCCCAAGAAGCATTATATGACCGATGTATTCCTTCGCATCCTTCTCATTCTATCACTTACACTGAATTCACAGTTTGTCACAGGAGCATAACATGTCTGAACATACCTGAATTTTCACATTGTGTCATAGGACCATTACATGTCTGAACATACCTAAATTTATTCCTTTCTTTCTCATTGACAATAAACCCAAATACCGTTAAATTATTCAATGTTCTGCTCAAACCATACTCCCCATGGATTATCTTCCCCATAAACCAGCATCACATCCATAAACAGATAAAAAAAATTGTCAAAATAGGGGAGAGGGGTATTGTGTAACCTCCTTATGCACTGGGAGGTGGCTGAACACTAAGGTTTAACTTATTTTTTTCCAACACAGCCACTGACAGTGGGTTCATCGGGATATTAGCCACTTGCTCATCAATTCCCACATGATCCATTATAATCACCCCTTGCTCAACTTTTTCTTTGATAAATTGATACCTGATTTCAATATGTTTTGTACGAGAATGATGAACATGATTCTTCGTAAGATCAATTGTGTTATTGTTATCACAGAAAATCACCATTGGTTGCTTTACATCATCACCAATATATGTTAATTGTTGCTTCATCCATAGCAGTTGAGTGCATGCCTTTGTGGCAGATATATACTTAGCTTCAGCAGTACTATGAGAAGTAATTTCTTATTTCTTGTTCAACCAGGGAACACATTTATGCCCAATATAGAAGGCTCCACCACTGTTGGACTTTCTGTCTACTACATCACTGGACCAATCAGCATCAGAAAATGCTGATAATTCATTTTCCCCGCCTGCATCAAAATATAACCCAATGTTATGTGTAACATGAATGTACCTCATGATTCTTTTGACTGCTGCCATATGTTCCTACGTTGGATTACTCTAAATGTGGGCCACAATACATGTGGAAAAAACAATATCTGGTTGTGTCGATTTCTGGTACAGTAGGCTCCCAATGATCCTCCTGTATAGAGTGGGATCTACAGAAGCCCCATCTTCATGCTTTCCATGTTTAGTTCCAACTATAATCAGAGTTGACATTGGTTTGGAGTCTTGCATATTAAACAACTTCAACAGCTCTCTTGAATACTTTTCCTAGGAAATTAATGTGTATTGCTTCTTTTGAATAACCGGTAGCCCCATGAAATATTTGATCTCCCCAATAATAGACATTTCAAATTCCGATTTCATGTGATTGGAAAATTCTTCCACTGATTTCTGCCTACTGCCACCAAATATGATATTATCAACATAGACTAGAACCATGAATTGATCTTTTAGAGAATTCTTCAAATATATATTGTGATCAACTCATCCTATTTTGAATTCCAGCTTCTTGAGATATGAATCCAGCTACAAGTACCATGCCTGTGGTGCCTGCTTCAAACCATAAAGATCTTTCTTCAGTTTGTAGAACATTGTTTCATCACTACCTAAAAAAAACCCATTGGTTGTTCAATTTATACTTCTTATTTGAGTACACCATTCAATAATACTGTCTTGACATCCATTTGATATACTTTATATCCTCTTTGGAGTGCCATGGAAAAGAGAATTTTGATTAACTCCATTCTAGCCACTGAAGCAATGGTTTCTTCAACATCAATGCCTTCAATTTGGGAGTATCCTTTACATACCAGTCGTGCCATGTTTCTGATTAAACTTCCATGCTCAACAAACTTATTTTTAAACATCCATTTGGTACCAATCACATTGTGACCTTCAGGTTTCTGAAATAGATCCCATGTCTGATTCTTGTCAATCTATTCTAATTCTTCATTTATGGAATTCAACCATGATTCATCCTTTGCATCTTCTTCAAATGATGATGTCTCAACAACTGATAGAAATGTAGATTGTGTTTTATTCATCATCGTTCTTGTTTGAGTGGGTGCACTTATGTCCCCAATTATGTTGTATGGATCAATCCTTTCTCTTCGATTTCTCATGCGAGGTTTAGTTGCATTCTCTTCAGCCACAGTCTCTTCTTCAGAATCTTCTTCTAAGTCAATATCATGATGTGATTGCTAAGTGTTTTTTACAAATTCCTCTATTTCTTTATTTTTATTTTCTCCACGTTCACTTTATTCATCACTTTCTATCACATCCGCACATGACGTCCTTCAATAATTTTTGGGTTTCTCGTGAATTATCTTTACATCACTAATTAAAAAAATCCTTCCTAATCGCATGTTGAAACACTTGTAGGATTTGATGTTCACTGGATACCCAAAAAAATTCCTTCACCAGCATTGTCACAAAACATCCCTCGATTTCCTTCTTTATTCTGGATGAAACACTTGCTTCTGAAAACACTAATGTATTTCAACGAAGTCTTCCTTCCATGCCACAATTCATATGGTGTCTTCGTTTCTCCCATATAAATCCCTGTTCAATTCTGAATGTGCACTGCAGCTTCAACAGCTTCCTTCTAGTAATGGAAAGATATACTGCTCTCAATCAGCATAGTCCTGGCCATATTGTTAACCTGTCGATCTCTACGCTCAACAACTCAATTTTCATGTCGAGTTCTCACAGCAGCTACCTCATGTTGTATTCCATGTTTTTCTTGGTTATTTTCAAACTCAATCGACATGTATTCCCCTCCATTGTTAGATCGCAGGACTTTTATTGTCCATCCAATATCATTCTCGGCAATTCAGCGATAAGTTTTCATGCAATCAAGAACTTTTCACTTCCTGTGAATCACCATTACACAAGCCATTCTACTATAATCATTAATGAAAAGGACGAAGTACCTTTCTCCATGGGTTCCAACAACATTTATTAGGCCACATACATCTGTATCAATGAGATCAAGAAGATGAGATTCCCTTTAATTATTTGGCCGATATGAACTACAGACCAACTTCCCATGAATGCAAGCATCACAAAACTTTTCCTGTTCACGTTTCAGAATGGGTATATCCATAAATATCTTCATATTATATATCTTTTCCTTGTCTTGTTGGATAATGTGCCCCAGTAATCGATGCCACAAATTGTTTTGTTCTTTGACAGATAAATAGAAGGAGTTTACTTTGCTATCAAACTGATATAAGTTTCCATATGTTCTATAGCCTTTCATAAGAGGATTCCCAGTTTTTCCCTTTATAGTGCAACATTTTTGATTGAATGATACTATGATCCCTGAGTAACAAAGTTGACTTACACTGAGGAGATTGTGGTGAAGACCTTCCACATTAAGAACTTTAGTCTTCTTCAGCTCTCCGTTGGCGAGAGAAGTATTACCAATACCTTTAATCTTCAAAGCACCATCATTACCAAATCTTACTATTCCATAAACCTTCTTTTCAATGTTCATCAACAGGCCAGCATTTCCCATCATATAGAAAGAGCATCCACTATCAAGGATCCAGATGCTGCTGCTTTTTGTAGCTTTGAGCGCTACTTCAGCAAGATTGGATTTCTCAATCTTCTTCTTTTCATTCCATGATATATTGGATTGAGCATAGGATACAAATGGACTTTTAATACTTTCTTCCACATAATACGATTCTTTATATCCATAATCTTCTTCCAGAGTAGAGAAACTATTTTTGAGAGCAACACCATCAGGAGGGTGAAAACTGGCCCATCTTTGAGAGTTGTATTAATTTCCCATGTCATACCTCTGCCAGCTATACATAGCTTTATGTCTAATGTTAGAACAATGAAAATAGTAACCATAGAAGATATTTATTATATAAGATGAAGGATATGAAATCGGTCTTCTTTGTAGACTTCCCAGATCTTCCCCATTCAAGTAGCTCCTAGCCTCTTCGTAGTATTATATGGTATGTCCCAGATAACCACAATACTGAAACTTCATGAGAGGAAATGTATTTTCATATGAATTTCTCACCATTCCTTCTTCCTCGGGAGAATAGATTAACTGCCCCTCATTTCTGATTGTTTGGGGATAATTTTTAGTTCTTCTTTTAGTTTTGATTGGGGGTTTCTTTTTCATCATTTTAGGTAATGTATCAGCATGAAAAACTTTCATCTTGTCTTTATTTTGGCTCTCTTAACTTCCAGCAGTTGATGTCTTAGCCTCATAGCCAATTCCACTCTTTCCCATGAAAGCGGGTCATTAAGATTCATCCACCCCCATATGAACCACACTTGGCTCTTTCTAGTAATTCTGCATCTGAGAATATTCCAAAATGTATTTTCTTCATTACCTCATTGGTGGTTGATTTACATTCAATTATACTTCTAAGAGTAACAACTTCTTCCTCAAGTCCCTTAACAGTCTTGGACGTCTCTTCCAGTCTAGATGAAAGGTCATCTATGACCTTTGCTTGTTCTTCAATTTTATGCTTTCGTTCCACAACATCATTTGTGCTTTCCGGGATTGAAGAATGAACTCTCACTAGTTCTTCTAGTCTTTGAATCTCTGCTTCAAGCTTATCAACATATTATGATGATTCTTCCACCATTTCCTTCCACTTATTTCATCTCTTACATTTAATCCCAATAATGAAAAAACCATCCTTAATTTTAGTCTTTAAATCACCATTAGAAGTAATCTGATTATCTTTACATTTATAGATTGAGGGTTCTGTCTTTTCAACGGTAGCCATCATGGAACCTTGCTTTCCTATTTTAAATTTGGGTTCTTCTTCATCACAAAATTCGGTATCCTCATCTTCCTCATCACAGACCAAAATCTTTCTCTATATTTGCTTTCCAGATTTGAAGTCTCTCTTTATTAAAAATCTTTTTCGAGGCTTCTCGATGTTCTCATATTAACTATCTTCATCATTTATCTTTCTTAAACACTGAGAAGCAATGTGCCCCACTTTTCCACAATGAAAACATGTGAGTGGTAACTTCCCTATTAATTTCCCTTTTCCCTTCTGGAAGTTCTTTGAAATGAGAGAAAGAATTTTTTTTATTCGTCATCTTCACCGCTACTATCATTTTATATTTTCAGTTTATCCATGGACTTGAACGCCATTTCTTTTCTCACACGAGTCATATCATCTTCTGGTTAGACTCTCATTTTGATATACTACCAAGCTGCTCAGTAGATCATCCAGAGAATGTTTGGAAAGATCTATTTCCTCAAGGGTCGACACCTTTGCATTGTACTTGGGTGGAAGTCATCTTAATATTTTCTTTATAATATCAATGTCTTTGAATTCTTCACCTAGACCCCGAATTTTTCCAAGCACTTCAGTAATTCGATTGAAGAATGTGTCTGCATTCTCGTCTAGATGCATCTTCAGATCATCAAACTGATTTTGCATGACTTGTAATTTTTCCTCTTTCACTTTGCTATCTCCTTCATAGATATTTTCGAGTTTATCCCACATGTATTTTTCTGAGATGAAACACATCACCGTTAGATTGATCTGATCAGAAAGGGCTGCGGTGAGTGCATTTTGTGCTTTAGCATCTGCATCAAGAATTTTTCTGTCTGCATCAGTCATAGTCAGGCCTGTCGGATCAGTGACATTTGTACCTTGCACAGTGGAAAATTGTAATTCCATTCAAAGGGATCTTAGATGAGATATCATTCTGTTCTTCTAAATATGAAAATTACATCCATCGAAGAGAGGGACTCTCCAGACATTGACTGCATTCTCCATGATGACAAAGGACAGATTCAACACCAGTAACCACCCTCTGATTCCACTTGTAGGACCCCAGGACAACCTGAGAGGGGAGGGGTGAATCAGGGTGTAAAATTTTACTTTTAAAAGAAAGGATCTTGTTCCAAAGTTGGTTGGAACCAGTTAAATCTATATGATGGATATGATTAACAATGAAACATTTACATGGAAAGAGATGACACAACAATTTTTAATTGGTTCACCACTATGGGATACGTCCAAAGAGCATACGCCGACAAGTTTTCGGTAATACCAAATTCCACTAATATTCACTAGTTGTGGATTACAATGGTTCGGGAATAGTCACTATGTCCCTGGCTCACTGCCTTTACAAAGGTTTCAGGATAGCTCACTGCTTCCTTCGGGTGACTCCCATTGACTCCCCCTGGATCACTGCCCTTGGTGAAGTCCTACTAAGTTTATAGAAGTGATGGTCTCTTAATCACTGCAAAAGAATGGATACTCTGTAGAATTTAGATGCTATGTTGGAGTCCAAAATTCACTTGTATATTAATCCCACCTTGAACCGAAAGTATCAAGAAATCTTCCAGTTTTCGTGCAGCTCTAAAAGGTCTGGCATACAACAACCGCACTTGGCGCGCTTCTCCAAGACCAACGCACAAGTTTCAAGAATGGAGCGCAAGTCACTTCCATAGTACACAATCGGCGCGTAGGTGACACCAACAAACTTGCTCAAAACTTCCTCCTTCAACAAAAAACTTGTGCAACTCTACACCTTTAACTCCAAAACTGCCTCGGTCATTCAGCAAACAACTGGCGTGCAACCTCTACTTGCACGACCCAACAACCACTTGCACGACTCAACCACTTGTGTGAAGAGAGCTCGAAAAATCTCTAAGTCTTGAACTTCATTACAAATGAGAAGGGGTGGTCCTCTATTTATAGGAAAACTGGACCCCCTGCACGATGGCACGCACGGGTCCTCACGGCACGCATGTCCCGGCACACAGCTCCAACTTCCCAAGCCTCTATCGCGTAACTAACTTGCACGACCAAACCAAAAATTGAGCGACCCTCTTCCCTTTGCCATATTTTGAAGTTCTGATGATAATGAACCATAGGCGCACAAATTTCCATCCTCCTAGGAATCAGCGCACAAGTCCATTCTCATCGCGCAAGTGACATGCGCGACTAGCTCGAAACATGCACAACCTTTATCCCTTTTCCATTTTTCCATGTTCTGATCTTGAAAAACAAATGGTGCGCATGTTTCCTCTCCATCATGTACAAGGAACGCAAGTCTCCCTGGAAAACGATGCCACCTTCAATACTGTTGTCTGCTTGAACTGTGCAATCACTTTTCTGGTTCACATTCTGATCATCCATTGAGGATTTACAACACACACAAACCATAATCTAATTCATGCACAGAAGACCATGGTTACAACAATATCCCCCTTTTGGTTTGTTTCAATCAGAATATAAATTCAATAGACCCCTATCCATGTGAAACCCAAAACGCAAGAAACAACTCGGCCAACACTCTAAGTCTACGTGAGCAATTGTTGGTGTAGAAAATAAGAGAGAAATCTTGAATTGGGTTCCAGAGTTTTGGAATTCTCAATGATTCCCAAGAAGCATTACATGACTGATGTATACCTTCACATACTTCTCATCATATCACTGACACTGAATTCGCAGTGTGTCACTGGAGCATTACATATCTGAACATACCTGATTTTTGGCATCGTGTCACAGGAGCATTACATGTCTGAACATACCTAAATTTATTCGTTTCTCCACCATTGACAATAAACCCAAAGATCGGTAAATTATTCAATGTTCTTCTCAAACCATACGCCCCATGGATAGTATCTCCCCCACAAACCTGCATCGCATCGATAAACAGATAAAAAAGTTATCAAAATTGGGGAGAGGGGTATTGTGTAACCTCCTTATGCATTTGGAGGTGGCCGAAAATAGAGGTTCAACCGATGTTTTTCAAACACAGCCACTGACAGTGGCTTTGTCAGGATATCAGCCACATGCTCATCAGTTACCACATGATCCATTCTAATCACCACTTGCTCAAATTTTTCTTTGATAAAGTGATACCTGATTTCAATATGTTTTGTACGAGAATGATGAACAAGATTATTCGTAAGATAAATTGTGATCTTGTTATCACAGAAAATCACTATTGGTTTATTTACATCATCACCAATATCTATTAATTATTTCTTCATCCATAGAAGTTGAGTGCATACCTTTGTGGCATATATATATGCAATTTTAGCAGTACAAAGAGAAGTAATTTCTTGTTTCTTGCTCAACCAGCCAACACATTTCTGCCCAATATAGAAGGCTCCACCACTGGTGGACTTTCTGCCTACTACATCACCGGCCCAGTCAGCATCCGAAAATGCTGATAATTCACTGTCCCTTCCTGCATCAAAATATAACCCAAATTTATGTGTACCATGAATGTACCTCATGATTCTTTTGACTACTGCCATATGTTCCTACTTTGGGTTACTTGGAATGTGGGCCGTAAGGAATGTGGAAAAAACAATATCAGGTTGTGTCGTTTTCAGGTACAGTAGGCTCCCAATAATCCTCCTGTATATAGTGGGCTCTACAGGTGCCCCATCTTCATACATTCCAAGTTTAGTTCCAACTGTAATCAGAGATGACATTGGTTTGGAGTCAGGAATATTAAACTTCTTCAACAACTCTCTTGAATACTTTTCCAGTTAAATGAAAGTGTATTCCTTCTTTTGAATCACCTGCATCCCAAAAAATGTGTGATCTCCCCAATTATAGACATTTAAAATTTTGATTTCATGTGATTGGAAAATTATACCACTGATTTCTATCTTCTGCCACCCTATATGATATCATCAACGTAGACTAGAACCATGAATTGATCTTTTTGATAATTCTTCACATAGAGATTGTGATCTACTCCTCCTCTTTTGAATTCCATCTTCTTTATATATGAATCCAGCTGTGAGTACCACGCCCATGGTGCCTGCTTCAAACCATAAAGCGCTTTCTTCAGTTTGCAGACTTTTGTTTCATCGGTAACTAAAACAAAACCCACTAGTTGTTCAATGTTGACTTTTTCTTCGAGTACACAATTCAAGAATGTTGTCTTGACATCCATTTGATATACTTTATATCCTATTTGTATTGCCATGGAATGGAAATTCCTGATTGACTCCAGTTTAGCCACTAGAGAAAAGGTTTCTTCAACATAAATTCCTTCAATCTGGGAGTATCCTTTACATACCAGTCGTGCATTGTTTCTGATGACACTTCCATGCTCATCAAACTTATTTTTTAATATCCATTTGGTACAAATCACATTGTGACCTTCAGGTCACTGTACAAGATCCCACGTCTGATTCTTATCAATCTGATCTAATTCTTCATTCATGGATTTCACCGAAAATTCATCCTTTGCAGCTTCTTCGAATGAGGATGGCTCCACACTGATAGAAAAGCATATTGTATGTTAGTCTTCAACATTCTTGTTTGAGTGGGTGCACTTTTGTCCCCAATTATGTTGGATGAATCAATATCAGCTCTTCGATTTCTCATGTGAGGTTTAGTTGCATTCTCTTCATCCATAGTATCTTCTTTAGATTCTTCTTCTGAGTCAGCATCATGATGTGATTGATGAGGGTTTTGTACAACTTCCTATATTTCTATATTTTTATTTTCTCTACATTCTCTTTCTTCCTTACTTTTTATCACATCAGCACATGGCGTCCTTGAATAATTTGTGGTTTTCTCTTAAATTATCTTAACATCACTGCTTACCACAATCCTCCCTAATCTCTTGTTGAAACACTTGTAGGCTTTTCTTTTTATTGGATACCCATGAAAAATTCCTTCATAAGCATTTTCACCAAACAACCCTTGATTTCCTTCTTTGTTCCGGATGAAACATTTTCTTCTGAAAACATGACATTATTTCAACAAAGGCTTCCTTCTATGCCACAATTCATATGGTGTCTTCGTTTCTCCCATATAATGCCCTGTTCGATTCTGAATGTGCATTGTAGCTTCAACATCATCCTTCCAGTTAGGACGAGAGATACCAATCTCAATCAGCATAGTCCTGGCTATATTATTAACCTGTCGATTTCGGTTCTCAACAACTCCATTTTTCTATAGAGTTCTCACAGCAACTACCTCATGTTTTATTCCATGGTTTTCTAGGTAATTTTCAAACTCAATGGACGTTTATTACCCTCCATTGTCATATCTCAAGACATTTATTGTTCGTCCAGTATCATTCTCGGCAATCCGGTGATAATTTTTCATGCAATCAAGTACTTGTCGCTTCCTGTGAATCACCATTACAAAATCCATTATAATATAATCATCAATGAAATGGATGATGTACCTTTCTCCATGGGTTACAACAACATTTATTGGGCCACATAAGTCTGTATGAATGAGATCAAGAAGATGTGACGCGCTTTTCTTCTTTGACCGATATGAACTACAGACCAACTTCCCACGAATGCAAGCATCACAAGACTTTTCCTGTTCACATTTCAGAATGGGTATATCCATGACTATCTTTAGCATAGATATCTTTTCCATGTCTTGTTGGTTAATGTGACCCGGTCTTCGATGCCACAAATTGTTTTCTCATTCAACAGATAAATATCATGAGTTTACTTTTCTATCAACCTGATATATGTTTCCATCTGTTCTACAGCCTTTCATAAGATAATTCCCTGTTTTTTCCATTATAGTTCATCCTTTTTGATTGAAGGTTACTATGAGCCCTGATTCAGAGAGTTGACTTACACTGAGGAGATTGTGTCAAAGACTGTCCATATAAATAACTTCAGTCTTCTTCAGCTCTCCATTGGCAAGAGAAGTATTCCCACTGCTTTTAATTTTCAAAGAACCACCATTACCAATCTGTATTGTTCAACCAACCATATTTTCAATGTTCTTCAAAAGGTCCGCATTTCCCATCATATGGGAAGAGCATCCTCTATCAAGGATCCAGGTGTTTTTTCTCTTTGTATCTTTGAGGTCAACTTCTACATGATTTTATTTCTCGATCTTCTTCATTTATTTCCATGAGATATTTGATGGTGCATTGGATATTGATGGCCTTTTAATAATTTCTTCCACATAATCTGATTCTTCATACCCATAATCTTTTTCCAGAGTAGAAAAACTGTTTTTGGGAGCAACACCATCAGGAAGGTGAAAACTGGCCCATCATTGAGAGTTGTATGAAATTATCATGTCATACCTCATCATGCAATACATAGATTTATGGCCAAAGTTAGAACAATGAAAATAGTAACCATAGGAGATATTTATTCAATAAGATGGAGGATATGAAATCGGTCTTATTTGTTGACTTCCTATATCTTCCCCATTCATGTAGCTTCTGGCCTCTTCGCAGTATGACATTCTATGTCCCAGATAACCGCAGAATTGACACTTCATGATAGGAAATGTCTTTTCACTTGAATTTCTCCTCATGCCTTCTTCCTTGGGAGTTTAGTTGAACTGGCGGTCATTTCTGAAGGTTTGGGGATAATTTTCAGTTCATCTTGTACATTGTATTGGGGGTTTCTTTTTTAGCATTTCAGGTAATGTATCAACATGTCAAAATTTCATTTTTTCTTTCTTTTGGATCCCTTTACTTACAGCAGTTGATGTCTCATCTTCACAACTAATTCCATTATTTCCCATATAAGGGGGCCATTGATCACTTAAGATTCTTCCAACCCCATATGAACCACACCTGGATCTCTCTTGTAATTCTGCATCTTAGAATCTTCCAAAATGAATTTTCTTCTTTCCGTCATTGGTGGTTGATTGACATTCAATGTAACTTATAAGAGTAACAACTTCTTCCTCAAGTCCATCAACAGTCTTGGACTTCTCTTCCAATCTGGATGAAAGGTCATTTATGACCATTGCTTGTTCTTCAATTTTAAGCTTCAGTTCCAAAACATCAACTGTGATTTCAAGGATTGAATACTAAACTCTCACTAGTTCTTCTAGTCATTCAATCTATGCTTCAATCTCATCAACATATTCTAATTATTTTCCACCATTTCCTTCCACTTATTGCATCTCTTACATTTATTCTCATGCCTGAAAAAAAAACCTTAATTTGAGTCTTTGAATCACTATTAGAAGTAATATGATTATCTTTACCTTTTTTGATCGAGGGTTCTGACTTTTCAACAGTAACCATCATGGAAGCATGCTTTCCTGTTTTAAATTTGGGTTCTTCTTCTTCACAAAATTAGGTATCCCCATTTTCTTCTTCACAGACAAAACTCTTCCTCTATATTTTCATTCTATATTTGAAGTCTCTCTTTTTGAAAAATCTTTTTTGAGGCTTCCTGAGGTTCTCATATTCACTATATTCATCATTTATCTTTCATAAACACTGAGAAGCAATGTGCCCAACTTTTCCACAATGAAAACATGCGAGTGGTAACTTCCCATTGAATTTCCCTCTTCCCTTCTGGAACTTCATTGCAATGAGAGAAAGAATTTATTTTTCTTCATCATATTTACCGCTACAATATTTTGAGTTTTTTCAGTTTATCCATGACCTTGAACGCCATTTTATTTCTTACACAAGTCGTAGCATCTTGTGATTTGAATCTCATTTCATATGCTACCAAGCTGCTTAGTAGATCATCCAGAAAATGTTTGGAAAGATCTCTTTCCTCAAGGGCTAACACCTTTGCATTGTACAAGGTTAGAAGTCTTCTTAATTATGTCTTTATAATATCAATGTCTTTGATTTATTCACTTAGACCCCGAATTGCTCCAACCACTTCAGTAATTTGATTGAAGAATGAGTCTGAATTCTTGTCTGGATGCATCTTCAGATCATCAAACCGATTGTGCAGGACTTGTAATTATGCCTCATTCTCTTTTCTATCTCCTTCATAAATATTTTAGAATTTATCCCATATGGATTTACCTGAGGTGCAACTCATCACCTTTGGATAGATCTGATCAGAATGGGTTGTGGTGAGTGCATTTTGTGCTTTAGCATCTGCATCAAGAATTTTCCTGTCTATATCAGTCATAGCCAGGCCTGTCGGATCAGTGACATTTATACCTTTCACAGTGGAAAACAGAACTTCCATACCATGGGATCTTAGATGAGATCTCATTCTCTTCTTCAAAATCTGAAAAGTACTTCCATCAAAGAGAGGGACTCCCCTGACATTGACTGCATTCTCCATGACGATAAATGACAGATTCAACACCAGTAACCTCCCTCCGATACCACTTGTAGGACCCCATGACACCCTGAGAGGGGTGGGGTGAATTAGGGTGTCAACTTTTTCTTTTAAAATCAAATATCTTTTTCCAATGTTTGTAGAAACTAGTTAAATCTGTATGATGGATATGATCAGCAATGAAACATTCAGATGAAAAGATATGACACAACAATTTTTACTTGTTTCACAACTAAGGGATACGTCCAATGAGCATATGCCGACAAGCTTTCGGTCATACCAAATTCCAATAATCATCACTAGTTGTGGATTACAATGGTTCGGGAACAGTCACTATGTCCCAGGCTCACGGCCATTAAAAATTTTCAGGGATAGCTCACATCTTCCCTCGGGTCACTCCCGTTGACTACCCCTGGCTCACTACCCTTGGTGAAGTCCTACTCAGTTTATAGAAATGAAGGTCTCTTCATCATTTAAAATTAATGCATCCTCTGTTGAATGTAGATTCTCTATTTACATCCCCCTTTCACTTGTATACTAATCCCACTTTGCACCAAAAGTATCGAGCAATCTTCCACTTTTTGTGTAGCTCCAAAAGGTCTGGCGTACAACAACCTCACCTGGTGCGCTTCTCCAAGACATTCACACAAGTTTCAAGAATGGCATGCAAGTCACTTGTGCGGTACACAATCGGTACGCAGGTGACACCAACACACTTGCGCAACACTGCATCCTTCATCTCCAAACCTGTGCGACTCTGCACCTTTAACTCCCAAACCGCCTTGGTCGCGCAACCAACAACCGGCGCGCGACCTCTACTTGTGCGGCCCATATCCACTTGCACCACTCAACCACTGGCACGAAGAGAGCTCAAAAAATATCTATGTCTTGAACTTCGTTACATATTAGGAGTGGTAGTCCTCTATTTATAGGCAAACTGGACCCCCTCGGCGGTGGCGCGCAAGTGTCCTCAAGGTGCGCAAGTCCCGACGCGCAGCTCCAACTGCCCTAGCCTCTGTCGCGTAACTCACTTCCACGACCAATCCAATACTTGCGAGACCGTCTTCCCTTTTCCATATTTTGAAATTCTGATGGTAATGAACAATAGGCGCACAACTTTCCAACCTTCAAGGAATCGGCACGCAAGTCCTTTCTCAGCGTGAAAGTCACTTGCGTGACCATCCCAAAACTTGTGCCACCGGTATTCCTTTTCCTTTTTTCCATGTTCTGATCTTGAAAAACAAATAGAGCGCAAGTTTCCATGTTCTGATCTTAACTCCGCTAATTCGATAGGGGCCATCATATTGGGTAGTATTGAAGTTGGAGTGGTTCTTCATATGACATCATTTCAGAAGATCGCGCCATGATTTTGTTGAATCCATGGTAACTCATTAGGAAATACATAAACTCATATCCCCATAATGGGAATTTCCTCAAGGTTAATAATTTAATTTAACACAATCATTCAGTCGTGGTGTTCTTCTCCATAGGGTTTCATCACCCACACTATTGAGGGATTATTCAAAGGATATTCATCATCATCCTTTTATTTTTACTAGGGAATGGGATGGTATGGAATTAAAAAAGAATATAAATTTTCCCGAGAGTCGAGGTGTTATTTATATAATGAGATCCAATGCCCAGTATATTATTAAATAATACCAAGGGAAGGATTATAGGGGTCACTGATCTTACAAAATACACTCACATGAGAAAATTTGAACACATGGGTTGTAATGATCACACCTATAGATATTTTTATGGATATTTATACTTCATTGTATTGAAATTTTGATTAAATAGTTCTAGAAAAATAGTATGATATAAAGGAATCAAATTAAAAAATTAGATAAAAAATTTTCCATTCATGGGTGAATAATAAGTGTAGCTTTTACAAGTTCACTAGCTTTTTTATTTCCCATTCTCCCTATAATTGATTTATTAATCCAGTGGTGGTGAATTAGATGTTCCATATATTCCTCCATCATGTTCATCAGTTATATCATGTATTTTCAACATTCATGAGATTAGTGGACTTCTATCCCACACTTGAACCACTTACCCACCCCTTTAAGGAAATTCGCATGATGTTTCATCCCACATTTTTAAAATGTTATTGCTTTTATCCTCTCCCCCCATTTTCATTTGTCCACCCACATTAGAGCTTCATTATTCATTCTTTCTCCATAACCACGTGACTATTCTCCCAAATCCATCTCTGCAATGAGAGGACATGGAACTACATCATCATAATTCTTAATTCCTTATATATCTAGATCCATTCTATGGCGTGGTTTTAAACCACTAAAAAGTATATAAATTTTTATATCATTGTTGATAAATACTAGTGGTGTACCTTTGAATAATTTTCAATGAGTCCACACAATACATGATAGATTCTAATTCATTTCTATTAAACTATAGGAAATAACCCTATATTGTTTTTGAATGTTCATGGGAAATACTTGGATAGTAAGAAATTCATAATTTATTCCCATTCCATTTCATACATTTCATCCTTCATCATTGTATTATTTATTAATTCTCACATTTCATAGTCCAATAAATATGATCAATAATCATCTATAGACATCTTCTCCTTCTCAAAATATTATATTATATAAAACATTTTCTTTATTAAGTTAACCACTATTCCACTACTAGTGGATCTATGTTTCCACTAAAATCCAGATGTTGTCGCCATATTATGAACTCAATATCTAGTTTTTCATTCTTTGGAGAAGGTATATGTTCTACATGGTTTATGTTATTGTTCACAAATTGAGATAGATGAGTAAAAATCTCCATTATTTTTTGAACTCCATCTTCCATCACAATGGTAATGTTGTTCAAATAATCATTATGTTGTCCCTTATACATTGTTTTTGGTGAGTTTCATCTGGTTCCCACCATTTTTTCAATTACAAAATGTTTTCACAATATTTATGTCAAAAAAGAAATAAATAAATTATTTTTATTTGAAAATCATTTATAAAATAATATATTATTGAATTCCCTTGTTTATACTTATTCTAAATAATCTTCTAGGATGTTAACTTATAGTTAAACTTATCTAAAGTGATGTCACTAACATTCTCTAATCCTTATTCCCTAATTAACTAAACTAAATATATGATACCAATAATAATGACTTGAAATTTTTTTATATTACTATTACATATTTTTATGATAATCAATATAATAGTGATGCAAAATGAGGTTGTAAAGGTTTACTTTCTTGGGATAATTATGCTCAAACACCAATTCCACATAATAAAACATAAATATTATTTAAATAATTCTTCATTATCTTTATAAAGATTTCATCATCCCATTAGTAAATATAGTCAACTAATGTTATACATCAAGGAAAGGGGTTAGATAAAATCCCAGTATGAGAATGAAAAATGGACATGAATCAATAGTACATATAATAGATTAATCAACATCATCTATCATAAAAAAAATATCATCATCAATAAAATGATTATTTTATTTAATGTTATAGAATGTGGGATATAAATAAAAATGAAACATCATTTCATAGTGTTTAAAAACCACTTATATATGTGAAAAATGATTTCATCATTTCCACATATAAAACATACAAAAATTCCAACATCATATTGCACATAAGTAATATCATGTTATATCATGATACACACAATATAATGATATATATCACATTACCCAATGCATAGGAGGACTATATAATTCTAGTATCACTCATCATATTATGAATTATCATAATCATATATGCCATATAAAATATATATCAATTTTATTTACTATTGGAAATATGATCTATACTAATAGTATTGGGCAAACCGTTTGTATAGTTCACTAATTTGGATTTATTCCAATGGTTTGGCCAAAACCGTTGGTATAGGTAACTTATATGGACCAATACCAACGTTTCTGGAAATACCATTGGTATGGGGGGACCGATACCAATGGTTTTCCTAAAACTATTGGTATAGGTCCCCCTGATACAAAGGGTTTGTCCAAAACCGTTTGTATAGTTCCCAAAATCCCAGAACCTATACCAACAGTTCTCAAAACCGTTGGTATAGGTACATGTATTTTTAATGGAATGTTCTTACAGGAGACATTAAATAAATATAAGTATTTAATAATTATGATAATACATATATATATATATATGAAATTATGTTCAAAAAAGTAAGTTAGGTTAGTGGTTAGGTATTTCAATCACAAACTAGAGGTGTTGAGATCAAAACGAACCGAATTATTTTTTTTGAATTACATATACCAACGGTTTTATGGATCCATTGGTATATATTTTCATATTAATTATACCAACAGTTTTCAAAACCATTGGTATAGGTATATTCCATCTGTTTTCACAAAAACTGTTGGTATAGACCTAACCTCGTGGCTTACTTGGAAACGGTTCTCTAAACTAGTAGTATAGGCTATACCAACAGTTTAGAGGCTTATATCAATGGTTCAAAACTGTTGTTATAGGGTGTTTTTTCAGTTGTGATTCATGAAATTTCCCATGGGAATGAATGGGTTTCATATGGTTTTAAAATAGCATACATTGTTGAAAAATATATTGTGTTCCAAAATGAGTAAGAATATACATATTTGGAATAAGAGTCATCAATAATTATCAAACAAGTAAAAAATAAAGATTATTCAAGGATGTGTTCTAGAAATAAAAGTTTCTTGGAAAATTTAATGTATTTTAATTAAAAATAATTTTGGCAACAAAGGAAACATGCATATCCCCAGAAATAAAAATAAATAATAGTGATTAAATATTAATGTAATATTAGCGGAATATGCATACTAAAAAATGTAAAATATGGATAACCTAAATAAAAAAAAGGAGTTGGGTTCGAGAATCCCCTTACTAGAGATCCTAGATTATTCTTTCACTTTTATGCATCCTAAATAGTAATCTTAGGTTAGATAAAAATTGAACCAAGAGATTATTATTTATATTTTTTCAATATTGAAAAATTATAATAACTATATTAAATGTCTTAATTCCCTATTTTAATTGGAATGTCTTTTGATGTTCTGTTTTCCGTAATAATTTCATGTTTGTTTGCTATTTTTGTTCAATATTATTTAAAAATAAGAATGATAGATACCGAAAGTATAAAATAAATAAATTTAAACTATTATATATTAAAAATAATTTATTAAAACCATCCAAAAGGTTGGTTGTATGGAAATAATTTGGAAATTTCCTCATAGGTGGTTAACCGACCGTTGTAAGGAATATTGTCCAAACGAGGATAATGAGATGTATAAAATATCAGTAATTAAAAATATAATGTAGGATAAAATCATTTATATATTGGTAATATACATCCTAATTAATAGTAGAGTATTTTTTTGAATGGAATTGGAAAAAATATACATTAGTGGACTAAAATGTGGGAAGAGTTGATAAAAAGAAATAATTTTCTCAGTGTTTCTTCTGTTGTAAGACACAATAATTCCTTCATGAATAGAGTTTTTTTACACCATATAATCCCTAAGGATTATAAGGAATTACGATAGATTATTTGGAAAGATATTGTGATCTAGTATACAATGGAGAAGTTTTTTTGTGTAAATAGAGATGGGTAATTTTAACATGTAGAGAGGGGTATTATTGAGTTGACAAGTTAAATAAAACTATATATCAAATGGAAACCTTGTATTATTGGTATCATTGAACTAATAAATCATAAATAAATAAAATATAATTGTGTTTGGAATTTAAAAAACATTGTAATCCACATTAAATCTGTTATTAAAATAGAATTTGGAAAAATCGGAAAATTGTTTTTAACAGAATATGTTTGAATTTAGTATTGGAAAAGTAATTTTTAGGTTTGGATATAATTTTTATTATATTTTAATGAATCATGTATGAAAAATATATGTTTTCGAAAAAATATATTTCTAGAAATGATTATTTACTATTGCATCATGTGTGATGTCATTTATGATACAACCGTTACGGAAAAAAAGTATTTTTACAATTCACCTGAAAATAGAATTATTTCAAAAAAATACCAAAAAAACATCCTTGGAAAATATCAAATTGATAATTAAAACAAACTTCATTTTATAAAAAAAAATTCAAAAATAAGTTATTTTAAATTATATTATAAAAGTTTTGTTTTCTGTAAAATACTTTAAGAAATAGTGTATTATACATGTGATTATATCTTCACTGAGTTTTATTAATATTGATATAAATATAATGGAATTATAATATTTATATTAAGTCATATTACTCATGAAGAATTTTATTAATATTAAATTTTATTATTTTGTGAAAAAATTAGTATCCCAATGGTCAGGTTACTAATCCCAATGGCCCAATGGTAAGGATACAATTCAAATAGTAAAATTAGTATTCCAAAAACATCAGTTCCTCCTTTGTATAATAACCCATTTCGTCAATCAAAATTAATTAATATTAAATCCAACGTTCAATACTTTTCATTTTCAATGATTTTTATTTGTTTATTAATATTTTAAATAATTTTATAGTATTATTCATAGGAGTGACGATTCTAGTAGATTCAGATGTATCATATTTTACATTATAGTTTTAGTAGTCTATATTTTTTATCCCCATTTATTTTTTTAATTTAATTGGTTTAATTAATAATATAATGAAAATATTTCCATTAATTAAATAAAGTGTTTTAGGTTTCTCTATGTGTTTTATGTTTATAATATTGTATCATATAATTTAATATAAATTTAATTATAGAACAAAATATCAGTTATAAACTCTATGTTGTTACACCAAACAGGATAATACTTGAATTAGAATCAATAAATTACCACTAGACACATAGAGTGTGATCCCTCCTGGTTATCCAAGAAAATTAAATGCTCTTTACAATTACTAATGGAAATATTATGAAAGAGCCCACATTGTAAAAACCATTAATAGAAGATACTAACTAGACACTAATCCCAATGACACGCATTAAACCACGACATTTGATCTAGAATATATGGAAACATACTAGAGATTCTTCATAACCCATCTCAGTTATTCATGCAAATATAGTACCCCGACCGAGAAGAAATGATGAATATCTCATTCAGAAGGTGGAAGAATAGAATTAAAAAAAAATTAATTTAATATCATATTGAATGAATGGGGAAATGGTATTACAAGGAGTACAAGAAAGGGAAATTGATGACACTTAATTATACATAAGGTATATAGTGTTAAAATTTATTTATCATTGGGATCATTATAGATACCCTAATATCTCACTATTTAATAGATATCATGATTCAAATCCCATGATACTTCAATCCAACAAACATTTATTTCCCATTCCTAGATAATATAAATCACTATAACAGAATGAAATACATCAAAAAAATGATAAGAATTTACATGTATAACTATCAGACCAGAAAGATCATTAGGATGCATTAATAACAAGTAGAACCCCCATTTATAAATAATCAGAATCACAAGAACTTATAGTAAAATATCTTGAAAAAATAATCATGATTACATGAAATAAAACATATTTATCATGCCTACCTAATCCAAAACCACCTTTCCTGAAGGAAAATATCTTTCCACATCATTCATAGGAATAATAACTCATTACTATCATTATATCATACCAAAAAGTATCTATTTACAAATTTTTCACATCAAATTTTTTTCTAAAAATCAAATAAAAATTTCCGATGCTCAAAAAATGATGGTAATATTTTAGATATATGTATTTCAATATCCTATTTAATGAAACACATAAAATATTTTTTAATATAAATTAACTAGTTAAAACATTTTTAAATTATTTCTATATAATATATTTAAAAACCAACATAGAATAATTCCATCATTATTAAAAAATATTATACAATTTCAATGGGATATTTAAAAAAAATGGTTTTATTTTTTGAAAATATTCTTCCAAGAGTATTAATAATGATGAGACATTGAATATTTTTCTAAATCAAACATTCCATTTTAATATTCATAAATCAATTTTGAAAATAAATTTATTTAACACTATAATTAAATCCGGACAAAAAATTATAATATAAAGTCTACCAAATGAATTATGTATTTTAAAAACAATATTTCCCTAAAAACATGTCTTGTTAACTTAGATCACATAAACACAAGTAACAAAATCATCTAATAAATATGAATTAGAACAACATGCACTAATCATCTCATATGCAAGATAATTTTATCAAATTTCTTATTAACTCATGTAATATCAACTAGTTTAATATAGTGACCTGGTGCATTATGTGCCCAAATCATAACCTTTTTAAATAATATGAAAAAGGAATAGATTATGGTAACTACAATTTTTTCATGAAATTACATTACAATGTTTTACATATTATTGGAACATTAAATTAACAATAAAAAACAATCAAGTAAAAATGAAATTTAACAAACAATAATGAACATATGTTAAATTTCACATGCTTTCATAATCAATTAACTATTAATTGAATTGTTTAAAAAATACTAAAAACATTACATTAGACCATCCCTATAAAAATGTCACAACATTACTTGGTATCTACAAGCATTCTTCACAAATTACATAAATTTGAATTAATAGGATTTCATCATGATATTATTAGTATTTCATAATTTCAATTAATTAGTATCCAAATTAAAATAACCTCATCATGCTATTTTATTTTTAGGATTTCATATTGATAAAAATGTACATTCTTATCTTGTTGTAATGTCACATGATATAATAAATGAATGATTTATAAAACCAAACATTACAACTAGAAATTACATTTTACAAAAAAAAATCTATGTGCTACACTATTTATGTTACTATAAATGATTTAATAAATCAACATATAATAAGGAATAACAACACCAAGCTATTCATTTTAACCTATCCTGAATTTAACCAGGGTCATAATAACTCATTCTTCTAGAACGCTCTTTGTACAACATATATAATTAGTTTCGAAATATCAAATAAGAAAATTAAATAAACACATAGAGCGTAATGGAATAATTTCCACGTGTGTATAAATAAAAAAAACAATCATGCCCAATGGTTAATTATAATACTGAAATGGAAATATTAACTAATTATGGAAACAAATAATGATGAATATGTATTTAAGTACTCATACTAATGTTATTACTATTTATATAAAATATCATAAATTAATTATCCATTGGTAAATTTTGCCTAATTTGATTAATTAAGTTATTATGTTCGTATTCATTATAATTTCATGTCTCCTTAGTTAATAAAATGGAAGGAAGACATCAAAAAACATTAATTATTAATGAAATCAAAAAAAATATATTATTAGGAATCAACTAAAAAAATCCATACAATATTTACCACTTTTTCAAAACCATTTCTTAGAAACCATTGGTGTCAATGAATGAAAAATAATTCATTAAAAAGGTTATTTTATCACTGTTTACTAATGTATGAAAAAATTATACATGAATGTATAATTCTATGTTGGAAGCCTCATTACTAATGCATGATAGAAACATTCATCAACTAAACCCGAGATGATGAGATGATAACAAACCTATCTGTTTTAACAACACATTTCCTACCCATACCACCATAGAAACATGATGTTCAGTATAAAGAAGATAGCTATGTGTTTTTTTCAATTATTTTCATTTTACAATATATTCTATCAACAGTATTACCGTCCAAATATGAATACCATACAAAAATAATACCATTTGTAACACCCCAACAATAACCACCATCTTATAAAGATCTGGGGTTACACTAACCTTAGGTGACACCCAAAGACCTTAATGGTTGGTAATAAATTCCATGATCTTACTTGAAATATGTGGAATGATTTTCCCATAAAAAATAAAATATCCTTTCAAAATATTAACAACCAAACAAACTATATGATCCAAGAGCTATAAACTGTAACACCCTGACCATGGAAATTATTTAATTTGATTCTTTTCATGATCTTGGATACATTTTTTTGTCATTTATGTTCATTACCAATTTTAAATTTTGAGTGTTGGGAGCCTTGAGGTGATTGTTTGTAGAAAATATAGTTTTTGGTCTTGATAGTATGTGTCACACTATTTGAGAACTATTAGGGGAAACCATGGGCCATTTCCCAAGTAATAGTGAAATATAATGGTTGGTTCCTAGGCTTGGAGCATGATCTGCACACAGTTGGGGAAACCATAAGTAAAGTGTGCATAGAGGTTCTATAATTAGGTTATATCCTTTTTCATGGTTTCACCATGGTTTGGGAAACAGTCTGGCTAGCATGTATAGGGTTCCTTCTTCTCAAGTGTGGGGTTCACAGTTTGGAATACCGTACGGCCAAACCATTCATGTTTCCAATTTCATGGAAAGTGTAAAATTCTGTTTTCCCTTAGTTTGTATTAACACAAATTACGAATTTTCCACCCCATTAGAATTAGGTGTACCACGGAGGACTTCGTTCTTGTCACCCCTTTCTCTCCGTCAACTTTTGAAGCATATTGAAGGTCACATTGGGAGATTATTATTTTTAGTTGATTTACTCATCTTCATCCCATTCTCACCTGGCTCTAGGTTTATCTTGGTAGGGATTCATTTTTTTCTAAAACCAAAGAGTTAGGTTTGAGGTGTGGTTCAATTTCATTATTGTTAGGGTTTTCATATTTTCCCTTGGGGCATGCCCTTCCTTTTTTCAGTGTTTCATCTCAATCTCACATCACTAAGGTATGTGTTTCCATCAATTTCCTTTCTGTTATATTCTATTGAATCTGGTGTTTTCATTATTTCATTCATAATATTATAATCATAATATTTATGTGATAATCTTATTTTTTTAGTGTTTTTATTATGGAAAAATGGTGTGAAATGGTTTTACAAATGCTTTCATTAATTGTACATTTATATAACTACATTAATATTGTTTGGTGAAATACAATTTTGTTTTATAAAATTAGAATTGAGAAATTTTTGTTTTTTTGTCCTTGGATTCATATTGATACCTTCTTGAAATGATAAATTAGGAATGAAGTGCAATATTGACGACATTTTATGGTCTAATGATTTGTGGTAAAATGATTGGAATAATACCTCTATTTTTTAAATGCTTTCCTTTTCTTCTTGAAATTGTTCCATTTACTGTAAAATTATATGATGTTTATTAAAACAATTTGGGTTATTTCATATAACCTCAAAGCAATTCATTTAATGATGGAACATCCAATAGGTGCCCGAGATGCACACATGGATGGGCATTCAAATGAAAATTTTACTTGACAGTGATCCAATTTTTCAAAAAAAATCATCGATTTCAAATGATTCTTTTGAAATTTTTGTGAAATAAATTTTTTGTTTCAAATTTGGTCCTCGATACATGTCTCATTTGGCAGTTTAAGATATGGTTTAGTGAATGATTTCCATAATGGCTCATTTTAAATTTTTAGATATAGTTTGGTTCCTAAATTATGTAAAATCCTGTTTTTAATTATGTATTTGAAAGTTGTACTTTGTGTAGACATTGTAAAATGATGTGAAAATAATTTTCTGAATAAATTAGGATGGGAAATTTTATAGTCCCAGATGGAAATTGTTTTATATTTAAATGTTTTTTTTGACGATAAGTGATGTGAATGCCTGATTTACAGCTTTTGATGTTTTGAATAATTTTTTTGAACATATGTGATGTATGGGTTGATTGGGAATCATGGAGTGTTTTATCAAATTTCTTGAAAATATTTGTATCATGAAGGCTCAGTTGGTTTTATTTAAAATTACTTGGAAAGTGGTTCTGCATAAGGAAAATAATGGTTTCCATGTGAGATTTAGTTGTTGAATAAATTTTTTTTTGTGAATGAATTTTATATTCATGTGTGTTTTTTATTCTTGGATTAGGCTTTTAAAATCGCTAGACCTATGGATGAATTCTAATCCAGTGGATCATGTTTGGGAATATTATTAGTATTGAGTGAATTAAACCTTGGGATGTGATCCCCTGTAATGGATCATGCATGAGGATGTTGTGGTTTTTGGTGTCTATACAATGTTTTTACAAGTATTATTATTATTATTGTTATCATCATCATCATCATCATGAGATTAATCGGTGTCATCTATAAGTTTGATTGATGGTTTCTTTTCAACCCCAATTAGACGGTTTGGTAAACCCTTGACTTGATAGGGTTAGGTGACATGTGTCACTATATTTGATTTTATATACTGAATGGTTGGTTATTGACTTTACCACTGCACCATATACCAGAAGGTGAGTCCGAACTGAGTATTTCCAAGTATTTCAACTAGATATGCTCAAGAGATTCTCATGGGTTACTATCTATATGTTGTATTTATTTCTGATTCTTTTTGGTTATTTGGTTCATTATTTGTTCCTTCTTGTTTGGTTTCCTTTTATTTCTACACATCCCCATTTTTGTTGACTTATTTGAGAATTTATTTGAGTATTGGGTTTGAAGTGGGTTATGGAAAATGAAATTGTTTTTGAAAATTTTTGTTGTGTGTGTTGTCTTTATAAAGGGAATTTGTAGAAAGTTGTGTTAATTTTTTTAGTTAGTGGAATTTTTTTGAAATTTTATCTTATAAATATCTTTCAAACAAATGTTTTTGGATTGTTTTGGTAAAGGAAATGCATGGAATCTGTGGTGATTACCTACTAAGTTGTTTATGCTCACAACATACATGTGACACATGGCATTGGTATACCTAATATATTTTGTGGGTGCAGGTTTCTAGTTTAGCATTAATTTGGAGAAGGATAGTCATGTGGATGGTGGTGGCCAATACATCATGGAGAGATCATGTTGTGTGGTTCGATACTAGTTTATATATAGTTTTGTTCTATTTTCAGTTGTTTAATCTTGATCTATTCTTTATTTTTTGTTATTCAATTATTTCAGTTTATGATACATGTATGGTTTTATTATTTCATGATGGTTTTTTGTTAAGAATCATTCCCTATTGTGATTAATTTTATGCCCAATAGTACTTTCCAACTCATGGGGATTATGAAATCCCTTCAGGATATGTCTTAGATTGGGTTGGGTGTTGGGTTGGACTGAACCATTAATTGGTTCATGAAAACATTATTTCTAATATTTCCCTTGTAATTTCGGGATTTAGTTATATCATATACTACGACTATCATGAATCAGGTGGTATGTATTTGAAGGACATCATGAACCCTTTATCATTCTGATGCTCAAGTTTCAAGGGTTAATATATTATTTGAGAACTTTTTTTTGGTTTTTATGGAAGATAAATTTTAATAGTGTTGATCATGTTTTATGGTGTGACCTCACATGGTGTGTTGTCCCAGGTGGTGTCCATGTCCATTGTTCAATGTACACATATTTATTAATTCCTACATGGGGCATGCACTAGTAACCATGTCACTTGGATAAGCATGTCCACTAGTTCCTCATTTTGGTAGTTCATGTGAGTTTTGATTTGGATTGACTTAGGTTGACATGGGTTGTTTTTGACGTGAAATTGAATTCATTGAAGTGGTTTTGGATTTATAATAATTGGTTTTCAATTAAAATGTAATTCATATAGAAATATCGGTTAGTACATGTGTTTTATGATAACATGGTATGTCTGACCCCATGGTTTTCCATATTAACATTCACAAATACGATGGTATTCAGGAAAAGTTCATATTTGAATGTGTGCATGGATTATATAAGTGGAAGTGTAATTAACACATATATGATGGTTTATAGTAATCCCTTGGTGAGTATATGAAATAAATGTTTCGGCTAGTTTTTAACCCAAAACTTCTTTGAAAGGGAAAATGATTTCGGGTTTCTTTTTCTTTAAGAAATGGATTTTCCTTATGAAAAATGGATTTTAGTATTTGAATAGTGGCCTTTGAATAATGTGGTTTTTAAATTTAAATGAAAAGGGTTGTTATTGATATGAGGATTTTTCTTTTGCTCTCATGTATGGCATGCGAGCCTTTTATTTTAGATTGATATGATATTTTTATTCAAGTTTCTAGTTGAGATTGAGTTTGGATTTTTGTTTCTCATTCTGAAAAAATACCCCCACATAATGGTTCCCATGAATTCTAATGGGTATTTCCATGTTTTTGGTTCTTATCAGTTGCCTCCCATCATTCATGGCGATTGAAGCCTGTTTGGGGATGTGAATGGATTGATGAAATTATGAGTTTCACTAGGTCCGTGGAAACTCTAATATATGCTAGAGTGCATGCTGATCTCAGTTTTCTTTAAGTTCAACATTTGGTTTAGTCTAAGGTAATTTATCCATCATCAATGCATTATGGTATGACATGTGAAGAGTTTAATATCACTTTATTATGATGATTTGTTCGAGTGGAAGTGATGATGAATAATGTGGATGAGCTTTTGAGTATTCAAAAAGTGTATTGGCCAATGGAAGCTTGTATTGATTACATAAAGGATATGGTATATTTCTCTTCTGAGATAACATCATAGGATCTTTTGAATGCTAATTATATCATTTGAGTCTTCATCAAGAGATCATGGAGTAATTATTTTCATCTTATGAAGTTCATTTTGAGAAGTTAGTGGATGAGGCATTACTACTAGAGATAGATTTTTGGTTGAAGTCGATGGTATGTGGTTTTTGTGAAGGTTACCCATCTGGAGAGAAGTGTGTTTAGGAAGAACATGTTCTGAAGAAGCCTATTTTGTTTGTTCTGGATTTCAGTTCAATAGTGAATTTACTTTTGTACTTATACATTGGTCAATTTGAAATTTCAAATTCATCTTCCAGAATCCTCGAAGGTAATTTCACTTGTGTGTCCATTTGAGCCATTTGGAGAAGTTTTTTAATAAGTGTTTCCAGAATAAAAAACCTTGATCAGGGGATTTTAGTCTGTGGCTATGTAGAAGTTGATGATTCAGACATCAGGGCTCCATCCATAGGCCCTAGAGTGATCCTTTTCTGCAACCAAAAATTCTTAGTGATGTTGGGAACCTTGTCTCGGTTTTTTTATACATTAACATATTGGATATGGTTAATGTTTCTATAATAGTTTTTTTATTGTGTTTCCCCCCTTATTATGATAACCTTAGAGTTTTTTTTGTTTTTGAAATTTCTAGTGATGGTGGAATTTGAATGTGATTTACTATTTAGATGTTTCTTATTGTGGGTATTTCCTTTTATCAGAATGGGTTTGGAACCTAAGTGTGATCATTTATGATAAAATAGGATTTTATAAGAATGATGTGGTGTCATGTGGTTCGTTTCTTGGTCTTTATATCATCGAGGATATTCCCCTCTATGGGGGAGGCTTTTGGTTCAGGTTTGGAATTTATGGAAATAGTTTTGGTGTTTTTTATCTTGTGTTATGAAGCATGGTTAGTTCATGTTGGTAGATCACACACTGGTCTCCCTAAGGTGGTATTTTTGGGAGTTTCAGTGTTTTTAATGTTAGAAAAGTTATTGTGGTGGGGAGAACCCTCTCATGCAATCCCATTGTTTATCATGTTGTGGGTTCCCCTAGAAATGTTCATTTGTGACTTGTGAAGAAAAAGGTCATTGTGAGGTTCATGGTATTGATCATATTAATTATTATTTGGATCATGTTTTTTATCTTTTGGCTAAGTTACATTTTGGGAGAAGAAATTGTTTTTCGTGAGGGATAATTGTCACACCCTATTCTCACAGAATCTTTGATTTGATTATTTCTTGATAATGGATCCTTTGGTTAAGGTTCATGTTGAGTCTGAGATATAATTTTTTATTATTGGAATCCGTTGAGTTAGTTTTTGATGAAAATTTGAGTCTTTTGGATTGATATAATGTGTCTCATGGTTAGGGGAATCTTTTCTCCTTATCCTTGGTAACCGTGTGGCTTGATGGTTAGTTCATGGTGCATGGCACACTACATGCTCAAGGATTGGGAAACCATGTAGAAAAAATTCATTGAGGTTCTGAAATTTAGAATTAGTTTATTCCCTGGACTGTACATGTTTTTTGAATCCATATAGCCATCAAGTGATGGGTTTCTTCCTCTCTAGTGAGGGGTAAATGTTTTTTGGGTGTTTTTTAAAATCAATTATCCAAACTATGTGAGTTTCCTATATCATGAAAAGTGTGAAGTTCCTTATTTGAACCATTGGTGATTTTACCCTAATTTGGGATTTTTCTCATCCCTTCGACCTAGGTGCACCATGGGGCCTCCAATCACCTCATATATTACTCTCCTTCCCCCACTGAAGATTCTTAATGGTTATAAGGTGACATTCTTTAGATTGTTGTTCAATTTCCTCATCGTCTTCCCCTTGTCCATTGGTTTATGGTTTCTCCTGGTGGGATTTCTCTATTTTAAAATCCATAAGGGTTAGTATTGATGTTTGGTTTGATTTATTTGATGATAAAATGGGTGTGAAATAGTTTCCCAACTGTTTATTTAATTATGACATTTTTTAAATCCATACAATGTGTTTGATCAAATTCCTTTTATTTTCTAAAAGTTAAATTGAAAATGTTGGCTTATATATGGCCTTGTTTGTGTTTTGATATATTGTTTAAATGATAAATTATGCATGATGTGTGATTTGGATTCCATTTATTGTTTAATGATTTGTGGAAAATGATTAGATAGAACCCCTATGTTTTTAAATGATTTCGTGAGTTCTTTTGATTGTTGGGATTGATAAAAAAAGAATTGATTCTTCGTAAAAATGGATTTTTGGTGATATAATAGATGCACTAAGTGTGTCATTGGACTATGTCCCATCCATGGGATCTCTAGTTGCAAACATGGCTGGGAATTCAAATGACGATGGAACTTTATAATGATCCCCTTTTGGAAATAAATTATTTCCTTGATTCCTGAATGGTGTGTTAGTGCTTGATGTGACATAAAATGATATATCCAATGTGTTCAATGAAACATGGCCCTTTTCGTAGTTTGAGATATTTTTTATTGAATAATTATCACAAAGGACCTTTAGTAATTTTGATATATAGTTTTTTTCCTTAGGGTGTGGATGCTCATTTGAAATTATGTAAGTGAAAGTGGTTTCTAATGTTTACTTTTCAAAATGATATGGGAATGGATTTGAGAATATATCTGGATTAGAAATGTTAATGTCCCCGTTGTCACTTTTTGTTATCTTGAAATATGTTTTTTGTTGTGAGGTGATGTGTACACCTAATTGGAACATTGTGATGTTTTAGAAAATTGGTTTTAAAATTAAAGTGATTCATGGGCTTGGTGGGCATCGTAGAATGTTTTGGAAAATGGATTGAAAACATTGGTAACATGATATCATGTTTAGTTTTATTTAAAATAATTTATAATATGGTTTTGAATATGGAAAATGGTGGTCTCCATGTGATCATGAATTTTTTAATAAATGTGTTTGTGAATGAAATTTCTTTTCATGTGTGTTCATGACTCTTGTCTTAGGTTTGGAAGACTTCTAGACTTTGGGATGTGTTCTCCTATAGTGGCTCTTAAAATTTATTTTTGTTAATATTGAGTCAATTAGAACATGGGATGGGATCCTCTATAATGGATCATGCATGAGGAATCTATAGGTTATTGTTTATATACCATGTTTTTAATGTATTATTATTATTATCAAGGGATTCTGGGGAGTCATCTTGATAGTCAAGTGATGGTTTCTTTTCTACCATGATTGAATGGGTTGGAACTCCCTAGACTTCATAGGGATAGGTGGGATGTTCCAAATTATTTTTTAGTTCAGATCATGTATATGTTTACTGACTATAGAGTTTCACTACATGTTGGTAGGTGAGATCAAACTGAGTACGTCTTAAGATTTCCAATAGTGATTTTCATGAAATTATCATGGGTTACTATCTATATGGTCAATTTATTTATTATACATTTGGTTATTTTCTTAATTAGTTGTTCCTTCTTGTTTAGATTCATTTACATTCGAAACAAACCCTTTTCATTTATCTAGATTTAGATTTAGATTTTGGTTTTGGTTTTCAAATGGTTTTTGGAAACTGAAACCATTTTTGAACAGAAATGTTGTGAGTGTTGTTTTTAAAAGGGGAATTTTGGGAATGGTGTGTTTGGTTGTTTGCTTATTGGAAATGATTTGAAAGACTATATTTTAAATGTATTTTATACTAGTGTTTGTGGACTTTTTTGGGAAAGTAAATCCATGGAATATATATTGATTACCTACTGATCTCTATAATCTCACACCATATTTGTTCCTCTCAGCATCATTAGACCTGAGCTATTTTGCAGGTTCAGGTTTCTCATTCGGGATGCCTTTGGATCTGATTGGTCTTATGGTTGGTGGTGACCAAGGGGCCATGTGAATATTTTGTTGTGCAAATCAATTTCTTTTTATATCTAGATGTGTTTTAAATCACATTTGTTGTACCTGGATCCATTTTGCATTTATTGTTATTTAGTTATTTTTGGATATTTTACAAGGTCAGGTTTTTTATTGGATCTTGGTTTTTTAGAAAATAATCATTCCTATTATGATTACATTGATGCCTAGAACTAGTTTCCAGTCTGTGGGGATCGGGAATTCCCATCAGGCCATGTCTATGATTGGTTCGGGTGTCGTGTTGGATGGTATCCCGACATGGTTCATGACCTAAACAATAAAACTCAATAAAATACCAAAAAAATAACATTATTAGAGTATTACTCAAATAATTAATCCAAAATAGTAGGACACTAAAATAATGTTTTAATCAACACCAATGTGGCATCACTTGAGATTCCAAGGACCCACCCAAATTCAGCGATCCATCTCTGAACAATGACATCATGAAATACCACTCCAATAATAAAATACAATCCCCATTCTAGTGTAATTAAGAATAGCATCTACATACACACCAAAGTGAATATATGGGTGATGGGTAATCATACCCAGTATTTTTTTCCTTAGTTATATCATAGCACATGTCGCTATGAATATAACTCTTTATATAACATTTCAAAATATAATTTATAACAAATCGAAGATCATTAAAATAATTTTACAATTTAAAACAAATTAATTTAAATAAATAATAATTTTATCCGTTAATACCTCTTGGAATAGCCAAACCAAACACATAATTTCACAAACACATGAATGTGGAATGATAGTTATAATACATAGGAGTGGAAGACCATCCACCACCAAGTCATCACTTGTTGATATACCTTTCTGTGCCTCTAGTATGCCCCCAAGGGATAATTTCATAACTACAAGGCCCCATATATTGAAATTATGAATATGCACCACCCCTGAATACTAGGTTCACAAGAAAACTAATTCCAAATAAATTCATTATTTCTTCTAAAACATAAAATTGGACATATTTATTTCATTAAACCCAAAATAGAATTCAAAATAATCATTCATAGAGGCTTTCTAAAAACAATTCAAATAAGATTTATTTACAAACCATAAACTAAGAGTGTTTTCCTTTATTAAATAATATTTTTTACTTTTAAAATCCCCAAAAGATTATAAAAATAATTCTCCATTTTCTAGAACATTTAGAGAAGAGATAGAATCCAACTAACCTTTAATAGGTTATGAAAATGAATAATGACATAGTAAATATTCTAGATCCGGGTTGAAAATTCAGTTCCTTCAAATGATCCAACCAAAAATCTCATTAATCAACATCATATAACAATGATCAATTTATAATTTATTATATCTAGCATTATGTATGACAGGATATATGTAGATGATTATACAAAGAGATAAAACGAAGGAATATTGTTAATTATAGAGATCCAACACACATTGATCCATCCAAAACAAAATTCAAATAAAGGGATCCATAATGAATGTTTAAGTGATGAGTGATGTTTGTGATCCTGAGATGAGAGGTCAACAATAAGGTTTTTGAGTGTTAATACTAATATGAACTCTAATTTTCAGAGAATTAAACACACATGAAATTGTTATTCCACTTGGGTTAGGAAATAATGTGCTTACCATGTGCCTGATAGTACCCCCATACACCTCCAATGAAAAGATAGTTTTCCTGGTTTGAAGAACAATACACTAATTGTGATTATGACTCTAGCTCCACTTGGATAGTTTCTCCTCGGAACCCAAATTATTTGGACAAACCATTTTGTAGCCAAGTGAACCCTTCTATTTTCTTAAGCATTTTAGATGGTTTCTTAATTAAAACTACATGGTTAACTCTAACTATTTACAAACTATGGACCATTAAAAACTCATTTAGAACACATCGAAATTGTAGGTTTCGAGTATAGCAGAATCAACTTGAAAGGCATGAAAAACATGAATTGTTTCTCTTAATTTTCATATAATCAATACCAAAACATATTAAAATTTCATGTTCAATGATAACTATAGAATAATAAAATATATAAAAACTATATCATAATATGTGGAGGTTCATCATATGTAATTTGTAAATAATTTATAAGCTGATATAGAGTTACGTCAACTTGTAATAATTTCTTAATTGATGGTCCAGTTAAATTAATCTAATTGTAGAATCATTTAATTCCATGATCCATGTGTATAATTCCTCTAGTGACAATCCAAATGTGTACCAAAATATTTGGACAATGATGTACAATAATCGAGTCCTAGCACATCTGATCCTTGTTGCTTTCGTGGTTCATTTTTTATCATAACAGAACTATTTTCGATGGATGATAAAATCATTACATTCACATGATGGATTGAGAGAGGAGTAATAGGGTAGTGTGATATATTTCTCTAGAAATATCTCTAGGTATTAAGAGAGTATCTCACTATCTATTGTGTACAACAAGTGAGAATAAATAAAGATTATAAATAGATTTTTATTTTTAAAGGCTTATAGTTGGAATGTTGTGCACATTCTATTTTATTAATTAAAAATTATTAATTTACCCCAGGTCCATTGATAATATTAATAATAGATATTTTACATGAGAAAAAAATTAATAATGTAAATAAATATTATTTATACCATTTTCAATTGGACCATTACGCTTGGTTCACTTTCCCTCAAACACATTTACTGATCCATGAATATCGACTAATTTTTTAACCAATAAATTTCAATGCATTATTTGTTGATAAATATAATAAATATTATATTTTACATACCTTGAAAACAAATATTTATTATTATAATTTAAATCAATTATTCTTTCATCAACATGTGATTAAATTATAATGATCAACCAAATCTGAATAAATATTATTTATAATAAAATGTAAAATTCATTAATTTAACTAAACTGAGATTGTAGATAAAAATAGTGTGTGGCTATATAGGCCACTTTCTTAGTGGTATTAGTAATAATCACAATAAATAGAATGTTATAAAATACAAACAATTCATGGTTCCCATTGAGAAGGAAGTTAAGGATGCAACTACATCTGGCCTCTTATGAATGATTATCATGTAACATAATCTCTTTACCATGATATTTCTAATCATTTTGTTTGTATTCTGATTCCATCAACCAATATTATTTATCTATGATACATTGAATTTTAAGAAATGAACATAACTAGTACACACTATAGACATTGATTTTTAATGCATTTTCATTCACGTAAATGGACCTGAGATACCAACTTATGTCATGGGACATAGGGTATAAATCATTTTAATGCCTTATCCACTGATACAATATATATGGAGATAAATCACATGCATCCTACCACAATGTGATCATGTTTCATTAATGTTTTTATAAATAAAACTAAGTACGTGATGCGTGATATTAATTAATTATAATAAAAATGTTTAAGGATAAATACACATATCCCTTGATAGGAACAAATAATTATATGTGGAAATGTTTACTTCTCATTCATGGGTATATTATCATAACCTCCCATCTCAGAGATTTCTAATGGTGAAAACCCCGAAGAAGGTTTATTGATGTAATATGAACCTCTTACCCCTGCTAGATTTTATTTTATACATCCCATATGGAAGTATAATCTAGCCATAAATCATTATTAAAGAATACTTTCATTGAACCTCTTGGTTCATATCATGGCAGTGAACTACCATTACCATTTAGTGTGAAATATATTGTTACGACATTTTCATGTGATAATTTATGTTAGAGGAATAATAATGATGTGATAAAAAAACACTAATGAGAACATGTAGCCAAGTACTATGATATATTGTTTTAGGCCACCAACTCCAAATAAACTACCACTTCCAATAGAGCCAACTGATCATTTTTTCCTTTCCACCGACTATCACTTGATACTAATTCCACTTCAATGATAAATCCTTTTTCAAGGGGACTTCCACATTTTCTTCCACGAAAACCCTTCTCACTGAAACCTCCCCACATTGAGGAAAATACCTCAAGAGTTGAAAGTTATAATGTGTTTGTTTTGTCCTGTAATGTGGCCTTGTATCCTTGGAAAGGGGAACCACTATGGTGTTATCTTTATAAACTCTGACAGGGTCTTTAATTCATGTAACCACATCATGCTATTGGAAAATGTTTCAAATAAAAACTGCATCCATGGCTACATAAGAATATTCAATATAATCAAAAGCCACTATAGCATCAGTGAAAACTAGATTCTTTGAAAACATCCATCTCAAAGGACCTCCGTTGAGTCAAAAGACAATATTTATTTTGAATTCATATAATTCTAGTCAATATAAAATATATAATTTTTGTAAACCAGATGGTTATCTCATCATCTACTCCATACAATTATAATAAATCTATAGTTCACCCCAGATACATAAGTATTGCCTTTAAAGTAACCCAATGTTGTTCATTTAGATATAAATATTATCTTCAAATAATGGTCAAAGAATATGTGATATAAACCCACATACATTACATAAAGAACAAGATATATCCCATCACTTTAGCACATGCGATCATGAAATTTATCCCTCTTTACTCTTATGTATATGTAAATGTTTCTATTAATGTTTTATACGATGTAACATTGTACCCAATCCCATATTGGATTTTTCTATAACAATATCATCACTATCTATTCATGGTATGTACCTTGGTTATTTTAAATTATCCTCTTGTATGTATCATAGATAATATTGATCTCTAGAATGTAGGCTCTTCCCTTATGTCCATAATGCAGATTCACTAGCTCAAGCACACCTTTACCCTTTGTATGGATGACATCTCATTACGAATTAGTAATATATCATAAATATGTACTACTATGAAAATAATTAAACTCCCACCAAATGACTTATAAATCCCTGGCTAAAATTCATTCTTAGTGAAACTATATTCATTTAGGGATTTATTGAACCGAATCATCTATGCACATGAAACTTTCTTTAATCCTTAAATGGAACTTTTTAACTAGAATATCATTTGGGAATTACCAAGATTCAAAAAACTGACATGTTATCTTATATTCACATCCTCTTGAAATTTCCTGTTAGGGAAATATTTTTTTAATTTCCATCTCAAAAATCTGATAATCCTAGAATTCTTCCATGGAAAGTGTAATTATAATGGGTTTAATCATGGAGAGTGATGAAATATTTTCATCGTAGTCAATTCATTAAAATTTTGAATACTATTTCACCATTAGTCATTCTTAATAGTATTTGCATTACATTATATTCCCATATTTCTCTTCAATACCCATATATACCCAATGATTTTTACATGAACTGGGGGATCTATCCAAACCCTAACATAGTTTTGATACATGGAATCCATCTCCAAATTCATGGATTATTTCCTTTTATAGATTGTAATATCTCCAATTTCTTCATTTTAGATATAGGATCATTATTATAAACCTATAATGAGTAACCATCATTGGTTATTATACACCCATATCTCTCAGGATCTCTTACCTCTCTAGTGCTCCAATGTTGCACTTGTGTTTCAAGAAAGGTTTATTCCATTGGGACTTTTTTAATATGTTCATATACAAACTCTTTTTTATATTGAGAATCAACTTCTTCAATGTCAATCCATCTCCCACTTTCCACCATGAGGATGTGGTCCCTCTTAAGAAATTAATCTTGTCTTGTGATAGTTAAATTCTTGTCAGAAGTGTTGTAATGAGAGAATTCCCATGAATTTATAGTACAACCAATAATGAAAATTTTAATTTTTATGGGTGCTAGTTTGTTTATTTATATATCATTAATAAATCCCTCACAACCCCTTGAAGGACCTAGTGAAAAAAAAAGTTTCTTTCCAAACCATAACATGAAGGGAATGTTATTTTTACTTTAGTTGGTACTCGATTAACTATGTCTAATATTTTATGTAATGAATGTCCCAAAAGGATAAGTGAGGTATTACATGAATCATAATAATCCTTACCCTATCTTGGAAGGTATGGTTCCTCCTTTCACCAAAACCCTCCCACTGTGGTCTATAAGGTTGTGTGTGTGGAGATAAAATCTCTTACTCTTGTAGAACGTCAGTAAAATATTGGTTAGGATATTAACCACCTTGATCCAGTTGAACTTTATTTATATTCCTACCAACACTATGGAAAATAACCATACAACCATGGTTAGGAACCATTGTAATTTCCTATAAAGACATGGGTAGAGGATATACCCATGGTTTCGAGAAAAGTGTGAGGTAAATATGTCAGTATTTATATGAGTTATAGCCATTGTTTGAAGATTATATACCCATAGTTATGATCCATGGGAATGGATGAATGCCACAATGTCAATAACCCTATACCCACGGTTTTGTAACCATGGGTATATGATTTAAAAAATTTCCTACCACATACTTTCACCTATGGACCAACTATATACAATCTTCATGCTAAAAAACTACACCAAATTGGGTTATCTGTATATAAATATATATTTTATTATATATATATTTATATACACCATGTCTATAGGTGAAAAACCATGGAAATCGGGTGTCCTGTAGAATTTTTTTGTCCTACAGAGATTTTTTATCACCCTAACGTGTAACACCTCGACCCCAGTTACCTAGAGTTAGTGCATTATTACATAACATTGCAATGATATATGGAAATCATGTCCCAAAAGAATGATCAGTTTAGTTTCCTTGGATGTACTAGTTAAATTAGGGAATTTAACATTACATTATGAAATGAAAAACAAAAACAATATTTTCATCATTAACCACATTCATATCCCATAGAATATCCATGAGAGTCAGTAATAATACACTTCTTCACATCCTAGGTAAAATAAAACATAGAAAGGGGGGAGCTTAGATTCTCAGTAAGTATTACAATATAGCAGATACTTTTATAAACAATAATAATCATTTTAAGGCAATGTATAAGACTAAATCATAAGACTTTTAAACATAAACTTCAGCATACTATGGAAATGATAAATCAAATAATTTCATTTACTTAATCACATGGATATTCTACAGGTAAAATAATCACATGAAATATCTATAGAAAATTTCAAAATGATGAATACATAATTCCAAAAATCGTAACCACAAAGTCAAGGCCCTGTTCCACAAATACACAGAAAATTTTGTCAAGTCCCTGTGTCAAGACACTAGTTTTTCTCATGAGACCTGCCGATGAATCGAGGATCTATAATGGGCTCCACCCATCACTTACTAAGTCAAATTTATTCCTCATATGAAAAGGATGAAACATAACATAAACCTTCATATTAAAACTAGCATTCTAAATGTTAAAAATTTAACCATAAACCATGAATGGTATAAAAATAACACATACACTAATCAAAGTTATCCCAAAACCTTCATTATAATATGAATGATTTCTATCTTAATTAATCTACTTCAAAAAAGTGTAAAATACATCAAAGGGTATTGACATATATGAAATCAAAACTATTTGAGAGAAATATATCATTATTTCTTTTAAATAATTTAAATTCAAATAATTATAAAAGAAAATATTTATTTATAAAATATTCTTATAATCTTGAAAGGGAAGATTCTAAGGTGTAATAATAGAAGAGAATAAATGCACCCTCCATATAAGTTAGAAAACATTATTACATTAATTTTGTCGAAAAGGTCATAAAGTACCTTATTTAGATAACAACAGAAAAATTCCATTCGAAACATATAAGTTCAAAAAAGGGTATAAATTAAATTAACACATATTATATGAAATATTAAAAATGTATTGAAATACATTTTAATGAAACATGGATGTCGATGATAAAGAAGTCCTATTAGATTACTTACATATAAACAACCTCAGATAAGTAAAGAGATTGTGAAATTAACCCTTACCTTGTACTTTTCCTTGGTCAAGGGCACATTAACCGTCTGTATAATAGTTAAATCATTGTTATTAAATTATATAATAACCATATACAAAAATATTATTTCATATATGATCTTCTAATATTTCATTGTTAATAATATTTTTGTATTATCGTCGTTTTGGGTGTAAACTGATTCTTTTTACTTTATATGTTTTGTTAAATATGATGTGTTTATTATGGATAAGATGAATTAGATTGATATCCAAAATGATATTAGGTTCATAAAAATTATTTTTAATCATAAAATAAAATTATTCTTGAATGGTTATGATGGGGAAATGAATCTCATCACGTTTGTGGAGATGGTAATCTGTACGTACGCATGAGAGACAATATCATTCTTTTGATATTAAATTTATATGTAAATAGATGGTATATCATATATAAAGAACAATTAACATGTTATATTTATTATTTACATCATTTATACATCATTATTATTCCCATTAAAAATACATATTGAATAACAACTACCCCACGACTTGGAGACAGTGAGTCGTACGTACACACATATGGTGACTTTGTCATTCATATGATGGATAGAATAATTAATATAGTTGTACCATTTTTTATAATAACATAACAGTATATAGAATATATAGGATTTATTATTTTAAAATGTAAACAACAAAGAATGAGGAAGTGGAAGAATATAAGAACTTGAAAGAGGTGATTAAATATTTACCGCTATTCGGCTTCTTCCTTTAGATTTGATCAAAAGAGCTCCGTAGGTTGGCTTTATGACCAAAATAATGCCTATAGGATTAAGGGAGGATAGTTTAGAGGATATTATTGCAGGGTTTGGCTGAGAAAAATGGCATTGGAGGTGTGCATTTGGGAGAAGGGGAAGTACCCTTTTATAAGAGAAGTGAGGGGCACCTTAGGAAAATATTGAAATATTATTTTATAATAAATTAATATTCGGTTTATAATTGCTCAAAAATAATTTAATTAGAGGATAAGGTTGGGATGGATCGGAATCCTCTCATCCAAAAGGTTTTAGAATGATTTAGGTCACCTTATTAACCTTATCATTTAGATTTAACTCTTAGTTAACTAGTTTGAAATTTATCATGTCTCTTTGTATTTATATATTATATGGTTAATAAACTTACTATAAACTGCCAAGATAATCCAGAGTAGTTAATTATTGATATATCTGACCTTGTCTAAGTCTTTTGGCTGATCCTCAGATTTTGGGAATATTATATCAATTAATAATATAGTATTAGTTTTAAAAACTCTTTTGTGTCAATTTTAACACTATTTAGTAATTGATTTTTTTAAAGTCCTAAAAACATTATTACCTAGAAATAAATTCATCTAATAGAACATAATATGTCATATTATCCTATAAAATTTGTGTAATTTATCAAAAGTCACAATTTTCATTTATTTGGGTATTTATAATATCAAATATTTTAATATTTCCTTAATAAGGTAATTACTACATCATCAATGTGTCATAACTAAATTAATTTATATAATACCTAAAAATTATAATTAAAATACAATTATGTAGGAAATATTTTTTATCTTTCTAATTAATATTTATAGATGAATTTATCTTTTTTATAACCCTATATTAAAAATGTTTTAGTTATTAAACAATGAATTTAACACTTTTAACTCTTCTTTAAATTAATTAACAATAAATGTCCTAATATAACCCAAATGGACCTAAATGATCATAATTTATTCCTAGGGTATTTTTTCGTCAAATTACACTTATCCAATAGAATTAGGACATGTTAATGTAATAATAATATCATTTTTACCTTTAATTTCCCTATTTACTTTTAATCATTGTAAATAAACGTCAAAAGATATTATTCACAAAAAATTATTTCTATCTTATTGAACCACATTTTACATACTAATATTAACCGTGCCTCTCAGATTTTCAAAATTCAACTCACATAAGTGGTAAATTTATGTTTTATTTAAATTTTCATATGCTCCTACGGGGTGGGTAAAAACTGTAAAAAGTTCATTGAAATTTTTATATATCTAAATTTATTATAAAATGACTCAAATGAATTACATTGAAATTATATAAGTATCATGTATCTATTCTTACATAAAATAAATTTAAATAAAATAATTAATTATTTATATAAAAATTTGGTTTTAAACAAAAACGCAGTGTTTTTAACTATTCCTCAAAAATTGAATGTTTTCAGAAATATACAAAAAATTCACCCTAAGATACTTTTGATATTCCGAATTCAAAAATGACGTCCATTTTGAAAGATAAAATTTATAAAAATTATAAAATTTTGGTATTACTATTCATAACGGCTAGTTTGATTGCCTGTGGCGTGTTAAAACTCCATTTTGCATACATCAAAAGATATTGTATTATTCAAAGAGAAGTGTACCGTGGAAGCTTGGGGTGTTACATTCTCCCCTACATCAAATAATTTTAACCTAGAAATATCTAAAATATTAATGAACAAAAAGATTCGGGTGGTTCTTCATCATAAGTTCCTCGGGTTCCATGTTTCCTCTTCCATTATATGATTTCTCCATAGAACATTTACCAAACGAGTTGTCTAGATTCCCAACACTTGTTTTCTGCTATCAAGAATCTTGACATGCTCTTCAAAATATGATATATTAGGTTTCAGTTAAATTTCATCATAGGTGAGTACATGTGTTGGGTCAGGCATGTATTTTCACAATAGTGATACATGGAACACATCGTGGTCTTTGGAGAGACTTTGCAGCATTAGAAAATGATAAGCTATAACCGCAATTCGTTCCAGAATTTCGAAAGGTTCGATGTACCGAGGACTCAATTTACCCTTCTTACTTAACCCTATAACACCCTTCCAAGGAGATTACTTCGAGAAAACATGATCTCCTACATGAAATCCCAAATCGTTCCTTCGGTTATTGGCATTGATCTTTGGCCTACATTGAGCTGCATTGATGTGGGTTTGGATAAACATCACCTAATTAATCGATTCCTCATCATGTTATGGGCCTACAAGTTTTATTTCACCAACATCATCAACTCAAGTTGGAGTACGACATCTCTTTCTGTATAAAACATCATATGGTGCCATCTAAATACATGAATGAAAGGTATTGTTATAGGAAAATTCTACCAGAGTTAAATATTGATCCCATATACATTTAATGTCACATTATAAAGAACTGATCACGTGTTCTAAGGTTCGAATAGTCCGTTATGACTGCCCATAAATTTGATGGTGGTAGGATGTGCTCAAACGAAGTTCAATATACAAGGAATTCTAAATACTTTTCCAGAATCATGATGTAAAATAGGGATCAAGATCTAAAACAATCGATAGGGGTACTCCATGATGTCTTACACCTTCACAAATATATAGTCTTTCAAAAAATGAAAGTTTTAAATAATCTCTTATAGAATGAAAATATGTTGTCTTGGTAGGATGATCAACAATGACTCATATTACATCATTCCTTCTTGACATCTTTTGTAGCCACATGAAAAATTACATCGTAATATCACCCCATTTCCACTCAGGTATGGGAAGAGGTTTCAGGAATCCTTAAGGATATTGTATCCCAGCTTTCACCGGTTGACAAACCATACATCTTGATGCATAATCATAAATCTCCCTCTTCATAAAATCCCACCAAAAATGTTCCTTCAAATCACTATACATCTTGGTGATACCATGGTGTATAGAGAAATTGGATCTATGGGCATCATCCCACAATTCTCTTTTTAGATTAGGTATGTTAGGAACACAAAGTCTCTTTCCAAATTTCAAAATTACATCTCCATATATGAAGTCGCTCAATCTCCCATTATTCACTGATTTAATTTTCTTTTTAAACTCCTCATCATTGGTCTGAGTACTCGTTATCCTTTCTAGTAAAGATGGTTTGGAAACCGTTTGAAAAAGTATTGATGTTTCACCTTCCTGGGTTATTCCCATATCCATCATTACTAGATCTATGAAAATAGTATCTCTTTCAAATATTATCTTGTTCAATGTTCCATGATCCTTTCTTCTCAAAGAATCTTCCACCATATTTTCCTTCTTCGGGTGGTAGTGTATAGTGAAATCAAAATCTTTGATTAGTTCAAGTTGTCATATTTTCCTAAGTTGAGTTCTTTCTATGATAAAATATACATTAAACTCTTGTGATCGTGATATTACTCACATTTTTTCCACTAGAGAGAGTGTCTCCAAATCTATAAATAAATGATTACAGCTGCAAACTCAAGATCATGAGTGTGATAGTTTTGCTCATGAATTTTTATCATTTGTGATGCATAGGCAATAAACCTGTCATTCTGCCTAAGGACACAAACAAGTCCATTCTTTGAAGCATCACTATATATTAAAAACCCATCATTCCCATTTGGTAGAGTCAAGATAAGATCATTGACTAATAATCTCTTCTGTTATTCAAAACATTCATCACACTCATTTTTCCACACAAATTTAACCTCTTTTTGTGTGAGCATGGTTAACGGGTTATCCAATAGGGAAGTATTCTGAAAAAAAACAATAAAACTATGTACGTCAATTATAGTTTTCGATGCTAGCCATTCATGGATTGCCATTGTATTAGAAGGATCAAACGATCTTCCATCTTTAGAGGCAATATTTCTAGTAAAAGAAATCACTTGAAGCTATTGGTGGTGGATCTAGATATGAATCATATGGTGATGTTTCTTCATTAAAGATAAGTTGTTATTTATCATCCTCATCGAAAATTGTAACCTCCTTCTTCTTAAAAAATATTATTGCATCATGGTTTGAAATCCAATCCATAATGAGGATTATATCAAATTCAGTCATGGGTATAATGATGAGACCAACAGCTAAATAATGTTTATATGCCTTAATGGGAACCGATTCAAAAAACATGGTTGCAATGATAATTCCATTAGCAGTTTTGACAAAAAACACCATTGTTAAATCAAATTGAAAATATCTAATTTTCATAGAAAACTTGGAAGATATGAAACAATGTGATGATCCAGAATCAGATAAAGAATTTGCTAAACTTGAGAGAACCGTTAAATTAACTACAACCACATCTTTCGAAGAATCAACCTTACCAGTAGTGATCGCATAAGATTTGGCTTCATCCCTTATCCTTTTCTAATATATGTTTCCATAACACTTAGGACATTCATTTTCATAACGAACCTTTTCTTTACAACTATAGCATTCAACATTGATAGCCTCTTTATTCCTCTTGTAAACCTGAGCATTGTGGCCTTTTTCACCACACTTGTAACAGACCCTCATTCCCTTCAGGAAAGTACCAATTTGTTTCTTCCATCATTGACTGCATGATGGATATTTAACATTTCCCTTCTTCCCCTTATTTAAATTTCCATAGTGTTCAGAAGATCTCTTCTTCTCTTTCTTTTCATTAAAGTCGAAAGACTTAGAGACTTCCTTTTCTGTTTTGTTTCACATGAGACAATATCTTCTTACGACAAAAAATATATTGAGACTAATGCTCAATGGAGAAATGGGATTAACCCATCAGGTAATTGATCAATGTTACACCTTGTGTTACATATATAATTTTCTGCATTTCTTGCTATCCATGTGAAGTTATCCTCATACTTTGTGACATTCTCATCCTCCTTTTTCCTCAAACTCAGAAAATGCCTTTCCATATCAACTCAATGGTCATGAGGAAAGTATTTTTCTTAAAAAACTCTCTAAACTCCCTTTATTAAATGTTCTATACTTCTTCATCTTCCTTTATGTTTTGGATTAATGACCACCATTGATCTGCATCTCCTGTGAGGTGATAAACTTCTATGGAAAATTTTTCATTTTCAATACTCCCCAAAGTAAGAAATATTTTCTCTATGGAACTTATCCATTGCTAAGAAAGCAATGTATTTTTACTCCCATTCAATGTTGGTGGTTTTTGTCTCATGAAGTGGTTTAACATTGATCCTCTGCGTTGTGGATCAGGGTGCTCCATATGGGTAAGGTTATTATTCTTAACCTGAGTGAGTTGTCGCAGTATGGTGATAAGCTGATCAGCACCAGTTGCATCACCAGATCCACTATAATTATCTTGAGTAGGAGGGAAATACTTACATGGATTAAATGTAATGATATAGTTTCCATTCCATCCACTAGGACCCATTTATAAATAATGGCATACTCTAGATTATTTTATGAATCTCAATTCCTAATTCCAAACATGTAAAACACTTAACATAAATTGAACAATTTATAAATATAATCCATAATCATAAAAATGATTTCTTTGAGGTGTTATATACTCATAAATCCTTCATAATTGTTTGTAATGAAAACATGAATTATCCTAAGTATCTCCCACGTGAGATTTGTATCCAAGAGTGCAGCAAGGCTCGTTATTGTGGACCAGTTCCCGTTCGAGCCTAGATCAATGGGGTGTTTTCAGGTTTTACCCCTACGTACATATGTGCCAGAGCCACCTATACCTGGTCGTATCCAGACTGGGTTATATTTCTTAGAACACTCACAAAATCTCTACATTATCAAAATTCTAGTAAGTTCATCTATACTAATCCTCAATGTCTAATAGAGGGTAGTGTTCTCTATTTAGAGTTTTTCTAAAACAAGTTTCCATGGTTTGTACTAAACTTCCTCAAATAAAAACTATAATGCCATGAACCTAGATACCCAGAGTCTGTGCATTATTACATAACATTGGCATGATACAATGAAATCATGTCCCGAATGACCGATCAGTTTAGTAGACTTGAATGTATTAGATACATTCATAAATATTACTTTACATTATTAAATGAAAAACAACAACAAAATTTTCTTCATTAGACACATTCATATCCCATAGACTATCCCTGTAGGTCAGTCAAAATATACATTTTCGTATCCTGGGAAAAATAAAACATTGAAAGGGGTGATCTCATATGCTCAGTAAGGATAACAATGTAGTGAAAACATTCATAAATAAGCAAAAACATTTTAAGGAAATGTATAAGACTAATCATAAGCCTTGTAAACAAAAAATGCAGCATAATATGGCAATGATAGATCAAATAATGCCATTTACATATTCACATGGATATTATACTACTTGAATTATCACATGTAATATCAATTTCCAATTTCATAATGATGGAATGCATAATGACGGACATCATAACAACATAGTCAAGGCCTTGTGCCAAGACTAAAAATAAGATTTTTTCATGGACTTGTTCCAAGAAACATTTTTATCATGAGACATATTGATGCCTCGAGGAGCTATAGTGGGATCCACCCATCACATACTATGTCCAATGCCTTGCTTATATGAAAAGGTTAAAACAAAACATGAACATTCGTATTAAAACTAGAATACAAAATTTTAATACTTTAACAATAAACCATGAATGGTATAAAAACAACACATCCACAGTCAGACATATCACAAAACCTTCAATACAATAAGAATGATTAGTATCATAATTAATCAACATCAAACAAGTGTAAAATTCATCAAAGGAAGTTGACATATATGAAATCAAAAAAAAATTGAGAGAAATATATCTTTCTTTGTTTTGTGATATCATTTAAAGTAAAATAGATATAAAAGAAAACATTTATTTTTAAAATATTCTTATAATATTTTAAGGGATTATTAAAATGTGTAATAACGTCAATGAATAACTGCAACCATCATATATTTGAAAAAAAACATTCTTACCTTTATTATGTCAAAAAGGTCATAAAGTACCTTGTTTGGAAAACGACAGAAAGATTCCTTTCAAAACATATTAAGTTAAATAATGGTATACATTAAATTAACCCCTATTATTTGAAATAGTAAAAATGTTTTGAAATACATTTTTAATCAATGTGGATGTGGATGATAAAGAATTTATAGTTGATTACATACATATAAAGATCCTCGTATAAGAGATTATGAAATTAACCCTAAACTTGTACTTTTCCTTGGTCAAGGGTACGCTAACCTCATCTATAATAAATCATTTTTATTAAATTATACATGAACCACATACACTAATATGATATCATATATGATCTTTAAATATTGCTTTGTTAATAATATTTTAGTATTATCACCGTTTCTGGTGTTAACTGATTCGTTTTCCTATATTTTGTTACATAAGCCATGTTTTTTATAGATAAGATGTTATTTATTCTTATACAGATTGATCGTTTGTTCTTAAATATTATTTTTAATCATCAAATGGAAATTATTCTTGAATGGTTGTGATAGAGAAATGAATGTCATCACGTTCGTGGAGACGGTATTCCGTATGTACGCACGAGCGACAATATCATTATTTTGATACTAATCGTATGTAAATAGATGTTATATGATATATAAAGAATCATTAACAAGTTATATTTATTATTTACATCAATTATAAATCATTATTATACTCATCTGAAAAAATAATGTGTTGAATAACAACTACACCACGACGTGGAGATGATAAGTCGTACGAACGCACGTATGATGACTTTGTCATTCTTATGATGGATAGAATAATGAATATTGTTGTACCATTTTTATGATAACATAATATAATTTAGAAGATACTGGAGTTATAATTTTAGAATGGAAACAACAAAGAATGAGGAAGTGGAAGAAGAATAGAACTTCAAAGAGGTGATGAAATGTTTACCTCTTCTTCGGGTTCTTCCTTTTGATTTGATCAAAAGGACAACATAGGATGGCTCTCTGACCAAAGGAATGCTTCTAGGATTAAGGTAAGATAGTGGAGAGGATATTTTGGAAGGGTTTGGCCGAGCGAAATGGATTTGTATGTGTGAATTGGAGTGAAGGGGAAGTTCTCTTTTATAAGAGAGGTGGGGGCGCCTCAAGAAAAGATTGAAATATTATTTTATAATAAATTCATATTCTGTTTTTAATGGCTTTAAAAAAAATTTATTTCGAGGATAAGGCTAGTATGGGTATAAAACCTCTCAACCAATAGGTTTTAGACACGTTTTGTTCACTATATTGACCTTATCATTTAGATTTAACTCTCAGTTAAATAGTTTGACATTTACAATGTCTCTTTGTATTTTTATATTATATTGTTAATAAACATACTATAAACTATCAATCATACCCCAAGTGGTTAATTATTGATATATATAACCTTATCTAAGTCCTTTGGCCTATCCTTTTATTTTTTGGAATATTATATAAATTAACAATATGGTATTGGTTTTCAAAACTCATTTTTGTCAATTTTGACACTATTTAGTAATTGTGTTTTGTTAAAGTCCTAACAACTTTATTACTTCGATATAAATTGATATAATCAACCCTAAAATGTCATATTAACCCATAAAATTCGTCAATTCATCAAAAGTCTCAATTTAAATTTATTTGTGTAATTATAAAATCCATTATTTTAATATTTATTAACAAGGTAACTACTGTGTCATTATTGTATCCTAATTAAATTAAATTATCTAAGGTCTAAAAATTATAAATAAAATACCATTATGTAGGAAATATTTTTATATTTTTAATTAATATCTATAAATAAAATTGACTTATATATAACCCAATATTAATAATGATTTAGTTATCAAACATTGAATTTAACACTTTTAACTATTCTTTAAATTAAATAATAATAAATGTCCTAATCTGACCCAAGTGGACCTAAAGGGTAATATCTTATTACTAAGGATGTTTTTGGATGAAATAAACTTATCCAATATAATTATTACATGTGTTATGGTAATAATAATATCATTTTTACCTTTAATTACCCTATTGACTTTTAACCGTGGTAAATAAAAGTCAAAAGTTACTATTCACTAAAAATTATTTTTATCTTATTGAACCACATTTTAATTACTAATATCAAATTTTTCTCTCCAATTTTTAAAATTCAACTTTTATAAGTGGTAAAATTATGTTTTATGCAAATTTACTAATGCTCCTGGGAGATGGGTAAAAGAAGGTAAAAAGTTCAATAAACATTTTATATATCAAAACATATTATAAAATGAATCCAATGATTTTAGTTGAACATATATAGGTATTATGTATCTATTTTTACCTAAAATAAATAATTATTTAAATAAAAATTCGATTTTAAACAATAATTCAGGGTTTTTCACTATTCATCAATAATTGAATGGTTTCAGAAAAAATAGGAAAAATTCAACCGAAGCTAATTTAGATATTTTGAATCCTAAAATGAAATCCATTTTCAAATATAAAATTTATAAAAATTTCCAAAAGTAGGTATTACTATTCATAACTTCTAGTTTGATTGGTTGTGGTGTGTTTAAGCTCCTTGTTACGTACAGTGCAAACTATTTTATTATTCAAAGGGAAGCGTACGTTGGATGCTTGGGGTGTTACATACCATGGAAAAGCTATACCAACAGTTCTTGAAAACCATGGGTATATGCATGAACTATACCAATAGTTTTGTGATAACTAGGGGAATAAGTTCTTAACAAAGCCCTATACCCAAGGGTTTTGGAAAACCCAATGTTTTTGTTTGACATATAGAAATGGATTATTAAAAAATCCTGAGTATAGGTCTTGAAACAAACCATATACCCATAGTTTTTCAAAATCCATGGGTATATGTGGGAATTTTCAACCAACACCAACAGTTTACCATAATTGTTGGTATATGTTCCCAACTAGTCCCTCTACTAACAGTTTTTGGAAAATTGTGGGTGCATAGGTGACCTATACTGATGATTTATTCCAAAAATATGGGTTTAAAGTCATTTTATAGTGGTGGAGGATTATTTTAAACCACATTCATATACTCAATGATCTTTTCAAAGAATTCTGACTTATTCCCAGTGATGTAAATATAACTATACCAACAAGAGTTATTGATAAAAATAATAAAGTGTAAGAATCCACCACTAGCATCTACTTGAAATGGTCTACCCCATTAGTGTATTAAAATTATATAAGCACTATGTTACTTAATCCTTGAACTTAAAATGGTGGTTTTGTTATATTTACATGTAAAAAACAAGACGTTTTTCTTGTGGAATGGGCTCTTAAGAGTCTATGTAGCCATCTTAATAGAGATTATTCGAACACATATTTTTTACATGACAATGAAGGTGATGCCACAACTTGTTGTTAAATGATTTATGCATATATGTCTCATTATAGATTATTTTTTTTGTTTTCTTATCTTAATTTATAAATAACGTTATTAAAATAATCAATATCGTAATATTAGTTATCTTTATAATTGTAACAACTCTTATTTACAAAGATGAAAATTAATACATCCACATATAATAAATAAACAAAAAAATAATGTTACTGGTGATACTGGGAAAATGATGACAATTCATCAAAACCAAGATCAAACATGTTAAAAATGGGAGATGGGGGTACCCAATTCGTAGAGTAGAAACCCCCGCTCTATTAGCATCCCATAGATCCAACTCACATCTGTAAACTGTTAGAAATCAACTTGGTTCTTATATTCTGTTATTAATTTGATCACAACATGCAGTTTCCAATTCCCAACTTATATATTTTGAAAGAAAAAAATAATAATAAATGAACCTACAACTTCCCCATACTCCAATTGAAACATTTAATTCCTCATCTTGTAGACCTACTTTCCAGATGAAAAATATACCACATAATGTCCCTTTCTTTACCTCTGGATCTTATTCTTATAGTAAGGATGGTCCTTCGGACCCTTAGACATATAAGGATTCTTTAGTCCCTTAGTATTTTTCTTTATCTTCTAATTCATAAAAAGGGTAGTGGGTTTTCCATGATCCATGAATTTAACATGTATCACATGTAGTTCTAAATCTCTATGTATACACGTGAACAATGCATTTGAGATCTCATATCTCTCTGACTGTCCTTATCTTGATAGTGATCCCGAAGGTGTGAAAAAATCCTATACACATTGGTATTTTCATTTTACATTATGAGGTAGTTAGAAATAGATGATACCATTAAACAGCTTATTTCTGTTACATTATATACATGCCCCATATATTGACATACATTTTCCTCCATATCCACTTTGAAAATCAAGACACAAAGGGGGTAAATAACATGAATATTTTTTATAGTATAATGAGATAGTGCTAAAAAACATTCCTATCAATTTACGCCAGTGATATAGTCATCCTTCTCTAGTATGTGTCATAGTGAAATTATTAATTTTGTTTTATGTTCCATTTCTTAAAATTACTAGAAAATAATTAGTACTTGTTTGATTACAAAAAATATAAAATTAAATTTAAATATAATTAAATTCAATTAATTTACCAATGTTTTCCAAAACATAATAGCTATCACAATTAGTTTGGGAATTCATTTTAACTAAGATATTTATTTGGAAATGAACAATATCCCATATCCCATGATCTAAACATGGGTTTGAAGTGCTATTTGAAAGGTTTTTTGGACGAATAACTTACTAACTACATTAACTCAAAATTCCAGTATCTGTTGAGTGGACTCTATAATCCTGAAATCCTGATTATTGATTTAGTCAACCGTTGCATCTGATATTACTCATGTCATGTTTGTAATGATATAACATGATGTAAAATTAGTTAATTCAACAAAATACTTCAAGAAAAAACTTCCCATAAGACTAAAAGAACCATAACATGGGTTGTTCTTGCACTTTGAACATTGAGGTCGATTATAACATAATTAGAGGAAGGTTATACTGAATTAATATTTTTCTAGATAATTTTTTTTATTATTACTAAAATCACATTTTATCTTATTACATGACTCGTTAATATTATTTGGATTTTACATAAGTGATTCAACATGTCTAATAAAATATATGAATAACTTAGTTATGTTTTAATCTATCTTTCATTCTTCTTAATTCATTCATTTGGAGATATTAAAACATGATCTAATATAATTAATTAACCATGAAATTGGAAGAGAAAAATTATAAGTGTCATGATCATGAGATTTTATAATAGTTATGTTATCTATTGAAATATAAACAAACCCTCAACCATAGGGGAAAACAGAACATGAACCGCATCTTAGTTCATGTTACAAGATTATTTCAACTGCTCATATGTATCTCCTTGATTGTTTTCATGTCGTCTCCTGAACTCGGACTACCTCCTCTCACTTGGGAGCCCCATCTTTACATAATATTTTACTTACACGCATGTGAAGGGAGTTTTGGTAAATTTTTAATGATCTTACAAAAAATAATCCATGAACACATATTCCCTTACATAATATAAACGAATTGATGAATTTTATTCCAAAAAATGTTAATTTAATAATAAATTAAAAGGAATCAACAACCAATAAGTGTTTTTCCAATACCATAATAATAGAAAAAACATGAAAGTAACATAAATCATTAATTTTGATACAAAATACTTCTATTTGGTCATTAATTAACATAAAACAACTAATATAAATCCAATTACATCAATTTATCATAATTACACCCAAACATCTATTTATCACTATCATTTATATTCTTAAAAAACATTAATTCCATTTATAATTGATGAAGTGCAAATTTTTACGATCCAACGTCCAATCATCCCAATGACACTATATTGTAGATTTGGAATTTAAAATTTTCCAAAATTCAATATAAAATTGTACATCATATAACATGCCATGTACATTAAAATGAATGATACAAAGAACACATGTAAATATAGTTAATCATATATTTGAAGTTGCTCCAAATAATAAATCAAGTAGAGTGTCTTTAATAGAATAAAATATTTGTAATTTAGTGTATGGGATGTATTATATTCTTCTTGAGTACAAATGGCACACTTATATACTAGGTGTGTTTCTTATTGTGGATGATATGGAGGTACATGGAATGTTTCCTGATATACAACATGTGTGTCCTTAGAGTTACATGACTCATCAGTACCTGTGTCATGTATCATATACGTACCATGCTGGGACTCCCCATGGTATCAATTGTGAGATAACGGGGACTACATGACCTTCATAGCGGTCATATAGTGTGTTGTTCTTCATGTTTGGTGCTAGTTTGTCTTGATCTAAAGGAGGATCTCTTTTGTGAGATCATAAATCAGATTTCAATAAATCTATCCAACATTATCACAATATACAAACATGAAAAAATTAAAACATGATCTTTATATAGATAATACATGTTGTTTTGTCTAGTTTTGTCTAGGATAATCCTTTTGCTCCCCCATATGGTGTTCTGGATGCTTCCTCATTTTAATATTAACTGTTTACTTGTTATGTCAGTGAGAAGAAATAATGGAAATGATGATGATGTTGGATATTGAAATTAATTATTATATGTAATGAAAATTATAATGCATGAATACAGTCATTAAAAAATAAATAATTATAAATTAAACATGATACCCCTATGATACTACTTGTTGGTTCCAGGTGTAGTGGATGTTCCTTGGAATATATGATCAACTTGCCTTTTTTATCCTCAATTTACATGTAATCATTACAACATATGATTAAAACATCAGGTCTAATAAAAATTATAGATTAATTGACTACATTAAAATGACTAAACCAGTAGAGGAGGGTGCTCATATATAATATATAATTATTTTATGAAATGATATAGAATTACCTCAACATGTAATTATTACATTATTTATGATCTTGCTGCCTAAATCTAAAAATATCATAATTTTGTTGAAGGATCAAAGTGTATAATTTCTGTAGTTATGATCAATAAGTGTACCATATTCTCAAAATTTCATAATATAATATTTGGGCTCTATCATGGGTGATTCTAATCACCTGAATTTCATATCTTGATGATAGAAAAGAAATTTAAGGATGAAAATACATGATGTTCTCTTGATGGCATGAGATTAGAGGAAGTGGGAATACTCTCAAGTTCTCCAGATATCTCAATAGGACCATATAGATTATCTATAAATCAATTGTAAAAAAATAAGAGTTATTATCGAAAATGTGATAATTAGATAATTATTATGAATGGTTTAGGGTTAGAAAATTCTAAAAAATCCCTTTTCCTATATAACAGATCATAGATAACCCATGCCCTACAATAATAATAATATTATTATTACTATTATTAATATTAATTTATTGACATGAAAAATGAATTTAAAATATAAATAATTATCATGAATAACATTTCCTATTTGACTATTAAGCTTTTTCCTCTTTCCCTAATCCACATTTTATAATCATTAAATAATAATTATTTATTTTAAAAACAAATATCACTCTATAATTCATTCATATATATAATGAATATTACATTCTATAAACCCTGGAAAAAAATTATCTTATATTATTTTTTAACTAACTTATTATTTTTAATAAATTGTGATTAAATTATTGTGATGAAATATACATAAATAAATATTATTTATTCTAACCTATTAAATTAGGTACATGAATTTAACTATAATTGGGGATAAACGTATTTTTCTGAAACAATAGGCCTATTTATTAGTTTATTTTGGCTTAATAACATATATTCCAAGTTTAACATTTATCAATACACTAGGGAACCCATCGAGAAATAAGTTCATGTTCCAACTGTGATAGTTGGTGTCCTAGAACCAACTTGTTGTACTTTGATTACATGGACATTTACTGTATTTAAATGTTAAACATCTTAATACATATTGTTCATTGTTTTTCATGACTATGATGTAATAATTTCCTAGAGTATTTTTTTCATTGATAAGGTTATGAAGGTTTCTCTCTATGATGAGAACCTTGAAATTCTATAACAATATTCATAAATATAGTTCAAAAATTTGATGACATACAATGATGGGAAAAATATAATGAATATATTTTTGTGTGAGTACTCGTAAGAAAAATATACTTTCTCTTGTGAAGTTCACACTTGGTAATCTTCAATATAAGAGATTATGAGAACATAACTGCCAGTAAGAATGCTGCATTTTTTGGTGTCATTTGATATTTCTATTTTTGAGCTTGTGTAATGATCCTTGGACTTTAAGATTACCATTAATGTGTGTTGCGACATGTGTACTTTGATTTACTGACATAAACATCCATGCAGATAGTTGTTGGGATGTAGGGTATGTTTGGTGCATCATGAGTGGCATGTTGTTAATTGATAATTCAAGGAAGGATGGGTCCCTTCTATTTAGGGAAACTGATATATTGGCGCATTGATTGAAATAGAACTGTCGCACGAAATTCCATGGTCATGGTGTAACGATGATTTTATTTCAAGTAGTCAATGGATGACGTATCAAGAAAAACAGTTGATGAAACTATCATGAAACCTCCTTGATGAGATATTGCAACAAAGGGATTATATGTAATGCCTTGACCCTAGTTATCCAGAGTCAGTGCATTATTACATATCATTGGCATGATCACAAAATATCAAGTCTCGAAAGACCGATTAGTTTAGTAGCCTTGGATACACTAGATACATTAATAAGGCATACATTACATCATAAAGTGAAAACTACAACAACATCATGTCTCCACACTCATATCCCCTTATACTCTTCCTACAGTTCATTCATAAAAAACTTCTTCCCATCCTAGGAAAAATAAAACATAGAAAGGGGTGAGCTCAAATGCCTGGTAAGCATAACAATATAGCATAATCTTTCTTAAATAAGTATAAACAATCAAGGCAATGTATAACTAAAACAAAAGCCTTTTAAACATGAACTTCAGCATAATATGGAAAAAATAAAATGAAGTAATTCCATTTACTTATTCACATGGATATTCTACTAGCCGAATAATCACATGCAATATCAATAACCACTTTCATAATGACGAAATGCATAATGCGAGACTATCATAACCACAAAGTCAACGCCTTGTGCCAAGACTACAAATATGATTTTTTCGAGGCTTTGTGCCCAGACACTAGTTTGTCTCATGAGACCTACCGATGCATCGAGGATCTATAGCGAGATCCACCCGTCACTTATTAAGTCTAACGCATTCCAAATATTAGCAGGTTTAAACATAACATAAACATTCGTATTAAAACTAGTATACGAAATGTCAATACTTTCTCCATAAACCAGGAATGGTATAAAAATAACACATCCACAGTCAAACATATCATATAACCATCAATACTATATGGATGTTTTGTATCATAACAAATCAACTTCAAATAAGCTTAAAATTAATCAATGGATGTTGACATAGATGAAATCAATACTATTTTAGATAAATACCTCTTTTTTGAAATCATTTAAAATCCAAATAATTAAAACATTTACATTGAAAATAATCTTATATGCTTGTAAGGGAAGCTTCGACGCTTTTATCACGGTGGAAAATAGCCGCACCCGCCGTATAAGTTAAAAAAAGGCATTCTTACCTTAATTCTATCGAAAAGGTTAAAAAGGAATTTGTTTAGAAAAGAAGAAAATATTTCTTTATAAACATCTTATAAAAATTCAAAAAGGGTATAAGTGACTTTACCCATAGTCTGTAAAATAGTATGAATGATTTGAAATACATTTTAATGAAACATGGATGTGGATGATAAAGAGGTCCCATATGATACTTACATAATAAAAACCTCGGATAATACAGAGATTATGAAATTAACCCTTACCTTGTACTTTTCCTTGGTTGAAGGTAGGTTAACCTCCTATATAATGGTGAAATAATTGTTATTAAATTATACCAGAATCATATACATTAATATGATATCATATATGATCATTTTACATTGTTATGTTAATAATATATTAATATTATCGCCATTTCAGGTGTTAACGAATTCGTTTTCCTTTATATGCTTTGTTATGTAAGTCGTGTTTGTTATAGATATGTTGTATCATATTCATATCCAAAATGGTATTATGTATTTAAACATTATTTTTAACCATAAAATGAAAATTATTCTTGAATGAATATGATGGGGAATAAATCTCATCGCGTTCGTGGAGACGGTAGTCCATAGGTACGCACGAGCAACAATATAATTATTTTGATATTAAAATAATCTATAAATTGATGGTATATCATATATACAGAATCATTATCATGTTATATTTATTATTTACATAAATTACACATCATTATTATACCCATCCAAATAATAATTGATTGAATAACAATTACACCACGACGTGGAGACGGTAAGCCGTACGTAGGCATGTATGGTGACATGTCATTCAAAGTGTAACACCCCAAGATTTCGTAGTACGTTATTTATTCAAAGTAATTCAATAACTTGCACTACACACAACACTGAGTTCAGGCACACCATGACTTACCAAACTAGTCATTCAAAAGATGTTATGAATAATATTAACTGAATTTTGAACTTTATATAATCTTTATAATTTTAGAATCCATATTATTAGTTTCTTTGACAGAATGTAAGAACAAATTCATTTTTTTCATATTAAAGAAGTACTTTTTAAAAAATGCACTTTTACCGACTTTTAATGGTGAACCCTTTTTAAATCCAATATTCTAAAACTTTTATATATTCAATTTGATTAAATAAATTTATTATTTAGAATGTGGACATAAAAATTTTACAATGTAACACCCCAAACTTCCTTGGTAAGCTTTTCTTTGAATAATACAGTAGTGTGTGTTGTACGCACCATCGAGTTCTAACACACACCACAACCAATCAAACTAGCCCATATGGATAGAAATACCTACATTTTGAAACATTATAAATTTTATTTCTCAAAATGGAAATCATTTTTGGATTTAGAAAATAGAAATTAGGATAAGGTAAATTTTTTTGAATCTTTCGGATAACTTTTATATTTTGATAAATAGTGTAAATTACTAAATTTTAAATAAAATAAACTTTTTTAATTGAAATAATTAATAGTGATAAATTATGAATTTGAGTGGTTTTAAATTATATTTTGAATATATTTTTACTATTTAATAAAATTTTGTTCATTGGACATAATCTCACATTTAAACCAGACATAAACAAGTGTCAATATTTTGATAGTTATTATCTCTTAAAAACACGCTTTTTGTTTTAACAATGGGAATTAATTTAAAATTACTTTCTGACACTTTTGTGTTTTGAATTTGGAAATGTGGAATCCATATTTGGAATCAGGATGTCCAAATAGTGTAAATTGGAAACTTTTATTTTTTGACATTTTGAGTAATTACTTCGGTAAATATTTTATTTACCATGATTAAATGGTAAATCCGGTAAATAAGGGTAACAAATAATATTATAATAATAATAAATTACCCTAAAGCATGCCATAACCTTATTGGTAGATACATTTCCAACCATGGGCATCTTTGGGTCTATTTTGGGACCCCATTGAGCCACTTGTAGGTGATAGGCACACTTTATATTAATTAAGTTAAAATAAATACAAAAATGACAAAAGCTTATATCTTTTAGAAAAACATTTTTTACATAAGGTTATATATGTTATATTTTATATTATAAATATTAATTAGAAATGTATAAATATTTCCTACATAGTGGTATTTTATTTATTATTTTTAGTCATTGAAAAAGTTAAAATATATATGACACAATAATGATGTAGTATTTTCTTTATTAATGATAGAATCAAATAATTGGTATTATAAATGTTAAAATAAATATAATATGAATGTTTTGATGAAATAAAAGAATTTTATTGATTAATATGCCATTTTTTTATTTCTCAAATGAATTTGTTTCGAATTAAAAAAGTTTTTAAGACTTTAACAAAAATCCATTATTGAGTAGTATCAAAATTGACATAAATGAGTTTTTAAAATGAGTATTATATAATTAATTTATATTATATTCTTTAAAATCTATGGTTTGGCCAAAGGACTCATATAATTATTGGTGTATCATTAATAGACCACTTTGAGGTCTCTTGGATGTATATGGTAAGTTTATTGACTATATAATATAAGAATACAACGTGACATGGTAAGTGTCAAACTAATTAACCAAGAGTTAAAAATAAAAGATAAGGTTAATATAATGACCCAAACCTATCTAAAATCTATTGGTTGAAATTATTTCGACCCATCCCCACCTTATACTTTTAATAATCCATTTTTTATCCATTATAAACAGAATAAGAATTTATTATAAATAAATACGTTAAGTTTTTTCTAAAGAGCCCCTCCTCCCCCTTATAAAAGGATACAACTTCTAACCAATTATTCACAAATTAAAAGCCTTTTGGTTTGGCCAAACCCTGCCCAAATACACTCTAAAAATTCCTCAATTCAACCTAGATGCCTTAGTTTGATCAGAAAGCCAACCTAAGGATCCATTTTGATCAAATCAAAATGATGAACTCGAAGAACAGGTAAATTTCTCACCACCCTCTTTCAAGTTCCTTTCTTCTTCAACATCATCTTTCTTTGTTATTTCCATTCTTAAATAATAAATCCAGTATCTTCTATATGCTATGATATTATTATAAATATGGTTCCACCATATTCAGTATTCTATCTATCCTTTGAATGACATATCACCATAAGTGCATACGTACGGCCTACCGTCTCCACGTCGTGGTGTAATTATCATTCAATACACTATTATTTGGATGGGTATAATAATGATATTTAATTCATCTAAATAATAAATAGAACATGATAATGATTCGGTATATATGATATACTATCCAATTATATATTATTTTAATATCAAAAGAATGATAGTGTCGCTCGTGCATACGTACACATTACCGTCTCCACGAACGCAATGAGATTCATTCCCCATCGTATCCATTAAAGACTAGATGATTAAAAATAATGTTTAAATACTTGATATCATTTGGGATATTAATAAGATACAACCTATCAATAACAAACATGTCTTATGTAACAAATCATATAAAAGAAAATTAGTAAGTTAACACCCGAAACAACGATAATACTAAGATACTATTAACAATGCAACGTTAAAAGATCATATATGATATCATATTAATCTTTATTTTTCTTGTATAATTTAATTACAATTATTTCACCGTTATACATGAGGTTAACCTACCCTCAACCATGGAAATGTACAAGGTACGGGGTTTTCATCTCACTCCATATTATCGTGAGATTCATGCCATATTGCCACTATTACCTTTTGTGTGGTGAATGTATTTCCCATAATTGTATTCATTGTGTAATAAAATTTAATTTCTATGTATTTAAATATTCATTATATGATACCTATTACATGGGTTGTATGTTTCATAAGTTAGAAAATTGGTAAATGTTAATTTCACAATCTCTTTATTATGTGAGGTTATTTTTACGTAAGTATCTACTGGGACATATTTAGTATCCATGTCCATGTTTTATGAAAGAGTTTTCAAATGGTTTCCTTTGAGGGAATTTTTACTAAAACATCATTTCAAATGTTTTAAATATTTATTCTTCTAAATCATTCTCATTAATTTCCATGTCTTCAAAATGGTTTTTAGGGATTTATTTATATGGACATGAATGTTTTTAAAATGTTAATTCCTTTCAAAAGTATCAAAGTGGTATAGGACAATTTCATTTAAAATTTTCTTTAAATGACTTCTTTTCCAAATTGCGGGACTTCTAATTTTTTTCATGAAAATGGGTATTTCTCTCAAAGAGTTTTACAAATCATTTTCATCAAAGACAAATTCATTTAATGGATTTTAAACTTTTTTTGAAGTTGATTTATCATGATACAAATCTTCCATATTTTGTTGAAGGTTTTGTGATATGTTTTTCAGTGGATGTGTTAATTTTACACCATTCATGGTTTATGGATAAATTATTGACAATTCGTATGCTAGTTTTAATACAAATGTTTATGTTATGTTTAGACCATTTCATATGAGGAATTAATTGGGCTGAGTAAGTGACGGGTGGAGCCCGTTATAGCTCCTCGATGCATCGGTAGGTCTACTGAGTCAAACTAGTGTCTTGGCATGAGGCCTTGACAAAATCTTATTTGTAGTCTTGGCACGAGGCCTTGTCTACGTGGTTATGATAGTCTGGAATTATGCATTCCATCATTATGAAAGTGGTTGTTGATATTGGATGTGATTATTCGACTAGTAGAATATCCATGTAAATAAGTAAATGGAATTATTTCATTTTATTTCTTCCAAATTATGCTGAAGATGATCATTAAAAGGCTTCTGTTTTAGTTATAGATTGCCTTAAATGTTTATACTTATCTATGAAAGATTATTCTATATTGTTATCCTTACTGAGCATCTGAGATCACCCCTTTATATGTTTTATTTTTCAAAGGATTCCAAGAAGTGTATTGTGATTGATATACAGGGTTAAGCCAAGGGAAAAATGGTGTTCATAAAGGATTATTTATGTTGTTTTGTATGTTATAAAGTGTAATGTATCATTCATGTATGTAATCTATTTTCCAAGACTGCTAAACTTGTTGGTCCATCGGGACATGATTCCTTGTAATCATGACAATGTATTAAAATAATGCATCGACTTTGGGTAACTGGGGTCGGGGAGTTATAATTGGTATCAGAGGATGTTTAGAAAAAACCTTGGAAACTAGATTTAGATAAACTCTGATTAGAGCACATAACCCTAAGATACAAATTGAGGATTAGTATAGAAGAACTGCCGAGAATTTTGGTATTGTAGATATTTTTTATTTTTCCGAGCAATACATCCCTGTCTAGATATGAGCAGGTAGAGGCAGCTCTGGAACAGATGTACCTAGGGGTAAAACCGGAAAACACAACTTTGAGCTAGACTCGAACGAGAACTGGTGCACGACAATGGGCATTGTTGCACTATTTGTTACGACACTCCCGGGGGATATGCTTAGGATAATTCTCATTTTCTATACAAATAATTATGAAGGGTTTACGAGTATATACTTCCTTAATGAAAACATATTTATGATTATGGATTATATCCATAAACCGTTCAATTTACGTTTGGTATTTTAAAAGTTTCGAATTATTGTAATTCATAAACTGACCTAGTTTATGCTATTGTATAGCAATGGTGCCCAGAATAAGGAATGTGAACTCCAGCAATACGTATTATCCAAAGAGTAATAAGGGTCATATCTTTCATTGTATGAAGAAATCATTTAGATAGGAAATAGTCTCCCATGTATTATCATCATATGAAGAAATAATATCATGTGTTTATAAGATAAGTAAAGAGTTCTCTGAGATCTATGTATTTGAAGGAAAGCAAGAGAAGAAAAGGATGGAAGAGAGAAATATGGATAAAGGGAAGAGGGAAAAGAAGAATTTTCCCATATGTGATAACTATGGGAAGAAACACCCTGGAACTTGCCTGATGGGAATGGGAGTTTGTTATAAGCGTAGAGCAAAATGACACCTTGTACGTGATTGCAAGGGTAAGAGGATGGTTTCAAATGTACAATGATTCATCTGCAAGGAGTTGGGACACTATGCAAACCAATGTCCAAAACATCAGAGTATGCCCCAAATGATGCTAATGGATAATAATCAAGTTACGATACTGCCACAGATGAGAAGGAATGATTAGAGTTATTTTGTTGTTATTAAAGAATTATGTCATTTGAGTGTTGTATCAATGATGTACTGGTTATGATAATTATAGAGTATATAAGGATTGTACTGCAGTACTATTTTAATAAGGAGTTGAGATTGTGTGGAACCAAGAAAAGTGACTTAATAGATTGTTAAATTTTTGGAAAATATATGGTTGAGACAAAGATAAACCATAATATGGTTCTGATACCGAGGTAGTGATTTTGGAATAATACATGTTTGATTTGGATAAATTATATTGGATATTCATGACTACCATGAAAGTGATTAATGATATTCCATCATTGTTTGAGATTAAAAAGTTTTTTGGATAGAATGATTATATCCATTATTCTATAAGGAATAAGGGATCCTGAATGTAATCAATATGGTTTTGTGGTAATTAAGGATGTTGTAGTGTTTTAAAAGAATACATGATGAAGGTGTTCACAAGTTATTACACAGAAAAAAGGATCTCCATTGTGTTTAACTTCCTTATATATTATGGAATGTGAGATTGGAAAGATGTATTTTGTATAATTATAGTTTGAGATTAATTTTGGATTTCCATAAAAGTACAACCCGGAGGTCGGGCGGAAACCCGTCGCGTCCGACAAGGCCGCGAGACTTGAACCCGCAACCGAAGGGCGACAAGGTAGTATCACCTACCACTAGCCCACGAGATGTCCTGGATTAAATAATGTAGTTTATTTTATGAAGGTTCTGTAGATGAATTATAAATTCATTTTTTAAACCCCAAATGATTATGATAAATAGAATATTTTTTTATGTTCTATTATTTTTTAGAGTGAAATATTAGTTTGTGGTAGAAATTAGTTAAAGGATGGGACTCTACTCGTCAAGTATATATTTTTCTTCTTATCTTATTCTTTGAAGAAATTAATTCTTATACTTTAGTGAAGGGATATTAATTCAAAAAAATGTGTTATCCTAATACCATATGTTTTGTTGAACCGATGGTATTTTAAATCATCATAGATTTATTAATTTAAGGCCCTCAATTTTACACTTGTTTGTGATTGATGACCTCAATCACTACCTATAAATATTTACGTTTTTCCTCCAATTATATGTCTCTAATTTCCACCAATGTTATTCTAATCAATATCATAACTTGGTGGTGACCCATTCATTTTCCTTTTCCTCTTATTAAGACTAAATTTTATTAACCTAATTTCCGATGTGGGTTTTCGCAAAGACATTTTCTATTTTCAACCTTTTATTTTCGAAAAATAATTTCAAATTTCGAGGACACAATTTATTGAAGGGGGAATAATGTAACACACCACGATTTCATAGTACGTTATTTTTTCAAATTAATTCAATAACATGCACTACACGCAACACCGAGTTCAAGCGCACCATGACTTACCAAAATAGCCGTTCAAAAGAGGTTATGAAAAGTATTAACTGAATTTGGAAATTTATATAATCCATATAATTTTAGTATCCATATTATGAGTTTCTTAGACAAAATTTAAAACCAAATTCTTTTTTTCAGAAAAAAGAAGTATTTTTCAAAAAAAAGTACTTTTATCGACTTTTAATGGTGGAACATTTTTAAATCCAATATTTTAAAACTTTTATATATTCAATATGACTAAATAAATTTATTATTTATAATGGTTGAATAAAAAATTTACAATGTAACACCCCAGGCTTCCTCGGTATGCATCTCATTGAATAATACAGTAGCATGTGTTGTACACAATTTCGAGTTCTAACACACACCCCAACCAATCAAACTAGCTCTTATAAATAGTAATATCTACATTTTGAAATTTTATAATTTTTATCTCTCAAAATTGACTTCAATTTTGGATTCATAATATTGAAATTAAACTAGGGTAAAATTTTGGTACTTTTCGGATAACTTTTATATTTTGATGAATAGTGAAAGTTACTAAATTCTAATTAAAAACGACTTTTATTATTCAAAATAAATAATAGTGATAAATTAGGAATTTGAATACTTTTAAAGTATATTTAGAATATATTTTTACCATTTAATACAATTTTTTTCATTGGACATAATTTCACATTTAAATAGGACACAAACAAGTGTCAATCTTTTGATAGTTATTATCTCTTAAAAACACGCATTTTGTTTTAACAAGAGGAATTAATTTTAAATTAATTTATACCACTTCTGTGTTTTGAATTTGGAAAAATGGATGCCATATTTGGAATCAGGATGTCCAAATTGTGTAAATAGGTAACTTTTATTTTTAGACATTTTGAATAATTACATTAGTAAATATTTTATTTACCATGGTTAAAGGGTAAATCCGGTAAATATGGGTGAACAATAATATTATAATAATAATAAATTAACCTAAAACGTGTCCTAAACTTATGGGTGGATACATGTCCGACCATGGGCATCTTTTTGGCGATTTTGGGACCCCATGGAGCCACTTTTAGGTGATAGGGACACTTTTTATTAATTAAGATAAAGTAAATACAAAAATGAAAAAAGCTTATATCTTTTAGAAACTCATTTTTTACATAGGGATATATATGTTATATTTTAGATTATAAATATTCATTAGAAAGAGAAAAACATTTACTACATAATGGTATTTTATATATAATTTTTAGACATTGAAAATGTAAAAATATATATGACACAATAATGATGTAGTATTTTCTTTATTAATGAAAGAATCAAATAATTAGTATTATAAATGTTAAAATAAATATAATTTGAAAGTTTCGATGACATACACAAACTTTATTGATTAATATTACATGTTAGGATTGCTAAAATGAATATTTTTTTAATTAATAATGTTGTTAAGACTTTAACAAAATTCCATTATTGAGTAGTGTCAAAATTGACATAAATGAGTTTTTAAAATAAGTATTATATTATTAATTTATATTCTATTCCTAAAATTCTAAGGGTTATCCAGAGGACTTATATAATTATTATTTTTATCATTAATAGACATCATTGGGGTCACTTGGATTTATATACTAAGTTTATTATCTATATAATATAAAAATAAAAAGTGACATGGTAAGTGTCAAACTAATTAACCAAGAGTTAAAACTAAAAGACAACGTAAATATAATAACCCAAACTGGTATAAAATCTTTTTGTTGAAATTATTTCGACCCATACCCTCCTTATACTTTTAATAATCCACATTTAATCCATTAGAAACCAAATATGAATTTATTATAAATTAATACATTACGTTTTTCCTAAAGAGCACCTCCTCCCCCTTATAAAATGATACAACTTCTAACCAATTCTACACACCGTAAAAGCCTTTTGAATTGGCCAAACCTTGCCCAAAAACTCTCTCAACATTACTCACTTCAACCTAGAGGCCTTAGTTTTATCATAAATCCAACTTAAGGAGCCCTTTTGATCAAATCAAAATAAAGAACCCAAAGAAGAGGTAATGTTTTCACCACCCTCTTTCAAGTTCCTTTCTTCTTCTACATCATCTTTATTTGTTATTTCCATTCTGAAATAATAAATCCAATATATTCTATATACTGTGATATTATTAAAAATATGGTTCCCCCATATTCAGTATTCTATCCATCCTTTGAATGACATATCTCCATACGTGCGTACGTACGGCCTACCGTCTCCACGTCTTGGTGTAATTGTTATTCAATATACTCTTATTTGGATGGGTATAATAATGATCTGTAATTCATGTAAATAATAAATATAACATGATAATGATTCTGTATATATGATATACCATCCAATTATATATTATTTTAATATCAAAAGAATGATATTGTCGCTCGTGCGTACGTACGGATTACCGTCTCCACGAACGCGATGTGATTCATTCCCCATCGTATCCATTCAAGACTAAATTTTATTTGATGATTTAAAATAATTTTTAAACACTTGATATAATTACGGATATGAATAATATACAACCTATCCATAACAAACATGGCTTATGTAACAAAACATATAAATGAAAATGAGTAAGTTAACACCTGAAACGTCAATAATACTAAGATATTATTAACAAAGCAATGTTAAAAAATAATATATGATATCATATTAATGTATATTATTCTTGTATAATTTAATAACAATTATTTCATGATTATAAAGGTGTTTAACCTACCCTCAAACAAGGAAAAGTAAAAGGTAAGGGGTTTTCATCTCACACCTTATTCTCGTGAGATTCATGCCATATTGCCACTATTACCTTTTGTGTGGTGTGTGTATTGCCCATAATTGTATTCTTTGTGTAAAAAACATTAATTTAGGTGTATTTATATATTCATTGTATAATACCTCTTTAATGGGTTCTATGTTTCATAATATACCAAATTGGTAATGGTTAATTTCATAATCTCTTTATTATCTGAGGTTTTTTTTACGTAAGTATCTACTGGGACATATTTATAATCCATGTCCACGTTTTATGAAAGAGTTTCCAAAGGTATTCTTTTAAGGTAATTTTTACTAAAACATCATTTCAAATGTTTTAAATATTTATTCTTCTAAATATTTCTCACTAATTTCCATGTCTTCAAAATGGTTTTCAAGGATTTATTTATATGAACATGAATGTTTTAAAAATGTTAATTGCTTTCAAAATTTTCAAAGTGGTATGGGACACTTTGTTTCAAAAATGTCATTAAATGTCTTCTTTTCCAAATTGTGTGAATTTTAAAGTTTCTTCATGAAAAAGGGTTATTTATCTCAAAGAGTTTTACTAATCATTTTCATCAACGTCAAAATCATTTAATGGATTTTGTAATTGTTTTGAAGTTGATGTATCATGATACAAATCTTCCATATTTTGTTGAAGGTTTTGTGATATGTTTGATTGAGGATGTGTTAATTTTATATCATTCATGGTTTATGTGTAAATTATTGACAATTTGTATTCTTGTTTTAATGCGAATGTTTATGTTTTGTTTAGACATTTTCATAAGAGGAATGCATTGTTCATAGTTAGTGACGGGTGGAGCCCGCTATACCTCCTCGATGCATCGGTGGGTCTCATGAGACAAACTAGTGTCTTGGCATGAGGATTTGAAAAAATATTATTTGTAGTCTTGGCAAGAGGCCTTGGCTACGTGGTTATGATAGTCTGGCATTATGCATTCCGTCATTATGAAAGTGGTTATTGATATTGCATGTGATTATTCGAATAGTGGAATATCCATGTGAATATGTAAATAGAATTATTTCATTTTATTTCTTCCATATTATTCTTAAGTTGAAGTTTAAAATGCTTTTGTTTTAGTTATATAATTCCTTAAATGTTTATGCTTATATATGAAATTTTTTTCTATATTGTTATCCTTACTGAAGATATGAGCTCACCCCTTTCTATGTTTTATTTTTCCCGAGATTCCAAGAAGTGTATTGTGATTGATATGCAGGGTTAATCCAAGCAAATAATGGCGTTCATAAAGGATTATTTAGGTTTTTTTGTATGTTATAAATTGTAATGTAACATTGATATATGTAATCTATTTTCCAATACTGCTAAACCGATCAGTCCTTCGAGACTTGATTCCTTGTAATCATTCCAATGTATTAAAATAATGCACCAACTCTAGGTAACTGGGGTCGAGGCATTACACAAAGGATGGATAGAATAATGAATATGGTTGTACCATATTTATAATAACATCATATTATATAGAAGATACTGGAGTTATTAATTTAGAATGGAAATAACTAAGAAAGAAGAAGTTTAAGAAGAAAGGAACAGGAAAGAGGGTGGTGAAAACATTACCTCTTCTTCAGGTTCTTCCTTTTGATTTGATCAAAAGGGCTCCATAGGTTGGCTTTATGATCAATATAAGGCCTCTAGGTTGAAGTTAGGGAAGTTAAGAGAATATTTGGGAAGGGGTTGGACGAACCCAAAGGCTTTTAATGTGAGAAGAATTGGTTATAAATGGTGTCCTTTTTTAAGGGGGAGGAGGTGCACTTTAGGAAAAACTTAATGTATTATTTTATAATAAATTCATATTCGGTTAATAATGGCTCCAATGTATATTATTCAAATTCAACAGTGGGTATGGGTCTAAATCATTTCAACAAATAGATTTTAGACATGTTTGGGTTATTATATTAACCTTATCTTTTAGTTTTAACTCTTAGATAATTAGTTTGACATTTACCATGCCACTTTGTATTTTTATATTATATAGTTAATAAACATACTATAAACATCCAAGAGAACCCCAAGTTGTTCGTTATGATACAAAAAATTATATTATATGTCTTTTGGCCGATCCTTATATTTTTAGGAATTGAATATCAACTAATAATATAATATTTGGTTTAAAAACTCTTTTATGTCAATTTTGGCACTATTGGGTATTTTGTTTATGACATTTTCATAGCAGCATTATTATTTCGAAATAAATTTATATACCCAATCCTAATATGTCATATTAAAGTATAAAATTATTGGAATCCATAAAAAGTCTCAAATTACATTTATTTTGATATTTATCATATCAATTATTTTAATATTTCTTTAATTAGGTAATTACTGCATCACTGTTTTCTCATAAATAATTTAAATTATTTAATTTTTAAAAATTATAAATAAAATACCATTATGTATTAAATATTGTTATATTTCTAATGAATATTTTCAACCGAATTTATATTATGTATAACCCTATATTAAAAATGTTTTAGTAACTAATTATTTATTAACTCTTTTGACTCATTTATGAATTAAATAATAATAAATGTCCTAATCTAATCCAAGTGGACATAAATGACATTATTTTATTCCTAAGGTTGTTTTTTGTCAATATACACTTCTCTAATAGAATTAGGACATGTTTTAGGGTAATATTAATATCTTTTTTACCCTTAATTACCCTATTTACTTTTAACTGTGGTAAACAAAAGTAAAAAGTTACTATTCACAAAAAAATATTTTTATCTTATTGAACCACATTTTAATCCTTGATATTAACCATGTCTCTCATAGTTTCGAAATTCCACTCAACGAAGTGTTAAAAATATGTTTTATGTGAATTTCCAAATTCCCCTAGGAGGTGGGTAAAAGACGGTGAAAAGATCAATAAAAATTTTATATATCTAAAATTATTCTAAAGTAACTCCAATGAATTACATTGATCTTATATAGGTATTATGTATCTATTTTTTACCTTAATTAAATTTAAATAAAATAAAAAATTATTTAAAAATAAATTTGTTTAAAACTATAACTCAGTGTTTTTTCACTATTCATCAAAAATTGAATGTTTTCAGAAAAATACCAAAATTTCTCCCTTAGATAATTTTGATATTCAAATCCAAAAATTAATTCCATTTTGAAAGATAAAATTTATAAAATTTCAAAGAGTGGAAATTACTATTCATAACATCTAGTTTGATTGGTTGTGGTGTGTGTTAGAACTCAAAGTTGCGTACAACACGCGCTACTGTATTATTCAAAGGGAAGCGTACCATGGAAGTTTGGGGTGATATATTATATTACACATTGAGCATTTTAATGCGGATGTCGTTGTTTTGAATTTATTTTCTTTTTCTTGTGTGACTTGACCCATTGGTAGACAATACTCTTGGACTTTAGGCAAACTTTCCTAATACCAATGAGAAATAATCCTAGAGGGTCAAAAACTATGTGATTCTAGTTACCTATGTTAAATTATATATGAATTAATCAGTAAATCTTTTTCTCAAGAAAATGGAATAATTTTATTTAAGTTAAAATTATTTCATTTATTAAACAAATATTTATTCACCGGATTGTGGGTATAAAATATTTATTTATTTTTTTGAACATTTAATAAATATTTTTTAAATATTTTTTAAATAAAATATTTATTTAAGAGAATAAATTATTTATATATTTTTAATGGTGTTCAATAAGTGGAAGTGGCATTTTAGATGACCAAGGTAGTCTGGTAGTAAAATAATTATTTTCAAGATGATAAATAATTATTTAACTAGTTCCCTCAAATTAAAGTAATGCTTCTATTATTTTTTGATGTAGAATTTTATTTATAATTCAGTTTTGCGCAAGTTGGCGCACCATAAATAATGACATGGTATTATTATTAATAGCATTGGTCTTTTCTAAGGTTATGAATGTATTTAATTGCTATTACACAATTAAATATTGTAAATGAAGCCTCGTGTCAATAAATATACACATACACCTATTGTGCCATGTACCAAAACACACACCTAGTGAATTGAGAATTGTTGAGCTAAACATTTTCTCAATTGAATCCTCTTACAACCCCTCTAAAAAATGAGAGAATTTATTCATGGATGAAGAACAACAGATCATGGTCGACCGACACCGGACACTCGCTTCTCCACGGTAGCACCTAGAGAACGTGTGGTGTCGATCTTAGGCCATTAGAGCAGGTGTGGATCACGGTTAGAGTTATTCTAGTTGAGATCCTTGAAAGAACAAAAAGTTAATCTAGGAGATTCATTCTAGATTCTCAAAATCATCAACAATGGAAATAATGATGATCCTATTATTATTTTCATTATGCTATTAATTAAATTAATTATAAAAATTATGTGAAAGATCCTCTCTAAAGGATTCGAGCCTCTTACTTCTTTATCTAAATCATTGATTCTATTTCATGGATACTCACGTTCAATGTCGTATTGATCATGGAATAATCATTGTTAATGCTAAAAATCAATGTTGGGAGCCATCCAAACTATGATTCTACTGCCCTCGAAAGCATCAATTGGTATCAGAGAAGTTACATAGTTTTTTATAATTTTATTTTAAAGGTAGAAAAATTTTATTGATAAAAAAGGGGGGTTCCACAAGTCTAATGTAAGGAATTTTGCTGAAATCATGATCATAAATAGGTATTAATTTGGAAGGGATACCATCCATCCAATGTAAGTCATGAGAAACTCCAAGATTGGCAAGACCATCGGCGATACAGTTTTCATCACTGAAGGTGTGAGTGGCAATGATGTTCAGCCCAACATGAGAATTCAAACATTCCATCCAGCAGGCAGTAAGAGGCCAAGAAAGGTGGATGGTACCATTCCAAATGGCCTGAATGATTGTAGTGGAGTCGCTCTCTATCCAAATATTATTCCAGCAATGTAATCAGGCAAAGGTGATAGCAAGGATAACGCTCATTATCTCAGCTTCCAAAGCGGAAGATGAACCGCAAGATCCATAAAAGCTTACATGATTCTGGCCCTGGTGAATTATGAAGATGACGCCACAACCCACTGGTACCGGATTTCCTTGGAGGCTCCATCCACATCGATTTTAATCCATCCCAGAGGGGGGGGGGGTAGCCAAAACACTTCATGAGTAGAGTGGGGGCGAGGGTAGATCCCCTCCACCCAAACACGTCTGAGGATCCCAAAGTCATTGACTGAATTGTTCCAGCGAGATTTTTGGATTGAATAAGCTTCATGAATATCCATGAGGATTCTCATTTTTCTTGTATTAATTTTAAAATAATTATTGTGGAAAATTATTTCATTTCTACCATACCAATTAATATGTAGAAGTTCTGCACCAACTGCAACCAAAAGGTTTTTGATCTTCTGAGACGTAGACAACTCCAAGAAACTCTGAATCTGCATGTTGATGGTATCAAAAAGTAGCCATCTGCACTCTAAAATATCAAGAATATAATGCCTGGGAGCGGTTGATGTGTCATAAGAGAGAAAGAGATGATTAATATCCTCTCTATGTTGACTGCACATACGACATATAGAACAAAGAGTAATCCAGAAAGTTTTTAAGAAATTATCTGTGGGGATTCTTTGATGGGGAATCTTTCAAACTAATGTAAATCATGATGGTTTTATCCATCCTTTGTTGAATTTATCTATTGAGGTGTGATTATTGTCAACATTGTTGAAAAGGTACTTGTAATAGCCTTTGGATTTAACAATCCCATTGTGCACTGGCTCCCAAAAAAGTAAATCATTAATACTAACAAAATGGTAATTATCAATAATTTGAGTAATATTCTCAAAGAGATCGAGGTTATGCATATGAATGATCGAGTAAATTGAATCCTTAAGATGGGGAGGGGATTGGTTGTTATCTATCCAGGAGATCATGGGAAAGCCAGTCTAGTTATCAAACCAATATTTTATGTTGGATTCCTTAGTGGCCATCCATCTAGAGTTAGACATAATAGACATGAATTTACTTTCGATAGAGGACCAAATGGAGGACATAAATGAGTAAGAAGGATTGATTCTAAGATTGTAAAAGAAGCAAGCCCTGAGGAAATTCATGGAGTATGAAGTGTTGTGGATAATTTTCCATGTAAGTATAGCTTGAAGATCCTCATTGAACTTAGAGAGATTTTTTATTCCAATCCCCCCTTTATAAACAGGTCTGCAACAAGAGGTCCAGGGGATAGTCAGCAGTTTCCTCTCTGAAGTGTTACAAGTCCAAAAAAATTCATAGCAACATTATTGCGTTTTTATAAACTTTTAGGCCATTTATATATCATCATGGAATAAACAAGTATAGAAACAATTATGGATTTCACCAATCAAATTCTCCCATCCATCGAAAGGGACATACACATTTATGAGGAAATATGTCCAAGTGTATGGTCCGCAATGTGAGAGAAATAATCCGCTTTAGGTCTACCCAAAAATATAGGCACACCAAGGTAGGTAAAGTGTAGAGAGCCTTCTTTGATGACGAAGATATTAGAGATAGAATGTTTTTTCCCAGGAGGAATGTCTTTACTGAATATGATAGAATATTTATTGCAGTTGATATGTTGACCAAAGACTTTCTGAAAGTGGAGAAGGATATCTTAAAGCTTGAGAATGTTCTTTTCGTCTCCCTGGTTAAAGAGTATAATGTGATCACCATAAAGAAGATGTAAAGGAACTTGTAAATTTCTAGAAGTAGAGATAGGTTTTATGGTTCTTTCAGAAATCTCCTGGGATATCAATCTACTTAGGTAGTATTCCAAAATAGAGAATAGAATTGTAGAGAGAGGTTCACCCCATCTCACTCCTTTAGTGCAGTTGAAATAACCTCTGAGAGAGGCATTAATGAGGAAGGATATTTAAGCAGAGTTGAATAATGATTTGATCATATTATTGAAAATTTAATCGAAACCGAATTGTGAAAGAATAGTAAACATAAAGCTCCAATCTATGGTATTAAGTTCCTTCTCAATATCATGTTTGATGGAAAAACATCAACCTCTACAATTTTTTTTATAAGTTTAGTGGATTTATGGCCAGATAGATGTAGTCTTCGATAGATATGCCTTTTATGAAACCAAACTGGTTCCAAGAAACTATTTTTCTACAAATACAGTCATTCTATTGGAAATTAATTTCATGATGATTTTGAATAAATAATTGATAAGGGCAATGGGTCTGAGGATCTAAATCATATTAGCATTCTCCATTTTGGGGATGAAAACAAGGAATTGGGAGTTAAGACCATGTGGTAGAATACCATTGGATAATAAGTATTTAAATAGATGACAGACATCTTCCTGAAGAATATCCCAATTTTTTTGTTAGAATCCATTATTTAAACCATCTGGGCCAGAGGCACTGTCAGGATTAAGACTGGAGACAGTGTCTCAGATTTCATGATCCAAAGGGATTCTATTCAGAAGTGATTTATCTTCCTCAGAAACAAGGGCAGGGATAATGTCAGGTTTAATGACATTATCAATATTATAACCATTGAAAATACTTTCAAAATAAGGGAATGACTGATTGGAAATTCCTTCATCAATGTCAATAATTTGGTCCCCATTTCTAAGAAAGGCTAGGGTCTATAGGCTTTCTTAATCCTATGGAGTGCATTATAGAATTTAGTATTTCTATCCCCATAATTGATTCATTTGTCTTTGAAGATTTGTTTTTTTAGATTATCCATGTTGTTGAGTAAGGAGATTAGTATAGAAGAAATGGTGATATCCTATTTAGAGGCCTGAGAAATTATTGAAGAAGAGTTGACATTATGAAGTTGGTTAAGTTCAGTTTCAAGAAGTTTGATGTTATTTTCCATTTCAGAAACCTTGCTTCTGCACCAACTTTTAAGAATTTTATTTATCATTTTTTACTTCATCGGGCAAGAAAAAGGGTCAAACTGACCATGCATCATATTCCATGTGTTCTTGATGATGCTTATACATTTAGGGTCAGTAGACCAAGTAGTGGTATATCTAAAAGGATCCCTAAATTTACTTTTTTTGTTGGAGATAGGAAGAAGGATGGGATGATGGTCAGAGGCAATTCTCGCAAGGGTAATGCTATAGATATTGTCCCAACTATCAAGGGCATGGGAATTAGTAAATTCCTTATCTAATTTACTAGATACATTTCTATTATAGTTCTTCCTATACCAAGTATATTTAGTATCCAAGAGGTTGGCCTCTGTGAGATTGTTCATTTTAATACAGGCATTAAATTACCTAATGTAAATAGGAGCAGGATGAGGAATAATTTTATCAGTCAAAGCTAGGATGGAATTTAATTCACCAATAATAAACTAATGATGGAAAATACAAGCATTAATATGAGAGAGATCATTCCAAAAATCTCTCCTATCATGATACCTATTGGAAACATAATAAAAATTATAGAAAATGTGTGTGTTCTCAAAGATGTAGTCACAAGTAATATCTTGACTCGAACAACTATATATGTTAACATTTTTCAAAGAAGAATGAGCAAAGATCCATTAAGATTAAGAAGGGGTTACATTAGTGCAAGCCTCTAGGAAATGGTATCTAGGAGGGGATTGATGTGAGCATGAGGTAAAGTTAATTTTAGGGTCCTCAATAGTGATAAGGATTGGAGTGTGAGTGTTGGTGAATCTTTTAAGGATGTTGAAGGTGTCAGGGTTATCAATTCCTTGACAATTCCAAAACAGAATATTCATTTACACCGGTTCTTAGTGGGGTTTTCCCCCTTTATTTTAGAAGATACGAGCTTTTACCAGGAGTAAATTCCTGATGAGTGATCTTTCACAACATTCTCATGATTAACGTGCATTTCTAAGTGCATGGGCAAAGTATTAGCAGCTGTATCTCTGCCCTTCATGTTAGAAACAGTTTGTATGAGTAGAGTATGAAGGTGCTTCTTGCTATCTTGTGCCTAGAGAGCAGTAGACTGAAGTCCCTTGTTTTTTACAGAAACTAAAATGGTAACATAAGGTTCTATAGTTTCAGAAATCATGGGTTTCAGTTGTGTGGATTTATCGGCATTAGAAACAGATTAAATAGGAGGAGTAGAGGTGGTCTGCTTGCTAGCATAATCCTTGTAGGCAGAAGGATGATAATCATGGACCTTTACCAAGATAGAGATGGGAATATTAGGTCCTGGAATTTCATAAGGATTGGGAATAGGTTGTTCAGTGTGTGACATAGCAGAAACCTGCTTCCTGTCCTTACAAATTGGTGAGGAAAGGAGAGAAGCCATGTAGTTGGGTTCGGTAGTCTTGTTTTTCTCAGCACTGTCCAATGAGGAATGAGTGTTAGAGATATTATAGGGGTTTTGAGGGTGCATGAAAATGTTTTCAGATGAGAAGATGTGTGTGTAAGAGTTGTCATTGTCTTCTAAATTAGAGGCACTAAAATTGTCATTATGAGAGTAGCTGCTCAGGACATCATTGATAGCAATGTTTGAGTTAGGATTTAGTGATGATGAGTCCAAAGTAGGACCATAAAGGGGGGGGGGAACAGGGTCCAGGTCGACCAATAGATGGGAGAGGATGTTAATAACATCCTTCTCAATATCCCTCTTCATGTTTTGAGTCAACAATTCATGTTCTTGGTCTTCATCTAAATCATCCCAAGACTTACCTTTATCAAAGTCAAGTATGCCAAATGATTTGGATTTAACAACCCATTTGTCTTCCCTCTTCTTGGATGTTTCTAGTTTGTCAGTAAGACCATCTTTCTCTCTTTTATTTTTCATAACCTCATTCCATCGAGAATTTTTGGTTTGTGGGGGTTGATTGTGCACTTTCCTACACTGGGGAATGGAATGTCCAACCATTTTACAAAGTTCACAAAAAGAAGGAAGTCTTTCATATTCATGCCTCACCAATATCTTATAATCATATTGTTTATAATTATTTATGTATTTTGTTACTGATTCACACTATTAATAATTTAGTTGTTTAAATTCAAGTTAATCATTCTGAAAATATGAATCTCGATATCTTTTCCTCCATTTTCATTTATCGTTCACCTTGAAGAAAAGATATTTTCCATTAATTTTGATTAAAGTAAAATAGAAGATCTCATCTGATGGTGCAAATGTTTTTTCCCGTACAACACCAGAATACACTACGTGTATTCATCCGTACACACTGTGTAGCCAAAGTTCAATTCACATCATCTATTCTGCCAAACCATTCATTTTCAATGGAGATCGTCTATGTCTTATTGACTCCATGTGTTTTCCAGTAATATGTGGCATGTGGTTTCTGTATTACACTCTGTGTGGTCCACTAGACACGACTTGTAGTCGTTTCAGGTTTGGGTTAGACCATGTACCCCTTACATGGCATTCCCAGCTGGAGACCGTGTAATTAGGAACTAAACGTATTGTGTCCTACAACACATGACCTATACTCCGATGATTTTTAATGTACCCTCACATGCCATTTCCCGGGGGGTCTATTTCAGAAGGATAGAAAAAAATAATACACACCATGAGGTTGCTGCCACACGTTGTTTACCCATCCAAATTATGAAGATTTATTAATATTTATTATTATCTTATAAAAATTATTTATATATGTACCATTGTGTGGGAATAAATATGAGGAAAAACATGGAATAAGTGTCTTATATGTATTTTTTTAATTTAAAACTTGTGTAATGATCATTTCTACCCATTGGGTAGTAAGAAATAGGAATTCACCGGGTTTCCTCTAAGGTACAATTAACGTACAAAGATAATTTTAAATTAATTTATTTGATTAAAATTTTGTTGGATGAGAATCTCAAGGAAATTCATAAAAGGGTTTAAGAAGAAAGGATTTATTAATTAATGATGATAATTAAATGATTCGAGAATGATTTATCTTAAATATGAATGATTACAGAATTGAATGATTTTTTTATTTATGTGTAAATATCATTTCCTGTTTGGATGATCATGAAATACACCATGACCTTTTTATGTGGACTGTTTCTTTTAATTTGTTAATTTAAAATATTTTATTTGGCCTGCAAGCCTTCTCCTCATTAATATGGAGGGTCTACCTGCCCAAGTATTCATTTATGTAAAATCCGTTTTTACCCCTCACCTACATGTGAGTTATAAAAATGCATATGTAATTTATGGAACTCCCATGCTAGTGGAGGCGGTTCAATCTAGAGCTGAGACGAAACCAATCCCAGTAGATTCAATGGTGGATATGTTGAAAGTTGTAAACAGGAACCCAAAAGGATCTAGATGTTTCTCCCATATGTCAAAGTTATTTTATCAACATCTAGATAAACTTACAATTAGAAATGCTCATGGTCAATCCCTTTATTTTATTTCTATCAGTTGAATGGTTTATCATTATGGATGTGTTGTCACGATGACATAATTAATTAATTAAACAAGCATGCCAGATAGAACAAAAATAAACAACACATATGAGTAAATTTTATGAGGACATGGTTAATATTTTATGTATGTTCCACATAATTTTAACAACAATGTGATAATGACAATAAGAAAATCATGCAAAAGTGATAAAAATCCCACAAATAAACTATTAATTTAAACCAGGCCATCCATTACACGATTATGGGGAAAACAAAATAAATCTACGTTTTTGAAAAAACATTGTTGGGACACTTACATTTATATAGGAACCCCTTATGAATGTTTTCGGTTTGAGTTAACCATATTACATCAAGACGAGTATCCCTTTCAAGACTTGGTGTAATATTGGAGGTAAGTGTTGAGGAAATAAAAAGTCATGATTTCAGGATTGGGGAGTCCACTAAATAGATCAAGGAACTACAACCCAACAGTTGGCAAAGACCATCTTACCTAAATACCTTCTAATAGCTTGACCAACCCTTTTCGGTGTTATGTGAAGGGGAATATGGATCCTTGGAAGTAGAATGTCATGGAAACTGGACATTCTACGTATAATGGTGAGGTCCATTGGTACTTTATAAAATAGTGGGAGACATTATAAAAATTTATTATTTCTCATAATATGTAATCAATAAATAACAAATGATATGCTCTTTTAACTATAGAATAAAAATGACAAGCTTGTCAACCACATTATCCCTATGACCAATTTTGGATAAATACAACATCCTGAACAGAAGTAACATCCAGGAATGTTTTAGATTCCATCAGTTTATCCTACACCATGAACATAAGTCTTACATGCCAGAGTCAGCAATACCCGATCCACCTACCAAAGAGGTGAGTGATGAGGAATTCCTGGTCTATAAAAAACATATGAAAAACACGATTTATGATCAAGGTTTGATTATGTAATCAATTTCTTGTGAGATCATGAATTCTAAAGAAAACATTGATTATTATAGTATGATCAATCACCTCCATGGTCATTTCCATGAGAGAGCATGACATGAAAGTTTGGACATCTCAAAGGCACTCTTTCAGAGTAAGCTTTGACAAGGTTCCCCAACTGGACCTCATGTAGCCAACCTCATTGGATATATTGAGCACCTAGATGTTCTAGGGTATCAACTTCCCATTGAACTGGGAATTGATCTCATTCTCACGTCACTCACATAGATCTTATATAACTTTTTTCTCAATTTCAACATGAACAAAATTGAGAAGTCTCGATCTGATCTTCATATCATCATTCACCAAGTGGAAAAATATTTGAAGTGAAATAATCCTTATGTCCTTATGGTTTATAGTAGAAAATGTAAGACACTGAACTTTAAGCCCAAATCTTCTTAATGACCTTCCATGAAAGGTAATATCAAAGGGGAGCCAAGTTAATATGAGGCTGTTTGTTTCGCATGTGGTATGAATGGCCATTGAAGAAGAACTACATCAAGCCTGAGAAGTGAGGAAAAACTTTGGGTGCATTTGTTATCAAATGGAATATATCTATTTCTAAAAATTTGGAATTAGATATAGATTTTTGTTCTATCATATGTATTCAAGTATATGAACCATGTAGATTCAGGAAGATTGACCTAGGGGAGGTAGATCTTTGAGAATCCAACAGAGCTAAACTTTCTAATGTATCTTTCGGGGACTACCACCTCACGTTGCCAACTCGGATTATCTTGGGGTTAAAGGGATGTTATTATGTGTTTTCATTTACTGAAAAATTTATTTACGTATCCATATTATATACAGATGGATTTGTTTTAATATTGGAAATAATTTTTTTCTTTTACAATTATAGAATTTTTTTTGGTAAGGCACATCTATAAAAAGGTCTTTACGTGTTCGATTACACAATCAAAGTAATTTCAATCGATAACAAAGATACTTAACATGAATCACACGACACCCAAATTTGGAATCACCGGCTAGTTCATGTAAATGATAAGTGCTTGAAAACGTTACATCGAGATAGATATTTTTATTCTTTCGAACAAAACCCACTTGTCGTATGTCACACATTTTTTCATGGAAAAATGACCAAAGCCCCATTTAGTGGGAAAGGTAAAAGGGATAAAGAACATCTTGAATTGGTTCATACCAATGTGTGTGATCCATTCCAGTTGAATCAATGGGAGGGTACTCCTACATCATAACTTTTAATGATCATTTTAGTATATCTGGATATATCTACACAATGAGTTATAAGTAGGATTCTTTTGATTTGTTTAATGAATACATGAATGACGTTGAGAAAAATCTTGGTAAGATGATTAAGAAACTATGTTCAAACATGGGTGGATAATATCTTAATCAAGACTTAAATGATTACATACAGGAGTTTGGGGTCCTATCACAACTCACCCCTCCAAACAAACCCCAATAGAATAGTGTGCACGAAAAGAGGAACCACACTATACTGAACATGGTGAGATCAATAATGAGTCATGTGAGTCTTCTATTATCCTTTTGAGGATATAAATTTCAAATAGAAGGGCACATACTAATCCAAGTACCATCTAAATTGATAAATGGTATTCCATATGAGTTTTGGAGGGGAAAGAAATCCATATTATCGAATTTACATCTGTGGGGAAGAAATGCATTTGTTAAGTCCTATTTTGTTAATAAAAATACACCCTGGGACCCAAAGTATACCTTTATAGGATACCCTAAGGAAAAAAGGTTATATTACATATACAACCCCTCATACAAAAAGTTTTTGTGGAAAGCCACACCATATTCCTAGAGAGGGTGATCATATCCAAAAGGTATAGTGGGAGCGTGATAGACTTCGATGAAGGTGAGGCCCAAGGTACACAAGAGTTGGCACTTGAAAAGATTTTAAAAAGCCCTGTGAAAGAAAGAACTGTTCGAAAGACAAAAGAGTTGTATAACAGTTAAAGAAAGTTTAGAGAACTAGATTGGTATGGTTTTCTAGTTACCAATAATGGTGACTCGTTATTAGTTGATAATAATTACCCTCTAACCTACAAGGAAGTTGTAAGTGGCACACATGATTCCATGTGGAAAGAAGCCATAAATTCTGAAATGGATTCCATGTACCAAAACAATGTCTGGATTTTGGTACATCCACAAGTAGATGTAATGCATGTTGGTTGTAAATTGATATTCAAGAAGAAACTTGACATGGTAGGTCAAGTCAACACTAATAAAGCACGACTAGTTGAAAATGGTTCAAGTAGAGTCAAGGAATTGATGACAATGAATCCCTTTTACCTGTTGTAATACTTAAATCGATTTGAATAATATTGGCCATTACCACTTATTATGACTATGTGATTTGAAAAATGGATTTTAAAACATCTTTCCTTAACAGAAACCTTCAAGAAAATATGTACATGACACAACCTGAATGGTTTTTGACTCCAAAGGATGATAATAAGTGATGGGATTTGAAAAAATCCATTTATGAATTAAATAAAGAATCGAGGTCATGGAACATTCATTTTGATGAAGCCATAAAAAATTTGGTTTTATCAAGAATGAATGTGACCATTTTATCTACAAACGGTATTGTGGGAGTGTAGCCGTTTTCCTAATATTAGATATTGATGAAATATTACTTATTGAAAAAGAGATAGCAGTCTTATATTCTTTTAATGCATGGATGAATCAATGCTTATCCATGAAGGACTTAAGCGAGGAAAAATATATTCTTGGGATCAAGATCCATCGTGATAGGTCCATGATATTGTTGGGCCTAGGTCAAAGTACACACATTGATAAGATACTATAGAGATTTTGTACGGGAAAATCCAAGTGATGATAGTTTCTACCATCACATGGATTTCATATTTCAAAGAAAATGTGTCCTCAGATACATGATGAAAGAAAGATAATAGAAAAGGCTCCATATGTATCAGTGATTGGGTCAGTCATGTATTCCATTCTATGTACTATGATGGATGCCGCATCTGCAATGAGTGTGGTAGGAATATATCAAGATGACACAAGTGACCTTCATTGGATTGTAGTCAAGAATAGCCTAAAGTATCTTAGGCGTACTAAGTATATGTTTCTAGTTTATGGAGGAGATGAGGAACTAGTCATCAGAGAAAATGAAGATGCTAGTTTTTAGACTGATCCAGATGACATGAAGTGGAAAACAGGATACATTGTCACATTGAATAGAGGTGCAGAGAGCTGAAAGAGCTTAAAGAAGAGTGTCGTCCAGATTTATAGTAGAGTCCAAGTATATCACATATTCTAAGGAAACTAAAGAAGCATTTTGGATGTGATTATTTTTCCTTGAGCTGGATTTGATACCTAGTAGTAAATATCCCATCACATTGTAATGTGATAATACTACAGCGGTGGATCTCGCAATAGAGCCAAGGTCCAATCAGCAAATAAAGCACATTCATTAGAGGAGCCTTCTCTTGGGGGATTTTTCTCATAGAGGTGAAGTTTCAGTGAGAAATATTTCCACAAAAGACAACATGGAGGACCCCTTGACTAAAGCATTGACTTAGAAGAAACATGACCACCATGTGAGGTCTAGTGGACAAAAACTCGTAGGCAGTTGGAACTAATCCAAGTGGGAGTTTATAGGAGTATGTTTTCTAATAAATACTAGTTTTAAATTGATTACAAGAAAATTTAATGAATTTATATATTAAACATATGATTACATATTGTTCATTGTTTTGTATGACAATGATGTAATAATATCCTAGAGAATTTTTTGCATTGATAAGGTCTTGGTATTTCCTCACTATGATGAGAACTATGAAATGATATAACAATATTATTAAATATAGTTCTATAGTTGGATGACATAATATGACGGGACATATATCCTTCATATAATCAAGTGTGATTACTCGTAAGTGAATGATACTTCCTCCCATGAATTTCTCATTTGGTAATCTCTAAGACAATAGATTATGAGAACAGACCGGCTAGATGGAATTCCACATGTTTTTGTGTTATCAGATATTTCTATATACCAGCATGTTTAATTATCCATAGACTTTATGAATATCATTAATATGTTTCACAACTCAGACACATTGATTTACTGTTGAAAACCATCATTCAGACAGTTCGTGGGAAGTAGCGTATATTGGGTTCTTCATGAGTGGAATTTTATTGTTATATAAGGAAGGATATGTACACCCCATTTATGGATGTTGATATCATGGACCTTTTATTGAAGTAGAACCATCACGAAAAATTATATGGCCATGTTGTAATGACGAGTTTATTTCAGGTAGTCAAAGAATGACTAATCAAGCATAAATGTTGATGACACTTTCATGAAACCTGGTTGATGATATATTGAGAAAAAAGGATTATATTACACATTGAGCGTTCGTATGTGGATGTAATTTTTGTGACTTTATGTTCTTTCTCATGGTTTCCTTGACAAATTTCTAGACATTACACATGGAATTTAGGCAAACCTGCCTAATTCAAATTAGAAAGAAACCTAGAGGGTCACAATCTATGTTTTTCTAGTGATATTGTTTAAATTCTACTGGGATTTAATTTATAAATATTACTCACAATACAAAGGAATAATTTTAATCCGGTTAATATTATTACATATTTTAAATAAATATTTATTCACTGGATTATGGGTAAAATATATCTATTTTTTTATTAAACATTTCACAAATATTTATTTACTAGTTTTTAGATAAAATATTTATTTTAAAAAAAAATTATTAATTTATTTATTCGGGTGTTCAATAAATCGATGTGGAGTATGAGGGGACCAAGGCCGGTCTGGTTATAAAATAATTATTTTCAATATGATAAATAATTAATTAACTCAATAGATCAAGTTAAAATAACATTGCTATTAGTTTGTGACGAGAAATTTTAATAATAATTCCATTTTTCATAAGTTAGCGCACCATAAATAATGAAGCGTTATTATTATTAATAGCATGGGTTTTCCCTATGTTTATAAATGTATTTAATTGTTTTTATGCAATTAAATATTGTAACTGAATCCCCATGTCAATAAATAGACACATACATCTACTGTGTCATGTACCGAACTGCACACCCGGTGAATTGATAATTGTTGAGATAAACAATTTCTCTCTCAAATCCTCTTCCCGACCCTCTCTAGAATGAGAGTCATTATTTAATTACAAAGAATAAGAGGTCATGAATAACTAGAAAAAGAAACTCACTTTGCCACACTTGCACCCAAAAAATGAGTGATTTCAATTGGAGTCCATCAGAGCACGTGTGGATCACCGCTAGAGGGATTATCAATTGGATCCATGCAAGAAAAAAAAGATAATCTGGAAGGCACATTCAATCTGATCACCATCATCCATGAAAAAAATTCTGAAGATCTAGGTATTATTTTATTTATTAAATAAAAAAATTATTAATAAACATGATGTGAAAAAAATATTCTCTAAAGGATTCATGCCTCGTCATTATTTATCTAAATCATTGATTTAATTACATGGATATTGGAATTCATCATCATATTGATCCTATAATAATCATTGATCATGGTAAAAATTAATGTTGTGAGCCCTCCCAACCATGCTTTTATTTCACCCATAACGTTCAGCAATAGTATCCAACGTCATATGATCTCTTACTGTGTAATATAACACCATTAACTTGATATCTAAAAAGAAATTGTTTTCTTGTCAGTTCCATCAATATATATGACAAATGTATTATTCTTTGATGTTTGATAAAGAAAATAGACCATTGAAAACAATGTACATGAGTTTATATGGATTGGTACTTTCCCATAAAAGGTTAGAATATATCATCTTCTATCAACTGATAGGATTAAATCCTTTCTCACATTATATATTAATTAAATATCACTCATGACATACAAAACTTATCATACCTCACAATGAATATGTTTCATCGTGTTCCTTTTTCAATACATCAAAGTATGTGAGTCGTGATATCCATTAATGATAATCCTAAAGTCTAAGGATCAATACACATATCCACTGATAGAAACAACGAATAACAAATTTAATGTTGATTTATTATTTGTGGTTATACCCTCATAAACCCATATCATAGAGATTACCATGGTTGGGAAAAATGATATTGTGTATCAATTTATATTGATCCTACCACCCCTGATAGTGTGTATTGTATGTCCCGACATACTATATCATCTGGCCATAGAACATTATTCAATAATAATACCACGAGACATCTAGGTTCACACCATGTGAATGAATGGCCCTCAAATGTTAGTGCGAATGATATTTTTAGGACATAATCACAGGAAAATGACATGAAGAGGAATAATAATTATTTTATAATAAAATATGAATAAAAACATGTAATCATGTAGTAATACAGTTTAATCTATACCATAAACATCAACAAAAACAATTCAAAAACACCTTCCAATCATCCCAATATAATATAACCCTAAAATACAAAATAAAATTGTAAAATAATAATATGGGTGATAAATTTTTCATATATTTCATCATCCTTAATGGATTTTTATGCTTCACTGGGGTTATGATATTATGGTACCATCCACTTTTATTCTTTGTTTGGCCAAAGATGATACTAATTCAACAAAAATCATTTGTCTTCCATGTTTTAATTAAGATATGATGATGTATTTATGAAACCCATTTCATTTACTTGGGATTTATTATGTTGAAATGAGGATTAAATTATGTTATTGTGGAACAAATATGTATGATTTTTGTTATATGGTTGATGGTCATGTTATAACCCTTAATTCATTGGGTAAATTCTTATATCTCAAGTGATAATTTTTGGAAATGAGTTTATGTGATCGATCAACAACAGGAAGTAGGTAAGGATGCTTTATCCACTATGATCTAGAAAACATATGTTGATGCTTAATATGTTATGATATGATGGACATAGTAGTTAACCTAGACAACTTATTCGGTTTCTATTAATATCATGGTTCACTGTGCTTATGACATGTTAATATGCTTATGATTTCAACTCATGAGTCATGATATATTTTGTTATGATTCATTAATTTTTTTTTCATATTATTGTTTTATTTCATAACTCATGATTATGATATATGAATTATTAGGTAATATTTTCTAAACATAATGTTCTCATACCCTTATACTTTTGATATTCTTACATACAATCATTGACTAATAACCCTCTTGTTTTCTGAAATGGATTTAATTTTGATATAGTTTCCAATATATTCTACTACAATTAATTGGTATTTTATTATCAAAATAACATTTTTGTTGAATAAATTTTAATTCCTCATTTATTGTAATTAATTGATTCAAACATTACTTTTTTATATAAATACTCATTGAATATATTATTATTTTTTGTTAATATAAATATTATTTACCAAATATTATAAGCCATCATTTTTTATTTTTTATTGATTAATATATGGTCTATCATTATTTTAAATTTTTATTAATTTTATGTTTTACAATACAATGTTCTAATCATTTTAATTTAAATTTTTAATTTAAAAAATTAATAATTCTTTTTGTTATTATTGTAAATATTTATTACATATTTTTTAAAAGTTTATTTCATTTTTGATGTCATTGTAATTTTAATTTCACTTACTATTATTATTTATTTTTTAAGTGAGAATGTGGTGCGGTCAGTATAGTGTCCATATGGCTAAATGATGTTGTATCATGAAGGGTTGTGGTCACATAAGTGATCATGCCATGTGAGTGGTTGATAAAGGACTAAACATTCCACATGAACCATCCATGATAACACAAGTTACAATATTTTTGATTTTCGATGTAAAAATGTGACCTACCACGCAAGGGGAGATGAAATTATAGAATGCCAATAGTGGATCCAACCGTGGGGCTGTTGTCACATTACATAACATTAAGAACCTTATGTTGATGGAAAATTCCTTGTTACCGCAAGAGAAAAATATTACTGACCGTAGTGGGATATGTAGTGGATTTCAAAACAAATATATGTCAGACGTTGTTTCTACCACATACAAGATGAATTTGGTTTTGTTTGATTGAAACAAGATTTGGGTTTTGAACATACATGACTAAGATGAAAAACTATGTGTGCTGAGGTCGTGTAATGTTGACAATGTATGAATAATAGTTGATATCACTTGAAGTCAAGGGAGGTCTATCAAAGAAACATGGGAATCAATGAGATTGAATAAATATCCTACAATTATTTTTAAATAATTACACTACTTCTGATGAATCCACTCTATGAGGATTATCACTCAATTAATAATGGTTGATAAACGTATACACTATATCCTAAAGGAACCAAGACTCACTGTCCCATAATCTCCACCAATTCTTGTCATCAACATGATGAAGAATTGAGGGAAGCCAAGTAGAGTAATCCGACTCAATCCATCGTTTGATTATTAATTCCCCATATTTAATGATCTAATGATCATATGTCCCGACTATTGTTGATGTTGAAAACTAGGGACATTCAGAAACTAGATACATACCTGGATTCCATTTTATATTTGGAAAAGAAAAAAACATAATACATAACAAAAACTAATAAACTATATCCATGAAAACTCTTTAAAAGATCCCTTCTTCATATCCCGTGGAAGGAAAAAATAAATGGGTGATCTCAAATGATCATTAAGGGTTTAATATAGTGGAACAATAATAATTGAATCATAATCAATTTGAAATAGTCAATATGGAACGGTGATCAAAAGACAAACACACGCCAACAATAAACTGACAATGATAAGGCATCCATAGAGTTTTTTTATAGCGAAAACCTCATGAAAAGTAGTAAATATATAATAAATAAAGATAATGATTATTATTTGGACGTCATGTATCTATCAAATGAATCATAATACCATCTAGATGTTTTAATTATGTGGGTAGATACCCATCTGATTTAGTTTTGGAAACAAAATCGAAGGGTTTGTCCAAAACTAATTTGTCTCCTGATACCCGTTGATGCATAGAGTGGATATATAGGGCCCCATACATCACTTATAGTAATAATAAATACTTATATAAGGATTTAATGCAAAAAAATATTCATTGTTAATATCTTTTTGAGTATAAGTTACATATTGATCAAAATGTCAATAGTTAAAGTGTCATTCCAAATCAACCCCATATGAAAAAATATTCTGTGGATAATATTATTTTCATATACATGAAATAAATAATATGGAATCTTAATATAATTAAAATTTCAAATGAAAAATTATCTCAAAGGGAAATTATATATTCCACATAATAATGATTATATGCACAATATCGAGTAAATAACAATGAAATGGAAGTTGAGACAAAGTCCTTTGCAACATTGTAATCAATCTAGTTAATAATCATCAATTGGATCATTTAATACCATGAATTTAAAGTGAATAATGATATTATATCCCAAAATTCAGTAATAATACATCATATACAAGAAATAAGTGTTGATAAATGGAAATCTCATGGAAAAAAAGTGAGATGATAGACCCCTTACCTTATGCCCGATTGTGCTTTCCATTGATCATATCATCTTGTATAGTAAAATTAAATCCATTAATTAATTAAAATTTTAAATTCTATACTTGTATTTTATTAATTATAGTTTTATTTAGTTCATTTATGGATATCTAAATATGTTATATGATTGAATTTTGTCATTTTGGAGTGTTCATTTACGTCATTTTTAGGATCAGTTCGCTTGACAATGAGTAATGGAGTTCATGTGGAAATGATATAATTATCCATGATTGGAATTACATGTTAATTATTAACATCCATAAGTTTAAATGGTTATGCACATCATTTTTTTATATGGTTTGATGTGGAATCATTATATAAAGTTTTAATGATAAACACTTTTATTATCTTGATTGTTTTTTCATCTCAACGGACTCATTTTGTTTCAAAATTAAATTACATGTGTAAAATTGATTCCAAAAAATTAAATAGGATATATAACATATATTATGATTCTGTTACACCATAAAAATGGTTTCATGACCACAATTGAGCATGGTAATAGAAATTGAAAACTCCTCATCCATTAATGTTATAAATTAACACATCTCGGAAGGTGTTTTCATTTTTAATATAGGAGGATGGGGAATGAGAGAGGATGATGAAATATTAAATTATACAAATAAAATTCTAGTACATGTAATTTACTAGAATTATGATATCATTTTTATGAGGGGTTTTTAAAAGGGAAAAACAGAAGAATGGTACTTGTAAAAGAAGTCGAAAGGAAAATAAATAGAGGTTTACCTCTTCAGTACTCATCCTTATGAATCACCGTAAGGCCTTTATTTTTCTTCTTTTGGTGAGACAAGTAGGTGTTGGATGTGGGATATGGGTTTGGGATTTGTATTTGGTAAAACATTACCATGTCTAAAATTGTTAGAGGTGTGAGAGGAAGAGGGTTGTGAGGGGTGCTTTATATATTGGAGGAGAGGATGGTTTTGCATTATTTTAATCATTAGTTTATTATTTTCCTCAAGCTTGTGAATATTCATGATTCTTGTGATTAAAAATTGTAATTTTTTATGTGAATTAACAGTAATGGTTTCTTACATCACTCATGATTCAAGTAATAGTGTATTTATCTTTATAACTTATTTGTACCGTAAATAAATTATTTTACTATTTAGTGAAAATTCAATCCTTTTTGAAAAAAAACCAAAAATTAACCCTAAGAATTTTTAAATGTGTGGAATAAAAAATAGACTTAATTTTATCTAAATAATTTTACAAAAATGTGATTCTAAATTTTTAAATAAAACCATTTTTTATCTGAAAAATACAGATTTAAAATTGAATCTGAATTTATAACAACCTTAATAATTTACTATGATCTTATTAAATTATCCCAAACCTTAGGCAATAAAATAATGATTTATGAATACATTTTATGATAATGAATAGTATTTTAAATTAATTTATTAATTATAAAATCTTTATTAAATTTTTATTACTCACAAAAATACCACTACTTAATTATAAATTCATTAAAATATTATCTATCATTTATAAGGTGCATAAATTTTATTTATACTTACATGGGTGAGGTTAATATTCAATAGGGTCATATTACTATACGTAATGGTACATTACATTTCATGAGTGTAATGTAACTATTCGTATGGGAATGTTATTATTCAAAAATAATTAAGTTGATCATATCGGACTCTAAATAAATTACTGAACGCAACTGTGTATATCTATTTTTCAAAACTCAACTCACAAAAGTGTAAAATTTCATTATAATGGATATTATATAACTATATTCTATAACCAACTGTTGTTTCACAATGAATTGGTGTTTCATGAATTATAATCCATCTAATGAATTGAAATTATTAATGAGGAAACATACCATAAAATATTGGGGTGTAAATTCTTCCCCCTTCAGAAACTTCATCCTTGAAATTTTTCATGTATAAAACCATAAAAATATATTTGGCTAGTTCCTATTCATAACATCCTACGATTCCCCTTTTTCTTCGTCAGGTTTATGGTTTATGTAGAGAATCTTGACCTTTTATGTCCTCAAATTCTTCAATACGTTCCCTCTAGTGTCCAGAATCTCGATAGGATCTTCAGAGTAAGACATTCCATATTGTCGTTCTATTTCCTCATTGGTGAATAAATGAGTTGGGTTTGGCATATATTTATTTATCTATGACACGTGGAACACATCATACACTTTGTATAGACTTGGGGACATCGCTAAATGGAAATCTACAGCTTCAATTCTTTCGTGAATTTCAAATGGTCCTATGAACTCGGGGCGCAGTTTCCCTTTCATATATAACATTAAGACACCCTTACATGGAGATAATTTTAAAAATACATGATTTCCCACATTAAATTCGAAATCCTTTCTCTGTTTATTATCATAGATGTTTTTTCTACTTTTGGCTACTTTAATATAGACCTAAATTGTTTTTACCATTATCCTTGTCTCTTTAAAAAGGACTAGGCCTATAAGATTCTTCTCTCCAACATTGTCCCAACAAGTTTGAGTTCAACATCAATTTAAAAATAATTCTTCATATGGAACCATTTAAATACATTAATGGTAACTACTGTTATTCAATAACTACACCAAGGATAATTATTGATCTCGCATAACATGAATGTCATGAGAGCATGATATCAACTTTTCATTGAGTGTTTTAATAGTCCTTTCAGTCTTCCCATCGGTTTGGGTGTAATAATCATTCCTTATATGAAGCTTATTATCCAAATCCTTCTCTAAAAAGTTCATTTTTTAACTTAAATCAAGGATCCCAATCAAACACAATTGATACAGGTTCACCATGAAGTCTTAAAACTTCATTTATATAGATTTTTATTCGGCTCTTAAGTGGTAATTATTATCATATAGAACGGAAATTTTCAAATTTTGTAAGACAATCAACAATTACCGATATTGCATCATTACTTCTATGTGTCATCGGTAGTCCTGTTTCAAAGTCCATCGTAACATCATCACACGTCCACACAAGAATAGGTAGAGGTTTCATGAATCCTCTAGGATTTTGTCTCTCAAAATTTACTTTTTTATGAACTAGACAACTAGACACATAGTCAGTAATTCTCCTCTTCATGTTTTTCCACCAAAATTATTCCTTTAGAACTCTATACATCTTGGTTCTATCAGACATTATAGAAAATTTTTAGATATGATGATCATAAAATAGTTCCTTTATTAGATCATGTATGGATGGAATGCACAACCTCTTTCCAAATATCAGCACTCTGTACTCAAACACGATGTCTACCAATATGTCATCCTTAACAGTATTAATTCTATTTCGAAGGTTCTCATCATCATAATGAGATCTTTTTTACATATCCAGTAAAGATGGTTTATCCATCATTTGAAAAAGGATTGATTTTTTCTCTTCAATAAAAAATACCATATCTATTTTTAATAGATCCATGAATATAGGATCTCTTTAAAACCTCATTTGGGTCAGAAGTCCATAATCCTTCCTGCTTAATGAATCTTCCACCTTATTTGCGTTTCTTGGGTGGTGGTGAATCAAAAATTCCTAATATTTGAGTAAATAGGGTCATCTCCTTTGCATCATGATGAGTTTTTATGTGTAATAATGTATTTCAAATTCTTGTGATCTATATATATCTCACATCTTTCACCATATAGATAGTGTCTTCATATTATTAGAGAAATGGTTGTGTATTCTAACTCAAGATCATGACATGGATAATTTTTCACATTAGTCTTCAACTTCCTTGATGCATGACCAACAACATTAAAATTTTTCATAAGATCACATCCTAGTCCATTCTTGGATGCATCACTAAAAATCACAAGCCCATCATTTCCAGGTGGAAGAGTCAAGATAGTGGAATTGACCAATATTCCATTAACTTATCAAGGTATCGAACATATTATTTTGTCAATAAAATATCAACACCTTTACGTGTGTGCTTTGTCAGTGGGTTAGCCAATCGTGAAAAATTCTGAATGAAATATCGATAGTAACCTACTATGCCAATGAAACTACGCACCTCTTTTATGTTCATTGGTGTTGGCCATTCTAGGATTTCTTGTCTCTTTTTAGGACAAACTGAAATTCCATAATTTTGGAAAATATCAGATAGAAAATAGACTGATTGAAGCCAAAATTCATAGTTGCTAAACATCCCAGGTAATTCATTTCTTCTATGAGTTTTTAGAATGATCTTCACATGATTATCATAGTCTTCATTATTTTTTTATTATACAAGGATATCATTGAAAAATAACACAACAATGTTTTTATTATATTCTCTAAAAACTGTATTCATTACATCCATGAAAATAGAGGGTGCATTAGTCAGTCCAAAATGCATTACTATAAACTCATAATGCCCATACCTGGTTCAAAATTCTGTTTTGGGAATATCATTCTTCCTCACACAAAACTAATGATTTCCATATCAAAGGTAAATATTCAAAGAATATTGGGCTTTGTGAATTAGACAAATAAATCATCAATTTTATTAAGAGGATATATGCTCTTTATCATAATAGCATTGATCTCCCTGTAGTCAATGCATAGCCTCCTAGATCCATCTTTCTTATTTAAAAAGAGAACAGTGACTCCCCATGGGGATACACTAGGGAAACAAATACCTTGAAAATCAATTCTAAAAGTTTTTTCTTCAGATATACTAATTCTATGGTGGCCATTCTATAGGGATTATTTGATATAGGTCTTGCACTGAGAATGAAATCAGTAGAAACACAACTTCCCTCTCTTGTGGATGTTCAGAAAAATCCTTTGGAAATACATCAATGTATTCTTGAACAACAAGTACATCATCAATTTTATGGTCCATAGATGATGTTTTCTCTTCCAACCTAATAATTTAATTTAGAGGATCTACTAAAGGTGTATCTGGATAGGATCATGATGATGATGTTTCCTCTCTAATGATAAGGGGTTCTACATCATTCTCTAAAATTGTAACATCCTTCCTCTTTCAATATATTTTCACATCATAATTAGAAACCCAATATATAATGATAATTGTGTCAAATTAAATCATAGGTATGAAGATAATGTCATCAACTAATGTACATTTATGTTTCACAAATGGGATTTACCGACACATTTTTATTACCACGCTAATTTCCTTAGGATTTTTAACTGATTACACATTTATTAAATCAAATTGGTGATTTCAAATTTTATATGAAAACTGGTAAGATTTAAAAGAATACGATGATCAATAATGAAATAAAGCATTGGATAAATTTTAAGAAATGATTAAAGTACCAATAACCACATGATTAAGTACTTCAAACTCCATATTTGTGATCACGTATGCCTTCCCCCTCTCTCGTGACCTTTTTTTAGGCAGGTTTCCTTGACGTTTAAGAAAATAATATTCATAGTTCCCCATCCCCATATAATTATTGCATTGAACATTTTTTATTTTTATCTTACAGTTGGATTCACTAGATCAGTAACACTATTCTCCACACTAATAACCAACTCCCATTCCTTTCATGAAGTATCTTGGAAGTCTCCTTCCAAAATTCTCACCTAATATAAATTGTTTCGTTCCCTTATTATTCATTGGAGATTCAACTTTTCAATGATTATCATAAAACGCCTTCTTCTCTTGATTTCCCTCCAACAAATTGGAATGATAAAATTCATTCTACATTTTGATGGATGTTGATATAATTTTATCATATCCTAAAAATGATTGAGAATCTAGTTCCCTTTGAAAATACACCATAAGGCCTTCAAAGAAATAATAAATCTTGTCTTTTGAATTACATAGTAAATCTATAACGTACCTGGCTAGTCTTGTGAAATTAGTCACATACATCACAAAACTCTCTTCTTCCCATTCAACCAGGTTATAAAATTTTCTCTTCATTTCAGTCCATTCCTCACGAGGGAAATATTTTACAAGGAATAAGTTATTAATAGTTATCTATTCCATATCTTCTATTTCATCTTCCTCTATGTTATTCAGGATCATGGACCACTATTGATAAGCTTTGCCTTTGATAAAATATACTTCTTGTACTACATTTTCATTTTCATTTCATCTTAATGCTTGAAACATCATTCATAGGGACTTGATCCACTTCTCAACTACCACTGGATAATTAGTACCACTAAAATATTGGGGTTTTTGTCACATGAAACGATCTAGAATAGGTGTATCATGGTTTTTCTGCACATCCTGAGTAAGTTTTCCAAATATGGTCATAATATGATCTGATACAACACTGACT